>JAWNPQ010000136.1:6902500-8102500 GCA_035047465.1 Drosophila sordidula | reverse complement strand
CCTAAATCAAATTTCGCTACGCGCTTTCAAAATGCCAGGACATGTGTGTGCTGGTGTGCGTGTGCGTGTGCGTGTGCGTGCGTGTGTTGATCTCAAGGGCACAATGTCGTCGGGGTTAAAAATAATTCAAATGCTTTTGCAGCTCATTACGTAAACCGGGTCGCCCGTGCCACCGAAAAATGTTGAAAAACCCGTAGGTTCGTTTGTGCGAACACACACAACACACGCACAACCCGTGCGCCCACACCACTGCCACGCCCAGGCACTGTGTGTGTTTGCTTGGCCCAAAAAAGTAGCAGGCAGCATTTGAACATTTTCCAATTTTCCGAAAACCCTTATCATAAATTAAGAAGTGCTCGTCAAAAACTGTCTGTCCCCCTGGCATAGAAGGGGTTCACTTGGTGTGTGTGTGTGTGTGTGTGTGTGTGTGTGCGTGTGTTGTTTGCTCTGGCTGTAAAATGAAGATGCGGGCGACGCAGTCCACGAGTTTGTTGATGAATGCTGCCGGCAACAACAACAAAAAAACACAAAACGAAAATCAGAAATCAGAAATCAGACGAGCGTCTTGAGATGCAAAGCGGGCTGGGAGAGAGGGGTTGATTGTGAGCGTGGCTGGGAGTGGGAGTGGTGGCTGGTGTACGCTAACGGGTTAGCAGACAGGACACTCAGAGCTCGCCTCTATCCTGTGAGCCTTATGCTCGTTGTCGCTTATCAGGCGACGCGTCATGAGATCCGCTAATGTAGCTGCGGGTAGCTGGGTGCGCGAGGGGGCCGAATCAAGGGGGTCGGGGGGGGGGGGGGGCTGCTTCAGCGGTCTAATCAGCAGGCGAGCAAACAGCCGCAGTGCCAGATAAAGCAACACACGCAGCCAGAAAGCGAAAGGGGAAAGGGGGGCGGGCCCAGCGAGCACCACAAAGTAAATCCTTTTGTCTTTAAAAGGCAAACAGGCGAATGCTCTGTCCCGCAGCAAGGGGTTAAGGGGGGCGGGGGAGTGAGGGGAGAGGGGGACGCTTGGTGCGTAGGCACACACACGCATCTCCAATCTTTCAAGCGGCTGCGACGTCCCCACCCCACTTCAGCTGGCAGCTGCCTCCGCCCTTATCGGGCTACGGGCTGGCACTCAAGCTCAGGCTCAGTCTCAGGCCGCAGCCTGATGGAGTAGTCACTGCCACTGGTTGGAGGGGGGTGGGGTGGTAAGGGGCTGGGGCTGGGGCCGGGGTCCTGTGTATATTATTTATGAAAATCGTCGACGTTATCGGGCACTCTCAAATATTTACAACCAAAAGCTTACGGTTGCCATAATTAAAATTGTATCCGAAATGTGCTCACAACCCTCCCACCCCCTCCCCTCCCCTCCCTCTCTAACCTACCCCAATGAACCCTTTAAGTGTGCTGCGACTGTGTTTGGCTAGCGGCATAAGGGCCAGGAGGGCGGGGAGGGGAGGGGGGTGCGCACCCACGGCGCTCATTCAGCTGGGGGCTGAGGCCTTTTGAGGGGGTTGGGCTTCACTCGGAAGTAAAAATAAGATTTTATGGCTTACTTTTCATAATTTAAATGGCGTTGTGCTCAGGTTTTCGCGTTTACTTGTTAAATGTGAAACGTTTTAGGCGGCAGCAACAACAACCCAACCCCCAGGTCCTCAAACCCCCAAAGCCCTTAACCCATGGCCGCCGCCCCACCCCGCGCCCCGCGCCCCGGCCCCCTGGTGCTGTTGCATGTTAATCGCTTGGTTATAGACTTGAAGCGCATTTTGGCCACGTTCCAAGCTGAAATCCATCAATTCAATTAACCAAAAGGGCTTCGACTGGAAGTTGGGAGCTCTCGCCAGGACGCTGGCCAGGACACGACTTTGTCTTTCTTATCTTTGAGATTTGCCACTTAAAAGCGAAAATGCAAATTTGCGTGCGCTGTGTGGCAGCTAATTTAAATGCCTGTCTCCCCACAGAAGCCCCAACCCTCGGGATTGGCTATGGAAATTCATTATGCAGGTGTAGTCCAGGCTACAAAGAAGGATGTGACTGTGCGGCTCTGTGGCTGTGTCCTGGCGCAGACTTGACAAGGGTTTTTAATGACAGAATGAAAACGACAACTAAAACAACTACTACAACAACAACAGCAGCAGCAGCAGCAGCAGCAGCGGGAAGCTGGCAACAAAAGTGCAGCTCGTCCTCGCTCGTCCTTGCAGCCTTGTTTGCTGACTTTGAAGTTTTGCAGGATGTGTGCGTGTGCTGACCAGGATATGCCATTGGTGTCAACTTGTCCAGCTGTCCGAATGGCCTAAAACATCTTGTTCACACTTGTCCAAGTCGCCAACAGCCACGCCCACACCGCCCCTTGGCAGGTGAGCGCCAGACGTAGACGTAACTTGATGAACTGTAGCTGTCCTAGTCCTAGTCCTAGTCCGAGTCCTTCTGTGCGTCCCGTGTCCTGTGGCTAGCCCGGCTGGTAAATTATTTCAGCAGGATGTGACATTACAGCCAAAACAAGCTGCTCCAGAGAGAGAGCTGCAGAACTCCCGTTGCCGAAAAGTGTCAAACATTCAAAATAGTAAAATCAAGTAACCTTTTGTTTTTCCACTTTACAGCGCCCCTTTGCCGGCCCCAAAGCGGGCGGGGGGAGTGGATGGCGATGCTCCGGGGGTAGCTTGAGTGGGTTCGTTGTCTACTGGCTGAGTGTTTAGACACTTAAGGTAAACTTTTGAGCTAATTGGTTGTTTTGTGGAAATTAATTGCTTTAACTTTATTCTCGGACCGACCCGGCAGTGCCGCAGCCCGCACCTCGTAAGGTCGTAAGTGTAACCCATATTGCACTTTATGATGCATGTCCCCGAACCACATGAGCACCAACCAAAAAAAAAAAAAAAAAACCTATTGGTATTTACCTAGTGCTCCAGCCGCAGACGCTGTCGGGCTTCAGCAGAACCGAGAAAATAAAAGCCCAAATTGGGCGGCCATCAACGAAAATCGAGCCGTGGCTTTCATTTCGTTTCTTGGCTTTTTATTTTCATTTGTTGAACAGGCTAGATATACGGCCGGCTCGGACGGACGCTACTTGCAAGTTATTATGTTTGCTTTGTTCTTCTCGGGGGCGCTGGGCCGCAGCTTATTAAAAAACCGTAGGCGGAATGTGTGGCCTGTCCAAAATATAAAAATGTAAAAAAGCCAAGAAGAACTCGCGCTGGAGTGGTGTGCGTGTGGGTGTGGGTGTGGGTGTGGAGTGGCAGCTGGCCATAAAACAACGGCCACAAAATTGAACAGCAGCAACAACAAACAAAACGGGAAAACTTCCTGCAGCTGGCCGTGCCGCAGAGTAACCGTAGAGGAACCTGGGCAGCCGTCGCCGGCTGTCAATATGGAAATTCATATCAGTTGCATGTCCCAACTGGCGGTTGGGGCGTACAAATTATTAAGTTGGAGGCAACTTTTTGACGTCGCGACGGCTACTTTACTTTATACAGCCAGCAGCATCGTTCTCTACCTGCTGTCAGACCTTAAAGCCAACATTTGAATTTCCAATTTCCAATTTTCCATTTTCGGTTTTCATTTCACAAAGCATTTTGGGCATCTTCTCCGTTTGGGCTCGAAGACATTGGCTAATTGAATCTGGTGCCCGTTGCTGTAACAATAAATGCAGCAACGAAACTAGATTAGAAAACTAGCCGGAGCCCAGAGGCGAGACCTCAGTCAAGACAAAGCACTCTCAATGCCCAAATAGCACGTACTGTGTCTGTCTGTGTGTGTGTGTGTGTGAGTATGCAAACAAATTTGCGCTGCACATTAGAGTTGACAAATTTGTGGCTCAAGGAACTAGCTGGCACTTTGCTAATCGAACTAAATGAACCGAAAGAGCTAACTCAATTGTTGCGTGGAATTCTGATCAGGCTTTAGGTCGAACTTGCATTAAAACAGCGCCCGAGCAGGGACCCAATATTGATTGATTTAAGTGAAAGTAACTGATTTTTAACAGATTACAAAATATAGTCGAAGTAGTCGAAGTGGAACTAGTTCATTAAGGGGTTCAGTATGCCCACAAATTGCTTTAGCTGCAGTCACTTAACTGGGCAGCTTGACTTAAGATAAGCCAAAGAGCATTACTTTAAGAGACACACCAGGACCCACGCACCACACGCACACAAGGACCCCACACACACATCTTGAAGCGAGTGGCGAGTCGTAAAATTAAAGTGCATTAATTGAGTAATCTTGAGCAAAGGTTGACTGCAGACATTTTACCTTTTAGTCGAGCGTAGTCTAGAGTCTGGAGTCGGAGACGGCAATGGGCTGGGCTAATGTCTTGGGGCGCTGGGCGCCGCGTCGCACAAGAGGACATCTTCAAGGATATATATATATATATATATATTGTTTTGAGCAGAAGTTCGTGGGCTTTGCGGTCGGCGGCTGTGAGTGGGGCGACGGCTTTAAGCCAAAGCCGCTGTCATCTTGGCCACCACAATCATAACCATTAGCCTTGGCGTGTCTCTAATCAGACAACGAAAGTTGTGCTACGCCACCGAACCGCTTCCCCAGTTATCCTTTGGGTCTGTATTGATTTTTGCTTTGGTTTTTAAACTGCCAGCCACATGAACACATTGCACAACAAATGACTTTTGGGGCTGGTGCGCCGTTCAGCTCTGGGGGAGGCGGGGAGGCAGATAACTGCAGGGAACTGGCCGCTGAGCTGGAGAGGGCTCGGCTGGCTGCCTGCTGAACGGGGTGCGGTTAATTTGCTTTAATGTTGGCGCAAATGCGCAGTGCGGGGTTGAGGTCCAGGCACGACAGCAGCCACAGCCATTAGCTGGCATAACTCCTTTTTGCCAATGCTGAGAGACAACGGCGGCAGCAGCAGCAGCAACAACAACAACAACAACATTTGTCGCTGTCGTCAGTGCGAGCGCCAAAATTCAAGATGTTTACGCAAAGGAAATCCCACGTAATGACCGTAATAATCGCAGTTAATTAGTCGACGATGGCGGCGGCCCTAACCCCAAGCAGCAGCAGCCCCCAGCCCCCAGCCCCCAGCCCCCGCTGTCTATGCAAAATAGAAGACAACAGGCCCAGTGAATGTAGCAGACAGCGGCGCCGTCTCCGGCTCATGCCACATGCCTCCCAGTCCCGGAAATGGCAACAAACGCACTACAAAACGTTTACCCGCCACCCTCTGCTCGTGCCCGTCTGCGCACTGCCTGTGCCTCCTGTGCCTTATGACTAACTGCAGCCAGCTTGCCACTTGCCACTTGCCACTCGCTACCCAGTGCCCCTTTTTCCGGTTGAGCGCACAGAACGCGAAACGCGTCCAGCTAACGAACTATTCCATGGCCATTCCTGGCGCCCAGCTCGGCTCAGCTCGTTCGGATTCGGGTTTTTTGGGCTTAAGGCCTTTTGGGGTTACGGCCTAGGAGAGGGTTAGCCAGTTTCGCCTTGGACGCATTCATTGCCGCGCCATTTGCTAGTTTTTGGGCCGTGTGAGAGTTTGAAATTTTTCGGTTGCGTTTATTGCGTTCATTATGGAAAGCGGGCGGGGTTCGTACCGTTTGCTAAGCCCCCTCCCACCCCCTCTCACCCCCTCTCACCCCCTCTCACCCCCTATTCCCGCACACCCGCTGCCAGCTGCAGGTCTCCGGCGCCAGCCAAAAAATCGTTTGGCGTTATCTGGGCGAGAATGAAAAGTCATTACCGCCATTCGTTCCAAACTTCTGCCAATCTGCACACGGCATAAGCATTTTGTGGCCCAGGGTGGGGACGGGGATGGGAGGTCTTAGCTGACAGTCGAGCATTCCTGGGTAGTGGGGCCGTGCGTTGCCATTGAAGCGGAAAGGGAAATGCGTCCGGCTAGCTGCTCTTTGGCATCCAAAGTCGAAGTCCTTCAGCGAGCTCGTGAATTTGCTGCATTAATAGATTAATGGACACGGCGAATGTGTGGGCCGAGAAGGGGAAGGGGGGGGGGGGAGGCAACTGCTATGCGGGGCGTGAACAGGCGCGCTTTGTAATTAGTTGGGGCTCGGTTGAAGGGTTGGGGCTCGACCGGGGCCTCGGCCAGTTAATAATAAGATGCAGCACATTTAATAATAGCGCAGCGAGCGAAACCATTAAACAAAGTGCTGGCCACGCTGACCACGCCCCCCGGGCCCCGGGCCCCTGGCCGACGATCGAGCACAAAGGGCCTAAATGCAAATGTAAACAGGCACTTGAGTGTGTGCGTGTGTGTTTGGCAAGTACATTAATTGCGTTGTTGCTGCATGAAGTACACGTTTAGGTTTCAGTTTCAGTTTTCGGTCTTCGGTTTAGGCCTGGCCAATGGGCAAGAGGGCAGCGCGGCCACATACCACATGGTAATTACGACTTCCGGCAGCGAAGTGCCCGGCACAACACACACACACACACACACACACACACTCAGACAGGAACATGCGCCTCGACATCGGACTTGAAATTCAACTTGGGAGTGGACAACGGCGCGGACAGAGCGTTGCCAACTTTGCGGCATATTTCCGTCGAAAGCGATGGACAGTGGTTGCCAGAGGCTCTCAAATCAGTTTAACTAAATGCATCCGGGATGTGATCGAGTCCTTGCCAGGTAGGATCTTAATAATTGGCATAAACCAACATCACCAATTCACATATTTAATAATCCACCATAATCCATTCTGCCTGTTTGAAAAATGTTCCCTTTATAGCCCCTTTTTCATTTTATAGTATCTGCTTGATTTACTGACTGGCATTTTAATGGTTGTTTGGAAATTTTCATCATGATCCGCAAAAATCCCTAAGATCCATTTAAAAACGCAATATATTCACATATTTTGGTGGAATATGAGTGAAAAGCGGAGTTTTAAAATTTTGTGTCTTAAAAAACAGCTGACTAACTGCTTTAAAAGTATTTTAAGTCCATCTTTTTTTTTAAGTTTTCTTGCTTTCTATCCACTGTGCCATATTTTGAAGATGGGTCGCACTGACTTTTTAGCCCGCCAGCTAGCCCGTACCTGGGCAGACACACACACGCACACACACGCACACTCGATTAGCAGCTGGACACACCCACACACACACACACACACACACGCAGGCCGGCGCTCCGGGGCTCACAAGCGTATTGTTGCATTTATGCATATCCTGTGGCCGCCGTGTGTTCCTGTTCCTAAATGCAGTGCAGATGTGTGTGTGTGTGTGTGTGTGTGTGCGTGTGGTCATTGTGTTGTATTACACATTGAAATGTTAATTGTTTTAAGCAATAATTAGGATTGCAATCAAATGGTCGTCGCTGCGGCACCGTCACGCCGGCTGCCCTCCAAAGTTGTTGTTCCTGTTGCTGTTGTTGTTGTTGTGTTTGCTTAGTTACCGTTAAGTAGCCGCACACACATGCATATTAATTGTATTTGTATCAATTAACAAAAGGGTTAATTTATGGCGCTCAAGGGCTACGGGCGCCCCTCCACCCCGACCCCCCGACCCGAGCCCCAAACTGAAACCAGCTCTGGGCTGCATTGTTTGCCTGCGCTGTTGTTGTCGTGTCGTGGCTGCTATTAACCCTTTGGCCGAGGGGATAAGTGGGCGGGGCGTGTGTGTCTGCCTGGGCGCCACTGGGCTTATTGGTAGCGGGCCTGGGGGAGGGGGAGGGGGAGGGGCTCTGTGCCTATTGAGCCTTGATGCACGTTGTGACCTGCAGTTACACTTTATTTGAGCCCGATGATGACGATGATGATGATGTTGATAATAATATGCTTTTATTATTGATAGCAACACTTGTCGTCGTGTGAGTGTGTGTGTGCCTGTGTGGGTTATTAATGTTATTTGCTTGTTTACATGCACACGAAGTAAGTATATCAATAAAACGCAACAACAACAACGACAGCAGGCAGTAACAAACAAGTCTATGACCCAAAGCCAAAAAAGAACAACAACAAAATAACTGTCACAGCACAGCCCCGCCAATAATACCCACACACCCCGCCCCACCCCCGGCGAGGCCATCACTGCCAATTGCAAAGGGTTAAAGGACAGAAAAAAAGGAATATATAAATGCAAACAGATCATAAAAAATCTATTAAGCAACCACATGTAACGCTGACGAAAGCACAACACACACACACACTTACCCCTCCACAGACACACACACACACACCCGCACACCACAGAAAGGACCAAGACGATAAAATATCAATCGTTGGCAAACAAGAAATCAAACAGCCATCAAAAGCGCCGTTATGCGGACGAGTACAAAAAATGCCCAAGCCCTAGAACATAGCCTGAAATGTATGAACAACTATCAGCTACCCTGTTATTTATTATCGTTTGTTGTTGAGGCATTTAAAAAGAGAACGTGGAGTCAAGAAATTATGTGAAACATTTATTTTATACTAATTGTTTTTTTTATAATTAAAAAAATATAAAAAAATATTAATAAATATTATTATTTACTTTTCTTCTTGTTCTGTACGACTTCTCGAGATTATATGGATTTTCGAAGTGTGATAAAGCTTACTTTATGACATGGAACTACCCTGCCGTGCCCACCTATTGACTACAGGGTATGCACAGCTCCTGCAACGGAACCCATAGCCGAAACCCCAACCCAAAAACTGAACCACAGCCAAGGCGCAGAGCTCAACCCGTTGCCGCGAGCCCCCTTTGTATCAATAATATTTTCCAGCTGCCATGTGTGTGTGTGTGTGTGTGCATGATTGAGTGCCAGTTGTTCTGGTTGTTGTTGTTGTTGTTATTGTCTACCCCTTTTGGTTCGATTTCTGTTGAACTCATCTATCAATGTCAAATTATGAAGTGATCATATTTGGATTTATGCGGCCACGCTCTGCGAGGGGGTGGACTGAAGGGGGGAAGTGACTTAAAGTCAACTGAGCCACATTCGATAAAAGTAAACTTAACCCACACACACACACACACACACACACGCACACAGGCAAACACACACTGGGCCATTTAGCTCTTAAAGGTGCGCGACAAAAGGTCGAACAATGGGAATTACGGAATAAAATAGCTCAAGAGTTGACTATGAATGGGAATTGTTATGAAAACTTTAGGGGGCGGGAAAGTCAAGACATTTATGGGGAAAATATACAACAAGAAAATGGGAAGCAATGATAGCGAAGGAGATAAGAGAAATAACGAAAAGCTAATCTAATAGATAAACATTATATTCGTGATTTAATATAATAAGATTATTAATAATAAGATTGCAGGTAAGCCAATAGATAATATAAGAGATGAGATAATGGAAATTATCCACAACTCCATAGTTTGTATAGACAAATTTTGATATGATTGTCCTCATATATGATAAAGTTGTACAGAATAGAGATAAGCCCATTTAGTAGAATCTGCTTATAAATTGTAATTTTTCAGATTGTGTAATGCCGAATAAAATTCAAACAGTCAGGAAACGCCAATAATTTGCGAGCTTTTTGCACAAGTGATGCCCATGGTGCCTTGCCACACGAATGTTGCATGTGAAAGGGGCAAACAAATAGCAAAAACAAACGCTCCGGGTTTGGCCAAGGCCAGCAAGGCGGCGAGGGGAGAGGGGGGGGGGGCGAGGGGTATCGCATATCGAAAAAGAAAAAAATAAAGCCCCGGCTAAGCCCATAAGCGAACGTGTTCATAATATTTACAGTTATTGATATTTGAAAAGGCGGAAAATTTATAACGAGCGACATGTGTGTGACAACATGCCGACGAGCCCAGGGGGGTTGAGAAGCGGGCAACGGTAACGGTTGGAGCAACGGTTACGGTTACGGTTACGGCGGAAGGGTGCAGCCCGAGCGCAATATTCAATCAAAAATCGATTACAAGGACCAAGGACCAAAGCGGCGAACGAACGTGCCGCTGCGAGGGGGGCGCGTGCGGTGTGGGGGACACGGAGGCTGAGGCGGACTCCCTGTGGCAGGTTAATCTTTGCCGTGGCCAACACCCGCTCAGCATTCGGCGCCACTTGGTGGCCACATGGGCATGACAATGAATTATTTGCCTGTCTCGGACTTGAACTTGGACTCGGACCCGGACCCAACGCGAACTGTGCGTTTCATATTTTTTTGATACCCTTTTCTTGTTGAAGGTAGTCTGAAGTGGGGTATACGGCAGAAGGCGCATAAGCGTGATCAGCTGAACTTTACGTTCATCAAATTGAGCGATAACTATCGATTTACGGCAGATTGTATGAGCCAGGAACATCTTATTTGGCATTGAGGCAATTAACTATTAATTTAACCGATACTTATCGATTTTAAGTATCTGTTCTTAAAGTATATCTCGTTGATTTTAAGAGCTTCAGATCATTGCTTCTTAAACCCAACAAATTTATCGATAAATATCGATTTTGAGTAACTGTTTTTGTGAAATACCAAAGAATGGAGCCTTTGTATGTCTGTATGTATATAAGTTTAAGCACTTGTATTAGCCATAGCTAAGTACAGGGTATTTTCTAGTTGGTTAGCCTTAGTGGCGTTTTCTGTGTGCGTGCGCGTTTTTGTCGCAACAATTTTAAAACCTTAATTCACATGTGTAAATTGAAAGGCAGCACCTGTGCGCTGGGCAGGGTGGAAGGGGGGCTTGGGGTAGAGATTTTGGTGATAAGGGTGCCGGCGCAGTGAGTTGGGGGGGGGGGGGGGGGGCGGGGTGGGGCGCGCTTCGGGCAGCTCGGCAGCAGAGCTTGAATTATGGAGCAGCCTGCGTCTGTCTATGCTTGATTTATGGCCCAAGCAGCCTAACCAAGCCCCACCCCCCTTCCGTCCCCTCTCCCGCTGTGATGTGTCCCACGTGCCGCATAATTCTTCATATTTTTTTGTGCGGCTTTTTCCGTGAGGCTTCAACTGGCTCCAAACTGGCTTCGCAATATGCTCCAGATTTCTTGTTGTTGTTGCTGTTGCTGTTGCCTGCCTCGTGTGGCAGCTGCCGTGGATAATTTGTAATTTAACCACTTTTCAGGTTCAGTAGCCGCAGCTCCACATCTCATTGTTATTGTTGTTGCTGTGGATGCTGTTCCGCTTCCGTTGGGCGTTGGGCAACTTCCGCTGTGCACCTTTTGTCTGCCAGCGATTTTTTTTTATACGTATACCCTTTGCTGAGGGGTATTTGCATTTTAGTAAAGGGTCTCAGGTTTACTTATATAGAGAATATAAATATGCTTTATGTATGAGGCTAATGTAATATTTAGAAATTTTTATATATTTCCTGTCGCTTTATTTAAAACCTCCTAAAAATATTCGGAAACCATATAGATATAGATATACTTCGGGAATTCTAAACTTAACATTGGCCCGCTCAAGCCTAGTTTCCACTTCAACTCATTCACATTTATATTAAATAAATTTCAAGTATGTTTCATATACATATCTTTTCAACATTTTATCAATTAAAATAAAAGTTTTAAATGTGTTGCAATGTAAAAACTTTTTAGGCTGCTTTTTTGTTTGATTTGGGCTCAGTTTTACTTTTTAAATTTAGTATTTGTAATTTAAGCATCTGCTAGGGTATTTAGTAGTCGGCTAATTGCCGAGCATAATTGGGCTATTGTCCTTTGCCGCTGCTCCGCGGGCTGCCGTCAGCGCTGAACAAATTAAATGAAATTTCTGCAGTGACACAAACTTGTTTATTTTGACTGACACACACACACACACACGCACACACTCACCCGCCCACACTCCACACACACTCATGTTTTTTTATTATTCCTTTGCCTTTATTAAAAAAAGCACGCGCAATCGTTAACCGCGATTTTTTTGCTGCTTCGTTTGGATTTTAATTCGGTTAGCGAGCAGCGGAAAAAAAATACCAAAATGAAAAAATTGGCAAAATTTAATAAGGGCAAACAAAGGGCGGGCATTGCAGGGGCGGCGGGGCGGGGAGGGGGCTGACTCCAGCACGAACCAGGTCCGTTGATGAGGATCAGCGGCGTGTGAGCAAATTATGCGATTTGCGCGTGCAAATCGAATCTGGTCACATATGCGTGAAATCAACACGCCCCCAGCCCCCACACGCCTCCTGTTGGGCTGCCAAAAAAAGAAGGACACCGAAAAAATCGCACGTTGAAAATTTTTAATTTGCAATTTTGCGATAATCAGTTTTATTGAGTTGTTGCTGGAAATGTTTATTGCGGTTAAGCAAGGGGAGGGGCTTGTTAGAGGGGGGGAGCAGCAGAGATGTGGGGGTGGCCTGTCTTTGAAGGCATGCAAATGAGCGAAGCAATTTACCTGCTTTAGTCGCAACTCTGGCGCGCGAGCGGGGCGGCAACCCTGCAGCTGACAGCTGCCCCCAAAGGGGGGCGGGGTCGAACAGAATTAAATTAAGCAACGAATCGCAATGCGAAAAACAAATTCGCTTAATACGATTTGTTATATTGATTGCGATTTTGCTCTGGCTTTGGCAGAAGGGAGGTCGAGGGCTATCTGCCCGAAACTGGAATGGGGAGTATATCAAAATGTATATAAATTAAAATGGTAAATATTAATTAAGTGCAGGTGCTCCCAAGAAACAGAATAATAGCGTAAGTAGTATTGAATTAATTGTTACAATTCTCAATGAGTTCAAGCTTAAAACTACATTCAATCATGACTAAAATTACATATATAGCTTTTAATAGGGATTCGAACCCGCGTTGAAGTTAATGTAAATCAAAATCAAAAGGGAAATTAGCAGAAATTCAATTCGACGATTAATGCTGGCGAAAGTGAAAGTTTTAAGAAGAAAGCTGAAATTCACTTCGCCGTATCGTAATAAAAGCAATTAATGTATTCATGAGTATGCACAGTATTCATACAGAGATTATGCCTGGTGGAGGAGAATGTGTGCCTTGGGGTTGCTTGACCACTTGCACTTTGGAGGCTGGGGTCATGATCCCCGGCAGGGGTAAGCGGCGCGGAGGCGTCGCAATTTGAGGCAACAATTTGGAAAATTGAAATGAAATTCAAGCCTTGCAATTTGCACGGAAATCTCAGTGCCGCATCGACCACACGAATGGCCTTAAAAATGTCTTTAGACTTAAGGGCGAAAACCCCAAAGGCACACACACACAGCATCTACTTGTGTGTGTGTGTGTGTGTGTGTGGTGTCGTAATAGACGATGAAAGCAAACAGCCGCAGAGTGGCTAAAGAAAAAACAAAGATGGCCAAGGGAAATGCATACAGGACGACTATTTGAAATACCAGATTGGAGTAAATGAAAGGAGACGAGCGACGAGGGAGGGACGGGGAGAGCCTGCAAATACATATATATATATATTCCTCTTTGGTTTTTGGGTTCGTTTTTCGGTTTGCGTCTTTGCATCTTTCGGCGTCTTTAGTGTGGTTTTAGATTTCTTGGCTCAAAACTTGCCAGCCAGGCCCAACTGGGTCGTTTCAGCTGGTGTCGGCGCGGCAGGGGTTGGGGGACTGGGGACTGGGGATTGGGGGCAGGAGCTGGGTTGTGCGGCCGCAAGTTGCAGTTTTGCTTTGTAGCTGCTTTCGGCTTTGCTATGGCTGCACGTCTTACAAAATTCTTTAAGATCTTCGACTGCGGTCGCTTTGACGACGACAACATTTGCCAAGGCAGCGGGTTGGGGCCATGGGGCTTGGCCTTTGGTCGAACACTGTTGGGCGCTGACCAGTGAAATGCAAATAGAAGCAAATTAAATGCTCTCGACTCGCTCATGCAATATTAAAAACGTGAATAAGACGTCCAAAGACAAACACACACGAGCCGGGGGTCGGGGGGCTGGCTTGGGGGTTGTGGGATTTCTAGCTTGTCAATTAGAGTGCGCGTTTCTCGATATCCTTTCGTTATTCACATCACGTGACTTCATTCAATTAACCGATGCGCTGCCGGCCACAGAGTTTACTTTAACCACTGGCTTTACCCTTGCCCCATGCACTTACTTTTCCACTACCCGTGAATTTGCCCCTTCCGCGGCTGCTGCCGTTTCCACTCATTCGCAGCCGCAACGCGGCTCACATGCCAAAAGGGCGTTCGAGCCACTTAAGCCCCGGCCAGGACCACGACCACGGCCCTGGCCCTGACCCTGGCCCCGGTCACCTGCTCGCCCCCCTACGTCCAAAATCGTGCTGGTCAGTCGCGTGTCCACACACACACACACACACACACACACACACACTCTGCTGGGGCTATTCACACGCCCGCTAAAAAGGGTTATTAACTCGTCAGCTCGGCTAAATGTCAGCTCAGGTGGCCGCACGGGCAACTCCGGCTGGGAAGGGGCAGGGAGGGGGGGTGGGGGGCAGGAGAAGTAGAATCCCTGACAAAATCGTTGCTGATGCGTGGTCACGCACCATTATCGCCACGACTAACCCCATTGGGCCACTGGTCACAGCGTGGGGTGCGTCCCCCCCCCCTCCTTCCCCTCATGTCACCTCGCTGCCCCCTCTCCATTTGTTAGCCCTTTGGCGGGCCGCCTATCAATGAAGTTGTTAATTTTGTACTTTCAGCGCTGCCACGCCCCCACCCCCACTTAACCCCGGCCATGGTGCCATGGCCAGGCTGTAATTTCAATGAACCGAAAGGCTTAATTATATTAATTTGATATGCCTTAACCCCACGGCGATTGCCTTGGCTCTCTCATTTGGCTTGCTGCACAGGTGCCAGCTGATTTGACGGGCCTTCAAGTGAACATGGAGGACGTGGAGAATCCAGAAAAGAAAACAAGAATAAGCTGTTGGCTTTATATATATATAAAGTCTTAGTATGCTTGAGACAATAGGATGGCAATCAATAGGAATTTTTCAAGTGACCATAGAGAAAATGATCATAGGAGTTTCAACTGAGATCAATTGAGAAGAGCTTGGGTAGAAGTTAAAGATACTAGAAAACCACAATGTAATACCTTAGGTGAAGATAATCAGTGGCAGTCGAGTCAAACCGATTATGTTATACTCTTTTTATAGCTATAAACTGGTTTAAAGCTCTGTGTGTCTTATTATTTGAGAGGGAGGGGGAAGTCTGGAGATCTTGAGGAGTTTTTAGTAGGCACCTGCTTAAAACTTGTTTCCCTAGCTCTTAAACTTGCTTGTGGGCGTGGCCTGTCTTCTTTTCCCACGTCTCGCCGTCTCTGTTTGGGCTCTGGAACTCCGATAATAATTATTTCTGATTCCTTTCACCTTGGGAAAAAGAACTATCGAGAATGATGGCAGTCTAGAATTAATTCCACAGTCATTAAGCGAGGGTATTAATTATGCTGCATATATGCGGGCAAATTACCCGTTGCCAGTTACTCGCCCTTGGGTTAAAGTGCATGCGGAACGGGGGTTGGGGGTGAGGTCAATTCGTTTCGTTTGAGGGTCGAGGAGTTTAGCTTGGCCAAGCGCAGGTGCGTGTGGGGCTTGTCTGGGCAGGGGCTTATAATCAGGAACTATAACAACTTTGCGCATA
The DNA here is from genome assembly GCA_035047465.1 of Drosophila sordidula. Classification (NCBI taxonomy): domain Eukaryota; kingdom Metazoa; phylum Arthropoda; class Insecta; order Diptera; family Drosophilidae; genus Drosophila; species Drosophila sordidula. The sequence continues at coordinate 8,087,133 of JAWNPQ010000136.1, read as the reverse complement.
ATCACGAATCATTTGAGTGCAGCCGCACCGAAAACCGAAAACCGAAACCGAAACCTAAAACCGAAACCGAAACGTGAAATGCAAATTACCCCAAAAGACATATAAAGCAGAGCCCAAAAAGAGCTCATCCTGGGCACACAGGAAAGGACACTCCACACACACACACACACACACACGCTGGTCTGGTCGTGTGGGAGCAATAATAAATTGAAGTAACAAAATCTTAACAATTACAACGTCGCTGCCAAAGACGGAACGCAGGACCAAGGCCAACACACACGCACACACACACGGCTGCCCCGGATGCAGGGGCCACAGCTGAGAGGTTGCTGCCGGAGGGGTCGGGGGCGGGGGGCAGTGGCCCACTGGCATTTAGAGCGCTTCAGCAAAACCCAATAAGTCTACGGTAATAATCGAGCATAAAGCACAATTTATTTTCATAAAACCTACGGCCGTAAGCTTGTGGCGCGCTGATCAGAGTCCTGGTCGCACAGGATGTGCCAACTAAAGCAAACAGGCGGGCGCACTAATCGCGAGGCACGACTGGGAGATACTCAGTACTCAGCTCTAAATCCAGCATTTAATATTAAACAGTTTTTTTAGAAACAAAAAATGTGGGCTGAGATATCGATGATTCTCGGTTTCAAGGATAAACTTGATCAGAGCTGGTCAAAGTTAAATAGCATACCCCACATGTGCCCTTTTTGAACGGATACAGGGTATTGCAACGGTCGCCAATGCCGAAATGTCTGCTGCTGCCCAGCTGAACCCGTTCCGGGGGACTTTTGATTTTAAAACAGTGACGGCTATAAGTAGTTGTAATGGCAGTTGCCAGGGGCGCATTGGGGGCGGGGGCGGGGGCGGGGGCTGCAGCTGGCTTAAATCTGGCTAACGCGGCTGAGATGCTGGGCAAGGTCCTTGGCCGAGGAGGACGCTTTTGTCTGACTGTACGGGAAAAACCGCATAAACGCGAGCGTCGCCACGTCGCAGCCCCCACATGCCCCCGGGTCCCGCCAACCCCTGTGGGCTGCTTGTCGTCGCAATTTTATGGCAGCAGACGCCTCATTGCTGTTGTTGTGCCCGCTGTTGTTGTTGTAGTAGTTGGCAACGTAGTTGCCTTTGCCAGAAGCTTAACGAACATTTTACAATGCCCATGATGCATTAATATCCGAGACCAAAAACGCCCGGCACCGGCTAGCCCCCCACCCAGCGCCTGCGACCCCTCCCCATCCCGTCCGGCTCCGTCAGGCCTTGGCCCGGCACCGGTCTACGGTTTGCGCTTCGTACGGCGCAGATAACAACAGAACTGCAAATGTGTAGCATACATTTTTGGCTAGGGCAAGGGGTGGGGTGGGTGGTAAACTAAAAACTGTAGCGCTTCCAGCGGGCTTGGGGGTTGGGGGTAGTTCAAGGGTTGGGGTTAGTGTCGTGCCACGGCAGCTTATCGTACGAAATTAGCTACCCTTGTCGACTGCGAGCCATGTGTGTGTGTGTGTGAGTGTGTGAGTGTGTGAGTGTGCTTGTGTGAGTGTGCTTGTGTGTGCTCGTATTTTTTCGGCTTCGCAGACTTGAATTTTCGTTGTCTGATCCCACTATTTATAAAATTTCAATAAATAATTTTGTTGCTCGGCCCGAAAAAAGGGTTGCCACCGAGCGTGCAATGAACGACGAACAGTGGGAGAAGTGCGCGCTTTTTGTAAGAAAACTTAGTAAAGAATTTAAGAACATTCGGGAATTTCGGGAGTATAGATATTTAAATAGGTCATAAGGCTCGATTCTTAAGGTAGTTTCCTTTATTCAGCTTTTAGGCCTTTGCTAGCATTAAAGACATGTTCTATTATAAAACAAATGCAATTTGCAATATTCATGACTTACCAATTTTTTGTAAGTATTCTGTGTCTAGGTCAAAAAATAAAAGAAAATAAAATTTTTTGTTTCTCTGGTATTTAATACAATTTTATATTTAATTTGTAGTTTAATGTCAACCAATGTCAATGCGGCCCACTGTGCGCCGTCGACATGTGTGTGGGGGGCCGGGCGCGTGTTTTTGCTGATTTCGATTATTTTGGCAGGCGCAAATGACTGCATCAATGTGTGCATTGATTGCCATTTTGGGGTCTGCGCTCCCCGCTCGCCGCTCCCCGCAGCCCGCAACTAGCGCCCAACAACGGGCCACTAACTAACCGTCTAACATTTGACGCTTGTCACGCCCCCCGCCCCCAGCCCCTGCACAAGCAGACGCGGCACAGCAACCGCAAACAAATCAACAAAGCAATCAACGTCTATTTGTATTTTCACACACACACACTGGCACACTCATATGGTGGCCAAAAAGTGCAAATCAAATTTTGTGTTTTCCGTTTGCCACAATTTCGACCAAAATAACGCGGCTACACGCAGCGTTAGATAGAGATACCATTCATGAATACAGGCGAGTACCCGCTGGCACGTGTGAGTGTGAGTAGCGCCACAGGACCTCGAGCGGAGCCCCCCCCCCCAGCACACGGACGGACATTCGAGGTGCTAGGCACCGCCTTTCTCCAAGTCCTGAAAACGTTTAATTAGCGGCTGAAAAGTACAGGAGTTGTGTGAAGGGAGGGCAGGGGGAGGGGAAAGGGGGGGGTCTGTATTACATGCCATGCATTAGACTCTTATTACGAAATCTTTTTCGATCCAAGCCATATAAAGGATTTGACTAGAAGTTAAGGTAGTATTTTATTATATAGTTTCCGAAGATCACATTTTTGTAATAAATCTCTCCGGTTCGATGTCTAGAAGGGATGGTATCAAAAAATAAATAATAAATATAATAATTTCCGGTCTGGTACAGGAAGTGCCCATTGCGAATGGGAAGTATCGATGATTATGGCTTATGGCCTCTGGCCGCCTCGGTTAATGGCCCAAAATTAGTCAACAATTTGCGCTGCATTCCACTTAATCTGGCCGGGAATTGGATGATGTGTTGTTTACACTTCAGCAGCGACAGCAGCAAAAACACCAACACACACACACACACACACCCAGCCACACACATCGCACACACAACAAAGGAGAGAGCGCAAAAAAAGACAACAACACAAATTATTTCCGTCTTATTACACAGCAATGCCATATAAGCCGGCCATAAGAATAAGGGTACGAAACGCAGTTGGAGTTGGGCTGAGGTTCGGGTTCGGGTTCGGGTTCGAGTTCGGGTTCAGTGTCAGCGCGCAACAAAAGAATGGCAAATGTTATGCCAAAAACGTGGAGAAAAATAACAAAATAAATAAAAAATTAAATGCCAAAATAATTTCACAGATACGTTTTGGCAAAGCCGTAGAAGTAGCTTGTCTGCAGGCATGCTCAAGAGAGCAGATACCCTGTAAACAGATTGAAATAGATATAGGCCAATTTCTCCGTCAGATCTGTCTAGGTGTTGGATACTTCACCCCTTGGCTTGGAGTATCTCCTAGTCTACAGGCTGTTTCTAATTCATCTACTTTCATTTTGAATACAGGTATCTTTCCATCTATAACGTTGCACAATCCAGCGCACAATCCCTTTGAACTGGATACAGGATACAGGGTATCTGCCGCGAGTAAGATAGTTGTTGTTTTTAGTATTTTCTAGTCTACATCTTCAACTATGATAGATAAATATATATGCATAAATGTTTGACATTGTAATCTTTATTAATAATTGTAATATCTTTTTATTGGCTTGGTGGAAAGAGATATAAATACTACAACTCCAGCCGTACGTTATTCACTATTCTAGCTTGTGACAGCCTTCGCTTCCTGCCCAAATGTTTATGACAGGGTATCCAATTGTATGGATCGCCGTGCCGATAGCCGTCAGCATTCTGTCCCATAAATGGTAATGTGGAAATGTTTCTGTTATCCATCGACTTGGGCCGTAATAAACTGACCAATGGGGCTGGCAAATCAGTTCGGCCAGCCAAATGGACGGCGCTTTGTCAGCGCCGAGATACGAGATACAAGCGTTGAGATTACGTAAGCGACGCGTCATAAACTGCACAGTGCAGAGTACTTGTAATCCCCGCTTCCCCTTCCCCTTCCCCCTTACTCCGATGGCGTCTGGCTTACACTGGTATTGTTGGCATTCCTCCTGGCTGGACACACTCGACATTTGACAAAAGCGTCGAGCAAACAAAGGAATTGCCTCCGCCTCCGCCTCGGCTGCAGTCGACGTCGACGCTCGCGTTGCCGGAAACACAATGAAGTGAAAAATATGATATGAAGGGGCGATGCTATGATAAGGGGGGGGGGGGGCTTAGGCAACTTGTGCCGCCCTCGAGCTGCCCCAATTGTTGTTGCTTTCTTTTCTATTTTTTCTCTTTCTTCTCTCGCTTTTTTTTATTATTTATTGTGATTTACAGTTGAACGCTTGATTTGATTTTCAAGTGGTTCCCACGCCAGTCGCAAACGTATCCATCGACCATTTGCAGCCTGAGCTTCCTGACAAACATGACTGACCCCCAAGCCCCCCCCCACCCCCCTCCGTACTCCACGTTGGCTCCCTGCGCGTAGTTAATTAGTGGCCATCAGTCAAGTGGAGTCGTGCCCTGATCCGACCCCAGCTCCGTCTCTTCAATTTGTTGTTTAGCAATTTTTCAGCCTGGGGCGCGATTCGATAACGATTGCAAATACTCGATACTCGATACTCGCTACTCGCTAGTCCCAGGCAAAGCGAACTTGAACTTGCGATTTGCATTTGCCAGACAGCCTCATTGGGCAGCTGCATAATGGAATTAGCCCGGCCCGACATCGGCCTTATCGATGGGGCCCCGGGGACGCATACGTTAACGCCAAAATGCGCTGCCGCCCGCTGCGTCGACCCGCTCGCAAATCATCGATTGCCATTTGCAGTGTGTCCTTTCCCACAGTCTATCCCCCGCTGCCACGCCTTGTTTATGCCACTTTGATTGTCTCACGTGTGGACAATTTGTTTGCTTCGCATTTCGCTCTCCATAAATCCAACAGCATTAACCCATAATTTTTTAATAGATTTTCCGCTCTTGCAGGAGAGCTTGCCTTTTTTTTTATTGTGCGATACACTGCGGCAAAATGATGAGGACTTGCGACAATAAAAACAATGTTCTGCAAGGGCTCCTTACTTTTATTTGCAGTTGTGCTTTCCGTGCTGAAAATCTTTGAATTTCTGCGTATGTTTGATATCCTTTATTTCAGCCTGCGCTTGATCTTTTTTTTCATATATTAAATGATAACTAAATGTTTGTATAGGCTTAAAATTACAATTAATCACTTAATATTAGGTAACATAATGGGTAATAAAAATAGGTACTGCATAGATATTTTTTTTCTTTTTTTTCCTTTTTTTTAATATATTTTTGTATTTATTTAAACAAGTTTTCTGCTACCTTAGTGGCAACTTAATAAAAATAGGTACTGCATAGATATTTTTTACTGATCAGGAACAGAGCAACTTCAGACCAATTAAAATACTGGAAGTAATTTAATATTCATTCATTAACAGAATGTAATATTTTAAAAAAGACGGTGATAGTTGCTCTAAATTCGTCGTGCTCATTTATTTTTATCAGTGCAACATATGGCTTATAGTGCGTCCAGTGTATTCAAGTAGAGTTGGAAGCGGAAAATCGAAGCGAAGTGGAGGGCAGGGCATAGAAGTGGAGTGGTGTGCAGTGGGACGAAGTGGAAGGGTATCCAGAGAGAGCGAGTTTCAGTTAAGAGCGTAACAAAAATGCGCATCACGTAGCGTCGTTCAAAGTGAATATGTCCAAGTGAATGTTGCGTGATAAGCGCCCAGAGTTATTGCGTCTGCCAAGTGGCTCCATATACCAAGCACACACAGCACACACAGCACACGCATACGCACACGCACGCAATAAATGTTGCCTACTTCTTGGGGCTGGCTGTGCAAATATTTATTGAACATTTTAATTCGTTTGTTGTTGCAAATAAATTCTGATTTATTGGCAATAAAGCGCACAAATAGACAATATGTTGGCGCTGAAACTAGCCAAAAGCAACTGATAAACAAACCCAACCCAAACCCACCACCCCAACCACACACTCAGCTGGACAAATGGACAAAACGTTAAGCGGCTCGTGTGCTGAATTTTTAGTTTGTTTTTTACTTATTTATTTTATTTTTTTTAAGTTGGAAACCATTAAGTGACTTTCATTGCTGGACTTTTCTGCCCTGGACACTCTAGAAGTACTTGAAAAGCATATAATAGGTTTCTTCTTATAAAGAAATGAGTAGCAAGAGGTACCCAAAAAAAAAAAAAAACACTTTTCAACATTTTTAGAATAAGTTTCGTCTGGAAGCTGCATTTTCCATAGTGAGAAACCAACTATACCTAATATATATATAATTTATAGAGTATGTACGCTATTTAAGATCTTGGTCCAGGGTATTTGCCAGTCTATTTATCTGCGGGTAGGAATGCATATATGAGAAAAGGGTGTTGGGCAAGTTTAAATGTTTGAGCAGGGTATCTGCTAGTCGAGCGATTTGCTCTGCGTTTTATTTTTGCGTTGATTTTTTTTAATTCACTTTGTTGCAAGTTTCGCCTCGCTATTTGTTTTACGCTCAATCAAAGTCCAGAAATTGCTGCTGCCGCTGATGTTGTTGCTGTTGCTGATGTTGCTGATGTTGCTGCTGCTGCCGTGTGTCATAGTCATAGTCATTGTCTGGGGCAGCTTGTCGTTGTTGTTGCTTTTTTGTTGATAACAACACCCTCATGGCCAATAGAGCAGCGCATCAGCTTCGCTGCGGCAAGTTGCTCGCCATTGGTGGCAAGTGCGTTGAGGCATGTGGCATGTGGTATGGCTATATGCGAGCGCGCCACATGTCGCTCATCAGTCATCGCACACAGGGACAACATGGACCCACTCACACACACACACACAGCTGGCGCGTCTGGCATTGTCAATGTGGCACGTTGATTGTTGTTGCTACCTTTTTTGCATAAGTGCCACATACTACACACACACGTGTGTGTGTGTGTGTGTGTGTGGGCCTTGTCAGGTGTGCCTCTGCTCTGTGTTTTTTTTTTTTTTTTGGTTTTTGCTCTCGTTGTCTGCGACAGCAGCAACTGTTGTTGCTGTTGTTGTTGCTGCTTTTGTTTTGGCTGCTTCATTTTTTGCTCTATGCGCAGACAACAACAGCAACAACAACGAAGGCAACGAATTTTGAGGTTGTTGACGCCAGAGCTGATGATGATGATGATGCTGATGACAACTGCCGCTGCTGCTGCTGTTGCTGCTGTTGTTGCTGCTGCTGTTTACCTTAATGATAAGGCGCTTGTCAGTCAGTGCGTCAGTCGGCGCGCGGGGCATGGGGCAGGGAAAGGGGGTGGCATGTGGTAGACAGTCGTCAAATGTTGCGGCGCTTGTGGTTGTTTTATGCCATTTGCCTCGACGACAACGACAACGACAACAAGGAGCAGCAGCAGCAGCAGCAGCAGCACGACGGCAACATGTGCTGCTGTGTTTTGTCAAAAAACATATTTGCCTTGTCTTCGCATGTGTACGTCTGTGTAAGTGTGCGTGTGTGTGTGTGTGTGTGCCAACACAAAAAGCACATTCACCAAATATAATTATTAAACATGTTGCCAATTTTTCGAGCGCTTTTTAATCCTGTTGTCTGCGCAATCCCCACGGCAGCCACGCCCACACGCAAGCTGTGTGTGGCATATAAATAAAACTCTATTATGTGGCTTTGGCTTATGTTGTGATCGCTTCAAAAAATTTTGAATTGCACCAGCCGTGGGAGGGGGGCTCATGGGGCAACTGCTGTCGATGCTGCTTGCCGTATTTTGGCCTGCGAATTGTGGTCGCCTTTTTGGCTTTTGGATGCTGTTGGCTCATAATGCCGCATGCCACTTGCAGCTTGCCACTCGAAATTTTGGTTAGTTTTTGTCTGCAGCCAGTTGCAATGGCAACGCAAACCGAAATTTGATTTACAATCCAAAGGAGCCGCAACTTAAATCGAATTTGTCATCAGGATTAGAGTCGGATTTTAAATTGCCAGCCAAGCGGATGGCCAAAAATCTTAAATATGAACCAAATAAAATAGTTGACAGCTTTCTAAGTAAAAACCTAACTAAGTTTTGCTTGTACATTTTTGAAACGAAGTTTGTTTATTTACTTAAAATTTACTTTAATTACATTTTGCCAAATTATATAATTAATATATTTCGTTATTTGTTAATCTGTTTTAACTCTTCGAACATTTCAGGATTGGCTCACATAACAATCTACTTTGCTGTGCAATATTTGTGACAGTGTTCCTGTATTTTTTGAGTTTACTGGTAGAGTAGCCCTAACTTGCACCTCGTGTCCTTTTCCGTATAATTGGCCTAGATACAATTTCTGTATTTAGGCACAGCTAACATAATAGCAGAAGTATTTATATAGCAGGGTCCAGGTGTGGGTATATTCAAAGTACAGTTTATATCAGGCATGCCCGCTAGCGATCTCTAATAAGGTATACGATTTATTTATCCGCTGGACTCTCAATTCGAACGTTTTTTATTCTTTGGCAACTATTTCGATTTTCAAGTCAAGTGACAGCGGATAAAGTGAAGATGCTAAAGTATACTAGAGTAAAAGAAGAAGAAGAACAACAACAACAAGTGAAACACAAACAAACAAAGAAAACAACAACAAGGAGAAAAAGCATTAATTTTAATTTCTACCCAATTCTCTTTGTAACGATGTGAAAATCTCTTAAGTACTCTTGTCATTGACACTCAAACCCAAGCAAAAAGGCGACACACAATACACACCCCTCCTGTATATGGTGCGTGTGCGTGTGTGTGTGTGTGTGTGTGTGCGTGGGTGTATGGCAAGCGAGGGCTTAACCTTAGTTAAGCTGTTGCCCGTCTGCCCGTCGTCTGTTGACGGGCGGCTGTGACACAATCTCATCAACAGATCAGAGATTTGCAGCTCGTCCTCGTCGCGCACTGATGACATCTGTGGTATTTTCAACGTGCGACGTGACCGGCATAACCGGCACAGTCCGTTGCAGGGGGAGGAGGGGGCGGGAGGGAGTGCGGCGCTACAACTGAAGGTAGCTGCCAGCAGTGGCCATGGAGCTGCCATGGTGCGGCTAGGCGGCAGGGCGGGGCAGCTCACGGAGCCACGGACTCACCGGCTGACTGCCTGACATTTGACACGCGCCGTTTTGGCAGCCGTCAGCCTTCAGACTTTCAGCAGGACATTTGGCCACCGACTGCCGTGGTTGTTATTTCTATTTGCTTGTTTTGCCGTTTTTTAATACCCTGTAAAATGTAACATGTAACAGGCAGCTCCAGGCAGCTGTAGATGTCACAGAGAATATAAAAACATCTATCGATTTAAGTAGAAATTACATTATATTAACACGAAGACTGATCTGTGCTTGGAGTCAGAGTTAAGTTAGAAGTTATCCCAAGTTAGGGATGTGCCTGGCCACATTCCCAAAAAACATTCGAAACAACTGGCAATTAGATGGGAGATCTCTAGTTATCTTTTATAACAGATGGGAAAAATCGCAGAAATTATAGATATGTTTAACTTGGTAAAAAAAAGTAGAAATAAATAAAAAAAATGAAGCGAAAATTATTTAATAGTACACTAATTGCTTTTGTTTGTTGAAAAAAACTCAAGCCTTGAGAAACTATGTAGGTTAAGAAATATCTATATTTAATTATTAAAGTAAATTTTTAAAAATAATTGTATAATTATTATACAATATAAACATATTTGGCCTAAACAGGCTTTAAATTTGTACAGGGTATTTTTTAGTTCAACTCATTTTTCCAATTACTTTAACTTCTTTGGTTTTTTTTATTTGTTATTTTATATATTGTTTTTTTTTTTTGATTTTTTGGCAATTTAATATGGAGGTCAGCGCCTGCGTTGGTCAAAGCAGCCGCTGCTGCCAGTTCCTCTTGGCGTTGTAATATTAGTTTTGTGGAACGGCACGTCGCACATGTGGAGAGCATGCGAGATGGCCAAAAGAGCGATGGGCGCCTGTCTCTCTGGGCGATGTCATAATTGCGCTCGATGAGGCGGGCGGCATTTGTTAGCCTTCATTTGATTCGTGGAAATTGGCCCAATTAACGCAAAAGGCAGCAACACAAAAAGGCAGCTCACACACACACACACACACACACACATAGAGCAAACCAACAACTCAATTTATCACGCACAACTAAAGTGATTTGTTGCCAATGCCAACCATAGCACACAGCCCAAACCCGTGCCCTGTTGCCCTCCCCCCCTCCGACCATGTCGAGTCAAGGCCCAAAAGTCAGTCGCATGCAAAAAACGCAGGGTAGGAAATTGTTTAATCAATTCATCAGACGTGCATGTTGCATAGGTGTGTGTGTGTGTGTGTGCGGCAATAACAGACAGGATATTAACTTACAATTTCGACTCCAGCTCGCGCTGCGGAACGCGACGCGCGTTGTAAACGTTAAACGACCAAAAATTTGTTTGAATAATTACCGAGACAACACACTCACGTATGTGTGTGTGTGTGCTTGTGTGTGTGAGACTGGCAAAGTGCTGCCATTTGGTCATGTTATTGCCCTGCCCCGTCATTGACTTTACAAGCAAACAATTTGTCAAATGCAAATACAAATAACCCTGCTCGGACGCCCTGGCCCTCGCCCCGTTGGCCCCCCCTCCCCCCTCCCTCTCTCCACCCCGGACCGTTGGCTGCCAATTGAAAAACGATTCGAAATCAATCACAGCCGGCATGCTGTGGCCAAGCAGCGGGCCGGGGGCGAGGCGCGACCGCAGTGGCAAACGTTGTTGGTGAGCTAGGCTTTGGCAGCTGGAGGTCCATTAATAATTCTTGTGGCATGTTTTATGGCCGCAGCGACAGCAACAACAGTGGCCAAAAAACCCTTCCACACACACACACACACACACACGCACGCAGACAATGTGCTCACATGCAAACGTGACTTTCAACTGTTGACCGCGTGCCAGCTTTGACCATTTATTGGCATGTTGCAGACCCTGCCCCCATCCCCATCCCCATCCCCATTCCCAGCCTGTGCAAGGTCGTGTGTTGTCCATTGCCAGGGTTATCGCGCGCCGCCATCGCCAGCCAAATTGATGGGCAACCATCAATTTCACTTGTTGGCCACTCGCCATACGCCAGCCTCCAGCCTCCAGCCTCCCGCCTCCCGCCCCCGCTTGCCGCCCAATTGGCGACCGTTGGCTGGTGCCTGCTGGTTTTGGCTCGCGCTCCATTTGTCAACGATTTGACTTCAACTCCGACTCCGACTGCCAGCAAGCGGATGCGGTGGGTGCGACTTTGTGCACTCAATTAACCAGCTCGGCTTGGGGCTGGGGCTGCTATTGGGCAGTGGGTGTGAACACACAAGTAGCTGTGTGTGTGTGTGTCAACATGCGTCGTCAGCTGGCAGATGCACGACTGCATTGTTTGCGCTGCAGTTGCACGTGGCAAGGCAGCCAATCAGAAGCGGGACTCGCTGAGGGGCGTTAATGAGATGCGAGCGGGTGAGGGGTGGGGGGAGATGTTGATTGAGGTGCAGGTTGATCAGACAGCAAGATACAAAAATTACTTGAAAATATCTATAGTATGTAGTATACAAATGCATCTTAACACATAACTTGTCAACCAGATACAAATGTGGCTATAAGATGAAAAACTTTCCGTCTCTGCAGAATACAAATGTATCTGTAAGTTGCAAATGAAATATAATAGCATCTATTGTATAGTTGTATATGTGGGATACAAATATATCTGTAAGGAAAGCATCTGTAAAATAATGTATGCGATTGTAAGATACAAATGTATGTTTAAGATTAAAACGTATCTATAATATAGAAAAAAAAAGATAAATGTGCATCCAAGAAATCTAAAAGTTGCTTCCTGTGTAATTGTCTTAAAGTTTTCTAACAGGTTCGATTCCACAAAAATCTATCTGTACGATGCAGACATTTGTATATGAACAGATATTGAAAAATCTGTGAGATGCAGATACAATCTGAGTGTCTATAAGGTACAAATTAAGCTACACGCTTAATGCAGATGCATTCAAAGTTACTTTCATAAATAAGTAACTGCGAGCTGCAAATGTATCTACATACTACAAAAGCATCTGTAAGATACAGACGACTCTGCTAGTTTGTATTGCAAAGATATAAAAGTATCTGTAAGTTGGCTTCATACATAGGTGTGTCAAAAGGTCGGCTTTAACTTTCGCTATGACTCGCTGCCGATCGCAGCTCACCTATTTGTAGGTCGCCTCCGTTATCTCCCCAAAGGTTTTGGCAAGGGAATTGGCCTGAAACCGCATATACAAATTGGAGTTCTCAAGCGTTTGATTTGTTAGTTTGGCCACTGAGATACAAAGTGTTGGTGGCAGCATCAGTTGCATGCCACACTTAATGTTTGGCCATGCTTGCTTCCTTCCCCACTCCTTTTGCTTGTGTTCTCCCCTGCTTTGCAGCAAGAGCTCAGTTGAATTCTCAGCTTTGGCTGGCGATTGCGGAGAGCGCATTAACTTGTCAAGCCGCAGAATGCAAACATATTTTGGGCATTTGCTGTGCACACACACACAAAGGCACACTCGTGGTGGGGTTTTCGCACATAGCATGTACATAATTTTTGTAATACTTTGCGCGATTTGCGCGCGATTATAAAAGCTTTTCGCGGTACGACCCCCATAATTCATACGATGTCGACTGGAAAATGTTTACAACACCAGGAGAAGATTGCAGGCAGACGGAATCCGCAGCCCGCAGCCCGCAGCCCGCAGCCCGCAAACCGCCGCCGCACCCAATAGACACAGACATGCACACAGCGAAACAGCGAAGCTGGGGGCATGGGGCATGGGGCATGGGTGTTCGGTGGCATCAACACAACTCAGAGACTAGCGCCATTATCGTTTTGAGCGTCCTTGCCGCCAACCTAATGCAGCGCAGCCATTTATGCGTCTATCGGCAAGGAGTAAAACATCAAGAGCAGCTGGGGTATTGGGGACGGGGGGGGCACTCTGCCAGCTAGAGACGTTGCGCGACGGCAGCGATTTTCGCAAGACAGCAAAATATTCAAATGAAAATTTATGTTTGCATTATGAATTTTTATATAGTGTTGCTTTTCGTAGGCATTTTTATGTGTCTGTACAGCTGTGTGTGTGTGTGTGCGCTGTGTGTGCTTGTCTGTGCATTCAACCCCGTCTACGCCAATGTTCCCCCCCCCCCGCAACCCTCGCCCTGCTCCGGCTGGTGTAGTAACGAGTCGGCGTGTGGAAAATTATTAAAATGTCGTATATAATGGCGCTTCGCATTTGGCCGACTGCTTCTTCTTCGCCTTTTCGGGGCGAAAGTGAACAAAATTTATGCGTTTATAGCATTCATAATTTTCAAATTATTATTGTTATTCTCTTCCGCTGGCAAGCATCATCAGGCCTAAGTGCGTGAAAAGCTGATGGGCCTCGCATCGTTCGCCCGCTTCGCAGGCATTGGGTTCACTTTGCCAAACGCTTTGATTACCCCGCACAAAACGCGGATCCGTTGCCAATCCACCTCCTCCAGCTGCTGTCACAATCTGTGATTATAATAAACTCCGCACAAAAGTAGGCAGCGCCAGTGACCAATTTATGCCCCAGCTCTTTTCCCAGCAAAAAAAAGAAAACACTGTCGTAAAACACTGAAACTTGAACGCATTCTCTTAGCTGCTGCTGCTGGGAACTTCAAGGCACTCTAGTATACTTAAGCTACAGTCGCTCAGTCCCAGTCCATATTCCCAACTCCTTTCATTATTCTTGCTTCGCGAGCCTATTCCAAGTTGTCGAAGCTTCTTCATTTCTTTTTAACTGCTGACAGATTCTTCAAGCTTTCGTCGCTTCTTTCTACTTAGATATTTTAGGCTGCTCTTTAACCCACTTCCCGGTAAGCCATTTTCTTTCAGATTCATCTTCATTCAGCATCTGATCTCTTTAGTTTCTTCACTTTCTTTTCTTCTGGTTAATTCCTAAGAAGCTCTTTGACTTACAACTTCCAGTTCTGGCATCCAATTTCAGTTATTTGAAGCTGCTTTCAGATACTTTTTAGCCACTTTCAGACCTAGGCACTCCAAGCCTATGCCTGGCTAAAGCCGCTAAAGCGGCGCTCATTAGTGCGCTGGAAGGCGTCATCGATGCCGGCATCCTTCGAGCCCAGCCCTGGCGATGGGCCCAGCACTTAGTCCGGGCCATCTCGCGTAATGAAGACACAGAAGGTTGTTAACTTGGCTGCGAGCGTGGCTCTGACACTGGCATTGATTTGTTTTGGCTGCTCGTTCGATAAATCTCGTGGCAAACGGCCCAAGCAATTTATTTGTAAATGGAATCGATTAAAAAGCAATCGCTGCATGCCACTAGCTGCCACTCCCCCCCCCAATTCCCTCTGTGAGGGCAGACGACACCTTTGTGGCGCCGTTAGTCACGTTAGCAACTCTCCAAGCAATTCGCCGAGTGACAACATCCAGCTCTTTGCTGCCCGAACAGCAGGTGGCGCCGCAGCGAACCCCCCCCCGCCCCGGCAACCGAAAACCCTAGGACGCTAACCCAGCACAGCCTCAGCCTTTGTCTCCAGCCTCGTCTCAATCTTAGACGCCGCAATCAGTGGCCCTGACTCCCCGCGCCGTCCCCTGCAACCCCCGCCGCTCGAATCGATGATTACATCATCTTGTATTACAAATTTCTTATCGAATATATTTCGTCGATTACCCCCTTGGGTAAAATTTATTTGCTGTCATTGCAGCGCGCGACAGTTAAAGGATTTATACACAGAACACAACACGGAACAGGCGAAACAACGAGCCAGAGTTGCCAGTTCACTTAAAGTTCCACAAACTAGCAACTTGTGGCGACTGCTCGATGTTATCCTTTACTCGAGATTCTAGGTGCAGTTGCGGTTTTGATAATTAAAATCGATAGCTATCGATGGGGTTTTTATATAGTATCAATTTGGACAAAAGAGTAAAAGAGTATTATAAATAAATATAAAAAGTATATATGAGTAGAAAGGAAATAAAAAGGTATATAGAATTAATTAGAAGAATACGGTTTATAATTTAGGATCAATCAAGTTTAAGTTTCTAAATGAACACAGATACTAAATTTGATGATCAATATGCGACTTTCAATTGAAAATTTTGAGAGCAAAATGTTGTAAACAAAAGAAACTGACAAACAATAACAATATCCAATATAAGAAATTTAGTATTATTTTGAATTACTCGCCAATTCTAGGTATGTACATCATATCCACAAAATCGCTAAATTAAAAATAATAAATATAATAAAAGTGGAGTTTCTCTAATTAACTCAAGTTTCGATAAAAACTAGAGTCGGATACTCCCAGATTGCCCCCCACTCAAAGGACATTCTACAGAGCTCTTGATAAAGTCCTCATCGCGATGTTTGCTTAGGAGCTGTTGTCGTGCCCCCCAGTTTTGTGGCGCTAAGCTGCAGCCAGCTCCAGCGGCAAATTCCGTTTTGTGTGCAAATTTATTAAAAATAAACGCCTCGACTGGGAGTCGGTCGGAAACCGCAGCGTTATCCCAAGCTGGGTCTGGGCCCGGGCCTGGGTCTGGTCTGGTGCGCCGCTCAGGCGGAACATCTTGTAAACATACTTAGCTGCAGCTCAGGTGTAATAAGTACGCCTTGAAGTGTGCCCCGTGCGCCTCGTGCTGCTCGCCGCTTGCCGCGTGCGGCGGATAGGCGGGTGGGGCAAGACGCAGCCGGAAGGTCAGGTTGTTGCCGCGGCAGAGTTTTTGGCCACGCTGCTAATTTCTTTCATGTTGCCGTTCGAGGAAATGGAGCTGGGTTAGTTGCCGGGAGGGGGGGGGGGGGGCTGCCAGAGACTTGGCCTTTTTGCGTCTTCAACTCCCACTACGGCTCCAGCGTCACTTTGTCGTGTATCTCTCACGTTAATTGTAAAGTGCGCGGCTGAAAGAGTAAGGGGGGCGGGGCTCTGGAAACTGGCGCAGGACTCTCAAGCAGCCACTCCAGCTGAGCCGGCTAGCGGCAGCGGTTGGGCGGGGCAGCGACTGCGTCAATTTGGCCCAAGCGCACTTCGCAACGGTTTTTTTTCTTCCATTTTTTTTTTACGATTTTCACGAGTTTTTTTGCTGCTGATTTTTTTTTTTTTTTTTTAATTAACTGTGTACATGGCAAAAGTTGTGTTTGCCAGCCAAATGGGCTGCGTCTTTGACTGAAACGACTACCCGACTGACGCCCCTTGACAGCCCGACTGGCCGCAGCAGTCGACTGCAGCAGCAGCAGCGGAGGCAGCGCCTCAGGTGGGGGCTGCGTTCGACTCAGGTGGGCAGCGGCGCTGCTCCGTTCTGGTTGTTTGACTCGGGCTTTCGGTTTGCACTGCTCAACAGCGCGTGAGCGCAAGTGGCGCTAAATGAACAGCAGTTGGTAATTAAACCCTTTGCCAGCTAATGAACTCCTTGCCAGTCGAGAGCCAAATGTGAGCCACACGGCAGCAGTCAAGGGGGGTTCAGGGTGGTGGGTGGCGGGGGGGGGGGTGGTTTGGCACACAGTTTGCTTTTTGATGGGGCGCGCACTTTTATCTCTTAACTGCAGGTACACGCGTAAATGTAAATATTTAAGTGTTGTCTATGGACAAGATTTTGCGTTTTCCATTTTCCATTGCCTACTTTTTGGGGCAAAGGGTACGCTTTAAAATGGGACAGCTTTAAGGCCCCCAAGCAAGAAGTAAATGGGAAAGGGTAAGGTAGTTAGCCAGCTGAGAGTGTGGCAGTTAATGTTAGCGACAGTTAAGCTACGAAAAAGAGCGTCAGGGAGCGATAGAGTGAGAGAGCAAGTCATTTGTTGGCCAAAAATTAGTTGTGAGCCCGTTTCATATCGGGCAATTGCCGTTGTTGTTGTTGTTGTTGTTGTTGCTGTTGCTGTTGCTGTTGTCTCGCATGCAAAACGTGTCTGGAGCTCTGCTCTGCACTCAGCCCGCTCTTCCTCCCCACCTCTTGTTGCCGCTTCCTGTGACCCAACGTCCATTGGCTGCTTTCCATTTTGGGGCGCGCAGTTGTAGCCTTGGTTCCAGCTGTGCTGCAAATATTTACAAATTTCGATAGTTTTATGCTCAGCAGAAGCTTTGAAAATACTCCACACCGATTTTTGGGAACACAGAGCAACACATACAACAAAATATATTTGTGGCAAATCCTTAAATTATGTTTATTATAAGTATGCTTTCGTATACTTTTATAAAAGATTGTTTAATATCTCATTAATCTCGAAAAGTCTTTTTGTCTATTTATCCTCTAAATAACTTTCCATATTACCAATCTCAATTAGTGCTTTAAAGCCCAGTCTATACAAAAAAAAAAAAAAAAATAATAATAAAACAGACACAAAGACTTAATACCATAAGTAAAAACAAAAGTGGCCAGTAACAGCTTTATTGCATATAATATAAAACTATACAAGAAATATTTTGTTTTACAAACATAATTTTTCATGTGCAATTATTTTTTGACAATTTTACCAAAATAATTTTTCATTTAAAAAATAAATAAATATATGTAAATATTTTTCCTATTAACAATTTTTTCTTCCGCCCTTTTACAAAATTTAAAAAACTTAATACTTTCACTTGTTTTATGTTTATGTTATCAATATACTATAAAGGGTAGCTGTATACTTTAATCTCGCATGATTTCTTGAGAATTTACTTATTTTTCGTAATTTCCTAAATCAAATCTACACTGTTTCATGTGCGCCCAGCATGCTGGAATTGTTCCACTGTGCAACAGCCACTTGCCATATTCTATTTTGGGACGCCAGGCGACGTAATGAATGTGTGCACATGTGAGTGTGTGTGTGTGTGGTTAGCTACCAGCTAGATACAATGCGGCCGCACCAATTCCGCCCCGCCCTGGCCCCGACTCGCATATGAATATGAATTTTATCGAGATTCATGGCAGATGATAATTTTCCCTTGATAACTGTAAACTCGTCTATAGCTCGAAGCGAGGATGTTGCCAGAGCGAAAGCCATGTCTGCATTCGGGCCACATGCAGAGAGGGGCAGGCGGGGCCGGGGCGACTTACAGCTAGCTGGTTACATGGTGTTGAGTTTTTTGGCCAGCTTTGAGGGTTTGGGTCTGCCGTCGCTGCTGCTGGGGCACTCATTTCATTCATTTGGCTCGTTCATTTCCTTGTGCATTCATTTGCCTTCATAAAATATAAACAGCGTATTAAAATGTATGAATATCCCAAACAGAGCCCCCACCCCCCACATCCCTCGGCCCGCAGCCCGCAAACCCATGCAACAGCTAATGTTGATAAGTGAAGTTATGACTTTGCCTTTGGCCCCGGCGCGACGGAGAAGGGGCGCTGTTTTAGTAGGGGGTGTGTCTGTCCAATCCTTGGAGTACTCTTTGCACTACTCACACACACGCGCACACACGCACACACACGTTCTCCATTTTTGCTTACGCCTTTTGGCAATCTGCCGAAGCATTTCATTAAAATTATGCAGCCCAGCTACTCCCTCCCTGGCCCCCGTTCGAAACGTCTGACTTTCTATTAGCATAACAAGCTCAATTTTGATAAATTAAGTGTTTATCCATACTCGTCGGTGCGCATTTTCAAGTGTTCTCCGCACTAAT
Source organism: Drosophila sordidula (assembly GCA_035047465.1). Classification (NCBI taxonomy): domain Eukaryota; kingdom Metazoa; phylum Arthropoda; class Insecta; order Diptera; family Drosophilidae; genus Drosophila; species Drosophila sordidula. The sequence continues at coordinate 8,068,489 of JAWNPQ010000136.1, read as the reverse complement.
TTGAATCACTTGGCGCGGCGTTCATTTTTCGCTTTTACCCGACAAAATGCCCTCGCTTCACCTGCTCGCACTCTGGCGAGTCCAGCCCTGGATCGGATACGTGGCTGGAGGTGTTGACAGCTCAAATATGCCCATGCCCCTCCCTCTCCAGATCCCATCCGTGCCCAGGGCAGCGTTGACCTTTCGCCTGGTCGACGCTGAGCCCCCCTACTCCCCATAAGCAAAAAAAAAAAAGGTTGGGCAGCTTGATGCGGGGGGGCCGCATATGCAAATCAGCTCAACATTTCCGGAACTCGAACTCGTGGACCTCATTCAAGTGCATGCGGTTTGCGTGCTTTGAAGTTAAAACTCAATTACGCAAAATTCTCACACGTTGGCGCCCGAGCAGGGACCCATGGAAAAAATGTAAGGCGGGCGGGCGGAGGGGTTGGGGCGTGGTGGCGCACCGCGACCACACTTGATGTGGGTGCAGTGGGTTCTGGTTGAGCTGTAGCATCAAATTGCAGCCGTTTAGCTATCAAGAATCAAGCGGCAGCAGCTGCTCGGCGGCCATAAAAAACCATTTAGCTAATTGCCTGGCCGCTCGCCTTGGCCGACGGACGCGCGCACGCCAGCTGGCAGCACCTGCACCACCTGCACCACCCACCTTGTGGACGGAACGCGTTCCATTTCACGGCTGCGAGCAGCTTCCGTTAGGCATTTTCTTTTTTCCTCTATTTTGTCTTTTTTCCTGTTCGAATCACGCATATTTCAACGATTACCGCAAAGGAACGTGAAAAACCAAATGCTTTTTATGCCCTTATCTATGGCACGGACTTGGCAGCCGAACCAGCTCCAATGTTCCAACGGAATGGGGACTGGGCTGTTTGTGTAGCAATTAAATGCGATTGCGACTAATAAGAGATTTTTTGCTAAAAAAAAGGCAACTAAGTGGATTACATAATATGGAGATTACTATTAATTATTAAATTCAATATTAACCAGTGGCAGATTACAAATTTTCAAATAAAATGTATTTAAATACCAATTTAATTCATCAGAAAAATATGAGAAATACTTGCTAAATTTATTGTTTTTTTTTTGCTATTCACGAGATTAGTTACTAAAAAGGAACAACAATCTATCTACCAATTAAATGTAAAATTAGCCACTTTCGAAAGGAATTCAAAAAGTTAAACAAGCTGCAGTTGATGGACAAAGATGCGTAAAAGAATGATATTTGAGATTTGAGTAACCCGAAGAACGAAAGCTAAATGTAAATATCCAATATAGAAAGAATATCCTTATAGACACAAGATTTCTTTCATTCCAAAATGTGAAGCTCCTAGGAGTACTTTAATGCCGAGCAACAGTTCGCAAGCTCTGGGATTAGCTGGCGACCTGCACAACAATAAAAATAAGAAGAAGAAGCCGAAGAGCGAAGAAAAAAAGAAATCGCATCGCATATCTAAAAAGGCGTGAAAATAATTTGCATAAATTTATGCCCTTTGATCGCTTCAATTGCTGCACAGGCCTTGGGCGGACGCTACAGTTGTTGCTGTCGGGTGTTGGTGTCGGGTGTTGGTGTTGCCACTAGGTGTGTGGGTTGAGTGGAATGATGGCATCGGCATCTAATCGACGGCTGTCATGGGAACGATGCGGCCGAAAGGCTGGGCAACGTTTTTGGGGATGCGCTGCGTGTGAAGTGTTTACGTAGCCAGCTGCCACGCCCACGCCCACGCGACACGCCCACGCTCTGTAGCAGTAACATGCCTGCAGTCAGTCGAAGAGGGGAGTCGGGTGGGGAGAGGGGCCTCAGACCAAGTCACAGGCATTCTAATTTGTCGCCAACGTCGATGGCTGTTGGCTGCTCTTTGTTTGCAGGGGCGGGGGCCAGGAGCTGAGGTGGGGGACTGCAACTTTTGAAGTGCTCTGTTGGGCACTGCCCCAACGCTATGTGTGTGTGTGTGTGTGTCTGTGTGCTGGTTGTTGGGCTCCACTTGAGCAGCCTAAAATGGCACTTTAGTGCCTTTTGGGGCGTGCGAAAACAAAGGCGCCAAGTGTCGTGTAGCGCATTGAGTGGCAACACTTTGCCAGCTCTGGCCCCCAGCCCCAAAGCCAACCAGCCACCCCCCGGTGGCCCCATCCCCTGTATATCCCCTGTGCCCCTGTCCAGGCAATTTTGTTCGTTAAGCATCTTGAAAATTGTGTCAATTTGTTGAAAATGTCGCTAGAGAATTTTGTGGCATGATTTTCGTTTTTATTTGGCTTGCCTTGCTTTTTTTAGTTTCCTTTTTTTTTCATACCCTGTAGCCATTAAACGTGTGGAAGAGCGAAACAGCTTAAGGTTGCTTAGTACAGAAAGACTTTTATAGGCATACCTCATCCGCTTTATGGACTCGGAGTCTGAAAAATCTCAAAGAGCGCTTAGAAACTATTAAGATTTATTTCGAGGGAAGTATAAGACATTTAATTTCGTCTAAAAGCATAGAAATACCATAAGCGCATTATTTTTTACTTTTTTCAATCCATTTAATCATTTACAAATAGAATATCTAGAGAAAAGTAGATTTTAGTATCAGACTATCAAAAACTCTCAAGTCCCTAAAAACGATTCAAATATTTTCTTAGCACTGTTTTCAAGAATTTAAGAGTTAAGTGCAAAAGTTTAAAACAATGCAAATCTATATCCAACTGCATCCTAGACCCATTTACAGGGTATATCCAAGGCGAGCACTCTGAACCCAAGCTTTACGGCTTGTTTTTAGCTTTCGTTACTACCAACAAGTGAAAAACTTTGATAATTGGTGAGGGGTGGAGGGAGGGGGGCGTCAATTGCATTGCCTGGACAGTTCACTAGATCGGCCCGAAAAAGTATGCTATAAAAAGTTAATATCAATCTAGCTGACAAACCTGCACGGGAGAGGGGGTAATAGGTAGCACGGGGTGTGTACGAGACTAGGGTAAGGGAGGGTGGGTTGGATACGTGTGTGTTTTTGGGCAGATGAAAATGAGTTTTTCGCTACGCTGGCACCGCAACTTATGCTTTAAAGTGGATGTTACGAGCATGTTGAGTGCCAGAGCGCCCGGGGGGCGATTTTTTGAAAGACCTGAAACCCGCAGTCACAGCCGTAGCAGTGGCCAGTGCCGGACCCGGCCCGAACCGGAAGCCCTTACACACACAGAGAGCGAGAGGCACACACACACAGGTTGCTGGCGAAAGGGGCAACCGAGACAAGGAGCGAATGAATGAAACAGCTGTGGCCATTTCCTTTCCAAAGGATTTCGCTTGTTTTCTGCCGACCAGCCCTTGCGTCCCCTCCCTTCCCCTTTCCGCCAGCTGCGAGCCTTGAATTGAGCCGTTGCTGGACGCACATTAACACACATTGTGCGTTGTCCTTGTGGCTCTTCGGACTACAAAATAAAAAAAAAAATTAAAACAAGCTCTGGAAAAAATATGTGGAAAAAAGCAGGAAACTGCTGCACAAATGCATGTGTGTGTGTGTCTGTAAGGGTTGTGTGTGTGTGTGTGTGTGTGTGTGAGCGGGCGTGTTTGTCCTTTTTACGAAAATCTGATTAAAATATTTGAGTTTGCCTTTTAATGTGATTTTTGAGCATAATAAAAAGCCAAGTTTGCAGCCAAGCCAAAAGCAAAAAGTTCACAAAATAGCCCCCTCCCTCTCCCCCAACACTCCCCCACCCCGCGCTGGTCATCGGTGGTCGCAGCAAGGGACATGCGAGTCCAAGTCCGAATCCGAGTTCGCATCCGATTCCTGTCAAGGGGTTGCTTAATGTAACTGCTGCCTTGTTTAGTCTTTTTTTTTTTTTTGAGCCATTTGGTGTCCTTTTGCGCTATGCACTGTATCATCTTTTGATATCCTGTACGTTGTAAGAGCTACTGGGCATTTGCGCATTCTATAGTTGTCAAACTAATTGAATGGGCTTAAAGGCTTAAGGACACTCACGACATATGTTAACCTACCGAGTGAATGTCTTACCTCCAGTATTTTACACAATTTTCGGTCCGAATATAAGTCGGTAATAAAACACATTTGATTTTGATTGGAGGCTGAAGTTTACCACTCCAGCATATACATACATACAAGTGTAACCATTGCTTTTATAGGATCAGCTCAGCTTCGATCGCCTGCGAGTTCTCTCTGATATCGAAGGTCGCAGAGTTGTGCAATGGGTAACTATTAGTCAATACTAATGTGGAGTACCTGAAAAGTTGCCACTGTTGCAACCAGAGGCCGGGATTGCGGCAGTCGGAATTGAATGCAAAATAGAACAAAAATAATGTACATGTGATGAGCGAAAATCGCCGGACAAAAGGACCAAAGAAATCGATAGATCGCAGGCGAACAGGCTGATCGGCCCAGCAGCCACCCGAGCAACTGCCTCGCCACCTCCACGGCACGGCCCTCTGCTCATGTGAACTTAATTAATTAAGGCCCACGGCCGACAGCAGCTGCTGGACCCAAAAACCAAAACCCAAAAACAAAAAAAATTTTCAAAATTGGAAGATGAGAAATCACTCAAGTGTTCATTAATACAAATCAGTGTCTCTAGTGGGCTGTGTGTGTGTGTGTGTGATGGATAGGGGGCGGGGTAGGGGTGTCTCTTGCTCCACACACACACACACACACATCTTATTTGCCCATCATAAATTTCTTGGCCTGCGTTTTCTTTCAGCTGCCTTTTGACTTGACGTTTTGTTTGTTAATTTGTGAAACCCAAGAGGAGGCGGGGGCGGGGTGAGGGGCTGTCAGCTGTGTGGCCATGTGGCTATAATTTGTTGACGTTTGACTTTGTGCGTCGTCTAATTGTGGGCGACGTGGCAACCAAACCCAACTCCCCCTCCCCCCGCCCCCTCCCCTGCAGTCGACACCCCGCGCCCGGGCCTGCAAAACGGAATGCACTGCGGCTGGCAGGGTGGGGATTGGGGCAGGGAGGCGGGGGTAGCTAGACCGCTGGTCACTTTGATGTGGCGCCGCTGTGGGAAACGCGTAATTTGCTTGCTTTTTATTTTTAGATTTATGTTCTACATCAATTTTCTTGTTTTTTCTTAGATTTCATATTTATTTTTATAACAAGTTTTGCCCAGGCGACACGCTAATGAACTGATTATGCAGCTGAGGGGCGGAAGGGACCGGGGGTGAACAAGACGAAGCCACCGTTAAATGTTGCGGCCAACGGGGGGCGGGGCAAAGAAACAGCAGCCAACTTGGGTGGCTTTCAAATGCAAATCTGTTGTAAACACACAGAGACACACACGCGCACAGCTAAGTTACAGTTAGACAGAGAGATTACACTTGCCCTTAGGCATTTACGGAGCGTAAGTAAGTGCCAGAAGTGGAATATTAATTTTCCTTGGCCGCATCCTTGGCGTAGGCGGCGCAGTCATGCGTGGCCAGGACAGAGCCGTGTGTCCAGCGCAGGACAACCAACTGGCCATAAAAGCCTTGGGAATGTTGAATAGTTGAAAATTCGTTAATGGTCACTGCGCTCGACAACAACAGCAAGAACAACAACAACAACAGCGAGGCGAACAACTTCAATCTACAAATTCGAAATTTCAAGTCAAAAACGAAGCTCAGTGCAAATGACTGTGCGAGTGTGCGAGTGTGCGTGTGTGTGAGGCACACATATGTGCGCATATTTTGGACAAGTTAAAGTTCTTAGAAATCCTTGAGTGCACACAAAAACAAATAAACAACAAAATAGACAAACAAAATGGTCGCCCACGGCTCATGGGGTTACGACTCGATAGGGCGGGGCAGGGGGAGGGCCTGAAGTGGGGGGTCGGGCATGACCGCTTGGGCGCTCGGCCATGTACTGTGGTTAATTTGTGTGCTTAAAAGCGCTTTACGACTTTGTTGTTGCCGCCGACTGCAGGCGAAGTCAAAGTTGGAGGCGCAATTGGAGCCGGAGCCGGACTTGGAGCCGGAGTCGGACTCGGAGTCGGAGTCAGAATCGGTCAGCAGCAGCGCTTTCAAAATTTATGTGCATTGCAAGTGTCAAACTATTGCTACACATAAGTGCACACACACACACACACACATGTGTGTGCAACTTGTGCAAAGGAATTTTCAATTTTCTTAAGCTATATACAAGCGCACAGTGGTACAAATGTGCTCATGAGTGATACTATTGTTGCTGCCTTTAACATTGAAATCCTTCTGGCCTTCCTGATCCTACTATCTTTTTTAAGTTCCCTCTTTGCTTATGCCCGTATCCCTGGAAATCTTTTAAAATCAAAAGTAGTTTAATTAAATCACGCTTGAGCATTAATAATTATAGTGAACTTTGTAGAAATTTCAGATGAATTTAAATATTGTAAATATTTAAAACGAGCAACTCTTTGAAATTTGCTTAACTTTCCCATCGCCTGCGGACCAGTGTGCAACGGCGTCGCATATGTGCGCCCTGGAGACGACACACGGACACGGACACGGACACGGACACGGACACGGACATGAACATGGACAGGGACATGGACATGGACACGGAAGGGACAAAGATAAGAGCGCTAAAGTACAAGTCGAAGTCGATGCCGAAGATGAAGCTGAAGTCGAGGCCGAAGCTAAGGCGGGCCTTTGTCTCCGTCTCCGTCCCCGTCTCCGTCTCGGTCTCCGTCTCAGTCGTAGTCTGAATGACTTTAAATTGAAATGCGATTACACGACCAGAACACGCATTTAGAGGCGGCTTAGGCCACGGCAAGGACAACGACGCCGGTCAGGTCAAGCGCTGGCCAAGACACTGGAATCCCGCTCGGACGCTGGCGACTGTTCGACTTGGCCTCGTGCTCGGCCAGCTGACTGCTTTTAAATTGCATTAGTTTGGTTTTATTGCGCACAAGCCAAAAGCAAAATTGTCCCTTTTTTGCATATGGCCAGCACGCAGGATACAGGTTGCAGGACGCAGTCTTAAGATAGCGCAGCTTTAAGGTTTCACTTTCAGCTTAAAGACAATCTGCGAAATGTTTGAGAGTAAACTGAAAAGAAAAGATAATGAATTTCGCAAGAAAGAGAAGTGCAAAAGAACAAGTTGAAATGCATTAGCCGAGAGTGCTCGACTGGCAGATACCCAAGAAGATGTCCTTGAAAATTGCTTGGCTTGAAAATTAACAAAATTCTTGATTGAAGTACTAATTTATAAAAGAATATTCTTACTTTAAATATTTATTTGATACTAAGAATGAGAAAATTTACCTCTCTCAATTTATATAGACATATGGCTGATTCCAATAAAGATAATGCACATATGCAGAACACCCCCTTCCAAACTCCTGCCCGCTTACAGGGTATTCCAAAACGATGTCTCTTCCCATAAATCGAGGACGCTGGGCGTCATGATTAAGGGGTTCGGTTCTTGTCGCTTCTAATTTTTATTTTTATTTTCATTATTTTTGTATTTTGCTTCTCAGTGTTTTTTTTTCCTGCTGCCGCTCCGCTCTCCGGTTGTGTTTGGCTGGTATCCCGCGGATACTTCCGCTTAACGGTTACATTTATAATTACATTTTAATTAGATTCATTCGGCTGTAAAGTGTCCCTTTGTATGATTTTGCCGCCTGGTCCGCTGGTCGCCTGGCTGCTTAATGAACGAATCCTTGAATCTGGCGCTCGCCTCAGTCCCAATCTCAATCTTAGACTCCCCTTCCACAGCTGCCACGCCCAGTTGGCCACAGCTTAGGACTGCGTCCGCCTTCCTATTCGATTTCCAATTTAGTTCTTTTCTTTTTTCCACTCTTCTAAGCAATGGGTATCAAATGTTTCGCATGCTGTTTGTAAATCATTTCCCCAAAATTCCCAACATTTTGTTTAATAAATCCTAAGTTTATTGTCTGATATATTTTTGCATGTATTTATAGCACAAATATTAATAGTAATAATTATTATAATAATTCGAATGAAATCAAATTTCAGACACTCTCCGCTGTCAGGGCATTCACGCTTCGCCCATGCCCTGTTTAATTGCTTCCTTTGCGCTCGTCTTCTCATTTGCTTGGTTGCCCTTTTCTTGCGTTCGTTTTTTTGCGCCCTCCGCTGGCAGCTGCATTTTTAATGGCTCTGATTTATTAATGGCGGCCCCGCTGATTAAAGCCTATTCGGTGGGCAGCCTTCCAGCCCCCGCTGCTCCACTCTTATCCGCGTTGGCCTTATATGAAAGCAGCTCAAAGTATAAATTGGACAATGTTTTTGGCGGTGTCTTCGGACGGGCAACTCTTTTTAGCGATCTAAATACGGTTTATAGCCCCCGGCAAGTGTGTGGGCAGATGGGGGCAGCTTTCGAAGCCATGGCCAAATCTCAGCCTGCTGCTGCCGCTGGGCGGCCAAACGCGACGACGTGCGACGCCGCTTAACTGTTTAATAACTCTTGGCTGGTTGTTGTTGGTTGTCTGGCAGCCTTTGGCTTTGGCCAGAGCTGCGCCCGCCCCCCCCCCCCCCCCCTCCTGTTGCATGTGAGAGACGCCAAGCAGGACGACGACGACGACGACGACTCATTGTCTCTGGTCTATGGGAACGGCTTGAAGTTCCACCTCGTTGATTTTATTAGTCTCCAGCGAACAATTCGAAAAATTTGTACCGAGAAAAATTCGTTGATTTTTTGTTTGTTGGCGTCGCCTTACCATTGTTATTGTTGTTGCTGCTGTTGTGGAACTGGAGACTCGAACGCGGGCGCTTTGGCAACTGGAATCCAATAGCAGTCGATTTTCTTTGGAATTCGCTGCCAGTTGTTGTTGTCGCTGCTCGGCTTTAGTCGCCGGCAAAAGGATTGCGAATTACGTCTATGCCGTTGGTTCGAGGCTGCCGGATTGCGGATTCAGGATTGCGAACTAACGACTGTGCTACGTCAGCCCCGGCCTGCCGGGGCGTAGGCAGCGGCCTCCGCTTTTTGGCGGCCGCCGTCTAATGGCAACTTGTTAAATTGTAAAATTGGAAAACAAGTTGTTTTCGTTCCTTTTATTAGGTTGCCGCCTCAGTGCGCGCGCCCCCCACAAACGTTGCCACGCCCACGCATCCGCCGAGCAGACATCAATTGCATTAGAGTATCCCATCACATCCTTTAGCCACATTCGCATTCACATCCATAACCCTATCCTTCGGCGTCGTCGCCTTCATCTTGGTCGTCTGCTCCTGGGGGGCGGCTGTCGTGTGCCATGGGCCATTTAGCTTTAACTTGAACCCGTGCAAAACGCACTCGCAGGCGCGACTGTGGGCGTGGCAGGGCGTGACCGCCCCTTTTGCACCATTCTGACTGCTGCGAATGCAGCTGATGCGCCTAAACGCGAAGCGAATGTGAATTAAACGATTTTCAAATTATTCACCTTACAAGTTTCAACCGTACAGTGAATACCCATTTAAACAGCGCAACTTTATTCAACTTTAATTTCCTTGCAAACTATTTGTTTTTATTATTTATTCTCTCACTGGATTCTGCTGCCTTGTCATAAAAATAAAGTATAAAAAGCGATTTATTTGAAACGGGCAGTAGAAAATATCTCCATATCTACATGTCTATTTTTATTTGTTTAAATAAATGAATAATAATTACTATTAAATTATGAATACGTTAAAAATTTAAAAAACTCAAATTAAAAATTCGATATAAATTTTGAAATGAGAAGAAATGTTTTTTAAATGTTTTGTCAACTGTTATTCCTCACGATTGTTGATATTTGTATTATAAGATATAAGATCCGTTAACCCCAATTTAAATTAGCCCTGGCACATGCCCATGCGACAGTTAGGGGGAGGAGGGGATTTTTTTGTTGGGCGCAAGTGCTGTAGATACGAGCATGCTTAAATACTTTGGCACACTTTTCCTTTTCCTTAATTTGGATTATCGTTTGGGTTTGCGAGTCTTAAAGTCGCCGCATGTCAGAAAAGAAAATGAAGAGGAGAAGCTTCATTTGGGTTGCTGTGGCAACTGCCGCCTGGACAATTACGTGAGAGACTTCAAAAGGCGAGCTGCTTTTTAATTTCTCCCTGCCTGATAATGATGTTAACGCTAATGATGATGATAACGATAATATTGCTGTTGTTGTTGCTGCCGCCTGTGTGTCACATAGGTCGCTGGCGCTGCTCATTTGGCCCGTCGCCCGTTCGCGCTGCGCCGCCGTCCTTTCAACATCCTTGGCGCCGTGTTTGATTTCAAAGTATCACTCGGAGTTCCTTTCAAGTGCTCGGGACAGTGGACTTACCCCCGAGCACCCCTTCCCCGTTAGCCAACCCGTTTCGCTGACTTTTGTGCTGGCAACTCGGCTGCGACTTTCGCCTTAAACGGATTTGCCAAAAGGAATGCGCCAGCTGAGGGGGCCGCCTGGAAGGGGTGTGTGCCAGTAGCTGGTGTCATAAAACGTCATCGTCCTTGGGGTTGACTGCTGTTGACTGATCCCCAGCCCCCTGCCGTCGCTCTGTAGTTGGCTGGAATGCAGCTGCCGGCTGATGGACAACTTTGTGGCCGTGGCGCCCCGCGCCGTGGCACGTAATTAGCTGCCACTTGGAGGCAGAGCAAACAAACAAATCAGCACACAAAAGTGTAAAGTGCAAGACACTAAAAATGCGCCAAACTGGGCGGAGAGAGAAGGAAAGTGGGCAATGTCAGTTTTTCGTTTGGCCGGAAAATAGCTAAATGGAAGGAGGGGGGAGGGGGGGGTGGGAGGGGTTTGTGCGTGCAGCCAACTTTTTGTCTTCGTTTTCATTAATTTGGGATAAATGAAAACCACAGCCAAATGCGTGTCTGGCCCAGCCCTGCCCCCCGCCCCCCTCCGCAATGTGCCTGTGTGTGTGTGTGTGCGTATGTGTGAAAAGGTTTTCAGCAGCCTACAACCACCCCCCACCCCCTTTTAGCTCCGTTAGCTGCCCAGCCCACGCATTGATTAAGTCTCAATAATAAAACAAACGAAACGAAACGAAATAAAAGCCCCAAAGCAAAAGAGGGAAACAAAAAATTCCAATTTGGAGCATTTTAAGCGCAGGTCGAATGGCTGTGGGCTTACCTATGTGTGTGAGTGTGTGTGTGTGTGCGGCCGTGTGTGTGTGAGACTAGCTTTAAGCCATTGTTTAATAGGCCGCAAATAAAAGGCAGCGCATAGCGAACTGTAGAGATTTGGCAAAGGCCAGGAGATAACTCGGGCAAACCTATGAGAATGCATCAGCAGGGGCTCCATTTCCTCCCATAAATTCTATAAATCTATACCCTTGCCCGTCTCATTATCTCTACCTCTATCCAAGTCGCTATATTTATTTGAAACATTTCAACAAGTACTCAATGAATCATTTAATCATTTAAGAACTAAGTAGCCTGAGCATCTTCAAAGCTGTCACCCAGATTTCCCTGGGCAAACTACACAAAACAAATCCTCAGTTCGACTCTCGTCCCTGTGGCGAGAACATCGAACAAAACTCATTCCAAATATTCATAAAAATAATCTAAACAAATATTTAAAATTCAAGTTGTAGAGTTCCACTTTTACCCAAGTGAAAAGTGCTTGTTTAGTTTTTTCTGTGTGTTTGGTTATTTTTTTTTTTAATTTTATATGTTTAGTGAATTGAGTGAGAGTGACATAGCAGAAAGAATTGTTTGAGATGTTGACACAACCAAAGCTGGATTCAGAGGCGACAAGACACGCAAGCACATATTTGGCTAAACATCGGATCACGTGAGTTGAAATACTATAACATACTATAGAAATGCATTTGATCCTATCCTACAGTGACTATTCTACGCGGTGACCGACTTTTTGGGAGGAGCCCAAATTCTAGTGTTCATGGAAAAATTGTTTGCAGTGAATCTAGATTAAAACATAAATGTATAATGAATTTAGAATAAAAACAACTTTATGTACACATTGTAGTCTAATGGGTTGAGTGTAATATTCAGCATACCCTGGTAAAAATAGAAATTTAGAAATTTAGATAGGGGTTGACTTTGCACGGCTTAGCTTAAGAAAACTTGATACCACATATGTATACGTATAAACATATATATATATAGATATAGTAGCTGGGAATTGGCATTGTGTGTGCGCACATCACTTGAAAATTCGATTAAATGCTGCAATTTAATGCCTGTCCCGTAGACCACACACACACACAGCAGACACAGTATTTGAGATAAGAACTCGCGCTGCATGGACTTGAGTAGGGCGGGGGCGTGGCTGTGGGCTGGCAAAGTGAACGCATAATTAAATTACGCAGCAGCGGCAACGAAAGAGTTAGACAAATAAGCTCAGGTATTAACCTCTGGCACGCTAACACACCCGCACACACACACGCACACACCTAGAGCAGACGACAGCCCAAGGAGCAGTCGCCGCCGCATCCACTGGAGCCTCCATTGTGCGCCACAGCGTTCATTAATTCGATTTCCATAACAATTTATTCATAAGACAATGTCTGGCACCGTTATTTTATCTCTGGCGATGTGCGGTAACGGTAACGCCACTTAGCTACCCAAACCCCAAACACCTCAGCCCCACTCCGCCCCGCTCCGCTCAGCCCCCGCTCGGCAGCAGCAGCTTGTCTGCAATCCTTTCGCGCCACGGCGAACGTCGAGGGAAGCGCCATAAAATATTTTTATGTGCGAACACTCTATAAATGCGTTGAGGAGCTGCTCCAGGAGCTGCCACAGAATCTGCTCCGGCTGCTGTTGCTGTTGCCTTTTGCGGTTGCTGCTGCTGCTGCTGCTGTTGTTGCAGTGGCTGTGGCAAGTGGTGCAAAAATTATCTTCAACACCTTCGAACTTTAAAATTAAATGAGGATTAGCGCCGACAACGCACAGAGCGCCCCCAGAGTCACACACCTGTGTGTGTGTGTGTGTGTGTGGGTGTGTGTGTGGGTGTGCGTATGTGTGTGTCGCTGCTTTTCATTAAGGCACTTGGGGGATCTTTGCTGTCTGCCGCCTTTGCCCACCCGCGAACCCTTTTTGGCCCTGCTTTAGTTTTATGCCGCTCATTTGCATTTTTTGCTTGCAGGCTGTAAGGCAGCTGGGCATGGCTGATTTATAGACACAACCACACACACGCACACACACACACACACAGCAGTCTGTGCAGTTTCTTAAAGCATACTTTTGCGGCGTCGCGTCTCTTGGCAACCAGCTCAGCAAAAACTCAGCTCGAAAAACAGCCAAAACGAAAAAGAAATAAACGCAGCACACGAAAAGGCGAAAAGGCAATTACGTTAGCCATATCAGTGCGGCCACGCCCACAACAAATTGGGTATATGCAACGCAAGTGCCTGGCAGTACCGTTGCTGCCACGCCTGCCCCACCCCCCTCGCCCCGAATCCGGCGGTGCAGCCACTTTATTGCGCCTGTCGATTGCAACATTTCTTGATACACATTTTGTTTTCTTTTTTATTATTTCATTTTTTTTGGCATGTCGTGCCGCGCTTCTGAGCAGGAGGCGAAACACTTTGCCAAATTGGCCAAGAAATGCCGTCAAGTCAATAATAACAGCAACAGCTGAAGCTACCCAGACGACCGCCTGCTGCCCCTTTTTTTCTATATTTTTTTTTTATTTTGTGGGAGTATCTGGACGCCCTTCTTTGGCTGTCGCTTAGTTGTAGTCGTAGTTTCGGCCAGGAACATGTGTATTGGCCCCAGCCAGTTCAGGGCTTAACGCTGGCATTTGATTTGTTTGCCTTTGCCGAAGCTCCGAGTTTCGTTTCAAATTAAATTAAATTAAAATAAACGAAACCAAACCAAACGAAAAATAAAACGAATGAGACAAACTATTTCCTGTTGTCCCAGCCATTGTCATCGTCATACGTTGCCTTTGTTCTCGTTCCTCCCCTACCACATTATTAGCCTACATCGCTCTATTAGAGACTGCTGCTTGTAAGGTACTCGTTACTTTTCATTCGCTACTCGCCAGTGGTTGCAAGGTTGCCTTCCACTCGCTGCTTCTCTCAGATACCTCTCTCGTTACTCTTCACTAGCTACAGTTTACTCGTTACTTCACTACTTTGAGCACTCGTTCCTTCTCGCTCTTTATGCGCCCTGTATTCTCTTACTCGCCTCTTACAACTTTCGTGCTTTGATCATCTCTCTCTCTACTCATCACTCGCTGCTTATCGCACTCATTTTTTTCGTCGCTTCGTTCTCGTTCGCTTTTACTCGCTGCTCTCGCTCCACTGATCCGTCATTACTCGACACTCGCTGGCTTTCAGTTGCAGGACATCACTGTTATATTCCTGCCTTTCTCGTTACTCGTCACTCTTCACTCCCATCACTTCGCGCTTGCCACACACGCTGCTCATCACTCAGCGCTCGTCCATTGTTCGAGCTTTATGGCAGTGGAACTGGGGTAAACACAATTACATACATCGTACGTCGTGCCTGGCTCTGAACACAGTCGGGAACTGGGTCCGGGTGCATTTGGCGGCGCCAGGCACAGCAGCCGTTACAGTAAATGGGAGCGTAACAGCAACAGAAACAGAAACAGTGGCCAACGCGACATCCGCTTCCTGTTCCTGGGTATGGCTGGCTGGCTGGCTGGCTGGCTGGCTGGTAGCCTTTCGGGCGAGCCTTTACGGCTTTGAAGCCTTTTCACAGCATCGCACAAAAGAAATGCTGACAATGTCTGCCTGTCCAGGTTTGTGTTCCGCTATTTTTCTTTCATTCTCGTTATTTCTCCTTTTTTTTTTTACTACTCTATTGTGTGACTCCAGCGTCGCTTTTATGTGGCCCATTGGCCGGCCAGACGCTGAACGATGTTTTCACCACTGAAACACACACGCACAACAAGTATTACAAATTTCAATTAGCGCCTTGTGTGTGGCAATGAGTCCTTAAAGTCGTCTAACAGCTGCATACGTTAATTGAATTTATTTTTATTTTTATTAAACCACATTGGTTACTAAGCGAATAATTGCTGGTTGCATATGCAATTCTCGTTTGTTTTCCACTCGTTGCTTTTCAATTTTTGCCTATTATTCCTCACTCGCTATCAATAACTGGTTGCTATTTGTCATCCGTTTATTTTTACTCGCTACTTTCCACTCGCTATTTCCACTAGTTAGTATTATTTCTCATTCCCACTCGTTACTTCCCACCTCTCGTTACTGTCCACCCATTGCCTCGCCATCTCTTGTGTATTTCTATTTATTTATATTTCCTAGTCTCTAGTATAAGAGTACTTACAGTGACTTCCAGAACTTTTCGCATTTTATTCTAGTCTTAGTTTTATTTCTAAATGTTTAATTTATATTTCGACGACCACAAATTTTAATGCACTTCTCGGCGCACAGCACGTGGCTGATGCTGCCCGCTTCCTGCCACAGCTTCAACTTCAGCGCCAGCTCCTGCTCCTGCTCCAGCGGCAGATCCTGCTGGTTGCCCAGCGGGGCAGCGTCACCCGGCGCCAAAAAAAAAAAAGAAAAAGAAAAGCGAGGCTAAATGGGAAAAACAAAAACGTATTTACCTCAAATTAAACATTATTATGCCGAGGCCGAGGCCAAGCACCAGGACGAGGAGTGGGCTGGGCTTTGGGGGGTTGGGGGAGCTGGCGTTGGCATTGTGTTTGGCGGGGCTGTTGCTGCAGCTGAAGCTGTTTGCCTGCTCGCTGGTCATTTGAGGGCAGCCGCAGGTGGCGACCACACTCACACACACACGCACACACGTTGACCGCAGTAAATCACGCCGTTAAATGGCGGCGACCGCTGGGCAGGCGAGTGCCCCCACCCAGCGGCTCTGTTGCTGCTCCGCTGGCAACGACATATGTGCGGGGCGCGCTTCAAGCACGTCCTGGGTCCTGGGTCCTTGGGTTCCTGCATTTGTCGAGGCACTTCCCGTTGGCCGGTCAGCGACGCGGACGCGAGTGTGGACGCAAATGTGTGCTTTGGGCGGGTCATTCGCAGCCTTAATGACATGGACACACACACACCATTACACATGCCCCACACCTCTCTCCAACTCAGCCACCCCCACCCCCCTTTGTCCCCCCTCTCAACTGTCACTTGGCTGAGAGTTTATTTTGTAATTAACGCCTGCCGCCTGTTGCGCCTCTGCACCTAAGGCCACGGGCGCTGCGAGCGGGCTAAAGGGGGCAAGGGGGCTTGGAGGGGTTGGGTGCGCTCATTCTTTTTGTTGTTAATGACGTTGACAGGCATTAGTGGGTGTGTGTGTGGGAGTGTGGGAGTGTGCGACTAGAGCTGGGCGCGCGTCGTGCCTTTCTCTTGCATTGTAGATGTCGTGATTTCTACGTATGCAGAAGAGAGAAGCAAAAGTACATTTTTTTTTATGTCAAAGTGAGGTGCAGTGAGAAGCGTACTGAGAAGCAAAGCAAGTAGCAAACGAGGCAAGCAAATAACTAGAAACAAAGCTAAGCAGGAACGCAAGCGAGAAACGTAACGAGAAGCTGAGCTAGGAGCAAAGCAAGAACAAAAACGAGCTTGTTGAGCGAGAAGCAAGCAAAGAAGTGCGGCAAGACCTAGCACGAAACTGCAACAACAAAAACACAAAGGAAGTCAAGCAAGAAGCAAAGCAATAAGCCAAAGAAATATCAAGTGGATAATTGAAACGTGTGGATATGCGAGAAGAGAATATGAAACTAAAGGAAGAAGCTTAAACAAACTAAAGAGAGAAGCTAAGCAAACAACACAACCAATAACAACACGGCAATAAGCGAACGATTTTCCTGCTTTAGAGTCGAACCGCATTTTTTAGAGGACTACACAAAAAAGCCCAATAAGCCATTTGCATGTGAACCTAAAGGCTTTGTTAGACCTTCCCGCTTCTCTCTTGACCTCTCGCCCTGAAAGGAGTGCCATGTCGTGTTTTGTGGCTTCGAATTGGTGCAACAAAAAGCGGCTCAGGGCCATCTCTATCACACACACACTCGCTGCTGCTGTCAACACCTCAGCGCAACGGCCTATGCAAAAAAGGCGTTGCAAGCGTGTCCTTGCCCCAGTCCCCCCCCCCCCCCGGCAAATGTCATGCCGCAGTCCGCATGTCCTTGTGGCAATTTGTGTAGCTCGTTATTGTCGCTGCTTGCGAGTTAATTTGCGGCATATGAACTGTGCGCATGAAATGAATTCAATGGTGGCGAGTGTGTGAGAGGGGGGTGGGGGGGTGTGGAGGTGTGAAGTGTGTGGCTGTGTGTGTGTGTAGAGCAGCTCAGTCGAAGGGAGCAAATCAGCTGCCAGGCAAAACGGTTGGGCGTCAGTTGTTGTTGTTGTAGCTGCTCTTGTTAATGTTGCTGCTGCTGCTGTTGTTGTTGCTGCTGCTGTCTGCACTGCTGCCGCCAACAGGTGTAAATGTGAATTAATTAACCGCAAACACTATAAACAACGCCTCAGCGAAGTGTGTTTGGCCATGTGCAGGTGTCTGTGTGTGCGCTTACAAATTGGCTTGACGTTTTGCTAAATTGAAATGAAATTCATTAAGCGCCAGGCTTTTGTAGGCAGCTCGCGTCCGCTAGACAAATTCTCAAATTGCCGGCAACAACAGCAACAATATGTCTCAAAAACTTGAATGGTAGCAAACAGCAAAAGAAATCAAGTGGATATTATGATGGCACAGGCCAGGGGGGTGGGTGTGGGGTGGGGGGAGGGGGCAACTCGAATGTCAGCCAAAGTTGTTGCTGCTGTTGCCTTTGTTGCCTGACTTGGGTCGCCTCGATTTCAAGTCAATTCAAATCAAATCATTTGGAAGCAAATCATTTGATATGTTGCGGCAATTGACAAACTCCAAGACAAGGGCGGGGGCGGGGCACACACAGGTTCACAATTGCTCAATTCAATTTCCGTTCGAGTGCGTCGCCAGCAAACGTCGTCGGCAACTTGATCTCCCGCTGATGATGACGGCGCCAAACTGTCGCTCAGCCGGCAAAATGGCGAAATGGCAATTGGCAAAGGCAGCCAAAGGCAGCCACGAGCAGGTCCCACGGCGCGCACACAGGTGAGTGGCTTTAATGTGCTCGTTACGGCGCGGCGGATGTGGCTTACGCCCGGGCCAAGGGGGTGCCGGTGGGGGGGGGGGGGGGCAGTTGTAAGGCGCAAGCCTAGCTAAATCCGCCCAGGATTCGGTCGCAGTTCACGCAGCTCGCGCCAGCGGCTGCTCCTCAATTGCCGTGCACTTGATTTGCTACTTATTGAAATCAAATAGGCATTGAAATTGCCTAACCCCTCCCCCCGCCGAACCCAGCCACGGGGTATACTCTACCCGCCTGGGGTAGCTCTAGCCGAACGATATGAGTGCCAGCAGAGTGTGCCTCGGCCAACATTTGGCGGGAAGCTAAATATGCTAGCCAATTATATGGCACTCCTCCATTTATCTTCTTGTCATGCAGAGCAGCCTGGATTTCGATGAGCTTAAACTCAAATTTAGCAGTCGCTTAGCTCTCACTGCAGTCTTAACCTCTTGCTAAAAATATTTGGCTGTAAAACGAACGTGTGAACTAACGATCTTAAGTTTAACAAGCACTTTAAAGCGGCTGTCAACTTTAACAGTGATTTTCTAAATGAAAAGATTCCACAGTGGGAGAAAAAAAACAGATAGAGAAAACGAAAGGTATTGGAGATAAGAAATAGCTAATGATTAGAAGGATAGAGATGTAAATGTGGGAAAGAGAGAGACTGAGTTAGATGTGAGGGTGAAAGAGACGATTATTAACGATATGAAAAAAAGATCTCTCTCCCTCTCTCTCTTTCAGAAATTTAAAAATTATAGATAAATTAAAAACTGTTTAAAGTATAAAGGACATTTAAATAAACTTTTGTATAAATTGATCAGATGTACATATATGTGGGATATATATATAGCACATAAATTTAGCTTGGTAAGGGCAACTGGTGTTCGGCTTGCATGCGTTTGTTTGCGTTCGCCATTTAGCTGTTTTATTGTCGTCCCCGCAACGCTCTGTTATTTTTATTATTGGATAACATTGCCCGATTACGCGCACTTGAATCGATTTATTGTTATTGAAGAGCCGAGCGTAAGGAATACATTTTCTAGCCATAATTACAACTGCTGCGCGTTTGTCTTAATGGAGGCATGCTACGAGGCATGGCATTCGAATCGGAGCAGGTAAAATCCGGCTAGAGTTGGGGGGGAAGTAACATTTCACTTAGCCGGGCGGCGGTTGAGGCCAATTCCCAGTCATTTGGCCAACTGGTCGGTTGCCATTGCCAGGCGGATGATTCGGATTTTGCTTAGCGGCATTTTTTGCTATACGCTCTTTCCTTTTCCAGGGAAGGCGGGGAGGGGGTGGTTGGGGCAAGTTTTGGGCATTTCGCTTATTATTTAATTATTTGCTCATGGCAATTCCTGGCGGATTCTCTTGGCTGCTTTTATTTGCTTTAATTTCATTTCGTTGCCGCTGCCAACCGCAGGACTCAACAGCCACATCCACTCACCTCTCCCGGCCCCCTCCAGCAGCGGCAATCACATTTCAGTTCATCATTAGCGCAGACATTGACAGCGACGTGGATGAGGCAGGGGCAGGGGCAGGGGCAGAGCCAGGGGCAGGGGCTGCGCTGGAGAAGGGGTGAAGTTGAAGATGAAGGCTGAAACGTGGCCAGAGAGCCCTCATCATAGTTTCGCAATTATGAGCAGGCAGTACAGGGGGCGGAGGTGCGGGCACGCCTTGGTCTCTTCTCAATCAATCATAATTAGCGTGAATTGCAATTATTACTGCATAGTTTTTCGGGCCCGCCAAATTGCAACTGACGTGCGGCCTAATAAGGTCTAAATGGAATTCCAGTTGGGGATTGCCAGCAGGCGCTGCTTCTTCTAGCTAAGCCGCCCACAAAACGCATGCCACGCCCACAACTTAGGTAAGCCTTGCCTAAGCACAACCATAAAAAATAATTTGCATAAACTATTGAAACTATTGCATATTATATTATATTTATTTATTTATTATATTATTATTATTATTAATTATAAAAAATGTATTTGACAAATAAAACAAATCATAGTGAATTTATTTAATAAGAATTAGATTTATTGTAAGAATCATATTTGTTTTATTATAGTGAACTCAACAAACTTGTTAAAATTGATCAATTATATTTAATTACAGGTGTTTTTCCAATTTTAACTTCTATTTCAAGATCAGTTTAAATTGTTGAAGTTTTGCCAAAAAGTCCCTAGTTTCCCCAAATTTTTAAACATATACCGAAACTGTAATCTCTAATAATAACATTTTTACCCTCATTTTATATTTTACAAAAACCTAAAAACCTCTTTGTTTTGTTTCAATTTTATTGACATAGTACTCGCTTTTTCGCGTAGTGCGCAGGTGGCAAGCTGGTATCAGAAGGCGGGGTCCTGGTCCGAGGACTTGATACCGATAATACTTGGTATGCAAATTTGATTTGTTGTGCCCCGGCACGTGAGAGCGTCCATTGCCCCCGAGGAGCGGCAGCGAAATGGACCCTGGACCAAAGACTAAAGACTAAGGACCCAGCCGGGTGGCTTGTGCACTTTGTAACTGGTTGTGTAAACACTCTAAAGAAAGCAGCCAAAGCAGCAGAACTGATGCCACGTTCAGGTCCGTTACAGCCAGAGCCAACAAAAAAAAAAAAAAAAAAAAAAGGGCAGCCGAAAGGGTCAGGACTGTCAGTCAGTTAAGGACAGCCGGAGCCAGGGGCAGGGGCGGCACATGACGCGGCAGCGGCTGCCTTGGCATTCAACTTGTCGTGGTAATTGCGTAGCATTTCCATAGATTAAGGGATTTACTCAACTGCTTTCACTTCGGCGTCACCGATACCAACAGGACACAAGCCCAAAGACAACGGCAAAAGCAACAAAAAATTGTGTAGAAAAAAATATAAACCAGGAACATTTTTGACGGCAGCTCCAACTGAAACCAGAGCAAAGAAAATTTTTCGGCACGCACCAAAAAAGGAAAAAAAAAAACGAAAGTAGAAAGTAGCAAAAAAAAAAAAAAAGACAAGAAAATGCTGGAAGTGTAGTAAAACGCTTGTGTTAAATACTTTTATTGAGATGGTAAGCCTTTTTATTAGCTCAGACCTAAATAAACAAGCCGAGGCGAGCGGGTCGGACATGGAGCTAAGGCCTGGCCTAAATTGGGGGCAGGGTTGTGGTGAGGAGGCCAAGGGGTTGGCCGCAGCGAAAGGGGTTGTTCCTCAGCTATGGGAATGCGCCTTTTATCTGTCCAAAGGGACGGCGGGGGCTGCGCCGGACAAGGGGGGTCAGCGGGTTCTCGGGGCCGCCGTTTAACATACTTTAAACATGTTTTGCCAGCCTGAAATAAACATAGCTCCCCACCCCCCTCAGCCCATCACCCAAAAAAAAAAGGCTAACAAATGCGTTAAATTCGTTGAAATTAAGCAGCCAAAATGGCAGCGAGGCGACAAAATTTAAATAAAAAACAAAAACAACAAAAAGAACTCAAAACCAAAGCAGCTACAATAAAAAAAATACGAGCAAATTAAATGGCAGCTCAGAATTAACTAATAAAGACGAGATTGCCGCTCTTAAAGGCCTATATAACGATTCCAAAGCGATTAGCAAATAAAGGTGTGACCATAAATAAAAGAAAAACAATAACAGCAACAATTTTCCGAAAAGTACAGCCCTCTAAAAGCTAACTTTGGAGGTTTAGCTGTTTTGGGATGTATTCCAACTAAGTAAACTTCCTATAACTCGCATAGTCTTAATTTATAAGAGCTTACACACTTAATCCTTGGGAAAGGGTTTGGCGATGGAACTATAACATGGCTTTTATGAGTATTGTATAAAAACAGCTTGATGAAGATTACAACATTGTTTATCCCAAGCCCCGAAAATAACCGCTCCTTTTGGGTCTCTACTAGCTTAGAAACATTTTTTCTGTTATAGCTCACCTTAAAAGAAAAACTAATTTTTAGAAGTTCAGCATTTTCTTCTTCGTAAAACTATATACTACATAAATTTATTGGCATAACAAACTCGCACGAAAGAGGCCTTTCCAAACGTTTTTGAAATCAGAAAATTTTTGGAAGATTACAAAAAAAGGAATTTAAATAATGGTGAGTTGCTTAGGTCAGTACAAGTACATTATTATGATTATTAATATTATATGGTACACTCATAATAATATTGGCAAATGGATGCAGCGTTGCTGCGTACAGGGTATCTGGCAGTCGTGCATGCTTTCTTATATTAAAATTTCTGCTGTGATTTAAAAGGTTTTAAAGCTGTTTTGAATTTCTGAAAAATCCATCCACATCACCATTCCTGTGCCACCAGCGAGGCCTCCCCCCACCCGCCTCTCCGGCACTGCCCCACTTTCTCATTTCCTCATTATTCATTTGTTTTGTCTGTCGATCGGTTAATGTCTGTGTGTGTGTGTGTGTGAGTAGCTTTTAAGTCTTAGATTTGAAGCCAGTGCGAACAACAACAACAGCATCACGCACGCATTTAAATCAAATTTCTGTGTGTGTGTGTGTGTATGCGTGTGTGTGTGTGTGTGTGTCAGCGAGAGCAAGAGAAAGTCATAAAGTGTTGTTTAATGGCATTTTTCATCCATTACTTACCGTTATTATGCTAATGAGGTCGTTACGCGTATTTGTGTGTATATTTTATTTATATTGGATTGTGCGTGAGTCCACACACACACACACACACGCATGAGAGCACACACGAGTGTGTAACTGTATATATATACACTTATATATGCGTATATATAGACATCATCAGCAGCAACAACAACAACAACAATTTTGCATACATTTTGTTTGCCTCGCGACAACTTTGCATTCCTTGCTTTTGTTATTGTTATTGTTGCTGTGCCCTGTGGGCGACTGTGCGTGTGTGTGTCCCCCTCCCCCTGCACGCCCTTCTTCAGCTGCTTTTCACTTATTTTTGTGTGGCTAATTGAGTGGCTCGCTGTCATTTGTTAAATTCTCTATGGCATTATTTTCAGGCCCTGCGCTTTAAATGGCAGCAATGGCAGCTCTTTAATTTTAATGCATTATCTTATATTAAATACATTGAATCGAATTCATATTGTTGTTGGATCAGAACATTTTCAAAAAAAAAGTATAATTCGACGCATTGGAAAATTCAATATCGCAACATGAATTTCTCATTTATACTTGGGAATTATTAAGAAAATAAACCTCTTTTCCATAACTTATTACTAATACACATAACCAATTTTTTTTTTGTATTTGTAAACCGATACCATAATATTCCTATATAGGCATAGTACTAAAATACTAAAATGTGTTGTCTTCATAGCTTTGTCAACACTAAGCCGATTTTCACAGAAAATAACTTTCTATTAACTGCTTGCCTTTTAAAACCTTTTTGAATTTCAACTTTATAAAATAAAAACATATTTCTGGCCAATAAATTTTCGCTAATCTCATAGAAACTGAACCGATTGGCATGCCATATATCTTTTGATTATGACTCTTGATTCTAAAAAATTTAAAAGTTTTCGTCCACTTTACTCTTCAATTTACACCAAGAATCGAATATAAAGGAAACCGCAATAAGCCGCCTTCCAGCAACCCCGCCCCCAAGAATCGCAAAGGCCTATATCTCCCACAGTTTTAGAACTAGAGTCACTAAATAATGAATATATTTTAAATGCAGAATCAGCAATCTAGAGGACAAATCATGACCAAAATGCCATCAAACATGAAAATCGGTATAGTTTTGACAAAGTTATGGGCGTTTGAAATATTGGAGCTATGGTCCCGAGAGCTTTACATGTCAAAATTTTTGGAAATTTTTGAATGATTTTTGACAAAAAATTTGACCCCCTCAGAATCGGTTTTAATGTTGTTTTTTATATTAATTGTGACAACCACAATCGATTAAAAATGTAAATTTGCATTTCTAAATTTAAAAAAAAAATTTTTTTGAAAATGAGTAAGGGGGGAGTACATGCTTTTTTCCCAAAAAATTTCAAAAAAAATTTATTTTTAAAAATTAATATATTTAAAATGCAGAATCAATCTAGAGGACAAATCATGACCAAAATGCCATCAAACATTAAAAAAATCGGTTCAGTTTTGACAAAGTTATGGGTGTTTGAAATATTGGAGCTATGGACCCGAGAGTTTTACATGTCAAAATTTTGGTCAATATTTTGATGATTTTTGACAAAAAATTTGACCCCCTCAGAATCGGTTTTAATGTTGTTTTTTATACTATTTGTGACAACCACAATCAATTAAAAATGTAAATTTGCATTTCTAAATTTGGAAAAAAAAAATTTTTCGAAAATGAGTAAGGGGGGAGTACATGCTTTTTCCCATAAATTTCAAAAAAAATGTATTTTCAAAAATGAATGTATTTGAAATTCAGAATCAATTTAGAGGACAAATCATGACCAAAATGTCATCAAACATGAAAATCGGTTCAGTTTTGACAAAGTTATGGGTGTTTGAAATATTGGAGCTATGGACCCGAGAGCTTTACATGTCAAAATTTTTGGAAATTTTTGAATGATTTTTGACAAAAAATTTGACCCCCTCAGAATCGGTTTTAATGTTGTTTTTTATATTAATTGTGACAAGCACAATCGATTAAAAATGTAAATTTACATTTCTAAATTTTGAAAAAAAAAATTTTTCGAAAATGAGTAAGGGGGGAGTACATGCTTTTTCCCATAAATTTCAAAAAAAATGTATTTTCAAAAATGAATGTATTTGAAATACAGAATCAATTTAGAGGATAAACCATTGGAAAAATGTCATCAAACATGAAAATCGGTTCAGGTTTGAAAAAGTTATGGGCGTTTGAAATATGCGAGCTATGGATCCGAGAGCTTTATCTCAGTTTTAGAGCTAGAGTCACAAAATTTTACCATTTTACCCACTCCCGCCCCCCCAAATCTATAGCTCCCACAATTTTAGAGCTATGGTCATCAATTTTGTTTTTTTTCCATTTTTTCTAAATATAAGAACAATAAAATTTAGTTATTCTTAAACTTAGAATTTGAATAGTTTAAAAATGATTTTTCATTCTACTAGCTTCTTGGCCGTGGTAACTAGCAAATCGCTAGTCGGCGACAAGAACCGCATATGGACGGGCAGCGGGACGGGGGGGCGGGCGAGGGGTCGGGGCGTCGTCTTTGGCAAACTTTTGCTGCTGAATACGTAAAATGTTTTGGTAAATGTGTCCCAAATGTCGTTGACGAACGCAGCGCGTGGTGAGCGGGGGATCCGGGGTAGGTGCGGCGGTAACGCAAACGATTTGCACGCAGTGAGAGTGGGGGGGGGGGGGGGGAAGGGGGCCTGCCCGCCTCGCGCGACATTTCATTCGATTCGTGGCTAAATAACTTGGTTGGCCAAAACGCCAGCGGGCTAGGAGAACGCAGAACGTTAGACAGCGACAAGGACTAGCGCGAATGGGGGTGGGGTGGGGGCTTGGAGGACGCTGTTTAGATTGGGGACGCGGTTTGTGGTCGCTGGTCGCTGTGGCTGTTCTTGTTGTTGTTGTCTATTGCAGCTGTTTGGATTGTTGCGCCTTTTTGGCACACACACCCCCCCACAAGCTCCCCATTGCGCGCTTGGCACTTCTTAAGCGCTTTCTTGTCCTGCGGTGGTCGTTTGTTTGTCGTGCACATAAATCCTGTCGCTAGTTGTCCCAAAGGCACTGCCACTGGCAGCCCACGGTGACAGTTGTGCCGCGCCATGCCCTCACCCCAGCCCCCTGCCTATCCAACCACCTGCCCAGCCAGTCTCGCAGCCGCAGCTCGTCCTGTGCGCGTGTAAACCGCATACTTAATTATGAAGTCGCCGCTTCAGCTGGCACACCCCCCGCCCGTTCCTCTGACGTCTGTCCACCTGCGTTCTCTTAAAGCCACTTCCTATAACTCGGGCCAGCTGTAAACTGTTTAGGCCAAAATTCCTATGGCCTGTTGCTTGTGCTACGGGACCAAGGATTTCTTAATCGTGCATTCTAATGAATGTCATAAATTGTTGGCGCCCCTTCAGGTCCTCTGCCGCTGTCGATTGGCTTCGTTTTGGCGCCTCGTGATTTCCAATTGTGTCTGGCAGAGCCCAACCCCAGCCCGCCTCCACTGCGGACGACCCTCAGCTGAAGTGGTCAAGTATAAAGTTGAGTTCTCTGTTGAGTTTTGGCACTTGTACCCAAAAAAAAAAAAAAAAAAAAAAAAAATAGAAGAAAAAAAATACGGAAAAAGACAGTCCGGCCTGTCGCTTGTCGATTGTTCTCGTGCGCTCTCTGACATCATCATTTTAATCATTGAACAGGCGGACCCTGCACCACTGCGCCACTTCAACCACTGTCCATTTGGCACACTCATGTGTGTGTGTGTGTGTGTGTGTGCTGTCAATTCTTTTGCTGTTACTTTGCCGATAAGCCAAGAGCAACAACCCCCTACCCTCGCATAAGAATACGGGACTTGTGCACTTGAGGACGCCAGGAGTTCGGGAGTCCGGGAGTTCGGGAGTTCGGGAGTCCGGGACTCCGGGTCTCTCCGGTCTCTTGGCGTCTTTGGGCACATGCGACATGCACGCTACAAGATAATCACATTAAAAATACTTGACCAGCGGTGGCTCTGATGCTCACCCACATCAATATCAATCCAGACCGAGGCGATAAGGTCCGTTCCTGTGTTTCAGCTGCCCCCGCCACTCGTCCTGCTTATCTGCACAGCTGAAATATGTATTGGCAAATTGCAAGATCTGCCTCATAATAATATTTTGCTGCCTCCCGCTTTTTGGGCCGTCACCCCCGGCCCGAGTCGCGTATTGCCTTTTGTGCTCATTATTTCATTTAGGGCTTTTATTGTTTTTCGCATGCCATTAGTCAGTTTTGATTTACATGGCGGGGCGTGTGGAGGCAGCAGGGCGGGGAGGGGGCCGCGCGGTTTGCGGGAGCGGTAACAATAAAAATAATAAAAACAACTGTCGCTCAACTTAATAAGAAACAGCCAAAAAAAAAAGAAGTGAAATCTGAAGGAAAAAACAAGCGACGGCAAATGAAATGAACAAATCCCCAACCCCCAACCTCCCCCGGCCCCCTGCGCAGCGCTCAAAAGTGAAAAGAAAATCATTCGAAATGACTGTAAAAACAATGAAATTAGGCCGTCGGACTGAGAAATCTAATTATTCATCCCCTTGTTGCCGACCTGCAAATACGAATTTCAAATTGGAATTTTTTTTTCTTGTGCTTCTTCGTTTTCATTCAGCTGCACCCACCCCCAATCCCCCCGACAGCCTGCGACGGCCAGTCTGGCTTTTCATTTCAATTTCTTTTTTTTTTCTTTCTATGTTTTGCTTTTGTAATTTTTCTTGGACTCTTGGTTTCAACTTGTTTACTTTTGAAATTTGCTCACCCAAAAAAAAAAAAAAACCAGAGGAGTAAATAAAGTCGGGCTGGAAGAGGCATTCGTCGAGCTGGCGTCTTGGCCCCATTGCCGGTCCGTGCGCCACTGAGCGCCGCATTCCGAAAGCGCCACATTAAGTAGAACCTAGTAGCACAGTCGCTACACTTTTTTCGGACTAACCCCCCCCCACCCCCGGAGCTGGCGCATGCGCCGCGCGCGGCTGCCTCGGCAGCCAAAGGACTTCCCACTTTTTTTTGTGTCGGCGGCCACGGCGAGCGCCGCCTCCGTTTGGTTTTCCCATTGGGAGGCGGCACACAAGCCAGCCGCTGCGGCCAGCACCAACGCTTGCGCCTCTCGAGCGCCGCATTGATTCGCCCTCGCTCGCACTCGCTCTCGCTCTGGCGCTCTCTCTCTCTCTCGCTCGCTCGCGTTGCCCGGGGGGTCACTTGCTGTACATGTATATATATATATGGTATATAGCCTAGGCTCGCACATACACATATGTGCTCCAATGGGTGGCAACCCCCCACCAGACGCCCCTCCCTCCCCTCTGCTGCTGCTGCTATTTAGGTGCTTTTGGCCCTGGCTACGTATATTACATAAAATACCTTTTTGCAATCCATCAAAGGCAGCTAAACCGCTCGCCGCACACCCCCCACCGCCCACCCCCTTCCTGCTGGCGCTGCTTCGATTGAACTGCACAAATCTAACGTCCCCACGCCTCCCGCCTTCCGCCTCCCGCCTCACCCAGCCCCCTTGCAGAGTCTATTGATATTTGCGCCCAATTAATTAATCAGCTTTAAAGGCGCCTTAAAGTCGCCTCAGCCAGTGCATGTCCAGGCGACAAAAAAATATACAAGCCACACTCAAAACGGCCAAACATTCGCTGGAAAACGCGCTGGAAAAACAAATTTTTCAATTATGGCCTCGCAAAAAAGTTTTCAACCGGCGAAAGTTCTTCAAAAACTTTTCGCGAGCGCTCGCGACTTTTACTTTAATTTTTGCCTGGCACTCTCTCGCTCTCTCTCTCTCTCGCTCTCTCTCTCTCTCTCTCGCTGGGTGAGTGTTGTTGTTTTTAGGTCTTTAAGTTTTGTAGAGTTCATTGTCGTAGGGCAGGTGCAACGGCCTAAGCGCTGTCTATAAAAGAAAGAACAAGAAAACAGCGGAACTAAATGTTAATTCTTTGTCAGGGGGTTAACAAAGGGTAGTCGGGGGGTAGTCAGCGCGTAGTCGGCTGGCTGGTGTAGCGTTTTATTGGGCACTGCAGCGCCATAAATTCAATCTATATCGAATTAATCGATTATACGTACATATATAAATATATACGCGCAGGCAACTCTGTCAGCATTGCGTTTCCGTTTCCGCAACAGGAAGGCATTTTAACACACACACGCACGCCCGAACTAGCAAAGGGTTAAAGATTTATTAATAACATGCACAAGCAGTGGAGTTCCACTAAGGGGGCGACACAACAAGGGCTCGCCAGTTGCTGTGAGGATCAACAAACCCGTTGACGTCCCCGTGCCCGTTCCCATTGCCCTTTCCCATTTAACCCCGCTGTCTTTTTTTTTTTTTTTGCGTTTTTGGGGCGCTGCTGGTAACGAGCGGAACAAACGGCCCGACTTAATAGAGCATTTGTCAGGAGGGGGTACAACTGCTTTCGGGGCGGGGCCGGGGGCAGGGCTTCGGCGTGGATCGCTGATTTTTATAACGTGACAACACGCAAAGTCACAAAACAGACATTCTTTCGGCAAGCGTTTCTTTTCGATGCCATCGAATTGATTAGGTCGACAGTCGCCCGTCAGCATAACCCTTGCTGACAGCCAGAGCTACCTGGCTAGTCAGCCGGGTGCCCAGGAGCTCGGGAACTCGGGGACTCGGGGGCTGGGCGCTTCTGTGCACTCCGCCTAACACAGAAATCAATGTATTTCATTAATGGCAAAATGTGTGCCGGCTCTAATAGGCTTTATTGCCCATTGTTATTATTAATATTGGCATGCAACAAGGTCGCCGCAGTGCAGCCCTTCGCCCAACCATCCCCTCCCTCCCCCACGGACATACCCTCGCAGTCGACTAGTCACGCTAAGCCCGTTGAGCTTTAGGCACCAGCTGGATTAAACGGGTCTTAGGCACAGACGAATGGACGCCAACGGTAACATTTTTATGGCAATCACAATTAACTGGTAGTCAAAGCTTTATTCAACTGGAAAATAGTTGTATATAGTATATAGTATTCAGCCCCAAACAGAACTAAGTAGCCTGTCACCCAGATTTCCCTAACTAAGCTACATTCAACAAATTCTCAGTTTGGGTCTCATCCCTGTGGCGAGAACATCAACAAAAAAACTTTTATATTTTGGAAAAATAAATCGTAAAAAAACATAGACACCAAGTCAAAATTCTAGAGTTCTTATAACACCTAAGCACATAGTACATATATATTAATACTATTTTGTTTGTTTGTTTGTTTGCTTTGTAAGTTGGCAGCGCTGTTGCGAAATCAGTTATATCTTAAAAACAATATCGCTTTTATATAATTATCCCGCTCATCGAATTTATCCGAATTGAAGATGCACACAGTTCTTTGAATTTATAAGCGCCAATTAACACAAACAAGAGTGGGGCATGGTATTGGATCACGTAAGTTGGCATCGCCGTTCGGTTCGAATACCTCTCAACTTTGTTCCTTTGTTCAGTTGACAGACTCTGTTCCTAACGGTGGCAGTGAGTAGGACTGCAGTACACGAAACTTATTGACGCAGGCTTCCAAAATTCTGGTCTTGAGAAACGTTTGGAGAATTGCAAACAAATTAATGTATATATCATTATTGCCAAAAAGAAAATGCTACACTACTAAAAAATTAGTTTCCCTTCCAATAATGCTTTAACAGGGGTTTGGTACAAACAATGCCATAATTATCGAGATGAGGTTGATTTTATGCAAAAGATAGTTCCTGTGGCATTTTGGCCACGATTTGTCGACTAGATTGCATTTAAAGTATATGCATTTTTGAAAATATTATTTACTTTTGCACTTTCTTTATGTATATCTGATTTGTAATATCTTAAGGAATGCTTATTGATTAAATATTTTTTACAAATTTTTTGTAATTGGCTTGAAATTCTTTTATGGTCCTTCAAGAGCGACAATTCTCATCTTTATTCGAATTAACCGAGCTAAAAATGCATATATGATAATACATACACATATGTATATGATTATATTGCGAACTTGAATAAAACTTCCTAATGTCGGTTAAATCTAATGAGAATAAAAATTCGATTATCATTTGCATTAATGGCTGGCATTGAACATGAATAAACTGAAAGTTGTTGTACATTTGGTTAACTAAGCACAGGGATTGTGACAACAAGAACAACTGGAGGAAGAGTTGGAACAAATTGCTTGGTGATGTGCGGGTTCTGGACCTCGGGCTCAATGGAGCGTGGAGAAGCAGCGGGCGAATGGGTGTTCGGGGGATAGTGGGAGGCAGGGAGGGGGAGGGGGGGGCCTGTGTCCTGTCCAGCGGTTCGCTCAGCGGGCGGCCAAAGGCGCAGAATGTGCGCACTTAACAAACTCGTAAATAACCAGAACAATGCGAGTGGCCAACAGCGGGTGGAGCCGATGGAGCCGGAGGGGTGGCTGGGTGGGCAAGAGGTCGCAACGAGTGCTCAAAAAATTGAATAAAATGCAAATTTTTTATTTTATTTTTTTTTAGACAATTTTTATTTTATTTTTTATATTTTTTTTTTTTTTGCACAGCCAACAAAATAATTCAATGCGTGACAATTTGGGTAGTTGTGTGTGTATGCGTGTGTGTGTGCACATATATACAAAGAGGTTTTTTCTATGCTATTTTATGGCCGGCTGACATAACGCCCGGAAATATTAACGCATGTGCTAAGTCGTGGGTGTGTGTGTGTGTGTGTGTGAACATTTGAATGTTTGAGTACAAATTCAGTTTGCCATTTTGACACACATGAATGACCAGCAAGTGGACGCCCGGTCGGAAGGACGGACGAGCTTGGCCAACGTGACGCCCGCAAATAATAACGGAAAAAAAAGACTGCCCCTCCCACAAGCTAGGCACAAATTCTATTCACAATAAATATATATATTTCTTTCTGCATTTATTTTATTTTATTTTCGGCGTATGAATAAAAAAAAATAAAATAAAAAATTCAGCTGAGCGCTGTCCAGGCCAAGCTAGACAAAGGCGCCGCAGCAGCAGACCAGAAGGGGGGCGGGGGACATTCAGAGACGCAACTGAGCAGTAGGGCGTGGGGGGGCGGGGGTTGGGGTACAGCGAAAAGTTCTGCGAAAATCAATCGCTACGTTTTAGCGAACACATTTATTTTCATTTCGCTGAGATTCGTTGGGTTTTTTCGTGGTTGGTGGGGGTCATTTGACGTGGACGGGGGCGAACAATGTTCGCTACTTGATTTCAATATATTTATATATGTATTATTATTGGGATTGCGCCTGCGGGCGTGTGTGCGGACTTTTGTACCTTTTCATATTTGGCAAATTTGAGCATATTTTATCACCATTACGGAACGTTGTGACCCGCAGGCACACAACACCCCTCCACCCGACCCTGCGCAGAGCCTTAGCACACACACACACACACACACACACCTCGGCTATTGGCACCCAACTAGCCCGCATACGTGTTTGTGCGTGGGTGCACGGGTCGGGGATGCGGCTGTGTGTGTGGACCAAGAACGAGGTCGTTGTTTTGTTTTGCATGGCAACCCTTTTTACATCAACGTCGTCGTCGTCGTCGTCATCGCACAGCAGCCGGCGACGGCGACGGCGACGTTAGCTGGCGCCCGAGCAGGGACCCGCATTCCCAGCAAGACTCAACGCACAGCCACATCCAATCAAGCAACGAACTTTACAAACTCCCCCACCCCTCTCCTGGCCAGCTCGGTTGCCACTTACGCAAATAAATAATAACGGGCGAAGCAAAAAATTTGTTTAAACAAACTGCAAAATTTATGAATATGTTCAAGTTTTTGGCAATACCAGAATGAAGAGAAAAATCAAAAGACACACGAAATGTGAAAAAGAACAGAACGAATTCTTAATACACTACAGATCAAATATAAAATTATAAAATAATGTAATGTGAGCACTAATCACAACTGAGCTTAAGATATAATAATGTGAACATTGATAATGCTGATGACAATAAAATAAATAAATGAATAAATAAAGCGAATTTTAAAAACATTTTCTAAGCATATTTTTCATTTTCTAAGCATTTTAAAAATAATTACCAATAAAATTAACAATAAAAAAACAACTGAAAATCCTAGGCAGACCATGGAGGAAATATATCTCAATTCAACGAGTGCAAATAACATGACTAAAAGTTATGCTTAAAGCCAAGAAATATAAAAATTATAAATTATGTGACCATTGAGGACCCTAATAACAATTGAGATTAGTTAAAGCAAATCTGATAATGGTGGGGATAAAATATGATCAGAGGGACAATTGAGCTGAAAGTATTTTTAATTTTAAGATAATGATGTGACCATGGAGGACGTAAGCGCCAAATGAGGTAAAGAGGAGCAAATATGATAAGAGTATGGGAACTAAAAACAAATAAACTATTTCGAATGTAAATGTAATTGAAACTGGGGAATTGAATGAAGATTGAAGAGTGGGCGAGTGTTGCAAACGCAATGATCGGCACGTCATGCCCCATGCAAATTCGCTAAGCGTAGGGTAAACACTTGCATGCATCGCTCGAAGACAGGCCGAAAGGAAGGCAAATGGTGGGCAGCTCATTGATATTTATGACGGGCAGCGGTCTGACCAGGCGACATGGGAGCCAGGGGTGTGGAGGGGAGAAAGGGAGAGGGGAGAGTGGGAAGAGTAACGCCTGATTGCGGCCAGTCGCCGAGTCCTTTTTTCCTTTTGCATATGAAACTTGATTGATTGAGTTCTGTGTGGCACCTGACAGTGGGCATAGTTGCAACAAACACACAGATTGTCCCCATATGGCACCCTCTACCTAACCCCCCGCCCACAACGCCACCTCCCCCCACCTCACGCCCAACCTCAGCAAGTCTTAGACAATCCAGCAGCTGCTGCAGCGCAACTAACGAGCGCTTTGTGGGCCCCGCAACAAAAATAAAGTCTACTAAAAAGTCAAAAGGAAAATAAAAGAAAATGTTATTTCATAATGCAAATTGTGCAGGCGCCCCGCACCACGCCGCGGCCTGAGAGTCCTGCTGGGTATTAATGTCGAATGTCAAGCGAATGAAGAGACGTCCAATTGTCGTGGCCGCTGCGGGCTGAGGGAGATGGGGGTGAGGCCGGGCCAGGAATATGGAAATGACCGAGAAATAAGAAAAATGCGGTATTTAATGTGAATTACACCACTGTGACCACAAGCCAGGGCCGCACAATCTCAAATGCGTAACTCCGGCGGGGCAATTGCAGAGCAGACCCCTCCGCGCCCACCCGCGCCCGCCCCCTCTCGATCAAGGCAGCAAATGTAAATTTTCAATTTAAATGCAAATATCAATTTGTCAATGCTCGACTCTGACGTGCGACATCATTTGCACTGGGGCCAAGCCGGGCTCGGCCGAAAATCCTTGCATTTCTAACTAGTCAGCCGTAGCCGTGGGCCAGTCCCAAATCTCAATGCCCAGCCCCCGTCCGACCAGGCCAGCAGCTGCTTAGCTCAATTCCCATGTGGCCAAGACAGTCATGGCATTTAGCCATCATCATCATAACGCCAAACTCAAGAACCACTCGTACTTCTCTTTTCATTTCTATGGCTGTGCTTTATGCCCTACTCTTTGCAACGCCCTACCCTTTCCGAAAGGTAGCACAACTACGCCACGGCCCTCGTGTGTGGCTATATCTGACAAAACTATCTGCGATACCGAATCCTAGCTAGTCCAATCTTACTCAACTCAATTCTCATTTTATGATTTTTTTTCAAAAATGTAGCATATATATAATACAAAAATAATATATTCCTATTTTATTTTAATCTTTGGCAGTCAGACGCTAAGGCTTTGTGCTCATTTTCTAAATAAAAGAATATTCAATACGAATAGAATATAATTATAAGCCCTTGCTTTAAATTTACTTGGTGACCTGCGGCTCGAAACTGCAACCTTATTTTTATAGCAACATTTATACATTAAACTAAAACTGAAAATAGTCTTAAAATTGTAAGTTATATTTAAAAGTAAGCAATATAAAATATTACATATAATCAAATTTAGTTTATATTTAAATATAGTTGAAATTCCGAAGAAGTTCCAACTAATTCCGATAGAATCGGCTCCAACAAACCTGTTGCTTAGCATAGAGCATTGAAAATTCGTTGTGATTTCCGTTGCAGCGTTTAACTTGTTTGTTTGTTGAACAAATGGCGCTGATTTTATGCGTTTTCCTCTGGTTGTTGTTGTTGCTGCTGTTACTTGCGCCTAATTAGGAATTCACATCATTTTTTATTTGGGTTAAAATTATTCAAAAGTGGCGAAAAGCATTTCAAGGACCGCTCCCAGCTGCGCCTCCAAGACTTTTTTTTATATCATTTTTGTTATTTTTTTATGTTCATTTTCTTTATTTCGGCTGGTTGCTTAGTGGAGCGAATGTGGGGCTGGGTTCGGGTTCGGGGGGTAAGGGGGCTGAAACACGTTGTATAACTAAATCTGCGTGCGGTTGCGTTCAGGTACCACAGTGGCCGCTGCACCACCCGCTCAGCCGCTCAGCCGCTGACCGGCAGGCAGCTCGTTAAATGAACTCAAGTCGCGCAAAAAAGGAGCCGGCTAAAAAAGAGGCTAAAAATAAGGGGGCGTCTTTCGGCTGAGGCAAGAAAATAGGTGGAAAATTAAACATATTAAAAGTTTTTACACCTTTGATGATGAATTTTGCCGCAGTTGCAACCCTTTGATGCCCAGCACCCATCCACCCTCCCTGACCCCTTGAGCACTTAACAAACTGTCGCGGTAGCTGCCTGAAAGTAATAAAAATGCAATTACACCGGGCCCCGGTTCCGCTACTCCTTCTGGTCCCGGGCTCCAGTTAAGGATGCGGATGTGGCTACAGCTTCTGCTCCTGCTCCTGCTCCTGCTCCTGCTACTCCAGTTCTCGCTGTGGTTGTGCCCTCCAATTTGATTCACTTCATCAGCAAGTAAACCGCCGCATTAAAAAATATTCACGTTCAACTTGCTGCATGCTAAATGAGCCAAGTAATAAAAACAACAGCTACAAAAAAAGTCCTTAAAGTCCTTAACAAAAACACAAAAAAAAGGTGTAACCAGCAAACTGAACTGGCCGAAAAAGGAAGAGAAAAAAGCTAACAGAGTGGAGCAGTTGCGCTAATGAAATGCGTTAAAAGGGTTTAGCTGACCTCAAAGCCCGCCAGCTGGAGGGCTGCCAACTCCGGCAGGATGCGAGGATACGCAGCGAGGGACATGTGACATGAGCTTCAACTGCTCCTCCTGCTCTCGATCCTGGGCCAGCTCCAGCTGCTGCTGTCAACAGGTTAAGCGCTCCGAAAGGCAAACATCAGCAGCAGCATTAACATTTCAAACGTCGCGTCACGCAAACAATGATTAAAACCAACAACAAGTAGCAAAAATTACAACAAGAAACAAATAAGCTAAAAATCAAAAAAGAGAAAAAAAAAAGCGAGTTGAACTTTTGAATTTTTTGAGTTTTTGTCCTACAAGGAATCGGACGGGGTGGTTGTCAAAGCAGTGTATCTGAGGAGCAGGCAGGCGGGGCATATCGCGTGTCAATTGCTGCCGAGAAGCAAAGTTGACAAACGGGCGACGATAACAGCCAAGCAGGAGTCAGCTGTAAATCGGGAGAATCAACAACAGCAAAATGAAAATGAAAATAACAAACAGACAACGGACAAAGGGACTTGGGACATCGGGCAAAGCACAACTGACAACTGACACAAATAAAGAATTCAAATACACAAAAAAAAAAATATATATATATATATATGTTTATACATAGATAACATCAAAGTGTCCATGAGTTGATACCCTTTAAATAATTTAAGTTTTCATGCAAAAACTCAATTATCAATATTAAACGTTCTTATAGGAGCTGATTTGTTAGCAGTATAAAAAGCTCAGAAATCTAAAGATATTTGTACTCAGTTTGCGGAAAACTTTGAAACTTTGAAACTGAGAGAAACAGACAGACTAACAGATAGATGGTCATAAATTACACTCAAATTATAACATTCAAACACCCACCTCATATTCATTTATCGAAGAATACTTTCAATATGTACTCAAAGGAATCATATTGATGTATACCTGTGCAAATCCGAACAGAACAAAACAAGTAGACTGGGCATCTTCAAAGCTGTCACCCAGATTTCCCTGGGTAAACTACACAAAACAAATCCTCAGTTCGACTCTCGTCCCTGTGGCGAGAACATCGAACAAAACTCATTCCAAATATTCATAAAAATAATCTAAAAAAAATATTTAAAATTCTAATTCTTGAGTTCCACTTTTACCCAAGTGAAAAGTACTTGTTTAGTTTTTTTCTGTGCGTGTTTTTTTTTTTAATTTTATATGTTTAGTGAATTGAGTGAGAGTGACATAGCAGAAAGAATTGTTTGAGATGTTGACACAACCAAAGCTGGATTCAGAGGCGACAAGACACGCAAGCACATATTTGGCTAAACATCGGATCACGTGAGTTGAAATACTATAACATACTATAGAAATGCATTTGATCCCATCTTACAGTGACTATTCTACGCGGTGACCGAATTTTTGGGAGGAGCCCAAATTCTAGTGTTCATGGAAAATTGTTTGCAGTGAATCTAGATTAAAACTTAAATGTACAATGAATTTAGAATAAAAACAACTTTGTACATATGAAAAAATACAAATAATTACTCAAATATTATGTTACAGCTTTCACTTTTCACATTTAACAAGTTCACAATTCCTCCCCCTGCATTGACTGAAATTGACCAGGTCCGGCAACCCCTGTCCAGACCAATCCAATTGCGAGGGCGTAGACAGGTTCAGTTACAGTTGCCAGTTTTTTTTTTTTTTGATTTTTTATTGTGTTGAGGTGCCGACTCAGGTAGTTCTCATGCCCATTTTCAGTGCTATTCGCGGTCGCGTTTAGCGTTCCGTCCGCGTGTCGCCGCCCGCGCTGACTTCCGCTTGACATTGTTTGATTGTCGTTTAATTGAATTTAATTAGCATGAGGCGCGGCAAGGACGAATTTTTCCACGTTCTTTTTTTATTCTTTTGACTTTTTCTACTTTGTGTTTTTTTTTTGTTTTGTAACTTTTTCTATTGTATTTGTGTATGTGTGTGTCTTTAGGCAGTATCGAGTTAAGAAGGGCCGGTGTTGGGGTAGTTGGTGGGGGGCGTAGTTGAATGGTGGTGCGGCCCTGGTCAGTGCTAGTTAGTTATTAATGGCATTTTGAACTTTTATGACTGTGTTGTGGTGACAACTGCGATGTCCGATAAGCGCTACACGATTTGTGTACCGCATATACCCTGTGGCTGCAGCAGAGACGGGTATATTGTGCCTTAATTTGTATAAGTTTGCCTTTACCTCAGTTTTGATTCATGGACTTCACTTACTTATTTTAAAAAACAATATTAGAAAATTATTTAGGATATTATTAGAAGGAACTTCTATCTCATTCTTTCTATCTCTCTCTTTCTCTCTCTCCTTCTTTATTTACTTTTACTTTATTGCTGCCTGCTACGAAAGTTTCAAGATCCTCGAAATAAATTGCTTATTTTAAGATACTTTTCTATCTTAATTTTTATTGAATTCACATTCAATTATTTTCGACTGTCACCCAGATGAGCAGCTTAAGCGCCTTCACCAATTTTATTATAAATTAAGTGACAGAGCTCTGAGGACAAACTTAAACTAATTTTCAGTAATATTATTTGAACTAATCCACCTCCAATTTAATTTATTTTAATTTAATTTAAGAATCACAATTTTTATCAAAAAAAAAAGAAAGATATCTACTCCGTTGAGCAAAGCTCACCAAAGCCAAGTTCTACTTATTTATTAATGACTTTTTCTAATAACGGTTGGGCCAACATTTAGTTAAATTACGCCAGGCTAACACTCGAAATGTTTTCATTTGATTTCCGTTTTAAAAGAAATTTTCCCCTGGGAATTTCCTGTGGTTGGCTCCAGCTCGTGCCCCGTACCCCGCCCACACTCCCCAACTAGCTGGCTCATTTGAACTCGCTTAGTGCTCCGATTGAGTGCAGCTTATCGCGCTGCATCGCTCGAGTGGAAAACTCGACATGCAGTCGATGCGGCTGCCTGCATGCAAATGTATCTGTATCTATAGCTGTGCATTTGTATCTTCCGCCTATGCATATCTATTTAGTTGCGTTTAGTTTCGCAATTGCTGTTGCAGGCACTTGATACGCATTTGCGCCTCACAATTCACGCTTGCCACGCAATTTTCTTGTTACCCCCACCCCTCTCCTAACTCGCGAGTAAAGCACTTGGCAGCAACCACTTGGCACTTGGCACCTTGGTGACTTAACCGCACGTCGAACGCACTAAATGAAGCTTGGCACGCACCAACAACAGCTAGTCGTGTGTGTGTGTGTGCGTGTGTGTGCGTGGGTGTGCGAACAGTATTTAAGTTTTAATTGCTGGCAATTAAAAGTACATAGATACACGCAGATATGCATATGCCACGCACAAACGCAGCAACTGCTGTCTGGCTATGAAAGGGGGCTGGCCTGTGAGTGAGGGGGGGGGGGGGTTGGGTGGCCGCCGAGCCACACGTGTGCTCAGCTGCAGCTAAATCAACTTCGCGGCTGCCATCGATGCCAATCGCAAGCGCTCAAAAACAGCAGCCAGGCTAACAGCGCAAATACAGTGATGGAAACGATAATAGAAACGACCTCTTTTATTTTTGTAAAGCTCGAATTTTCTTCTCTGAAGAAATATTTGATTTAATGTTTACTAAAATGTCTGGGTTCAGGGTATTCAAAATTAAGTAGAGGCTTTTTGAAGGTCTTGGTTATATTGAAAAAAAATATTTATAATACAATATAACGATCATTTAACAAATAAGCATTAACAACTAATGTGCATAAAAACAAAAACAAAATAAAGTACTACACGGTTTCAATAACAATATTATATTCTGTCGTTTCTATTTTTCTCTCCATCACTGTAGCCGGGGTGGCGTAGTGGGCAGTGGAAATGGGGGCTAATATCCATTATGATAATGGTGCCAAAAGGTGTTGTCTGAATTAAAGAAGCGCCTTTGAACCGAATTTGCTGAAATTCTAGTTAAACTATTTTTGGTTTGTGTGTGTGTGTATGTGCGTGGCAACTCTGGTGATCATTTCCAAAGTGAAAGCATAAAGGAGTATACTACAATTGGCAAACAGTTAGATGGTGCGGCCCAAATTAAAGATCTAGCCTTGAACAACACTTCTGTGTGGCAACTCTGGCTTTGAAATTGATTAAACCCAAAACCAGACGGTTTGTTATCTAAGGTAAATCTAACAAATTGAAGTGTCAACTAAATGCATTTAATTAGTTTTTTAAAGTTTGGCATGCGTGGCAACTCTGGTGCTGATTAAAAAGCGGACAGCAGATAATTGTTCAGTTAGAAGCTGCAATATAATTACAAAAATGTGGTAGGTGTGGCAACACTGCCGTTCAGAAAAAGATTGTCACCAGATAATTAAAATTCTTGACGCTGCAGCTAACTGTAAAAATATAGTCGTACAATAAATTTTTCAAATTTCACTTAATAAAACTCTGAGGCTGACTGAAAGGCAGGTTACAGATAAATATAATGTAGAAGAGATATAATAAAATATTTAGTGTGTGTGGCAACTCTGGTGCTGATTAACAGACAAGTAGCAGATGCTAAGAAAGCTGTCAGCTGCACTTAACGAACAAATCACATTCAGCACCTTGAACTTAAGTTATATATAAATATGTAAAATGTGTGGCAACTCTGGTGGTGATTAAAAGAAAAACGCGATGCCTGGCAGGCTGCAGGAGCAGTTTGGCAAAAGTTTTTTCGGACGAAGTGTGACGTGGAGGGGGGATGGGAATGGGGTTGCGGCCGGGGCTGGGACTGGGACTGGAGTGTGCTAAAAAGCAAAAGGCTTTAACAGAACGCGGCGAAAAGCCAAACAAAGTTTTTGTCCTTGAAAAAGTGAACAGAAGGGGTCGGGAGAGGGGGCTGTCTACGAGTCGAGGTATTTATGGATTTGCGTAGTGCGGAGAAAAAGAAATGCATTTGGTAATTTCATAAATGTGCGCAAAGGGAGGAGGGGGCGGGGGGGGGCCAAGGGCATGGTGGCAAACTAATTGCAAAGAATATGGTAAAGAAATGCAAAATCTGCACGCGGCACACACACACAC
This sequence comes from Drosophila sordidula, assembly GCA_035047465.1. Classification (NCBI taxonomy): domain Eukaryota; kingdom Metazoa; phylum Arthropoda; class Insecta; order Diptera; family Drosophilidae; genus Drosophila; species Drosophila sordidula. The sequence continues at coordinate 8,027,837 of JAWNPQ010000136.1, read as the reverse complement.
AGAGACACTCATTAGCTTTGCTTCAGTTAATGCTAAAAGTGAGAACCAGCTGCGCAGCTCCCCCCCCCCCCTCCCCTTGCCCGCCTCTGTCTGTCTGGGCATAGCTACTGTAGCTGCGTGCGCGTTAATCATCATCCTATACGCGTAATTACAGAGTCAGACTACCCTACCCCCCTCGTAGCCCACGCCGCTGCCCGCGCTAGACGACAGTTGAAGTCAGGACTTTGTAAGCCTTGGCGAATGGCAGCAGGAATATTAAAAAGACTTTAGACCCGCTCCAAGAGCTGGCCCACACAAGGACACACAGCAGCAGGACCGCCAGGACGAGCAACGGCCAAGGAGTTGAGCTTGGAAAAGACGCGACGACTTCACGTAGCTGGAAATGAGTTACAAGAGATTCAACTCCGCCGTGCAGAGGCGGCGATTCGGACAGAGGAAGGGGGGTGACCACAAAACGAAACGTTGTGGCTGCCATTGAATTAACTCCGCGACGGCGGCTTTTGTGGCACAAGATTGTCCTGACCACGCATCTTATTATTATTATTATTCTTATTTTTATTCACACCAACAATCATAACAAATCTGCATTTTTGGCTTTTCTCCCATTTATTTAAGATCCTGCGATACCTTTTTTTTTTTTATTTTTCATATTCATAAATTGAAGATAATTTTACTTTGAAATCTTCTTGGGACCTTCCTACGCGAATCCTGCAATCTGAAAATATCTGTAAAATATTAATAAACCTTAACGCACACTGCCATAATTTGTAACCTTAGTGTAAGTAACAGTAATATTCCACATTTTTGTCTATTTCCTTTTTATCTATATATAACTCGCTTAAGTTGCCATTATTAGGTAATAGTAATAAATGAAAAACGCATTGTGCGTATACTTAATAAAAAAAAAAATAGGTAAAATAAGAATTAATAAAATACTAATATAATAAAATAAAAATTATAAAGAAAATTCGAAGAAAAAACCTTTTTGCAGCTTCACAATTTTAACATCGATCGTGCTAAGTTAACTGTTCTTTTTCATTCTCAATTGCCAATGGGCTTTAATTTTTATATAGCATACTTTTTAGGTAAATTTTGAAGTGGTATAGGTAAAATCCGTTGCTTAACGCTGTTATGCAACTTGATTAGGCAGCGGACTAATACCCTGTAAATAAATTGAAAAGGTCTGAGGTATATAAAGTTTGTTGTCTACAGCATTTAATATTACAGGGTATGCACAAAAAGAAAGGGTTAATGCATTTCTTAGCCAAGCCAAAGACAAATCCAATTTCGATGAAGCTTCCATAAGTCTGCCAAATGTCTGCCAGGAGCCGCCAGGACAATGGGCCCAGTGCAAAAGGATGTGAAAAGCGCGCGCGTCAAATCTAAATCGCATTCGAATATTCGCTGGCAACTCTGGGCAGGGGGAGAGTTAGATTGGTGTGCTGGCAGGGGACATTTGCTGGATGGGGGGATGGGGGTTTTGCCACTGTTTGGCTGAATGAGAAAAGCACTTAACTCTTAAAGGCGAAATGCTTGTAAAATTTAAGCCCTACTTAATTTGCGATACACTCGTAAACAATTGCCCGCGGCTGCCACTTGTCACAGGGTGGCACAGCGAAGGGTTTGATGGAGAGGGGGGGCGAAAGATTCTGTTAGCTGCTGGCTGCCTGCGACTAACCCCTTACGTGCGCCCCTGCCCCTTTACAATTTTTACTAATTTTAATAAAGCGTCGCGGCGAAGACAATGCCGCTGCTGCTAGCCCCTCCCCCTGGCACTGCCCCCTCCCTTCGGTCGCTGTGACTGCTGCCGTGCCTTTGTGGGCAACTCGATATCCTGGCTAAGACAAAGGCTCACATCAACAGGAAACCGCAAGGCGCAGTCTTCGGTCCCAGACCCCCAAAACATTTTCTGTGACGCGCGCAGGCGACATTTGCTCCTCCCCCCTCCTGGGAAAGGGTTGTGGTGTGGGTTATTTTTTGGTTTTCTTATTTCTCATTATGCAGGCAACAACAACAACAACTGCTGCTAGGCTATGTGTCGCTATGTGTGTAGTCCTTGAGCTCCTGCAGATCCTGCGGCTGCTGCCACTCCTTGAAAATAGGCAAATGAAGCAACCGCCGCGTTGTGGCACGCATCAGCGGAACAATTTGTGTGTGCCAGCAGCCAAGAAAAATACCCTGGCCCCTCATCCCCCCCCCCTTGCCTGCCTGTCCGCTCGCTGCGTTGCCCGTGGATTACTCAATTAATTTAATTATGCGCTGTCAATCATTTCGTTGCCTTGTGCCGTCTGTGCCGCCACACTGTGTCCCCTCCCCCGCGCCTTACCCCTTCTTGGTGGCGTCCCCAAAAAACGTGAGTGATTCCCTCTTGTTGCCACTTAATTTCTGCTGTGCCCGGCCAGACAGGGCGACGCCTCAGCAAAAGTCTAGGCGAGGTATATTGGTGCGCTAGAATATACATATATATATTTATATATTATATATATATAAAATAAATTCATAGCACATATAAAAAATACATAAAGAGAATTTATAGAATATTTAAAACCAATGCGTTTTAATACGTGTAAAAAGATAATTAGAATTAGTATATACATATACTCTAAAAACTGAATTTCTATGCCACGCCCACGAAATTATTTTTCCAATTGCAATTCCACAGTTTCAAACTCACCGCTCAATGCATAGTTTTCGAATCGCAGTTTTAAAGCTTTCGAATTACAGTTTGAGATTCACAGCTCAAGAACCACACTTTTGCATAGTTTTGAGATTCAGCTCAGCTGGGGCGCTATTCGCCCCATATTAAGGTCAGTTTCAGAATCAGAAATGATGCTGGTAAAAATATTCCAAACGCTTCAAGAAGACTTTTCCATTTTTCTCCATTAAGAAAACAGGGTATCTTTGAGTCAATAAAAAACAAAGTATATAATTTTTACTGGTAACCAAAGAATAGTTATTATTAACACAAAAAAAGGGTATCTCTTAGACGAAAAAAAACGGATTGCATAATTTTCACTTGTTTCTTGAGGCTGTCTTGCAGTCAACGTCACCGTCACCGTCACCGTCAACAGCACATCCTGCAAGGCCTGTCCCGGCTGGCCTTAACCCTTTACACCTCCCCCGGCCCCCGCCAATGCGCCTTAACCCTTTAGCTATCCATCATAGCCAACGCGACCGCGTCGAAATAAGAGAAATCATTTGCGTTTTTGAGTTTTGCGTCGAGCACCAAAACTTCCACTTGCTAATCCCCACGCACTACAACGCTGCCCCTGCCTTGCCACACGCCCGCCCCCCCCCCTCCCCCCGCCTCCGGCACTTGTGCTATATCCGCTGCTGATGCGTTTCGCATGCTGATCCTGGCGTCGTCGTCATGTTGACTTTTCCATTTGCCTTGGCAATTTTCTTGCACTGAGCTTTTTTCTTTGAACCCAGCCGCGCTGAGCTCCTCGGCATATCCTGCGGGCTTTGTTTATCCTTCTATTTGTACAAGCTGCATGCGCGTGTGTGCGTGTGTGTGGGTATGTGTGTGTGTGTGTGTGTGTGTACCCGTGGTGTTTGCTTACATGTGTAAATTACTTTTCAATCTTGTGATTACTTTTTTTCGCATTTAATTATTTTAATTACGGCCCAGCGCACAGCCAAACATTCAGTTGAGTTTGCATTCAGTTTCGATTCAGCTTCGGTTCAGTTTGCAGGTGTTCCAAAAGAACTAACACATTCTTAATTCCAAATATTCGTTAAGCAAATAAGTTAACCAGAGGAACTTGAGGTCACCGAATCCTTCGGGTAGCTGAAAAACGGAGTTCGATGTGTTGTTCCCAGTGTGGTCCCCAAAGCGGAAGAAGTTTGCAACTATATTCTATATCAATTATAATAAAAATTATTTATATAATATATATCACAAAGTATTCACTAATTTTTTATTTAACTGAAAAACCAAATCCTAGGTTCGAATCCCAAGCTAACGTATGGCTTTAATGTAGATACCAATTAGAATAATAATCATTTTTTAATTTTTTGTTTACAAAACTTTAAAAGTTAGTTTAATTAAATGTTTAACACACACTTTCAGCCTAAGAGAGTGAATTATCTTAAAACGTTTAAATCAAAACTTAAGAAAGATTTTTAAGAAATAAGTTTAAAGCCGTTTAGTTACCGTTAAAGATCTGTTTACTTAAGGAAAGTTAAAAAAATCAGTTACCTAGCTTTTGCACCCTTGTGACTTCAAATCTACTAATCTCACTAATTAGCTCTCCAGCTATTAAACATTATGTGTTATTTATATTTCTCTGGGCCTTGAAACCTTCAGTTAATTTAATTTCAAGCTATTTTTTAATTGATCAATAAATGAAATGTATATATGTATATGTATGTAACTATATAAAAATGTTGGTTCTCCGCATACTTCTCCTTCTTTTTAACTTAAGAAGCAACACGTCAGTGTTGCCAACTAATTTCTTTATTTAGTATAAGAAGCTATGCGAGCTGCATGAGTTGTCTTAAATCCCAGAAGGTTAGTTGATAGTTTGTGAGTTTCAACTTCGTATATAACCTGGGACTTGAACCTGAATACTTATTCAGTTGCTCTATCTGACGAATACTATACATATATATGACGATAAACTTATTCGAAATAACATTTTTAAGCTACTTTGGGATTCAAACATTATTGGACTAGCTCAACTTGAACTCCTTTATAAATACATATGTATGTTATTTTTATTAAGGCCATTTAATTCAACTTCAAAATGTTTTCATTCAAATATTTTAATTTTTAATTTTAATTTTCTTTTTTTAACTCCAAAAGTATTACCAGAAATAATTAAGTGTATTAAGTTTTTTATTGAGTTTTGCATGTTGTGTCATCACGAAATATAAAATATTAAAGAACTACAAATCATCAGAGCGTAAATCTATTTCTATCAACTTGGTTAAGGCACATGACAAGTTTGCATATTTAATTAAAATTTCAATAAGTTTAGACTATAAACTTTTGAAAAAGTTAAAGTTAAAATTCTTGTATAAAATCGTTTAACTACGCACATCACCTGAAAACAAAAACAAATACTTTAAAGGTGAAAAGTAGTTAAAGTTTTATGCAATTTTAATTACTTAAAGTTTTGACTTTGAACTTTTACGGAAGTCTCCCAAACTGGGCGAAAGTTAAGAGGAAAACGAAACTTTAAAACTTAAAAAACAAGAACCTATAAATATATTTTAAAGGTCAAAAAAAAAAAGTAGTTAATATTTAATGATATTTAAATTTGAGCAGCTTTTGAAGAGCCTGCACAACAGCGAAAAAAGTTACGCCGTTGAGTCGATGAACTTTGCACATAACCTCAAAAAACCCCTATTATATTGTACATATACAATTATTTTGTGGGCTTTAGAGAAATGTCTAGAAAGTTTGTTGGAACACTTGCAAAATATGGCGCGAACTATGGAAATTTGTTAAGCAAAACTTTGTGCGAACTGCGAACAAAAAACAAGAGCAACATGAACTAGTTCATTTGAACTGAGCAGCAAATACCCGAACTAGTTGAGAGGAAAAAAACAATTGCTGGTGAAATGTGGCACAAATGCGAACCACAATACGATCGTGGCAAGCTGAAGTTGCACTTTGCCGCTGCCACTGAGTCAGCAGGCAGACGCCAAATCAGACGGCTGCGTCACTAATGGGTTGCAGCGACGCCGACAGCAGCAGCAGCAGCTGAGCAGAACTGGGCAGCAGCTGATAAGGAGCGCCGGCACTTTAGCATGAATCTGAATCGGAATCTGAATTTGAATTCGAATGAGTGATCGAGAAATCTGCAAATCTGCCTGCCAATCCAGCTGCGGACTGCGCATCGCACACGTCTGCAGACCGCGGACTGCGCCCGACAACGGGATAAACTCATTTGTGGGCAGCAGCAGCAGCAGCAGCGGCAGCACCGCTGTCGACGTCGCTGCTGGAATTTACAATTAGCGGGCGAGAGATAAAAGGCAAATCAGCGCTGAGGGCGGCTGCAGGAATGCGCTGCCTCTTTCTTTTTTTTTTCGGATAGCAGAAACAAAGCGCACAGCGCTGCCGACGCCAGCGTCATGTACAGCGCCTGCGCTGTGGCTGGCCGAGGCGCTCGTTGTATAACAGTCGCACAAACTGTGCTAATCGCAGCACATGGGGTAGTCGGCCGCCAGCCGAAGACCAAAAGCCGAGCACACGACGTCGCGACGCGGCGCTCGAGTCGTGTTTACTCCGAAAACGGTGTGCCCACGGCGTCGGCGTCGGCGCTGGCGCCGGCACCGGCGTCGGCGCTGGCGCGGGCAGCGCTGAAAGACGTTCGGGCTTCGACAGAAATTTTTGGCTGCAATTTTCATTGCGTTCGAAAGTTCGACAACTTTGGAAAACTGTCAGTTAGCAGCGAACTTAGAACAGGTAGAGACGCACGTTTTCGGGCTTCCTCCTGAGCAGCAGCAAGAAGAAGCAGCAGCAGCAGGCAGTTGGCAGTTGGCTGTAGTTAAAGTGGAAGAGGAAGCAACAACAACAATAACAACTACGTGACGCTACGAAGTTTTTGCGCGTCGTCGTCGTGTGTCGTGTGTCGTGTTTCGTGCTTCGTTTGCCGAGTGACGAAATTTGCCGTCCCCCCGCCTATTGCATACGCGCTGCCCAACCACCACCCGCAGCGAGCCCCCTCCAGCCCCTGCCCCACCGTGGCTGCTCTACGGACGCGTTTCGATGCGTTTGCTTGTGACGCTGCGTCGACGCCGACTGCGGCGCTAACGTGTGTGCGACGGCCGCTGCCGATGTAAAATTTTATTACCCCAAACGCATCCAGCAGTCGGTTTTTGGACGTCCGGACTTCACGCCGCCAAAAGAAAACGCCGCTCCGCAGTTTATTGCAATTCACGCGCAACAACAATAACGCGTAAGAGCATTAAGACAACAACAACAACAACAAAACTTTGCGCGCGGCATCAAAAGTTAAAAACAAACTTTTGCCAAACTATGCGACGCGCGCCCAACTAAATAAAGTTGCTGAACTTCCCCGCACCGCCACCACCCCCCCCTCCCACAACGTGCCTGTCCGGCGTGCATTGCCAAAAAAAAAAAAAAGAAGGAAAAAAACACAAACAAACAAGAAAAATATATAACAAGAAAAAAATTATATTTTAAAGCGACGTCGCCGCCGCCGCTGCCGACGTCGTCGTCGCCGAGCGGCCTAAAAACAAAGTCAAAGTCGAGCAAAGTGCGCGCGTTAATTGATATTGCGTATACGCCACGGCTACCGCTCGGGCCCCAAACAGCCAAAAGTTTTTCCGGCTGGCCAAAACAAAACTTTCAAGACAAAACAAGTTCGACAAATCTAAATCAAATAAGCAAAAATTTCTGAAGTGCAACAAAAACAACCAACATTTTTTATCGCGTTTTCAACTATTTTTTTTATTATTGTCTTTTTTGTGAGTGTTAGTGTCAGTGTGTGTGTGTGTGTGTGTGTGTGTGCGTGTGTGCGTGTGTGTGCAGCATGCAGCGATCAAAGTTGTTGGCAAACATGCAATTGCCACAGCTGCCCAAAGGCAAACAACAACAGCAGCAACAGCAACAGCCGCAACAACAGAAGCAACAACAACAGCAACAAATACAAGCATATCTGTTCTAAGTGCAACAACAACACACAAAAAACCAAATAAAAGACAAGCACGAAGAAAAGTGTAAAAAAACCGCAACAAAACAAAAACGCAAAACAAAATACCAAAAAATAAAAAACGAGTCTCGCAATTGTCAAATAGGTAAAGTTCAATTTTCTAAATCTAAATGTAAAAACTTTAAAAAAGAAACTCTAAAAATCTCTAACAAAAAAGTAAATGCACACTCAAGACCCTAAACTTTAAGGAACTCAATCTTTTTCAAAGCCCACATACAATCCATACCATAACAAATAAGTTAACCTCAAAAAAAGAAAAGAAAAACAAAAACAAACTCAAAGAATCTTTTAAAAAATTTAAACAAACAACAAATAGAAATTCAATGCAACAAGAATAATCACATTGAAATTTTTTTATTCTCTAAAATTTCCTAATATATATATTTACAATATCATCTATGTCATATAATACTATTATCATAAGTGTTCTCAACAGTACCTTAGGCAGTTGGGGCTATCTTCTTTTTTAGCAATGAGTGGGGCGCTTTGAAGCGAAGAAAAGCTTACAAATTTGATATCTGAGAATTTTTTAATGGTTTGGAAATCAAAAGTTTATAGCACAATCATTTGATGATGAAATCGACGTCCAAACTTGTTTTTTTTTGGCCTGTGCTTTGTCTACGATTTTATTGCATACCTTAAGGGATGCTATCTCTTGAAATTCTTGAACACGTTTCGAATATCAAAAAAATAATAATTTAAAAAGTTAATAATAATTATAATGATATATTAGATCCAAAGAGATTTTAAAAATTACATTACATTACAAATTACAAAAGTGAAACTAAATAAATTTAGTTTGTCTTTTACGAATGTTTTCCATTAACGGAACTATTAGTTTTCATCAAATACAAACTCAATGGAATTTTTAATTTGTATAGATTATGAGCTTCTGTTTACACTTAACAAGATCCAAGCACCAGGATTCGAACCCGGCATACCTGATGGGAATTCGAACCTATAAAACTTCAATTGGTTTTTTCTAAAACTTTATGATCTACCCACTTTTATTAAATACAATTTCATAAATAATAATTATTGAAACACATTTTCAAGAGCAATCAAAAAACACAATGAAAATAAAGAGCTTACAACTTTGGGCATTTTTAAGGGACAGTTTATAAATATGAGCTAATACTGAATATAGCAAAGCTTTTATTATTTTTATATTATAGTTTACAAATGTTTTTGAACACAACAATTTTTAAATATATTTTTCTTCTCCTATAATATAATTTTGTTATCGAAGTTGCAAAAGAAAATTTAGAGAAAGGAAATATTTTCAAACAAAATTTGGGATTATTCAGGTATTTTTCGAACTAAAGAGTTGAAAAATTTGATTAAATATGTATAAATTCAAGTCTTTCGAATTGTATATTTTTGTTACACATTGCGAAAAGAGGTAATACATGGCTTATGAAATAAAATAAATTAATTAGGCTAAGCTTAGCTTTGAAATTATTAAGGAAAAAATAAAGTAATTGTATTGATCATATTTTATATTGAACACAAGTAGTGGAAAACAGTTGAGCAAACTTTGAGATAATCTTGGGACGCTTTCAAATTGTTGTCAAGTTGTTAAAAGTGTCCGATGTGAATATTGTTTCATTTCATTTAGAGTCGTGAAACAGAAAATAGTTTTTATATATTCTTCCTATTTGTATTACTTAAAATGAATTTAAAGTTCACATTTTTCATGATTAATTTGTGTTATTTCGGCTACGATTTTTACTATCTACTGCTTTTTATAAGTCTATAAATTGTGTTGAGAAAATAAAAATTGTCATTTTTTTTCGTTGTTTTTATAGTATTTTTGGATTGTTTTTTTTAAATTTCGGATCAGTTTCACTAGGCTACGGTGCCGATGGGGGCTGGGTTGCCACCTGCAATGTGTGCAGCTGCTGTTGCCATTGCTGTTGCAGGTGTTGCAACTAGGTAACTGTAACTGCATGCAAACCCCACTAACCCATCCCCTCCTCTATCAAACTTCCAAAGAGAAAAGTAGTAAGTAAAGAAAAATAAAAGCAGTTACTAACAACTTGCGCTAGCTCTAAAATATACCACAAAAATACTAAAAAAATACCAAACAATTTGAGCTCACATGAAAATTTGTTGTTAAGGCATTTTGGCAACTGGCAAAAATGGCGCTGTCCAAGCGGCCGCTTAGCAAGGAGACGCCCTTGGTCGAGGCCAGCAGCAACAACAACAACAGCAACAGCAGCAGCAACAACAACAACAACAGCAACAACAACAATGAGCATGAGACGGCTATTAAGCGACGCAAACGCTGCAGTCGCGATGACGAATTAGCTGCCAACAACAACAACAACCACACTAGCAACAACAACAACACATTGCCACAGAAGAAGCGCCAGCTGGGCCTCAGCCTGGGACTGGCCAAATCAACGGCGACAACAACAACAGTCGCCAGCAGCGACAGCCCGCCAGCAACAGCTGGCGCAGCCACACCGAAAACAACAGCAACTGTTGCCGTTGTCCAGGACGCCGCCGATCAGGACGACGAGACGCTGATACGCGAGACGCAGGCAGCGCTGAAGAGTCTCTCCGGCAGCTGGCCCGATGCGCGCACCAATCTGTATCGGCTGCAGGAGCAGGAGGACGAGAATCCGCCGCCGTTTCAGAATCTGTTCGAGGAGAAGCAAAAGTACGCGTGCAGCAATGCCAGCGGCAATAGTGGCGGCAACAGCAGCAGCTACGGCAGCAACAGCAGCAGCAACAACAATTACGCACAGCAAAACTCACACACACTTCTGCTGCGTTTCCACAGACAAAAGGAGAACGATCAGGCGCGCCTCAATGCCCACAACAACAACAGCAGCAGTAGCAACGGCAACAACAACAACAACAACAGCAACAACAACAACAACAACAACAGCATACACAAAAAGGATGCGCTGGATACAACCGCCGCCTACGCCCAGGCGACATCCGCCTTTAAGCCGCCCATCGACATCATCAAGCGCAATGGCCAATTGGCCGCCGCCGCCGCCGCTGCCCACGCCCACGCCCAGGCGCAGGCGGCGCACGCCCACGCCCAGGCGCAGGCCTACGCCCATGCACAGTATACGAGCAGCGCCTACAACGCCGCCGAGGCGTACTACGGCTATGTTGCCAGCCAGCAGCAGCAGCAGCAGCAGCAACAGCAGCAGCAGCAGCAGCAACATGGCCTCTGCCTCGATCAGAGTCGCAGCTTTGATATTGCCACACAGCTGGGCTCGCCCACGGAAAAGCCGGCGGCGGTGAAGGGCCAGCAGTCGAAGGAGGCGCCATCGCCGCTGATGGACGCCAAACAGTATACGATATTGCAGCCGGCGGGCGTCGGCAGTCGGGCGGCGTCCGTGATGCAGGATATAGCGCGCGAGGGCGTTGTTGGCGTCTCGCTGGTTGCCACGCCGCCGACAGCAGCAGCAGCAGCGGCGGCGGCAACAGCAACAGCGACAACAGCAACAACGGCGGCAACAGCAGCAACAGCAGCAGCAGCAGCAGCAGCAATACCCACGGCAGCAGCTTCTACGCCGGCGCCCAGCTACTCGCCGGGCAGCCAAAATCGCGGTAAGTTGTTGTCGTTGTTGTTACTAGACACACAAACAATCAAGTAAAAAGCCTAAGATATAACATCAAGTTCAATAAAAAACTAAACCAAAAACAAACAGCTCCATTGATCTGGCAACGCTGCTGCGGTTGCGGTACCGGTTCGAGGTTCGTGGTCGTGGTCGTGGTCGTGGTCGTGGTCGTGGTTCGAGGTTCCAAGTTTCAATTTCAGTTGCGGTTCAAAATAAATAACATCAACAACTCAATTGATCTGGCAACGCTGCTGTGGTTACCACTTCCACTTACAGTTTCAGTTCAAGCATGCAAAAAAAAAAACAAAAAAAAACAACCAACAGCTCAATTGATCTGGCCACGTAACGGTTTCAGCTGCTAGTTCCAACTCCAGTTTCAAACCAGCAACCCAATCAATCTGGCAACGCCGCTCCAGTTAGCAGTTCCAAGCCCAAAGACAAAACTACGCACAACCAACAACTCCAGCTGGCAACGCTGCTGCGGTTGCGGTACCAGTTCCTAATTTCAAGTTCCAGTCAACCAGTTCCGATTTTAGATTTATTACAAGCTAAGACATTGATCTGGCAACGCTGCTGTACCGGCTCCACAAATTTTAGTTCAAATTTCAGTTTTAAATGAAATCGAGTTAACAAGTCAATTGATCTGGCAACGCTGCTGCAGTTATCAGTTCCAAAGCCAATTACCAGAACCAAGATCTTTATTAATCTGGCAACGCTGCTATGATTGCGCGACCAATTTCATGCCACTTTCAATTTGAGTTAAAAACGGTAAACAGTAAACCATCAACTGAATTGATCTGGCAACGCTGCGGTAGTTAACAAATCGAACAGGTGCAAGCGATAACTCGACTGATCTGGCAACGCTGCTGCGCTACCACCTCCAGTAACCAGCTTGCGGTTTCACTTTTAGTTTGGATTTGAGCATAAATAAAATTAAGAACTTCGTCGATCTGGCAAAACAAGACACAACCAATTACTCGATTGATCTGGCAACGCTGATTTGGTGTCACGTTCGATGTTCCGGTTACCAGTCACACGTTCCAAGTTCCAAGTTCACGTTTCGGTTCCTTTGCTTTAAACTTAAATCGGCTGCGCATGTGCGAAACTTCTTGTTGCATTGAGTTTTAAGACTACAAATTGGCTATAAACTATACCTACAGCAAAAGAGAGAGAGAGAAAGAGCGCTTTACATAGAGTGCGTGTGAGAGAGAGAAGACTTATGATCACACACGCACACACACACACACAACCGACTTTACGCACTTTGTGATAAAGTGTACATCAAATACTCTTTCACATGTTTAAAACTGTATATTCTTAACATTATAAAGAGGCCGCCTTTAATTATTGTTATTTCTATTATTATTATTATTGTTGCTATTACTATTATTTGCACATTTAGGCAAGGTATCACCCTCCCACCCCCACCCCCTCACTCTGCCCGCTCAGCTCAAAAGACATTAAGCGATTCTGTCGTTATGAATTTTGTCTGCGTGCTGTTGTGAGAGTTTGGGGCTGGGGTTGGGGCTGGAGGCGGGGCGTGGCGCGGTAAGCGACTCTCCTGCTGAGACAAGGCAACAACTAATGGCTTGTAAAACCCCTTTATGAAAACCATACACACACCCACCCACACACACACGTGCAGCTTAGAGATGGCACGATGCTTTAAATAAACACGAGCCAAAAATTATATAAATAATATAAAAATAAACTTTAAATAGATAGAAATATTTAAGCTAATACTACTAATACAGTGAACGCTCCCAAATAAGAACTGTCTGCTATTTAAACTGCTATTAGATTCCACACTTTTATAATTTTTTTTTTTTTTTTTTTTCAAAATGCATTACATTATTTCGGCAGTTATTCAAGAGCTATAGCAAAGAGAACAATACCAAAGTTTTCGAAAAAAAATATATATATTCATTAAATTTGAAATATTTAATACACAAAAATTCTATTTTCGTATAATTCTTAATAAGTGTGGATCTTTTAATTCAGTAGTAAATATTAACACATATTGGTCAATATTTAATAAAAAAAAAACACAACTAAAGACAAGTCTTTCTAATTTTGAAATACTTACATCAGCTGGAATTCATATAGGAACCACACAAATTAATTTTTCTAAGCTTAAAGTTTTGCTTTTCACATTTTAAATATATTTTTTAACAATTGTTCACGAATATTTTTTAAATTGCAAAACCATAGCAAAGAAATATGCAATAAATCAGTGAATCAACGGTAATAAAACTACAATAACAAAAAATACAATTAGTATGGCAAATCTGACATTTTATTTTACTAAATAAAGAAAATTAGAAATGTGTTTTCTTATCACAAGAACTCTGACAGCTGAAACAGTTTATTTAATAAAACGATAAAGTTATCGATTAGAATTACAAAATATTCCTTTTAATCGTTTAATTGCTGAAAGCGCTATTTTAATTGGAAAAGTTTTTATTATCGGTTATCGATACCTAATTTACAGTTACTTCTCGATAGCCAAGCAGAAAGTAATGCTCACTCTAAAATGTAAGTTGTGATTACCATTTTAAAATATACGAGCTTAAATTTTAAAAGAAAATCTAACTGCAATAAAAAATTACTTAAACATGACACAAATGAATTTGTTGTCGATATCGCTGTTGATATCGATAATGTTATCGATCATTAATAAATTTGAAACGATAGAAATTTAAAAGATTTGCTTACTCTTGGTAATTTTTGTTATCGTTTATCGATAGTTATTTTATTTGATGCATTGTTTTTCGTTAAATATAAAAAAATTGTGTTATCACTTATCAGTTTAATTTTTGTTCAACACACAGAACTCTCACGACACGCGTTCAGCTCTAGGCAAACACCCATACACACACACACACACACACACACACACACACACACACAAACACTCGCACACCCAAATTAATGCTAGTTGAGTGCCTCTTTTGGTTTTAGCCTTTTCACTAATTTCAGCGCATTGTACAATTTATAAAATTGAACTTGTTGTCAAAAACTGAACACACACACACACAGGATGTCTACACACACCCGCAGGGGGCGGGGGTGTGTGATTAGTTCTAAAGGGTAAATATGAGGCACGTTTTGGCAACCGCTTTTGCATATTTATTTTGTCATTATGTTGTGGCATTAATATGCTCCAGCCAAAGTGGGGGCCCAAAAGTTGAAGTGCCTTTAAGCCAGGCACAATAACAACAACAACAGCACACGCACACACATACACACAGGCGCATATTTTCACTACGGTATTCATATAATTCGAATGACTTTTTAAATAGTTGCCAGAGACTCTGCGCAGATACAAGATACAAACTATGAGATACAAGATACAAGCTACAAGGCACGTAATAAGTCATTAGCGTGTTGCCGTTGTTGTTGCTGTTGTCAGCCCCTTAGCCAGCCAGCTAATGTGGCTTATTAGGCTTAACCTTTATGCTGTGCGTTGGGGTTTTTCGTTGTCCTTGCGACTGCAACGGCAACTGCAGCCTTTTGCTTTATTTTAATTAAATTCTAATTAGAGTTGAGTTTTAGCTTGCAGTTTGACATTTTGAACGGCCACGTAATAGACATACCCGCACACACACACACACACACACACACACACACACAAACACACACAAACACACACACACACACACACACACATGTGCATAAATATTTTCTAAAAATATTTCATTCAACCCTTTCCGCTGCTGTTGCTGTCTGTTACAGCAGCAACATTAGTGCTGTGTGTGTGTGTGTGTGTGCGTGTGTTGTGTCAGGTTGTGCGCGCGTGTGTCTGTTTGCCGTTATCTTTGAGAATTTGTGCTTAGAAGGCCAAGTTTAGACGTGGTCTGGCTGATTTTTGGCTGCCTTTATTTTTTATTACATGCTGCTGTCGCACCACCAACTGCTGTCATGTGTGTGTGTGTGTGTGCTTTTTAAAGTAAATAATGCAAAGCTGTTTTCCATCAAATTTTAATTAATTATTTAGGCAAAAGAATGCGTTGCGCCTTGTAGTTGTTGCCGTTGTTGTTGCTCGTCTCTTTTCCCATTTGCTATGTATTGGCGCCGTGCGCGTTGTCAGCTGTAAATTTTGTTAGAATATTTTTCGCTTTTGCCTGCCAGGACATGTCAAGTTGTCGTCCTGCCTGCCAGCCAGCCCCCCGCCCCGCTCTCTCTCTCTCTGCCCCCACCTCCACTCAGCTGCCTCTTGACGCATTCACATAATTAATTAGAAAACCTGTTTGGCTCTGCAACAAACCCCTCCCCCCCTGCCCCCTGCCCCCTGCCCCTACTCAGCTGCTGTCAAATTTTTTGCCTAGGCGTAGGTGTGCGCGTGTGTGTGCGTGTGTGTGTGTGTTTCTAGTTGCCTTCATTTGATTTCATTCTGTTACTTGGTTACTTGTAGATGGCGCCAAATGCCCAACTCCTCATTGCACTGGCCAAGGACATGTCACGGGATTATATTCGCATCATCGAAGGTACAGCCCGCTACACACACGCACACACACTCACCTAAACCATGCTCAACTGTATGTTGTTCTTTTTATTCCCACACATTACACGCCACTCTTGGCCTGGCCGTAGTTTGTCGGGTTGTCCGAAACGCGATAAGGTCACAACGGAATGTAAGTGCCCAAAAGTTTCGTATTTTGTAGCGCATATGTAGATCTCTCTCTCTCTCTCTCTCACTCTCTCTATCTGTCTCTCTATCTCTCACACACTCTCTAATTGCTCGCTTTTTCACACATTTTCCAAGTAGCTTTCTTGCCGCAGTCCGCATGTATGTGTGTGTTTGTGTATGTGTGTGTCGTTGCTTGGCATAAATTCCAAGTCTGTAGTCCGACTCTCACTCTCACTCTCTCTGTCTGTCTCTCTCGCTCTACGATCTGCATGTGTCTCTTCAACTCTTTGAAGCTTTTCTTGAAAGCACAACAAGCTTGGCAGCTGTCTCTTTCTAACCTGTCTGCTCTCGAGTGTTCGGTTTGCCTTTCTCTTTCTCCCTTCACATAGCTCATAAATAAGATCGCATAAGAGTTAAGCTCAAAAAGCTCTCTCATATTTTTAGTATAGCCCTCCCGAAGCTTACACTAAGCTCATTCTTTCAGGCCCTTTAATGCTCTCTCTTTCTCTACCCTTAATTCAGCTCTCCCTTTCTCTCATTTGCATTTCATTCTAAGCTCTATCTAAGCTTTGCTTTTCAAATTGAGCGCTTCTATTGCAAGCTCTTTTGGCACTAACCCTATCTAAGCTTTCTTAAAGCGCTCTCTTTCCCCTGGCTTCCTTCACTCTTCGGCTGGTTAAGGTTTGCCGTAGATTCGATGCTGATTTTAGTCTATTGAGGTTCTTGACTTTTCTCACTCTCACTCTCTCTCTCTCTATCTCTCTCTCTCTCTCTCTCTCTCTCTCTCTATTTGATGTGTGTGCGTGTTTGTAGTTGTTTGTAGTGTTTTATGGCTGTTTTAGCGAGCTAGCGTGTTAACGCCAATTAACTAATGCCACTCACCCCTCACTCGCCCCAAACCCCCGCTCGGCCAACTGATCGTCGTCCTCCTCCTCCAACAACAACAACGCCACCACCGCGATCGCAACAGTGTTGGCCTTGCACGAACAGATACTGAAATGCCCCACGCCCGGCTGCAACGGACGGGGCCACGTCCAGCCGCATCGGAGCGTGCACCGCAGCCTCTCCGGCTGTCCGAGAGCGGTACGGCGCTCGGCCAGTCGACGGTCGGGCGCAGCGCGTTATCAGGCGGCGAGTGTGAGCGATAGCCCGATACCGATACCGATAACGATACCACTGCCATTGCCGTTAGCGTTGCCCCTATCGCTGACGCTAGGCAATAACGATAGCGATACCGATACCGATACCACAGCAGGTGCGTCCGATCGCCTGTCTGTCCAAGAACAAGACCCAAAACCATAAAACAAATCAAAATAAACGCAAATATACAAAATAACAAATTATTACATATAAAAAAAAAGAATATTAAAAATAAATTGAATTATTAAAACTATAATAATAAATAAACAAACAAAAACTGTATATTAAAAAAAAATAAAATAAATTAACCAAAATAAACATTAAAATATCAGAAATAAAAAATTACATAATTATTGAAAGAAAAAAAACGTTTAACAACTTCTCTTGCGCTCTTGTTCTCCCTCTCTCTCTCTCTCTCTCTCTCTCTCTATTCTCTCTCTTTCACTCTATGTTTCTTTCTCCCACTGTTACTTTCTCTCTCTTCCCTTTCCCACACTCTGTCGCTCGCATTTGGGCCTTGGGCTGGGCGCAGCTGGCGAACTGGAGAAGCACGAGAAGGAGCTGCATCCGCTGGACAAGCTCAAGATCACCTCTAGCCACTATCTGAACAACAACAACAGCAGCTGCATCAACAACAACAACAACAAAACAATGCCCATTATCAAATCGGAGTACAGTCCCGTGGCCAGCATCAAGTCGGAGTACAACAAGAGCCCCATGCACTCATATTTGGCCAACGATGCCGCCTCGGCGGCCAGCAGCGCCATACCCGCCGGCAGCGCGCGCAGCAACAACAGCAACAACAACAACAACAACAGCAATGGAGCCAGCGTGGCGTCCAGCAATGGCGCCGCCGAGCCGCATCTGAGCCGCTACGTGGGCCTGCAGAGTCCACAGCCGCATCCACACGCCCACCACCAACAGCAGCAGCAGCAACAGCAGCAGCAACAGCAGCAGCAGCAACAGCAGCAGCAGCAGCAGCAACACACGCTGCACCAGCAACGCGGACCCTTCATAGAGGGCAATGCCAGCCAGATGATGCCCGCGGGCAACGCCAGCGCCGGCGATGCCAACGACCCAGCCAGCTACCACACGGAGCACCAGCAGCAGCAGCAGGCGGACGAGCGCCAGCAGCAGTACGAGCAAATGCGCTATGCGCAGAGCGTTGGGCATGATCCCGGCGCGGAGCAGCAGCAGCAGCAGCAGCAGCAGCAACAGCTGCTGGCCAGCAATCCGAGCAGCAGCGAACTCTCGCCGGTGACCGCGCGCAGCGCCTACGATCATCCGCATCCGCATCCGCCCGCCTCGCTCGGCTCGTCGGTGGCGCCAGTGTTTGCCGTCGGCCTCGGGGTCGACTCGGTGGCGGCCAGCACCGCCGGCTTCGAGCGCTACGATCCCAACTGCTGTCCCAGCAACGGGCAGCGCCAGGCGGCGGCCGCGGCGGCGGCGGCAGCGCCGGCCAACATGTACCACTATCTGCCGCAGAGCGCCGACGATCTGCAGGCGCAGCAGCAGAAGTATCTGCAGGAGCAGCAGCTGCTGATGGCCAAGGCCGAGCACGAGGAGCTGGCCAACGGCGGCGGGCCCATCTATCCGCGGCCCATGTATCACTACGATCCGACCATGGGCCCGCTGCCGCCGGGCTTCTCCGCCATCAATCTGTCCGTGAAAATGGCGGCGGCGCAGGCGGCGGCAGCAGCGGCTGCCTATCAGAATCAGCAGCAGCAGCAGCAGCAGCAGCAGCAACAGCAGCAACAGCAGCAGCAACAGCAACAGCAGCAGCAACAGCAACAGCAGCAGCAGCAGCAGCAACAACAGCAACATCACCAGCAGCAGCACACCAAGCAGAGCAGTTCGCCAACGCCCAATGTGGGCGTGGCAGCGCCAGCTGTCGACCTGTCGGGCGCCACCTCGGTGACGTCATCGAGCCCACACGGTTTCAACTCGCCAGCCTCGCACAACCAATACAACCAGCGCATGGGCAACGGCAGCCCCCAGCCAGGCGCCAGCCCCAACATCGCCAGCCCCCAAGTGCCGAGTCCGCAGGGCCAAACGCTGGACCTGAGCGTTACCCGTTTACCGCACAGGTGAGCCACAAAACATAGCCAACAAATTAAACGAAAAAAGCCGAAAAAAGCCGACAAAACGATTGAAAAGTATTCCCAAATCCACCCAAGAACCGCAAGCCCCAAGCTAACTAGCTTATTGAGGTATTTTTGTTGCATTTGCATTCAATTACTTTTTAATTACTTCTTAATTACTTTAATTTCATAGATTTTTTAATGTTTTGTGCTATTTTTTGTGCACTCTTCCGGGCAAATTGATGGATTTAGATATATTTCAGAACTTTCGAATGGGGTTTGAAACTAAAATTTTAGGTAGAACTTTCTGAGTTCAAGGAACTCAGAGAGTATAAGAGCTAAGGTCGTCAAATTGGGTATGTAGTTTTTTATATATCTCATAAAGCTTTTGTTGTTTAAAATGAGGTATAACCTACACAAACTTAATTTAAAGATATATACGTTGTGCGGGTATATATATTTTGAAGTTTGTACGAACAATGCAAACAATCTTACAACCGCCTCATATATTTTTTTTAAGCCCCCAAGAAAAAAAATGCTGAAAATATGTTGATATAAAATTCAGTGAAAGCTACAGTAAGGCATTAAGTAAGGTCCACACTGACCTCATTGAACGGAGAGTGTGGGCTCTCTTATATGTCTCAATGGTATTTGCGAATTATGATTAAGATATTCAACTGATGGATAAGGATGAGAGTTCTGTCCCATCTGTTTTCTTCTCAACAAGTTTGGAAGTTTCGTTGACTAAAATTGGCGCACTCTCTTTTAATTTGGCAGCATCATCACGAGCCCGCAGTACGGCGCCGACGGCCTTGTTGTGGGCCACGGTCAGGGCTTTGGCAGCGCTGCGCCCGGCTCAATTGGACCGAACGGACCGCCGCGTTCGCCGCAAATGGAGCCAGTGGACTTTAGCGGACCGCCGCGTCCGCTCGGCTTCGGCCTGGTGGGTCACATCAGCGGGCCGCGGCCCTACAGTCGCGAGTCCACGCCGGACAGCGGCGGCTCCCACTACATTGAGACGTATCGGGATCCGAGCGGTGGGTTTCAATTGAGCCTCCATACGGATAGGCATATATGATAAGTTTCCTGTGCATTTTTTCGTTTCCGCTCTCCGCTCTCCAGGATACTCGCCGCATCCGGGCTATGGCATGGTGGTTCAATCGGACTATCCGCCAGCTGGCTACCATGGCTACGGCCCCGCCGCCTATCAGTGCAGCAATCCGTACGCAACGGCCGTTGGGCCCGGCGGCTACCCGACGCCCGTCTCCGGCGGCTATTCGCCCAGTCCGGCCACCTGCTACTCGATGCCACCGCCACAGCACATACCGCAGCACGACAAGACCAAAGACGGGTGAGTGCACAGGGTGTGGGAAATATGAGGGGGGGAGGGGGGAGGCTGGGGGGTGGGTGGCTTACCTCCCTTAATGTAATATGCAATTATCATAGATGACACCTCGAGCGAAGGTGTGACAATGGCTCTCTGCTCTGATATAACAAATCACTTGACTGCCCATCAGTCACAGTCACTGGCACTGTGACAGTCACCGTCACAGTCACTAATTAAATTACCAGCTCCAGAAAGAATATATAGTATATATTTATTTGTATCCAGAATTAAGCCAAAGAATAATTAAAACTCAAATTTAAAGTTGATAACTCGAAACAAGGCCAGTTGGTCTATAACTCAAAGCGCTTACATTTTTTTTTTTATTCAAATTTGAGAAATTTGTTGTTCAAAATTTGTATAAAAAATATAATAAGGCAATTGGGAAAGATTCAGCTTTGTAAACAATTTAACAATCAAATAATAAAATAATTTAAATTTAGCTTAATTTATGACAGTACCAAAGTTTCCTGTTTTCTATTTTATATGCATATATATATGATATTTTTCAGTAAATTTTCATCAATATTAAAAATGTTAGGAAATACTAAATGTTAAATTTAGTCAACATAGGAAAGTAATAGATAATTCTAAAATTTAAAAAAATAAAAATTGCTAATATTAAAACTTAATTTAATATTAGATTTACTTAAAATTTGGTATATACCACGTAGCTAAATTTTAAAGTCAGCTTTCTGTTAATTGTGAACCACTGTGCGTGTGTGTCGACATGAGGCTTTAATATTTATGATTACGGCTATGCGGACGCAGTGCGCTCATAAAAGCCTCCCAAGCCGGCCAGTCGCACCCGCAAACTGTGCCGCAAACTATCCAACACCCCTCGCCACCCTGCCAGCAGCCGCCTCTGGCGGCAAAATTTAATACAACTTTAAAAGGCAAGGTAAAGTTTTGAGGCCATTCGCCAGATGTGATAACCAGAGCTGAGCCCCGGGGCTTATCTAACGCCGGCCACTTGGCCACGTACTCAAGTGTGTGTTGGCCAGGCCGTAATCCACACTGATGTGCTGTACCCCGTCTCTGCTCACACCTTCCGTTCCTCTCTCTCCCACTCTCTTGTAGATTGACGGGCTGCTCGCGCTCGGACCGCAACCATCTGCAGTCGCACTCACAGGAGCTGAAGTGCCCGACGCCCGGCTGCGATGGCTCCGGCCATGTCACTGGCAACTACTCGTCGCACCGCAGCCTCTCCGGCTGTCCGCGCGCCAACAAACCGAAGAGCAAGCCACGGGATGGCCAGGACTCGGAGCCACTGCGCTGCCCCATACCCGGCTGCGATGGCTCCGGCCACTCCACTGGCAAATTCCTCTCACACAGAAGGTGAGCTACAAGGCAATGGCTCAAGTTGGCTTTTTAAATTAATTGTCATGGGCTGTCTTCTTTCTCTTCTCTTTTTCGTTCTCGTTTTCGCTGCAGTGCATCGGGCTGTCCCATTGCCAATCGCAACAAGATGCGCGTTCTGGAGGCCGGCGGCACCGTGGAGCAGCACAAGGCCGCTGTGGCAGCTGCCACGGCCATGAAATTTGATGGTAAGACAGAAAAAAAATTATATATATACTTAAAATACTAACTGATACAATAATATTTATTCATAAGAGAGTAATCGAAAAATATATAATATTACCCACTTATTTGAGTGGTAATAAAAAGTACCACTCAAAATGATCTATCTAATCTATTCAAAAATACTCAAATAATTGTTATTGTACATTTACAATATTATTATCATATATTCATTTAATATGGGGTACAAAAGCTTATTTTAAAATTCGAGGCTATTGAGTCTAAAAACTAGATAATTGCAAGTCAAATTTAATGTCCTTAAAACTAACCAACGCTTATTTAAGACTACTTAAAAGAGCTCATTTATTTTAAGCTTATTTTGAGATGTGATTAAAACCAATTTAAATTGAATCAAAAATAGGAAAGATAACCGAAAACAACTCAAAAATGATCACGAAATTGCTATTGAGTCAAAAGCACTTCTTAAAACTACACTTTGGTACTCAACGCAACCGAAAGTAATCAAAAATGAATCATTTATCAACTCTCTTTTGCACATTACTTAACGCTCACTTATTTATCTTTTCGCTCTCTCTCTCCCTCTCTCTCTATCTCTCTCTCTCTCTTGTCCTCTTTCCTCTCTTTCGCAGCGTGCACCACAGTTGGCAGTCAGGGCATCAAGAAGCCCAAGTTCGATGAGGTCACCATGGTATATCCCAAAGGCTATACAGGTGAGTGCGAGTGAGCAGCTTGTTCACGCTCTATCTCTTTTTCCCCATATCTCTCGCTCTCTCTCTCTATCTGTCTCCCTCGCTCGCTATTTCTATCTATATGCGTTACCTACTTTTACTCTACATCTGTCTCTATCTCTCTCTTGAGCTCCTTTTGTTTAATGTGTCTCGCATACAAATCTCTTGCGTGTTTTCTGTTATGAACTGGGCTTATTGTTATTATGCCCTACAATCCAGGGGCATCATAACATTGTCATAAAGTTGGCAACATCAACAGAAGAAGGCAACACAAATGTCATTGTTGATCAATAAAAATATATAATAAGAATATAAGCTTAAGAAAGCTGCTCATAACTTCTTCTATATTTTCACATTCCAATCATATCATTCAAGTCATTGCGAAAGTTCGACAACCAAAGAAGACACTTTAAAGTTATCGATCGAAACAAAACTTATCGAAAGAAAAGAACATTCAGAGAAAATCATCCTTCATCATCATTCGGCTACATTCGAAAGAATTTGTCAGAATGATAAAAGCCAGTTGAAACAAAATTTCGGCTATTTCTGACATTTGTGTGTTGGCTTCTCTCTTCTGCTTTTGTTGTTGCTCTCTTTGCTCTCTCGTATTGTACATTTTCGGTTGGAATTTTGTGTGCGTGTGCTAACGTCTAACAAAACAATAAAATACTTTCGTTTTGGCTTTGGTTTTGGTTTCGGTTTTTCGGAATATCTGCCAGGCAAAATATCAAAATAAAAAAAATACCAAAATATACCAAAAATTACCAAGTAAAAAAATGCGTACCAAAATATACCAAAATTGACCTTACGACAGACGACAGGGCCACGAGAATTGAGAATTCCGGGCCGCAAAAAAAAATATGAAAAGAAACCCGGTGCATAACATAAACCCGATATGCCCGATACAACATAATACTCGATATATAAACACGATATATACATATACTACGTTTACAATTCTAATTTAATTCCGTTTCTTTCCATCTTTTTCGTTTCGTTTCATGGTTTTTCGTTGGCGTTGTTTTCTTTTAGATTACGCGACGTTTTGTATCGGTGCCGAATATCTACTGTAAATAGACAAAAAGAATATACTGAAAATAGACCACAGACAAGCAGAAAGCAAAACAAAAATAGCAAAAAAAATTTAAAAAAAAACCAAAAGAAAAAAAGCAAATATAAATATATATATATACTATGCATGTATATATAGAGAATACGTTTACCTATAAAAATACCAAAAATACCGGAAAAATACAAAAAATAATGATCGAATAAAAATACCGAAAAACAAAAACAGCAACTACAAAAAGTCACACAAGCAAATGATTTTTACTTATAAACAAATTGCAAAAGAAACGAACCAAGGTAAGCCGTGCTATCTGCTATCCCACTCACACACACACACACCCAGCTTAACACTAAAACTACACACAAATGTCACGTAACGTCACTCTCACATGAAAGCTCCAATTGAGTTGCTAGCACACGCGCACATAGACAACCGTGGAGAGCTTTTCTTAAGCTTTGGAGAAAATAGAAAAATTTCAAAATAAAAATAAATTAAATATTAAATAAAATTCAAATGAGCTACTTTCAAAGAGAACATTGAACCAGTTGCATACGTGACAAACTGAAAGAAAAAAAAAAAAAGAGAGCGCACCAGCACTAACGACTCTCTGCTTCTTTCTCCTTACCCCGCCCTGTCCTCCTCTCTTTCTGCACTAGGTGGCGGTGGCCTGGATATAGTTATGAGCGGCGTCGGCGTCCCACTGCCGCCCGGCATTAACAACAGCAGCAATAGCAGCAGCAGCGTCGGCGTTAACAGCAGCCTTAACAGCGACAAATCGGCGAGCGGCAATGTGAATGTCGCCGGCGGCAGCGACGATCTCAATACCCTGGAAGCGGAAATTTCGGAGTTGCAACGCGAAAATGCGCGCGTGGAATCGCAAATGATGCGTCTCAAGTCGGACATAAACGCAATGGAATCGCAGCTGAGCACCAGCGATCGGGTACGTAGGCTCAGGTTCGTTGATCGCAACAAATTTTGAGTATTTTATATCATTTTAAAACATAACATAACACCAAATGTGACGGTAACTGTTATAACTGCTACAGCTACAGAAAGAGTTGCAGTAATAGCAACAGAAATAGTTGCAGTTACAGTTACAGAAAAAATCCAATTGCTGTAACAGTAACAGAGACAGTTCGCGTAACAGTAACAGTTGCTGTAACATAAAATACACAATTAAGAGAACCATTGCTGTGGCGTTTTCAATTAGTTTGTACCGCTATAAAAAATACCATTTTTAAATGTGATTAATACAAACATTTATATTTTTGAATATCTTCTTAAATGGTCATTAAATAGAATTTAAAAAAATAGTAAAAGATTTAGAATTTTGTAGAAAAGTTTTAGTGTACCATTGAAGTCTGTCAAAAAAAATACACTGTTTTCGTTGTGACGTCACAAATTTTCTCTTAAAGCAGTTAAACAAATAAAATAGGTCAGCTTTTTTTTATAAAATTTAGAACTTCAACTTGTAAATTAAAAAGGAGCATTATTCTGCTCACCTTTAAGTACAAAAGAAGTAATTAGCACAATGGAAAAATCTTAATATTTAGTTAAAATAATTATAGATAACACATTAATTTATAAATATTTGTGGACGCCTTTAACTGCCTTTAATACCAAGTAGTTCCAATTATCAAACGTACATATTTAATTTTGTAAGCGATCGCGAACTTACAGCTTAGACTGTAGGCTTTATATCGGCAGAGACATTACCGCAAATTTAGTAGGCTAAGCGGATTTGTTTTTGGGGCCAGCTGCTGCGCGTTTGCGCAGCGAAAGTTGCGACTTTGTCTGCAAGTTTTTGCTGGCACCTGAGCCGCTTCTAAGTTGCGGCCACTTTTCAAGGACGTCTCTAAACTCCGAAACCAAAGGCAATAATAAAGCGAGTTTAAACCGCTGCCAACAACAGCGGCAACAAGAAAAGCAACAACAACAGAAATGATAATAGCACAAACAACAACAACATCGAGCGAAACTCGGCGCAAAAGTCGCCAACAAAAGTTTTACCAGCCGCCGCCGACGACGACGACGACGTCGTGTTAACTTTCCTTCTTGGCAAATGTACTTTTTAACCCAAAACATGGCCAAAGAAACTTGGGCGACGTCTGCAGCAGCGTCCCCGTTCACACGCCGCCCCCGCTGCCCGTTCGAACAGAACTTTTATTATATTTAAATTATCGCGCCTCGCTGTTGCCTTTGCACAAATAGCTAAGTTTATGGTTATTTTTGGTGCCAACAGCAACTAACTTCCGTTTTCACTTGGAAATTGAGCGCATTTTTCCCGTTGTTTGTTTCTCCATTTTTGTTTTTTTGTTTCTCACTTTTTCTTTTTCGATGATTTGCTGCTTCGTTACATTTTGCATTCATTTCTGTTGTTGTTGTTTTTTTTTTTGTTTTTGTTTTTTGTGCACGCGGCCAATGATCTAGTGCAGCGGCCGCTGTCGTTAGTTACTTGTCGTTTGTCATTGCAGGCCATTTTCAAAATGGCGTCACAGCAGCCAATCGGCTTGGCTTGCAGCTGCAGCCGTTGTTGACTGCATCGAGCGACGAATCAGCGCACGGCAACGCCACCCCTAAACGAACGCTTTGTCAGGAGGCACTGCCCCCCTCCCTTGCCCCTGGACTCTACGCATGCCATGTCCCTATACACACACACACACATGTTGTTGCCTGTGTGTGGTCATGCGCAGGCAGCTGCAGCTGCGTGTGTGCCCCACCCACACGCACACGCACACACCCACAGCCACCAGTCAATTCTCGGTCTCTGGGTATCCATCCGTCTGGCCGCTGTCAGTCGCAGTCGGCACCAAAGCGATGCCAGGCAGCAAATCGCAGAGCGCCACTCGATTTGCGTTTGCTCCTAAAAATGTTGCTACCCCACTGCAAACTGTGCTACGGCGCGACGACAGCGCCAGCGCCGGCAGCGACGTCGACTGCATAACCTCCGTGGCCTCGGCACGAGCTCGCTTTAGCTCCTATGAGCAACGAAACAAAAAAAAAACCCATTGGTAAAACGAAGAATGAAAAAAAGAACGGGCGCTTAACGTGCAGCCCAGCAGAGGCAGAGGTAGAGACAGAGGCAGAGGCAGAGGCAGCGGCCGCGGCGGCAGCAGCAGCGCCAGCCTCGCTCTCTCTTTCTCTCTCGCTTGCGCGCACACGCTTGCTCACACTCGCACGAAGTCGGCGCGAGCTCGTGTGCATTCGTCGTGTTTCGTTCGTGTTGTCGTTTGTCTGTTTGTTTCATTCTTTTGTTGTTGCGAATTTTTTTCTTTTGCTTGCGCTGCTGTTGCTGGCCGCGCGTTCTTATTGGAATTTCAATTTGGGCGCGCACTCACATGCACATGCGTGTACATATATGCGCGTGTGTGTGTGTGTGTGTCTTATATAGCAGCAGCAAATACAAAGGCAGCGCCCTGCCCCTGCTGCCCGCCCCCTACCCGCTGCGTGCTGGGCACCTCAGCAAATTGAATTTGAGCAATTGAATCGATGAATCAATGAATCAAATGGTAAAACACGCACGCACACACACACACACACACACACGCACACACACATTCGCACGCTAGCAATGCGACAGCCAATGACCAAACACTAATACAAATGCATTGCATCTCTCTCTGCCTCTCTCGCTCTCTTTTGCACACACGCCCACAGGAGGCTTCTCCACTGAGCGCACATCAGCAGCAGCAGCAACAACAACAGCAACAACAGCAGCAGCAGCAGCAACAACAACAACGCGCTGTTGGAGCCACTGCATCCTCGCTGGCCTCGCCCAGCGGCCAGTCGCCCTTCGCCGGCGTCTCATCCACCACCAGCAGCGGCGTCGGCGTCGGCGTCGGCGTCGGCGTCGGTGATCTCGGGCCCAGCGGCATGTCCCATGTGACGGACGGCGGCGGCGGCGGTCCGCCCAACGCCAATCTGAACAACTACTATGAGAGCTTGCGCAACAATGTCATCACGCTGCTGGAGCATGTCCGTCTGCCGCCGCCACCACCGCCACCGCCGCCCCCAGCGTCAGCGGCGGCGGCAGGCGCAGGACCGCCCGGCGCCGTTGTTGGGCTGCAGTCCGGCATGGACAACGGCTGCATCGCTGGCGTTCAGCTGAGCGGCGACCATCACACGGCCGCGGCGGCTGCATATTCCACACTGTTGCCGCCGCCACCGCCGCCGCCGCCGCCGCCGACGACGACGACGACGGTGAGCACGTCGGTGGCCATGTACGGGCATCAGGGCAGCTTGGCCGCCGCCGGTGCGGCACCGCCGCCACCACCGCCGCCGCCACATCACGCCTATACGGTGCACCATCCGGGCGGCTATCCGCACGGCCATCCGCATGCGCATCCGCATCCGCACGAGCACTTCGACTCGTACATCTCGAAGCTGCAGTCGCTCTGCGTCCCGCCCGATGTCTACGCCCTGCCCGACGACGGCGGCCGGCCCGTCTACAACTCGGTGAAGCCGACAATGCACCAGGACTACGGCAAGCTGATGCCGACGCCCATTTAAGGCGGCTTTCTTTGTGTACATAGGCACCGATCATGACTTATGAATCATTGCGGTAGCATGCGAGTGGTTGTCGAGTTGCGTTATGAATCATGTCAACTGCATATTGAATCACGGCAGGTGAGTTGTGCAGCTTAAGTTATGAATCAATATGTTTAAAATCAGGATTTATGCTTTATTATATATGATTCAGAAGTTATTAGTTGTGAGTTATGAATAACGAAGGGAAATGATTGCAGGCTAAATAGTTTATCATAATTAATTAATCAGAATTGACAAACTCGAGCTGAGAGTCATCATCAGATATTGGTTCATAAAACATCATTCATTGAATTACGTACTTTAGGTCATTCGAGCTATAAATTAGGATTTAAAAGATTTAGTTATGATTCATGATTTACAGTTCATTCATTGATTAATAATTCATGATAATATATGAAATAAAATATCGTCAAATTTTTGGTAAATCTCAATCATTTTGCAATATGAATGCATCACAAATTCTGTATCACAATTTACAAATCATCACGAATTATTTAACAAAATTCATAAATCATGAAATCTTCTTTACTTGAGTTATGATTCAATGGGGTATGAGCTCTAAAACAACAATTTTAAATGAATCATAAATTATAAATGATAGGTCGTGAGCTCTTAACTATAAATTATAAACTATGAATTATATGATTCAATCATCAATTGTGAATCATAAGCTATACATCATGAATTTGCAGGCACGAATCAAATGCTGATATATTATTTGTGATTCATTATTCATAACCAATGAATGCAGAGCTTCGAATCATTTGAAGTTTTATTTATTATATTTATATTTAAATTCGGAGCTATGCTACTGATTAATTTGTTGTTAATATACTGAGTTGGGCGAATTTCTACGCACTCAAAATTCTTTTGATTACTTAAAACTAACGAATCGATAGTAAAATGTGGTGAACGAATATGATTCAATTGACGCAAAGTAAATGGGAAGAAGTTCAATGAATGAACGAATGATTTCTATTGCCCAACTTATTTATATGATAAAGTTGATAATGATGTATGAGCCCATAGATAAGGTACATTATATAAATAGACACAGAGAGATGTTGAGGACGTCCAGGACACGATGTCCAGGCGCCTGACATTTCGCGTAGATTCAGCTGTTCCACGTTTAGGTCCTATGCGCTTGTCGTGTTGATATAAATTGTATAAAATATTATAGCATAAAAAAATAAAAATAAAAAAACCAAAAAAAAATTAAACTAGAAGTAAACTAAACTAAATGTGCGCTTTTAGTTGTATTTTTTGTTTTTTTTTTTTAGCAACTATATCTGTATCTGTATCTAATACTAACTAGCAGTTAAATATAGTAGGACATTTGTTTGGTGTTGATGTCTGGTCAATTTTGTAATACAAGTTCGTAAATAGTTTACATGTGCAACTTGAACATGAACAAGAAAAAACCGAAAAATTAAACATACCCTAAAAAAAAAATAAAATACTAAGTAAATATTTGATCATAAGTTTAGTTAGTGGTACGAGAAGGTCTAACACCAAACGGGAGATAAATTTGCAAATATAATCAACAGTAAACTAAACAAAATGTTTTTTTTTTGTAATCTTAAATACAAAATATATTCCACTATAAAAACTAAGTACTCACAGAAAAAAAACAAATAAAAAAACACACGGACACGTGCACTCACTCACAAACACTTCCACACCTACTATATTTATAAATATATATATTTAGGATTGTAAGTTTTAATGTTAAAAAATAAATACTGTACTCGATATCGATAGAAGCGCAAAAAACACAAAGCAACAACTAAGCAAAAGATATTAAAAAATTAGTAAAAAAAAAAATATTAAAAAAATGAAGTTCAGTGCAATACATTTAATAAAATGAAATGTTAAATTTAAGTAAAAGTAGTTGACATTTTTTTTGTATTGTATTACGTACTTATAAATATGTATAACTAAAAATAACTATAAACAAATAAATAAAAAAAAACGGTAAAAAACCCAAAACCGAAAGGAAATTTAGACGAATTTTAAAACAAAACCAAAAAAAAAAAAAAATAGCAGGCTTAAAAATCATTGTATTTAAAAAAAGTAAAATAAAATACAAAAAAAAAACGAATAACTAAAAACCTATAAATATAAATATATGATTATAAATATAAATAATATATATAATAATTATACATATATGTAATATGTATTGTATAACAAGAATTCTGTAATTTACAAAATATTTTATGTGATCATTGTCTTTTTTTTTTTAAATAATATTACAAGAAATAAATAATTCAAATACAAATAAAGGATATACACAATATCAGCGTTTCATTCAATGTGGCTTTAAGTAGTTACTTTGGAACTTCTTGGTAAATATAGTTTGTGGTTACTTTTTGGTAAAAAAAAGGAATTATTTTTTGCCTGAACAGATTGTACGATAAGCTAAAAGTAAACTTGATTGGATCACTTTAGTCGTTTGTTTTACTACTTTACTAAATGAACAAAATATGAAGAATCGGGATTTGGATATTATTGGAATTATTACTTAGAATATAGAATAATAAGTTTTTCTTAAGCGAACCCTATTTTCGATTATTTTCTTATCATCTTTATCTAATATTATAGTTTTTCGGCTTTCAAATCCTATCGATCGAATTCACCTGGGCATGAATATGATAAGAATGTAGAAGTCCAAAACGAAAGAATTCGATTCATGAATTAGCTCAAAAAGAGATTAATTGTAGTTTTTACAAAATCACCATGGAAATTGTGAAGAAAATGAATTTAAAAGATTTAAGACAAATGCAAAAAGTATAAGAATCTTGGAAATAACTTGAACATGGATAAAATAAACAAAAATCAGCATAAAAGTAGATAAAAATATTGAAACAAATGATGTCAAATATAGAAAAATGACTGAAAAGTAACCGATAGTAAATAAAAGAGAAATCATTTCACCATCATGGTGGGGTTGTAAAAAAATGTACTTAAATAATCAAGTAAGAGGGCAAAATATATGCAATTCAAGAGAACACGGAGTATATTATCAATCATGATACGAAAGGGTTATTGGAACATAAAAAGCGAATATGTATAGATGATAGATAGATATAGAGTATAGATGATGATGATGGAATAGATGATTCATGAAAAAGCGAAAAACTTAAAGAATAATTTAAAACAAAAGTAGGTATTAAATCAGAAAAAAAGTAACCCGGAAGACACCCAGTCCGAAGTCTGGTTAATTTTAAACTAGGATTAAGAGACATAAATGAGTTAAGTGGCGCCTAAAAGCAATGCCATTGCATTAGCGCAAATCACATAAATCAGGGCCAGAAATTCCGTAGGCCGTTAATTGGCCATGGTCAGAAGAAGGAGCGGCAGCAGAAAGCGACAATCAAAAATGAAAACTGAGCCAGTTCGCAGCAATGTCTTCTTCATACCCTTTGGCAACGTTTTTAATTTCAATTAGCACGGCGACAACCAAGCTGAGGCTAAAAGAGAGCCACGGACTCAAGGGCTGGACACAAAGGGGGTTGGTCAAGCCGATGGTGTAAAGGGGTGAGGTGGGAAATGGGAATGGGGATGGGGATGGAGTTAAAGGGGCAAATGGCAGTGGTGCAGTGCTTTTTGCCTTGGTTAGCAGCCACTTGATTTATGTGGCTTCATTAGACATTCCGCACATAGCCAAAAATCTACGACTGTGCGAGCGTATGTGTGTGTGTGTGTGTGTTTGTAGAGCAAAACAAGCTAAGTGATTGCCAAAAAACTAAAATGCACACAATTAGTGGAGCCCCAGCAACGGGTCACAGCCGAACACGTTGCTGGGGCAGGGGAAAAGGCACGGGGCAGCGGGCTTTGTGACGAGTAGTTTTGCTATTGACCAGCATGGAATATTTTTGGTTGCCACCTACATGTTAAACGCTCAACTCAAAGGCCGCAAACAACTGCCAATATGTGTGTGCGCGTGTGTGTGTGTGTGTGTGGTCTATAAAAAGGTTCGGTGTTTGTTCGTGTGAGCCGCAAAAATATTTGCATAGTTACCTTTAATGTGGTTCGACAGCGCTTTACACTGAAACCAAAGAGTGCACAGTTTAGAGTTCAAATTGTGGGTGAGAGGTCTTCGGGTTTGCTAACGGACGGGCGGTGGGGGGAGCGTGGTGTGTAGGTGTGCAGGGGGGGCTGCTGGCTGTAGACGGTATACAAAGTTCTTCCGCAATATAAACGAACAAAAGTTTTCTTTATGCACACACACACACACACACACACACGCACCCACTCATGGCATGTAATTTAAAATGAAAAATTCTATTCTTTCGACACACACACACACTCCCACACACACATACGCACATCAACAAGCATTGATTTCATTTGCATAAATAAGGCTAAAAAATACATGAAGGCAAGATTTTTCATCAGCATGCGGAAACAGAAATACCCTTACTTTAGCGGCCACATATAATATTAAGCACTAGCTAAATTTATGCAAAAATACATTTATTTAAAATTACTCTGCTATGAAAACTATTTTTAATATTTATTTTATTATATATTATTTATTAATAATAATAAATTTGTGCTAAATTTCGAATCATTTTATTATGTGTAATAAAGTATATGTACTATAATAGTATATAATCAATTTAAAATTTAAATTAATAGCTTTTGTTTAATTTTGCGCCCTAATAAGTGGCATCGTACGAAATACTGTCAAATATAATTATTTATTAACTCATGGCAAAAATTACAGCTTCGTAGTCTTAATGGCTTAAGCTGTTGTTGAATATTAAAACACGTAGCTTCCACTTCACATTTCAGATAATTTTAGTTTTCAACCACTGTATAATTTAATATATTCACATTATTTTTATTATTGTATTTATAATTTTATTTATAATTATATTTATATTTATATTTTTATGTTATATTAATCTGCTTTCTTATCTATTTTTATTTAAATTCCAACTTTCATTTATATATTTATTTGTCTATATATTTTCAGCTTTGTTTTCGCTGTAAATACCCCATTTAATTCAATTCAGCGCTTAGGGTATTCTAAGAAAAATAAAACTCTATCGAGTGCAAATGCTGGGGCGTTTGCTAGCTGGCAGGTGTGGGCGTGGGCACGCCTTACAGACACACACACACACACATACTCATGGTGTGTCTGATAAGGCCTTGTAAAAAAAAACTATTGCCTACTTTTGTGCGCGCGACAATCAATGCCAACCGAGTGCCCAGGGCGCAGCTCCAGCCCCAACCCCAACCTCCTGGCATTTTACACGCGCAGTCAAAAGTCGCATAAATTAAAAAACTGCACACACACACGCACACACATTCTTGCTTAAATGCCTAATGAAAGACAGTCTGGCAACCCTTTTTGGGCGCTGTCGCCTGCCAGTTGCTGCGCTTTGCGCCCACTTTTTTGCCGCTTGTTTTTTAATGTGCGACCCGGACACCCCTCCCCCTCCCACATCAACACACACACACACACATAACGCCCACCTCTCCGGCCGTCGTGCGCCACCAAGGAAGTAATAAAGTATCTCAAAAGTAACTTATTAACCATGCTGACAACGCTGCCAGTTCCTGTATCTCTCTCTGTGTGTGTGCGTGTGTGCCTAGCTTGAGGGGTTGTGGGTGTGCGTGTGCGTGTGTGTGTGTGTGTGTGTGTGTGCTGCCCGCCCACTCAAACAGCACGACGTGTTTCATGTTTGCTAATTGCGAGTCGATTTTTCATTTCACATTTCTCATGAGTGCGCCCCCTGCCCCTAGTCCTTGCCCCAACCCCAACCCCACCTGCCCCACCCTACCCCTACCCCGTGCACCTTCTACGCCTTCTTTTCAGCCGGACTTGCTGGCTCTTTGGTCCCTGGTCTCTGAGCCACTTAGCAACTGATTGAGCCCTTTTTTTGCCCATCGTACGCATTGGGGGGGTTCTGAAGGAGGGGCCGTACCGACAGGTCGTGAGCGGAATTTGAGGTTATGTCAAGCTGGGAAAAAAAAACTGAATGAAAGAACAGTTTTCTTCGGACTGGCGAAGATTAAATACCCTTGCAGGCATAAAGAAAATGCAGTTTTGGAGTTATTGGAGGTTATATTATATAGTAATGCGCTATGGATATCTTTGGAAAAAAAACACAATTTCGTATACGTAAACTCATTTTTCAGCCGATTGTTCTATAGGACATACATGTTATACTGATCCGATGTTAATCAAATTGTGCACATAGCATATTAGGATATTGCCACTGAAAATTACGAAGTTTGCTCCGATGATATCTCGGATCCAGATCAGCTATAAGATACAGTGAGCCGATGTTGATAAGATTTTGCCGATTTATTAGGAGCATTATTTGGCTTTATGCTTGATATATTGAAAAACAATATGTATATCCATATATAGCTCGGGCGTTGATACAGATTATCGAAGGGATCGAAGAGGTTTTTTTATGCATTACAGATACCCACTACAAGGGCATAAATATGGACATACATGTTTATATATATAGATTCATGTATACAATATATATGTAGATACATATACATATATATATTCCCGTTTCTCAGGCTAAAAATTACGCAAATGGTTAATTTAATTACAAATTCTTTGCTTTCTTTTGCATTCATATTAAATTTTCATGTGCCCCGACCACTGGGTGTGCGTGTGTGTATGAGTGTGTGTGGCTAGGGCAGGGGGTGGTTCTTCCTTCCCAGTGTTTGTGTGTGTGTGTGTGTGTGTGCACCTGCTGTCATTGCTACACTTGCTTCACTCTGGACGCTTAAATACCCAAGAGACTTGAGCGGCCTCATCCACACACACTCACACACACACACACACACACACACAGACTCACTGATTGTCCCTTCAGTGAAAAATAGCGCTCATTAATGTTGCTCATTAGCAGCCGCAACGGCTGAATGTGTCTGTGTGTGCGTGTGTCTGCTTCTTGGGTCCTTGCGGTCCTTGAGCGCCTTGCCCCTTGTCCTGCCCTATATATGTATATATATATATTTTGCCACTGACATTTTGGCATCCCCTCAACGAGTGTCAACTGCCAAATGATTTGCCATTATTTACTAATAAAACTCATCGAGTTTTACCACACGCTCGTCGCGCTAATCGAATGTGCAACCCCCCACTAAACCCACCCCACCCCACCCCACCCCACCCTGTTGCCCCGCACTCTGGCCCCTCTCAGCCCTGACAAGTTGTCCCAGCTCTGGCAGAACTCTTAATACGTTCTGACTGCACGTTTACCCCCTGCAAATGACCTCAATCAACAGGGCCATCTAGCCCCAGACCCTACGCCCCTTGCCACCCCCCGCCTAGACCAATTAAGTTCTAGACTCGAGAGCTGTTCGCATTTGAGCTTCCCTATCGAAATATCTATAAGCCTTTGTTACGTGTGTCTTAAAGATATTTATTTATCTCTACCCCCGCTTTGTTTTATATTTCAAACTGATCTTGTATTTTTTTATAAAGAAATTATTTATATCTATAATTTATAAAACAATACCATAACATTTCCATTCACTTTATAGCTATGTCAAAATTCAAAGGATTTTCAGGAGAAATAGCTCTTAAATCTTCTTTTCTTTGTCCGTAAGATTTTCTTGCATTTATATTTAAAAGTAAAACTTTTTCAAAAATAAAGTTTTGTAAAAAATGTTTCGCTTCTATTTACATACATACTAGTATATTGCAAAAGTTCCTTAAAAATGCATATTGACAAAGGTTAAAAATTGACTTGATATCTGCAATATTTACGTTGATTTCGCACTCAATTCAAATTAACGGGTAGTTGTAGTATGCGACTTTTGAAATGGCACAAAGAAGCATGTAGTTAGAATCTATTCATATGTCAGGTACAGTCTCGAGGGTTGATTCGTAGTTTGTTTCGCATTCATAAGGCTTTGATTAATGGCCCAACTGAACTGCGATTCAAATTCGATTCAATTTGCAACCCTGCGACGACGACGACGGCGACGGCGACGGCGACGGCGACTTTGTATTGACGTCAGGTTGATGTGTGGTCCCAAGTGGTCTGCTGGGTGGCCCTTGTGTGGGCGGAGCGGGGAGTGGAGGCGTGGCTGTTGAGCTAGTTGAGCTGCCATTCAAACTCTTTCGCTTTTTGGGTCATTCTTTGCATTTAATTTCGTTTATTCATTCGAATGGCCACAAAATGACATTTGCATTTGGGCAGCGGTCACTGCCACAAACCCAACACCCAGCCCCTCTCTCCCCACCCATCGACCCCCACTCTTTGGCCTAACCCCACTCATATTCACGTCCCAGAACCAGCAGCTGTGGCTTTTCCGCTGGACCCCGGGGAGCTCCAAGCACACGAACCTGGACTTGGATGAGGATGTGAGTGCGAATGTGAATATGAGTGCGGGTTTGAATATGGGCCCCGTGCCCTAATCTCATAACGAATGAATGGCACATTTGGCAAATTTGTTTTGACAATTGGGAAGTGAGTGCAAAATTTATGGAACGCCAAAGTGCGAAAAACTATCTATTCAAATTGTTGACCCCCATCCCCACCCCTTTTCATGTAAGTGTGTGTGAGTGTGTGTGTGTGTGTGTGTGGGCTTGTTTGTCTGTGTAATTAATTCTGTGCTGACTCGGCGATTTGTAGGCCGAGGCGCAAAAAGGCACAATTAAATGCACAGCTACAACAACAACAGCAACAAAGATAAATGAGCGCGAACTTAAAGAGTTGCCCCGACTTAGACATACCTAATGTTCAGTTTTATCATTGTATATCTAACAGTCAAGGCTACCAATTATTTATTCTTTTTCAGACCAATACTCATTCACAGCGTAAGAACGACTAGGGCATATACCCTAGCATTATTCGCACAAAAATGTTGACATGATTTTTTACACAAAAAAATTTACCTGCTCAGAATAACTACTAAATGTGACAATCGATTACAAATTTAAATTTACAATTGTAATTTTGGAAACAATTGGTAAATTGTTTTACCAATAAATTTAAGAAAAAATTGCATTTTATTAATGAACATATTTTAAATGCAGAATCAATCTAAAGCTTTTTTTCTAAAAAAATCAAGCCCTTAATATAAGTGTTACATACTTCAGAAATTGGTTAATTCCTTACCTTAGAGGAATTGGGAATTACCGATATTGCATATACTAGACCATGATAATAACCAAATAAAACAGTATACCCGCTTAGTTACTTGCGTACAGGGTATCATAATGCAATGGACTTGACTGGCAACCGGGCAAATGGCATTTTGGATGCTGATGCCATAACTGTTGTCCCGTTGCCAGTTGCCATTTGCTGTTGTCGTCGCCAGCGCCTTGGCCAATGTGGCCAAAAAGCAATTAGCAAAGTTTTCAGCTGCCGTGGCCGACGCCAGCGGACGGGCGGACGGACGGCTGCTTACTGGCTGAAGCGTCTGAAGTGGGGCAGCAGTAAGTGGCAACAGTGGCAGCTACCATTTGCCGGCCATCATCAATCTGCTGCAGTTGCGCCAGCCACCCCACGCCCCCGCCTATTTCCTGCACTGCACCTACTCCGACGGCCGGACCGAACCGTATTACGTGCGAATGCGGCCAGCTAGTCGAAGACCAGGCGCGACCATCGCCATTTCCAATTATTCATGGATAATCTAACCCAAAATGGGACGTTAATTACGGGCGCATGTCACTGGCACTACGCGCCGGAACGCAACACTCCATAGGAGCCCCCCTCCCCCCACCCCCTCCCCTCCACTGCTGTCCCATATTACCGTCCCTTTTAGGACGCGCAGCTGAACTGATTGCAACATATAAACTACTTACTTGTTTTTTATCGGTGGCAGACCCAACAGATTGCGAAGGTTGTTCCAAGTCCTGCGAATTTTAATATTAAAAAATATATTTTGTAAATAGATTTAGAAATGTTTTTCAAATGCAATTAAGTGCTTAGCAAGTGAAACACCTCCTAGTATGTTTAGTAAAAATAAATTGAGTGCTTTAAGTTCAAAGTAAAATATAATATAAGTTTATAACATTACTTACAAATTATTTTTTTAACAAAATTTTCTGATCCAAGCCTGAACCTTGCTAGATTGCCTACCAAAAAATTTACAAAAATTTTACAAAAAATAAATTTAAAGAGACGATATATATTTGTCACTTGCGCAGATTATAAATATATAGTATATTTTTTACTAAATTGTGGATTTTCTAATTTTTTAAAGGATACTTTATAATCGACAATTCAACGAGTTACCCTCGCACAACTTCATTGTGTGATTAATTGAGCTGCGAATAACAAATAAAAAGCAACAAAAAAATCAAATGCAATCCGCTGTTTTTGACAAGTCGTGTCTGCGTCGCAGAGATAAACAAAACAATTATTTTTAAAGAAAACTGTGGATGATAAAAACTGCAATTCTTCGGCTTAAATTTATCTAAATAATAAATGAAATATTTACATAAAATACTTAAAATAAATAAAAATAAAATTATAGAATAACAAAAATAAAATTTTATTGTGGGAGATATAGATTTGCGGGGGGCGGGAGTGGGCGCTGCCGCGGCATTTTTTTACCCTTATGCAATGGGGGACCACTAATCTACCTTTAAATTTTGGTGACTCTAGCTCTAACACTGTGGGACATGTAAGTCTCGGGTCCACAGCTCCCATATTTCAAACGCCCATAACTTTGTCAAAACTGAACCGATTTTCATGTTTGATGACATTTTTCCAATGGTTTATCCTCTAAATTGATTCTGCATTTCAAATACACTAATTTTTGAAAATAAATTTTTTTTGAAATTTATGGGAAAAAAGCATGTACTCCCCCCTTACTCATTTTCGAAAAATTTTTTTTTTCAAAATTTAGAAATGCAAATTTACATTTTTAATCGATTGTGGTTGTCACAATTAGCATAAAAAACCACATTAAAACCGATTCTGAGGGGGTCAAATTTTTTGTCAAAAATCATTCAAAAATTGACAAAAATTTTGACATGTAAAGCTCTCGGGTCCATAGCTCCCATATTTCAAACGCCCATAACTTTGTCAAAACTGAACCGATTTTCATGTTTGATGACATTTTTCCAATGGTTTATCCTCTAGACTGATTCTGCATTTCAAATACATTCATTTTTGAAAATAAATTTTTTTTGAAATTTATGGGAAAAAAGCATGTACTCCCCCCTTACTTATTTTCGAAAAATTTTTTTTTTCAAAATTTAGAAATGCAAATTTACATTTTTAATCGATTGTGATTGTCACAATTAGCATAAAAAACAACATTAAAACCGATTCTGAGGGGGTCAAATTTTTTGTCAAAAATCATTCAAAAATTGACAAAAATTTTGACATGTAAAGCTCTCGGGTCCATAGCTCCCATATTTCAAACGCCCATAACTTTGTCAAAACTAAACCGATTTTTGTGTTAGATGGCATTTTGATCATGGCTTGTCCTCTATATTAAATTGGCATTTAAAAATTTAGGATTATGAAAAATTAAAATATTTGCAATTTTTTCGGAAAATATCATGTACTCCCCCCTTACTCATTTTCAAAAAATTTTTTTTTTCAAAATTTAGAAATGCAAATTTAAATTTTTAATGGATTGTGGTTGTCACAATTAGCATAAAAAACCACATTAAAACCGATTCTGAGGGGGTCAAATTTTTTTCAAAAATCATTCAAAAATTGACAAAAATTTTGACATGTAAAGCTCTCGGGTCCATAGCTCCCATATTTCAAACGCCCATAACTTTGTCAAAACTAACCCGATTTTTGAGTTTGATGGCATTTTGATCATGGCTTGTTCTCTATATTAAATTGGCATTTAAAAATTTGGGATTATGAAAAATTAAAATTTTTGCAATTTTTTTGGAAAATATCATGTACTCCCCCCTTACTAATTTTCGAAAAAATTTTTATTTCAATTTAGAAATGCAAATTTACATTTTTAATCGATTGTGGTTGTCACAATTAGTATAAAAAACAACATTAAAAGCGATTCTGAGGGGGTCAAATTTTTTGTCAAAAATCATTCAAAAATTGACAAAAATTTTGACATGTAAAGCTCTCGGGTCCATAGCTGCCATATTTCAAACGCCCATAACTTTGTCAAAACTGAACCTATTTTCATGTTTGATGACATTTTTCCAATGGTTTATCCTCTAGACTGATTCTGCATTTCAAATACATTCATTTTTGAAAATAAATTTTTTTTTTAATTTTTTGGGAAAAAGCCTGTACTCCCCCCTTACTTATTTTCGAAAAAATTTTTTTTTCAAAATTTTGAAATGCAAATTTACATTTTTAATCGATTGTGATTGTCACAATTAGCATAAAAAACAACATTAAAACCGATTCTGAGGGGGTCAAATTTTATGTCAAAAATCATTCAAAAATTTACAAAAATTTTGACATGTAAAGCTCTCGGGTCCATAGCTCCCATATTTCTAGCGCCCATAACTTTGTCAAAACTGAACCGACTTTCATGTTTGATGGCATTTTTTTTCATGGTCTGTCCTCTAGACTGATTCTGCATTTCAAATATATTAATTATTTACTGACTCTAGGCTTTCGCGATCGCCGGGATTTCAAGGTCGCAATCTTTGTGGGAGCAGCTCTCTTCATATCAAGATTGGTGTCTTTAAATTTTTTTTAAATTGTGTAAATTATACACATGTTACCGATTTGAGCTTTCAGGAATATCTATGTATATCGATGTTTTGGGGGGCTGTGCAGTAAGATATATATATGGAGCCTTTAGCTCAAAAACTGTGGGAGATATAGCCATTTCCGATTTTTTAAAGCGGAGGCGCTGGGGGGGCGTTGGGATATCAAATTCCAATTTTTGGGAGAGGTCACCAGTAATCTACATTCCAAATTTGCTGACTCTAACTTTAATATTGGAGGAAATATTTACCTTTTTATCGATTCGCGGTTTGAGGTGTATCGACATGTTATCGATTTGTCAGCCTCCCAGTGGGCTTGGCACAAAAATCTCAACACTTTATCTGACGAAGATAACTACAAGTATATATCCAAAATTGCATCCGGACAGACGGAGCTTGACGGTCATTACACAAAACCAATATACTCTTGTCGCTTCGTGAACGAGTATAAAAATGAATTATGTGAAAATCATTTTAGTTTCGAGATAAGAAGAATAATTTGATTATTTTCTATAACCAAACATATCTAATCTAAAAAAACAATAAGCGCATAAAAGAAAGAAAGCAGGCAATCAATTCAAATTTGAATATCAGTTTGTAGGCTGCCCACAGTTTGTTTGCTGAAAATACTGTGGCCACCCCAAAGACGGCTGAACAGCCGTTTATCACCGATACGCAGCTTAGCGCCTTTGCTGCAAGCAGGTTGAAAGTTGTGCTGGCTGTGAATTTTGTCTTGCCGACCTCCACAAATGAGCAACGTACTGGCCTTGAGCATGTGTAAACAGTACTCGCCGGAACACTCTGTGGTCAGAGCATTTAGAGACGGAATTTACCGAAGCACTTTGTGGACAGAACCTGCGAGACGATGACCAACATTGTGCAGTACATTGTGGTGCGAAGCGACCTGCGCACCGCGCTGAACTGGCCACTGGGCGCGGTGATAGCGCAATGCTGCCATGCAACGGCTGCGGTGATGAGTGTCCATCTCGAGGACGAGGAAACGCAGGCGTATCTAAAGGACCTGGACAACATGCACAAGGTGGTGCTCGAGGCCAAGGACGAGGCGGCGCTGCTCAAGCTCAGCGAGAAGCTAAAGGAGAACGAGATCAAGCACAAGCTCTGGATCGAACAGCCGGAGAATATACCCACCTGCGTGGCACTCAAGCCCTACGTGAAGGATGTGGTGCACAAATATGTGAAGCATCTGAAGCTATTAAAGTAGCAAAGCCTGATCATAAGGAATCTGTAGAATAATCCAGCTGGCATTTCTGTTTCAATAAAACTAGAAAAGTTTGTATTAAAAGCACCTAAGTCTATCACTATTCTCATATGTATATATTTACAGACAGTTCCCTAGCTAAATACCCGCCACTGCGTAAATCTACAGCTTGGCTTGCTCGCAATCAGGCTCTTCTCTACAGGGACAAGGAGCAGAGGCAACTTCAAAGCAACTCAGCTGTTCCCATGGAACCTGATCCATCGAAAACCAGCGATAGACTTAATCTTAAAAGATGCACAGACTTGCAGAAATATAGAAATGTAAGCACGAAGTAGAACGAGTCATTAAAGCGATTGAAAATCAAGAAAATGGGCTGGCCGATAAATATCTGTGGCATCCGTGAAAAAAGTTATCGGGTCTTGTATAGCCTTGGCCACGTTGTTCGTTAATCTTAGACCAAACTTTGGGAATCCCCGACTAAATGTATATGAATTTGTATGAAAGTTGCGATAACAGTTAGAGATTTAATACCTAGATATTAATACTAAGCAATAAGCATTAAAATACTTAATTGATTCAGTATGCTAGATATACGCCCTCAGCTATAAAATATAATTAACACTATATTACAATCTTTCAAGCAAATTGTATTTTACAGCATAAAAGCTTGCCGAACTGTGCATAGAACGGAAGAAGACAGAAAACCCAACTGTAAAATAGTAGTATATATAGGCTCCTTAAAGTTAAAATAATACAAAAAGGGGTTTTGTGTCAATAACTTAAAAGTTTGTTTTTTATAGTTTGGGGCTTTATCATAATTTCTGCTAGGTCGGTGTGTATGTGCGTGTGTGTGTGTGTGTTAAAGTATGTGGGCCCAGCCGTTGGTTTTACAACTATAAAATTATTCATCAAATTTTAATAACAGTTGGTAAAGAAATTCAAATACTTTTCCAAACAAGTAAATTGATTTTAAAACAATTTCAAAAACAAAAAACCAATTTGGTTTTAAATCTTAGGAAAATTGGCCAAGCTCCTAATAATATTGGTAACACGCTTATATTTATGTATATATAGACATCATATGTGTTCATTTATGCAATTGTCAATAATTAAAAAAAAAAAGAAAAGGAAATTTTCCTTTTTTTCCCCTTTGTTTTTGTTGTTTCTTATAGCACGGAAATTGTGAAATTCAATAAGATGTTTCTTTTTAAATGCCCGCTCGCATTCAAATGGACTTAGTTCTAGTTAGGATTAGGCGACAGTTTCTTTCGGATAAACTGCTCGAAATTGCTGCGATATAATATCTTTGGATTCTCCTCGGTGGCATGCTCGTCCACCTGCAGCGTGCTCGTCCACTTCCAGAGCTTGCGGCACAGATAGCTCTGACGGAACGAGGCGAACACTTCGTTTAAGCGGCGCGGCTCGATCTGTTCCTTGAACAGCGACTCCCTGGTATTGGTATTGTAGTAGTAGATCTGCTGATGGGATC
The DNA here is from genome assembly GCA_035047465.1 of Drosophila sordidula. Lineage (NCBI taxonomy): Eukaryota > Metazoa > Arthropoda > Insecta > Diptera > Drosophilidae > Drosophila > Drosophila sordidula. The sequence continues at coordinate 7,984,089 of JAWNPQ010000136.1, read as the reverse complement.
GGGAGTAGGCTGACACAAAGTTGACGGTCAGTTCGCAGAAGATGATGATGCCGCCGGGCACAAAGAACTTATGATCGTCCAGCACATAGCCGTATCGCTGTGAATTATCCTTGAGCACATACGGACGCATCTCGCCAAAGAACCGGCTCATGTCCTGCAGGCGAAAGATCGGCTTGCAGCGTATCGCGCCGCACGTGCGCTCCTTCTTGTACGGCTTGTTCAGGCTGCGCGCGTACTTGGCGCACATGCTCACCCGCTCGAGGAACGAACGCCGCCGTATATCGATGCCGCCCAAACAGATCGCGTCCATGATGTGCAGCGCCGAGACGCTTTGCGAGGTGCGTCCCTCCCCGCTGTACTCAAACACGATCTCACCGAAGAATATGGAGCGCGGCTGCACATTGAAGCTGGACTCAACCAGCTCCCATTTACGGTGCTCCGTGTAGCGCAGCAAATTGCCGCGCGACTTGCAGAGAAAGATCGTGCAGCCGTTGATATTAATCTCGCCACGTCCAATCGGCATAAAGTGCCAATCCCGGACATTCAAGATGTTTAGCTGCAACTGGGTTACGCCGTTCAGCTCGACGGCCGGTATGTGCAACCAGCTGCGATCCATGGACCAATCGCACAACAGCTCCTCCAGCAGTCGTTCGGTTGTCTTCACCTCCGGCGCCTGGCGCAGCTTATCCGGCAGTTCCCAGCATTTCAGGCACGCCTGTCGCACCTCCGACTGTCGCACCTCCTTCAATTCCAGATCCTGCGCAAATGCCGCTATCTTCCGCAAGCCCACTATCTGCTGCTTCCCAATGGCGTTGTTTGAATCGATAATGTAGCGCATGAAATGCTCATCCTGCAGCATCTCATCCCGATTGAACAGCTCGAGCACATCCAGCTGCTCCTGCTGCTCCAGTTGATCCTTGTTGTCGCCGCCGCCGCTATTGCTGTTCTCGTTAAGTATTTTATTGACCATGCACATGTAGGCAACGATGGCCTCCGTCTCCGGCAGCTTGTGCTTGCACACAATATAACGCTCCGAGTTGGCTGGCCGGCTGCTGTTCGGCTTGATGATGGCGATCTGACGGAAGCATTTGTACATCAAGTAGACAAGTCCCACGCTGAACGGCGTGAACAGATCAAACAGCTTGCAAACGAAGCTGCCGTTGGCGCGCAGTATCTTCAGAGCGGTGACGAACTGGCACAGATACAGCTGCTTGGAGAGTATCTCCTGGATGTTCTCCTGGCCCTCCACCGAAAACCCGCCATCTGCCATGGCAAAGTGTACGCCCTGCGGCGTATGCTTGCGTATATACTCGTTCAACGAATCCTGATTGCCCTCATCGAATATGTTGCCATCGTCCTTATCGCCATAGAAGGCATCAAATGATTCCGGCGAGGCGGCGAAGAACTTATCCAGCTTAAAATCATTGGCGCCGCGTAGCGTGAACCCAAAGCCTCTGGCCTCCCACGACTTACGATACAGCACGTACTCGGAGAATCCGCCAGGTCCTGCATGATAGTAGACATAAGGTGGAATATAGTATATTGCATATAGACACACAGGGCACACAGAAACCAACCCGCACACATGTCCGCAAAGTAGAGCAGCTCGTTTGCGCCGATCAGGGAGTTCCCCTGGTAATCGCGCGGTCTGGTGAACATAGACTCGCACATGGAATCGATATTGGCCATTTTGACGGCGGCCCGATTCAGGAATATGGAGCTGCGTATTGTCTCAAATGGATTGCAGCGGGAGCGGGCGCGTCTCTTTTCCGTATCGTTGAGATCATCGAACACCGTCTTCGCATTGAGTATGTGATGCAGGATCTTCGCATCACAGAACAGCGTCTCATCGTCCAGGGTGAGCTTACGCGGGCCAGTTACCATGTGCGTCATTAGCTGTTCCAGCGTATAGGCGCTGCAATTATCGCCCAACTGATCTAGCCAAATTACCGGTTCCGGAATCTCCAGATCCTCACAGTTCGGATCCCATTTGCCAGCGGACCAATGGACGGTGTCCAATTTGAGGCCAAAGCCGCGACGGCCGTCCTGCTGCACGGCAATCACCGGCTCCAGGCGACCCTGATTGCTCTTGCCCAAACCCTTGTCATCCTTGTAGCCCATCTTCTTCATCATGCCCATGGCCTTGTTCGAATAGCAATAGCTGTTCAGCCAATCGCGCTTGATCTTCTTCGGCGTCGGCTCGAAGTTCTCGTCGTCCGATTGCTCCTCCATTTTGCAGCCAATGTTTGCTTTACGCTGCACACCTAATTTGTTTATTATTTTTTGTGTTATAGGGTGCTGCTGCTGCTGTTGTTGTTGTAGCTGCTGCTGTTGCTGCCGCTGCTGCTGGTGCAGACCTCTCAGCTTGGCGTTTTTTTTAACGATGGCACCCTGCGATAACATATTTATTATATGCCCTTTTGTGCGAATGGCAAACGACAATTTCTGTATATCGATAGTTTTGTGTGTATTCAAACTGATTTTGCTGGCAAAACAATTACAATTATTTCAATTTCAACTTTATAATTGACGAAATAAAAAAAAAATAAGAATGCTCTAGTCGAGGCGACTCGACTAGGAGGTACCCTGAACCCTACTTTATAAAACGCAAAAAATTCAAAGTTTCTCAGCCGATCTTAATGAAACATACCAATAGATTATTTAAATGCTGTAGTATACTATATTATTCATGTGAACCTTAACCTACGAAAGTAAAGAAAGAAAGTAAAAGCGTAAGAAATCGAAGGTAGTTTTTCTTATCGATCTTTATGAAAACCGGGTGGCCTATCGATCATTTGAAATAAACTTAATCTGCGCGTGCCATGGACGCGCCTATATTTGGAAAGTTGAGGTCTCTAGCCAGATGAGATACGGACGGACAGACGAACATATCTAAATCAACTCGGCTGTTGATGCTCACTGCCTGTTACATAATTTGCACAACACCATTATGTCCTTGTTATCCATTTTTAATGGGGTTAGGGTATAACAAGTGAGTGGTCTTTAATCATCAGCGCCCGACTATTGGATACCCTACAACCCGTCTACATTTAAGCCCCTTTGCATTCATACATACACAATTTCATGCCGCACGTTGTGCACACGGACGGACGGACGGACGGACATGGCCATATCGACTCGGCTGACCAAGAATACATATACTTTATGGGGTCAGAATGCTTCCTGCTGCCCGTTACACACATTCGCACAAAATCATTATACCGTGTCTAAATGGGTTCAGAGTGTAAAAAACGACATTTGGAGATTTCAACTTATTTTAGGCTTAATTCAAGTGTCTTTCACATTTTCTCGTAGGTCTCGCTGTAGGGACAGCTCAAGCAGACATGGGTATAATTGTCCTCCTCCTCGTTGTAGGTATCCGGCCCGAATTCGTGCTCGTGCACGGCGGTTGTTTTCTTGGTGTAGATGCTGCTGCGGACCTCCATGCGCAGCTGCTTCATCTGCTTGTTGTACTTGCGCGCCTTACCCAGCACGCGCTTATCCTCGCGCAGTTCGTGCTGGCGCGTCAGCTCCTCCTCGCTGCCCCACACGTCCATCGCACGCTGCACCACCTGCAGATGCAGATATAGCTTCATTTCGCCCCAGCGCACATTGTGCGGATTCTTGCGGCTGATGTAGCGCAGTACGGGTTCGCGCTTATCGAAATCGCAATCCTTAAGCAAATACTCTGCCTTGGCCTCGGTGCGCGTGATCAGCGCGTGGCGCTCCTCGTTGTCCCGGCACTTGTCGCAAACGGAGTACCCGAAATTGTTAAACAGATACGAATCGGCGTACTGATCGCCACAGTCCAGGCACTCCTCGTACACCACCGGTATGGCAATAGCATCATCGATGATGGGCGGCTCCACCACCTCCTCCGTCGATTTGTTCGCCGCGGCCAGCACGGGCTGCTCCAAGAGGAAGCCGCCGCCACTGTCGATGTATTTGGTGCCCTGCACTTTGATGACTGCATTGCCCGGCCCGGCAATGGACTGCTCCTCGCTGATGCAAATAATCACAATTACTTTATGTACGAGTATTCAGTTCCACTTACTTGTGGGTATTCCCGTAGGGATGCGCGACAAGCTTGGCTTCCCGCAGCTTTTGCGCCTTGGCTTGATTCCGCTCGATGCGCGCCTTTTGTGCATTTGTTAGCTTGGAGCCGCTGGCCGTGCCAGTTTTTTCCGTTGCTGTTCCATCAGACATGTTATTTTCCTTTCAAAAACTTTAGCGCAATTTCATTTCATACTACTTGGTAAATTCAATAAAATGCGCTCTTCTTCTTCGCGCTTTAGCAGTCGCTTGATTCTTGTTATTTTTTATGCCCATATATCGATAAAAATAGTGATTGAGATTTGTGACACTTTATGTAATAACTTTAGCCACATACTTTGATTGCCTGTACAATACAATTTAAATTTAAACGTTAAATACTACGATCTAGTAGCATTGCATATTATGTGCCTCAATTCTGCATTCAAAAAATTTTTTTTTTTATTATTTATTTGTTATGTTTAATAGCAATTCAAAAAGTGCGCCTTTTTACAGTACTAACTACTCTCTGTGCCACACAGGAATGCACGCGATACCTATCGCTGCTTTTGTCAGCGCTAGTTACTATCGCGCAATGTTAAAAAAACATTACAAATTGCTGCTAAAATGTGCGCTGGCCTTACCCCTTATCTTTCTGGTCGACTTTTGCGGCATTCTGACGCATCTATACGAACTGGACTTCGAGACGCACTACTACTATCCGCTGCACAATGACAGCGTTACGCCGCTGCCACACAAGTACCTGCAAATGCCCACATTTATCAACGATCGCGACAGGGCGGATCCGCCCCGCCTGACAATATTGGTGAAGAGCGCCATTGGCAATCTGCAGCGACGCCAGGCGATACGCCGGACGTGGGGCTACGAAGCGCGCTTCTCGGACGTGCGCATTCGACGCGCCTTTGTGCTGGGCGTGCCCGCCGAGGGTGCCCACAGCAAGGATGCGGCCGAGACGGAGGCCCAGCAATATGGGGACATATTACGCGCCGATTTCGTCGATGCGTACTTTAACAACACCATCAAAACGATGATGGGCCTGCGTTGGGCCAGCGAACACTTCAACGGCAGCGACTTTTACCTGTTTGTGGACGACGACTATTACGTGTCCGTCAAGAATGTGCTGCGCTTCTTGGGCCGCGGTCGCCAGACCCATCACCACAGCCTGCTCTACGCGGGGTATGTGTTCCAGAGCGCCCCGCTGCGTCACAAGTTTAGCAAGTGGTACGTGCCACTCGCGGAGTACCCCTTCGACAGGTGGCCGGCATATGTGACGGCAGGCGCCTTCATCCTGTCCCGGGACGCCCTGCTCCGGATGTACTCCGTGGCACGCACTCTGCCGCTGTTCCGATTCGACGATGTCTATCTGGGCATGGTGGCACTCCAGGCGCAGATACCCGTGCATCGCTGCGACGAGTTTCATTTCCATAGACCCAAATATTACGGGCCGGATAGCTACAGCGATGTGATTGCCGCGCACGGCTTCGGCGATCCCGTCGAGATGGAGCGCATTTGGAATGAGTGTCGTTCGGCGAATTATGCGTAGCACTGCTGGGAACTGAAATTGCAATATTTTACTGACTACTCAAATGTATATACACACAAACCGAGCCTTATTAAAGTTATTTATACGCCTTATATATAAATTATTTAAATGTTAACGTCTTTCTTATTCCGAATGGCAGTTGGTACTTTGTCCAAAAATACTGCAAAATTTGCCAAGTGCACATTTATAACTGCTGAAAATTAAATAAAAAAATATAAACTAATAGCCCTATTTCACTATAAGCTTCTTTTCAAATGACAAATATGTAAAGTATGTACGCTTTTCCATAAGAAACAATATATCTAGCATTTGCATAAAATATTGCAATGCGCGTAATAGCCCAATTCCACTATCAACATATCTTAAATTTTTGCAAATATAGTAATGTAAAATTTGTTGCCTATACGTTTTCCTGTAAAAAACAACATATCACACTTATTCAAAAAATGTTGCAATTCGCCCCGAATACTTAATGTGTTTTACGATGAATTTCTTATCGATGTTATGAAAAATATCTAATTAGTATCGGGGTAAGCGGTAATTTTAAAATAAATATAATGTGTAATCATCTCACAGTTTTGAATATTTAAAGATGATCAAGTCCCATAAAAATCGATTAAATGTGGCCGCATTACTCAACTTGTGGGAGGAGTATATTATTTCGCAACAATAAATTTAAAAAACTGGTCAGCTGTCTTATTTAATGCCTGCGCTTATTTACCGACAACGGACATTTGCTAATGGGATCGCATAAGTATGGAATTGGAAGATATGTTGGCCATAGTGGAATATGGCTATAATGCGACAAGGTTATCGAGCATAGGCCACAATCGATAGTCATGCCATACACCAAGGTTCGTTGTGTAGGTCAGCATGCACTACGATAACAACCGATATCGATATCAAAACTTTGCGTTCGTTCAAACAGCCCCAACATGAATTCGTACGCCTTCATCTTTTCGATTTGAACAATTGTCGCGCAGTATTAAGTTGTGTGTCGTTCTGTTTGCTTGTCAGCTTTCGCGATATAACAGTAATCCAGTAGCAAGTGTCCAATTTGCCAAGTGCTTATACTTTACACACACATTATATATATATTTATATATATATATCCACCCAATCAGTCAACTCACCCACCCGCATTTATTTTTTGTAAAGTGCGCAATTCTTTGCCATTAAAAACTAAACTAAAAAAAAAACAGTTTTAAGGTGAGTTTGAGCTAATTAATAATTTGCAGATTTTTAACCCGGCAATTTTTTTTTTTTTTTTTTTTTTTTTTCAATTTCAATGCTTTGCTACGTTTCGTATTTTTTCATTGTTGCAGAAAGTAGGGGGGGCCAGTGAAAAAAAGTCTGCAAAGTGGAAAAAAAAATCTAAAGCGCTGCAAAAGTCAACGCCAACTGGTTTTTGTTGCTGTTGTTGTTGTAGTTGTTGTAGCTGCGCTTCTTTCCCATTGATTGCAAATGTAAGCGAGAGCCAAAGAGGGCTTCTCTTTTCATTTGTTATAAATTATTTATTCCGCTGCGCCGTTAGTTTGGTTTTTTCTTCGTTTCTTTTTTTTCACCAATGTATTTGGGCAGCTGTTAAGTCGACGGCCTTAAGCTTCTTTGTTGCTTTTTTTCTTTCGATTTTTCGTTTTTTTTTTTGTTGTATTAGAGCTTTGCCGGCCGGCGTTTTTCGTTTTTTGGCGTCTGCTTTGCGTGTGTCTGTATCTATGTGTGTGTGTGTTTGTGTGCTTGCTGCTTGGGCGGGGCGTTAGACGCTGTTTTAATATCCTCCCCAAAGTACGTGAGCATACGCTCACAGACGCACACACACACACACACATGCAAGCACCAAGTTTGTGTGCAGCTGTGCATGCAAGCTGCATTCGTTGCTCAATATGTGTGTGTGCCTGTCGCAAATTTTCCTTACGCGAGGGCGTGGCGCAGACAAGCACAGCCAAACGATGTTATCGATAATATCCAATTGGCATTTAATTTATCGTCGTACGCAAAGCGGGCAAAAAATGCAAAAGATATTTAAAATGAAGTACAGACATACAGCTACATGTGTGTGTGTGTGTGTGTGTCTGAGGATGACTAAACTGCGCTGCTGTGCATATTTAAAATTCACTTTGTGTCGCGGGCGCATATGTGTGTACATACACAAAGACTGGCAGACGTGCACTGCATGTGTGTGCTTAACCAGGAGCCAGCGCAGGCTGTCGCCCCGTCTGCTGCTGTCTGTGGCGAGGGTGTAAAACGGACGTGTCTGTCATTTGCCTTCCTTCTTTTGTTCTTTGCGTTTGCTGCTTTCGCCACGCCGAATTAACGCCCCCGCCTGCAGTACTGCGTCTTCGCCTTCGCCGCGCCTTTGCCTTCGCCACTCCACGCATCAGCGACGTCGTTTTTTTTTTTTTTTAACACTTGAGCGGCCTTTGGGTTCAGCTTTTTGACGACGTTTTCAAATGTCAAAATTGGCCTAACGGCGCTTTTGCGGTTTGCTGGCGCCGGCCAAATGACCCTTCCCCCCCCCCCCCTACACAGCGTAAGCCCCGAAAAAAACAAGATATAAAATTAACAAAACAAAAGACACAACAAAAAAAGACAAGCGGCGGAGTTTGAATAGCTCTCATCGAGTCGAGAGAGTGTGTGAGAGAGAGCGCTCAAAGTAAAAGAAAGGAGAGCGCGGGTTAAGTGTGGGCTGCGGCGACGGCGACGAATAAAATAAAATGATTCATCGCGACCATAATTCGCTCCAAGTTGGAAGTTGATTCATGGCAAACAAGGCGAGAACATGCAAACTACTCCTTACCGCCCCCCCCCCCACACACACACACACTCACCCACCAACCAAACCCACAAAAAAGAAACACAATTCGCCGTATATGTGCATATATATATATATAAATATATATGTGTGTGTGTATTTGCCTTTTTATGTGTGTGCTGTGCGTTGCAATGGCCTTTGTTTGTTTTTTGGTTGGAAAAGGAGTTGCTGTTGGAATGACTAAACGGCCGTTAGTCAATCGGCGTCTATCGGCCAGGGGCGGACTGCGAGAACGACGCGCCTTAGCGGCCATATATGGTCAATAAAATACAGAGCGACTATTAAGCGTAGATTTATTTTAGATGTGTGTGTATATGTACATATATGCTTGTGTGTATATTTATATTTTTATTTTGGCGCGGTTGCCGCCCTTGTAACGCTTGTTGTGCAATTTACAGATACACACTCAGGCATTGTGCATTGCATATGTATTGCACTTGTTATCGATATAAATGAAGCGCTTTCTTTATGTGGCCAGACAAAATTGGATTTTATTTTTATTTTTTGTGGGTTGTTTTGGGGTTGAAATAAAATACAAGTACACCCAGCACCTGGCGATCGCTTCGTTTCTTATGAAGTGTAAACACGGCAACGTTTGCTCATGTGTTTTTTTTTTTTTAATTTTAATTTTTTGTTTGACTAACTAGAAAACGCGCTCGACCAATGGGCCACACATATTTTGGTTGATTTGCAACTAAAAATAAACGTGATAAAATGCAGTTTATTATTTTTGCTGGCTTGCGAACGGCGACTAACAAAACAAGCACTGATAACGGTACACTCGCCTCCAGTTGCTTGTCCAATTGGAATTTAATCTGTCGCTTGGTGCTGCTGGTGCTGCTGCTGCTGCTGCGGTAGGTTCGCTGAACTTCTCGCTCGCTCTCTCTTACACACCCGCTCATATTTCTGCTGGCACTTCGATAGCAAGCCCACGAACACACAGTCACAGTCACTTTGTATGTGTGCGTCCTTGCTGTCCAACATGACTCATTAGCGCGCCTCGCATGACAAATTTGTATATGAGTATGTTGCTTTGTGTTTTTGTTTCTTAATCAATAAGTCGCCTTTCGGTGTAATCGCTATGAGAAATCGCATAATAAACCCAACGGTAAACAACGAAACGCGTTTCTCAAAACGCAATCAAAGATACGTATGCGAAGACACATTGTTGTCGTGCGTATGCGTATGTGTGCGTGTGTGTGTATGTGTGTGTATGGGTACTGAGCATCGTTATCGATGCGCATTTCCGCTTTATCGAAGCTAGCTGCGTTATCGATATCCGGGCTTTTGTTTCATCAAATTTCGAAAGCAACCTAATTCAGTAACCTTTTGACGATGCGAAAAGAGTATTATCAAGCTTGAGACTTAAAACTTCGTATATATACTCTTGTATGCCCGCGTCTGATAAAGAGTTGGGGGTTTTTTTTTAGAGCTAAAGTCACAAAATATGCCAAGTAGAGTGACCTCCTCTAAGGATCTACCTAAAACGTTTAATGGCGACTGCGGAGAGATTACAATGAAAATTAAAAGCGTTTTCAAATGTTTCCAGCTATAATTACACTGCGAAAGAGTATTGCGTAGTTGGTTACACTCGACTGCAATGTTCTGTATTTCGTTTTTCTTTAATATTTTTCTTGATATTTGGTTTTTTTTTTTGCAGATGGCAGCACCAGCACTCAAGGATTTGCCCAAGGTGGCCGAGAACCTGAAGAGCCAATTGGAGGGCTTCAACACGGAGAAGCTGAAGAATGCCAGCACCCAGGAGAAGATCATTTTGCCAACCGCCGAAGGTACGTACAAACATACAAGCATTCTTGATAACGTTGTGTTACACAAAACGCATTATATATCTATATCTATATATATAAATATATGTTATTGCATGTTGCATGCTAACGCACAGATGTGGCCGCGGAGAAGACTCAAAAGTCCATAATCGAGGGCATCACCGCATTCGATCAGAACAATTTGAAGCATACGGAGACCAATGAGAAGAATCCATTGCCCGATAAGGAAGGTGCGTACAACTAGACGAGACGGGCAAACATATGCGCCATGTGGCCATGTGTCCATGTGGCTAAACCAGCTGCGCCATTTATGGCAATTGCAACTAATGTGAACAATTTAACGAACGATATCTCTCTCTCTCTCTCGCTCACTCTTTGGCAGCAATTGAACAGGAGAAGGAGAAGAATCAATTCATTGCCGGCATCGAGAACTTTGATGCGAAAAAATTGAAGCACACCGAAACCAACGAGAAGAACGTGCTGCCAACCAAGGAGGTCATCGAGGCCGAGAAACAGGCCTAAAGACAGCCACCAATATTTGGCATCAAACGCGAGCATCAAAGCATTTGCTAACTACGACAAAGCGTCGCAACTCACTCTCTCTCTATCTCCGTCTGTCTCTCCCTCTCTCTCTCTCTCTCAGTCACAGTCAGCTTTTATACATTTTTTGTGTTTTTTTACATTTTATATATATATACAAATTTTAGTTTTTTTGTTTTGTTTGTGTTTTTGTTCGTTTGAAAAGAAGCAACATGTAATAAGAGAAGCAACGACTGCAACCAGACGCCATCCAACAAACAAACGTTCCACAGCAACAACAACAACACTACTGGTGTTGTTGCTGCAGCAGCAGCAGCAGCAACAACAACAGTTGCAACCAAATCCAGTAGCACAGCCAATGCCACAGCTGAGACAAAGTCGCGTATGCGTCATCCGCGTCATCGTCAATGGAATCGTGACCTGCTGTTTGTTGCTGTCATTCGCATTGTTGTTGTAGTTGTTGCTGCATGTTTTTTGTTTTTGCCAAGTTGATTTCCAAGTCTTGTCAAATGCATTGCAATAAATAAGCAAATTAAAGCTCATTCCTACTATTTAAAAAAAAAAAATCGCGCATTTATATAAATGCTACTCTTATCAATAAAGACATGCAATACAAACAGACCCAATACACACACGTACACACGCCGAAATATTTACTTTTTCTATATACACACACACACACACACATATATGTACACATATATCTTCTACGTACTTTTTAAAAGACACGAAACAACGCAAAAGACGTTTTAAAACAAATGAAATTAACTATGCAAAAAATGCGACGAATGCAAACGAGATACCATTTATAAAGAGGAAGCAACAAAAAAGAAAAACAAAACAACAACAAAAAAAGAGTATGTGTAATTTTTTAATGAACTTTTTTTTATATACTTTATATATGATATATTTATACTGGGAAAAAACAACAACTAAATAATAAAACCATAAATGTAACATTTTATAACTAAACTTTTGGAACATTTTTATTGGAGGATTTGAATTGTTGTGGGAATGTATGTATATATATATTTATATTGAATTGATTTACAGAACATTTAATATAAAAAGTGAACATTTTACGAAAAAAACGATGATCAAAAATATAGCCTGATTTGATTTTCTAAATAAACAGATCAATGCAAGTAAATTTTCCAACTTTTATTTAATTTTAAAAAAGTGTTTCTGAAATGGTTAATTTTTTAAAGTTTCCAATCTTCCCAGATTTTTTAAAATCTTTTTAAATCTGAACCGGTTTACATCATCATAGTCTGACCTCTAGATTGATTCTGCATTTCAAATAATTCCTTCCACAAATTATCCTTTCCGTTACTACTTATCTTGGAAAAACAATTTTTCAAATTTAGACTCGTTAAAGTGTATTTTTATTCGATTGCCGGTACCAAGATTAGTAAAGCATGCAACCTTAAAACTGATTCTGAGAAGTCGATTTTTCTGTCAAAAATCAGGCCAAAAGTGAGAAAAATGTATGCATAACTTTGTCAGAACTGATTTATATGATGTTTGTCACATTCGTCATGGTTTGACTGGATTGATCCTGCATTTCAATTTAATTTGTATTTGAAAATACATTCTCTTTTACCAAAAAAAATCGATAGCTTTTCGGTTATCATCTACAAAATTTGACATTTAGTTCTTAACATAAATCAGAAGACACAGAAGATGATAATGAATATTAGAAATGTAAATTGAGGAAAAAACCAAGTAGCCTTCGTTTTTCAAGTTCAATTGCAGCACTTTGCAGGCAGTTTGCAGTCAGAGGGAAAGTTCTCTGCTCTCAGCTTTGTCAAAGGAAGTCAAATTGAAAAGACAACAGAAAACAGCTTAACTTTATTATGGATTGTAAAATGAAAACGGAAATTTTGCGTGAAAGATACAAGGAGTATCTGAAACCAATAGTGAGTGGAGTTGTGTCGCGATGCATTTTGCACAATTTGTATTCCGTTTCGCAGGATCCGTTGCGACCGCTGGGCCGCAAGCCCTCTGAGCTGATGCCGCCGCCGGGTGCCACTGCGCAAACATGTTTCAGCCTGAAGGAAAACTTTCCCCGGGGCGAAGAGCTCATCAGAACGTTGGGCAAGCGGACTATGCTGGATAGACTCGATGAGTACAAGAAATTTCAGGTGCCCCTGCAATGTCCCTGCGAGAATATCATCCAGGGCGGCGATCCGGCCAGAAAGAAGAAGCGCACATCTGGCTCGACCAAGACAAAGAAGACCAAAAGCGAGCTGCACATCGTGTGCTCCGCTAAGAATCTGCCCCTGGCCTACAGCGAATCGCCAGAGGATCCCCAGCCGGATGCCGACGGCAACGCGGCGCCCGTGGGCATCAAACCGGAGGAGGAGGCCAGCGGCAGCCAGGGCATGTATATACGGGACAAGCCCGGTGAGGCTCACAAAAAATCCATGGCTCTGCCGAAGAAGTTGCCAAAGCCGGCCGCTAAGTCCACTAACCCAAAGAAGCCACATCAGAAGAAGCGGCCACGTCCAGTCAAGGATGGCGAACCAACTTTCCCAAGGAAGCCGCCAGCCCCCGACGAAAGCTCAGCCCCGCCACTTAGCCCAAGAAAGCCGGACGGGGCACATGAGGAACAGTTGCCAACAATCCCAACCATGGGCGAGAGCTCAGCTGGACTGGATGCAGTGCCAACTACTCCATGCCAGCCACTTGGCACGCAACAGACAGTGGTGCCAGCGCCGAGGGAGCCACCAACTCCGCAGAAGGAGCCGCCAACCACTCCGACCGTTGGAGGGAACGCAGCTGGCCAGAGTACGATGCCATCTTTTCCCTGGCAGCCGTTCGTGCCACAACAGGCGCAGCTGCCCACGACGCCAACTAACCCAAAGAAGACAGCGGTGCCTCCGCCATCTCCAACACAGGCAAGACGGGCTTCAATGCCAACATTTCCTGATCAGCCATTTGTGCCACAACAGACGACGCTTCCAACAACTCCAACCATGGGTGGAAACGCTAATGGACTGAATTCTGTGCCAACTACTCCTGGTCAACCCTGTGTCCCACAGCAGACGAAGCCCTTAACGGCTCCAGCCATGGGATCAACGCCAACCAACCCCAGAAAGCCAACGGTGCCACCGCCAAAGCAACCACCGTCTCCAATCAAGGAAAAACGGAATTTAGTGCCAACTCTTCCGGTCCCGACAATGCCTACCATGGGATCGAAGCCAACTAATCCAAGGCGGCCAGTGGTGCCACCGCAGAAGCAACCACCAAAAACTCCAACCACGCGAGGGCCGAATTCAATGCCAATATTCACTGCTCAGCCATTTGTCCCACAACAAATGCAGCCACCAACAACGCCCACTATGGAGTCAAAGCCCACTAACCCAAGAAAGCCAGTGGTGCCGGCGCAAAAGGAACCACCAACCACTCCGATAATTGAAGAAAACCCTGTTGGTCAGAGTACGATGCCATCTTTTCCCTGGGAAACGTTAGTGCCACAACAGACGCAGCCACCCACGGCGGCAGCTAACCCAAGGAAGCCAGTGGTGCCACAGCAAAAGGAACCACCAGCTCCCACCATGGGAAGACAGAATTCAATGCCGGCTTTTCCTGATCAACCATTTGTGCCACAACAGACGAAGCCTCCAACAACTCCAACCATGGGAGGGAACTCTAATAGTCAAACTCCTGGTCAGCCATTTTTCCAACAACAGACGAAGCTGACGACAGCTCCAACCTTGGGATCCACGCCAAGTAAACCAAGAAAGCCCGTGGTGGCACAGCCAAAGGAACCACCAACCTCGAACATGGAAAGACGGAACTTAATGCCAACTTTCCCAGGTCAACAATTTGTCCCACAACAGATGCAGGCCCCATCAATGCCCACTATGGGATCGAAGCCAACTCATCCGAGGAGGCCTGTGGTGCCACCGCAGAAGGTACCAGCAACCACTTCGACCATTGGAGGCAACTCATGTGGTCAGAATTCAATGCCATCCTTTCCCCGGCAACAGTTCTTCCCACAACAGACGAAGCTAGCGACGGCTCCAACCATGGGATCCACGCCAACTAAGCCAAGAAAGCCAGCGGTGGCACAGCCAAAGGAACCACCAACACCACTCGTGGAAAGACGGAATTTAATGCCAACTTTCCCAGGTCAACAATTTGTCGCACAGCAGATGCAGGTGCCAACAATGCCCACGATGGGATCGAAGCCAACTCATCCAAGGAGGCCAGTGGTGCCACCGCAGAAGCAACCACCAGCAAAACAAACTATTGGAAACAGCTTATTCGGGATCACATCGAAGCCAACCCACCCAAGGAGGCCAGTGGTGCCCCCGAAGAAGCAGCTTCCATCGGCGCCAACCACCGGCGACAGCTTGTGTGGAATAACATCAAAGCCAACGCATCCAAGCAGGCCAGTGGTACCGCCGCGAAAACAACCGACAAATCCAAACCTGGATGGTAGCACTCCCAAGCCAGCTAGCACGGCGAAGTCCTTTCTGCCACAGCAGAAGCAGCCACAAGCTGCGCAGGCCGCAGAGAACATGAGTGGACTTAATTCAATGCCCTCTTTGGACTGGTTTGATTGAGGGAAGCCCCAGCACATATCTGCAGTCATGTGGCGTCGCGTCCTACTAATCATGTAATGCTATTCATTAAATATATAATAATAATAGCAATGTTTTAAAATGGTTTTACTTTCTTGGTTTATTTTGAACCGCAAGGCAAAAAAAGAACAAGTGAGAGGTGGCTCTAATAATTATCGATAAGAAAACGAGACGAGTTATCGATAATTTGAAATAAACTTGATATACGTATGGTATACACGAACTTGAGAAGTCCAAGTTCAGCTTGCTTTTGTAGCCTCCGAAATCGGAGAGTCGGCTATTGATGTGCAGATCGGAACTACTAAATACGATCAGCTAAACAATCTGTTAATATATTCTCTGCAATTGAGGCAGTTTTTTGGCTTTGCTTTTGCTATTTTCCACACTCACAAAATGCTGAACTCGCTTGTTTTAGCTTGTGATGCATTAAATACAATAAATATTCAAATTTAACTTACCTTATTACTTTAGTCGAAGCGATCAAAATTGTTCGAAAATAGCAATAGTTTTTGTCGCCATTTTTTGCTTGCAAATTATTTATTATTTAGCGCCATTTTCAAAAAGTATGACCATGCAAAAGAAAGCAAAAATGCCGCAACAAAAACGTAAATTCTGCTACGACTATATTACATTGAATGTAAGCCTGCATTTTCATTAATTATTTGCGTAAGGGTGACAGATGAGCTGCGGAATCTGTGCTACACAGTAGTGTAGTTAACGTATTTAAACTATGCATTTCCGTGCCACAGGGTGACTCATCGATCGCGTCTAATGTGACGCGTCCCTTTCTTTTGAGGTTAGGTTGAGAATAGCACGAATTTAAATGTGTATACAAACAAATGCTGGAGCAGATAATCAACAGAGTTTCGTTGTAATATATAAAATTGTGGTCGGATTAATTATATTAAGTTTACATTATATATTTGCTAGTCCTTGTCTGAGCCCCCGGTTCCCTGCAGCTCCACCTGCTCCTCCTTTTGCTCGGGTTCCTCGTTGTCCTCCATTTTGACTGGATCCGCATCTGCAGCCGCAGCAGCCGCCGCGGCAGCAGCCTCCTTGGCCTTCTCGTATTTGTTGACCTCAAACTTACTGAGATCGGCGCCGAGCAGGCGCAGGATGTGCACCGTCTCATCCTTGTCGACGTAGGCGCGCAGGCTGGATGTGCCGCGCCAGCCGACCACGAACAGGGTGAACGCCTCGTCCGTATACTTGAGTATGCAGCTGCCAACGCCTGCAATGGGAAAAGGAATGTGAAAGGGGTGCGCAAGGAGAGCGCCAATCAATTGGATGCTTACTCAGCTCCTTGCAGCGCTGCTGCGTGGCCGGCTGCAGTTCGAAGGTTGAGGGCGGCTTGGTCGGATCCGTGCAGTTGAGCAGCAGCACCAGATCGTCGCGCTCCACCTGGACGCGGCGACTGTTGCCAATGAACGCATTCGAGGTCTGGAGGCCCTCCTGGGCCAGGCGGTATGGATGCGCCGTGTGGCGATTCTCGCAGCGCACGAACGTCTTGACGCCGGTGTTGATGATCTTGATGTTGTGCTCGTTGTTCAGCACCAGGTCACGTATGGGATCGGAGCAGTAGTAGATGTTCTTCTTGCGCTCCGTCTGGCAGCGTGTGAGCAGGCAGCGCTTGTTGAGCGAGTCGTCCAGCTCGTAGAACTGCTGGATGGTCTCGTAGTCGGGATCCTGTTCGCCGAAGAACACATACGGATCCTCTTTGTAGCCGTGCAGGCGCCGGCGCTTGCGTTGCGGTCCCCACGGCGCCGACTTCTCCTCCACCGGCTTGCCGGACTCATCCAGCTGGACGCCGGACGTCGGCGCATTCGACGCTTCCGCCTGCTTGAGCACATCCTGCAGATCGTTCTTCTCGAAGTTCAACGGACGCCGCTTCTCGATGACGGCGACAAAGAAGCCGCCGCTGTCCTGCAGATGGGGCAGCACACGCATACACTTGTCCAGCCCGATGGCGGCCATCTCGGCGGCGGGCAGCGGGAACATCGCCGGCCGGATGATCGTGTGCAGCTGCTCGGGCACCTCGTCGAAGCTGCTGTAGACGGCGTCCACCTCCTTGGTGGCCAGTTTCCAGTCGGTCATGCCCGGCTTGTACTTGAGGCCCGGCACCAGGTGCGACGCCTCGACCAGCTCCAGTGCGCCGTCCGCATCCTTGATGATGCGCTGCAGCACCGCCTCGTTCTCGATGGGATTCAGCGAGCAGGTGGAGTAGACCAGGCGTCCGCCCACCGCCAGCATCTCGGCGCCGCGCCGCACAATGCGATACTGGACACCATGCAGATTGTAGGCCTGCGCCAGGTTCCACTTCATCCAGATGTCGGGATTCTTGCGCAGCGTGCCATCGCCCGAGCAGGGCACATCGCACAGGATCTTGTCAAACTTGAGCACGGCCTTGGCGCCGGTGGCGGCGTCCGTCTGCAGCAGATTGGGAAAGAAGCTGCTGTCGTGGTTGGTCACCAGCAGGCACGGCGAGTTGAGGCGCTTGGCCTGGTGCACCAGCATGTAGCAGCGATTGTTGTCCACATCGTTGGCCAGGACAAACCCGGGCGGTATCTTGTGCTCCTCGGGCGATGCGTGCAGCGCCTCGATCAGCTGCGCCGTCTTCGAGCCGGGCGCCGCGCACATGTCCAGCACCTTGTCCGTGGGCCGCACGTCCAGCACCAGGGGCGGTATCATGGACACCGCCTCCTGGCGGCTAATGCTGCCCGCAGTTGTCTCCACAATGAGAAAATTGTGTAGCCGAAAGAGCGGCTCCGAGCGCCGGATATCCTTGCGCGTCAGATGGAGCTGGTAGGCCATGCCGTTTGGATACCAGGGCAGGCAGAGGGGACGCTCCACCTGCTCGGCGGGCAGGTCGTGCAGCTCGGCGACAGCGCGCACATACTCGGTGAACAGCTGCGTCCTGATTATCTTCAACAGCGCCCGCGCCTCGTCTTTGAAGCCCGTCACACGGAACGTGGTCGGCAGATTGTCGCGAATCGTGGCCAGAAACTGCGTCCATTCCTCCTCCGTGGCGCAGATCTGCTGCAGGTGATAGTACTTGATGAATGACGCGTTATCGCGCTCAATCTCCTGATACGGCTCCGCACGCCGATCCGGACGCTCCGGAGCACCCTGTATAATTATAACGAAGAATATTTACCAAACTGTCAAGTGTGCTTTTGCTTTAATTGCATGCGTTTCTCACATTTGTGCGCTTCTGTCGTTTCCTAGCTGCAAACGGATTCTGTTTTTTGCCACGCGCCATTGTGTCAAGTATTTGATTTATTACTGTTTCTCCTTATGAAAATGATAAAACTTAAAACAAGAAATGCTGCAATGCGTTGTGTTTATTCAATGAGCCGGCAACACGTGTTTCGCTGCCATCTGGTAACGCTTCGAGTTATCGAGCTCACCAGATAACGATAGTTTTCATTATCGTTATGTTAGGCCCGAACACTTTAGCTTTGGTACAAATTTACCAGAATTGGTACATGACTTATTTTACCTTTCCTTATTACTGGAATTAAACTCAAAAATTATTCTTTACGCGGAACTTTACGTTGAACATAAATATGTTGCTAATTATTACTTTTTTACTTAGCAACATAATTTTTTTTGATTTCAGGTATAGGGAGTACCTAAAAACAAATCAACTAATAAGTATGCCTAGCTACTGGTATAAAAAAAATTGTTTAGCCTGTTTTAATTAAATAAATATTTGAAAGAATGAAACAAATAATTATATAAAATAGGTACTTTAATCTAAATTGGTACAGTTACTTTCATTTCGGTACAAAATAACGAAACGTATAAAGAAAACAAATTTTAGCTTAATAAGTAAGAAAAAAGGGTCCTCTAATCTAAAGAGGTACAGTTTCTTTGTAATTTCTAGTACAAATGAATTCTTCAACAGCCAACCAAAGTTTGAATTTAACGTAATGTTATGCCTTAAATAAAGATCATTTACAGCACTGTTATACGCTATGCGCACATTCCTATCGATAGGCGTCGCTTTTACAGTCGATTGACGACTTGCCTTTGATTCAAATCTAAAAACAAACTCAAATTTTTTATTGTACAAATTCGAACTGTTTTTGAGAGGAAAAAAATATGGATTCAACAACGCCGCCGACAAGCAGCAGTAGCAGCAGCAGCGGCAGCAGCGGCAGCAGCAGCAGCGACCTGGACGACATACAGTACCTGCTGCACCTGGAGTCGCTGAAACGCTATATGGAAGACGCGAAGAACATGCAGCGCCAGGTGGAGGAGCAGGCTCGCGTCTATTTAGAGGTCAAGCATGAATATCAGCGCGAGTTCGCACGCTTGGTCACGATGAGCAAGCAGGTCAACGTGCGCGAGGCCTTAGATGGCAAGCACACGGCGATGCTCGAGCATCCTCAGGTGGCGCAGACGGCCGCCAAGCTGCCGTCGCTGAGTGCTGCGCTGGCCACGGACAAGCGTCCCACTGAACTGGACGCGCGCATCCTGGAGGAGTGCAAGCAGCAGCTGCGCTCGAATCACCGGTCGCGCTCGAAACTGGCCAAACAGCAGCTGAAGCTGGCCAACAATCGGGAGGCGGTCAAGGAGCTGCGCACCATGCTGAACAGCGTGGAGAATGGCTTCGAGTCCACCACATTGGTGGCCATAGATCAGCTGGCCATCGAGCTGCAGCCGCAGAATATATAGGATTTGGTTATTTCAACACGTCGTAAATTATTTATTAAGCGTAATTAAAAATTATAAGGAACATAAATAAGAACAGCCACACAACGTGTCGGGAGGAGCAGCTACTTCATCGGCTCCAGGTTGTGATCTTTGTGATAATGATGATGAATAAATGAAATGAATATGATGCCATTGCCGGTTGCAAGCGTTTCAAGCAGCGACATAGCATTTATTGTACTTTCGGCGGGGTTAACTAGTAGTTAAGTTTAATTAGCAGGCGGGTAGCGCATTCTAGGAAAGAGAAAATGGCAACGGTTAGTTCTCATATCATTAACAATTGAATTGGATTGTATTCAATCGAGAATCGAGGCACGCAGTTCTAGTTACCACTTGGAGCGCTTCGACCAGTCCTTGGGCGTCCAGTGCAGGCACTTGGAGTCGATCCGAATCTTGCGCTTCAGCATGGCACGCTGATGCTGCTCGATGGTGTCCCGGTTGATGCAAACGATATACTGGCCCTTATAGTAGTTGATCAGATTTAGGTTCTGCAGCGTCGAGATGACGTCCTCCTTCTTAATGGAGGTGCACTCGCATATATCACTGCAAGGAACAGGATTTCGTTTAGAGCAACAGCGAAAAGAAGCGACAAAGATGAACTTGTCTTCGGCCTGCCGAAGATTGAAGACCCTTGCAGACATACTGGGAAATGTGCGCTTTAAATCTATATCCAAAATTGTTCAGGATATCTTGCAAACTAAGTTCGCTTTTTAAATGCAAAAGCTATTTTCACTCCTTTCAGAGCTATAAGATATAGAGGTCCGATATTGATAGCATTAGCTCGCTATAATAGCACACTTCATTGTGATATACTCGTCCGATCCGACATATGTACTGCATGCAAAACGGATCTATGCAGGATCAGAGACGTCTGCAAGGATATAATAGCATATATATAAAATTGAAATATAAATACTTGATGGTTATGGTGGGCTTCTCGCCGTCGGTGCTCGGATTCTGGCTGATGAGTATCTCGAGTATGGTCTGGGCCCAGTACGAACGATATGAGAGCAGGCCCAGATCGGAGAGAGGCTTCTCCGGCGAGCCGGTCTTGCCCTCGAACTTGGACAGCTCGTAGCTGAACTCGATGAGCAGCTTGCCGTAGCCCTTGCGCTGATACGGGGGCATGGTCAGAATGCAGGCGACATTGTAGTCCTCGGTGCTCTCCTTCTCCTTGGAAAAGTAGCCGACGATGTGAAAGCCGCGCGAGTCGAACTCGGTCATGATATAAAACAGAAACGGATCGGTGTCGTAGTAGAGCGTCTTGTGGTCCAAGAAGAGCTTGGCCAGCAGGCACAGATTCTGGGCGTACACCTTGTTCTTGCGCCCGTCGATCTCAAAGAAGGATATGGTGTTCTTGCGGTAGATCTCATTGCCGGGCGGATGGCGCAGATTGCACTTGGACAGGTGACGCTCCAGGCACTTGCGACTCTTGCAATACTTGAGGCAGAACTCGCAGATGTAGATGCAGTTCTCCTGGCACAGCTCCTGCGGATACGGCGAGAAGTACCAGGGCTTGATGCGATGCCGGCCCAGCTCGATCATCTCCACGTTCTTCATGCGCGTCACGACATCATCCTGATGGGTCACCATGCTGCCCGACTGCCTCGGCGTTGCCATTTTGCCATCCTGCGACCCATCCTCGTTGCCGGCGCCCAACGGCGTCGTCGGCAACAGGCCTCCATCTCCGGTCACGTGGATGGGCGTCTGTGGCGTTTGCGGCTGTTGCAACTGCGGCTGTTGCAACTGCTGCTGCGGCAGCTGTTGCTGCAACTGTTGCGGCAGCTGTTGCTGCAACTGTTGTTGTTGCTGCTGCTGCTGCTGCTGCTGCTGGTGCTGCTGTTGCTGCTGATGCAGCTGCTGCTGTTGCGGCTGCTGTAGCTGCAGTTGCGGCTGTTGTAGCTGCTGCAGGTGTTGCTGCTGCAGCTGCAGCTGTTGCAGATGATGCGAGCTGTGCCCCGTGCCGGCGTGCACTTTCCGCCGCCGATTCATGCGCTTCTGCAGCGCCGCCGCCAGCCCATTGTCGCCGGCCACCAGCTCAACGGCGCTGATGCCAGTCAAGGCGCCGCTGGGAATCCCAGCTGCGACGGTCATATTGCCAGCGCCCACAATGCCAACGCCGGCCATCGCCTGCTGCAGCTGCAGCTGCTGCTGCTGCGACTGCGGGGACGTCGGCCGGGACACGCTGCCCGCCAGCGAATGGTGGCGCTTGGGCGTGGTCACTCCGGTGCTGGTGCCGGTCTGCTGCGGCCCGTCGCGCCGTGGAAACTGGACCTTGCGCGTGTCTAAATCATCCTCGTGCACCCACTCGTCCAGCCGTTTGTTAACTGCAGGCGTGCAACAAAAGATTAACATAGAATTGAGTGAACGTAAAGTAAGAAGTCGAAATTTGGTGCCCCTAGCTCTACAATTGTTGGAGGTATGGATTTTCGCGGTTTACCCACCCCAGGATAAATAGATTTTATCGATTTGCCACGCCCCCAGTTGGCGTATTCAAAAATGTTTGGAGGCGTTCATCAGTAATCAGTATTTGATGCAAACCCAAAAATAAAATGCCGTTGGTTCGGTTCGCGGTTCGAGCCCATGTGTCACCTCTGGGTTCGGTTCATGAACAAAATTTCAAAATAATGGATGTTCCGGGTTCCAACCGGTTCGGTTCATTTCCAGTTGTACACTTTTAAAGTGAAAAATAATCAAAGTAAAACACATTTTCTTAACTTATGCTACTTTAACCAATAGCTGTATATAAAGTTGATTCCAGACGTAATCCGGGCTCCAAGGTAGAGGCAAAGGAAAGTCAATATGCACGGATACAAAAATAGAAGTCGTTTTCGGGCACTGTAGAAAACCCGAAATCAGCGAAACCTTGATGTTGGCCTTTCCTTCTTTTTTTTTTTAAATTAAGTTTATGCCGATACGATACGGGATATATTTTTCCACTATGGCAATAACTCATATATTTTTGTAATATAAATTTTAATTTTATTTCACTCCTTGCTTGCTTTTTTAATATTCGGCAATAAACTTTAGAGAACAATTTTGACGCAGTTGCTGCTCTTATTTATCGCGAGATTTTGTGGAACGAGTGTCGTCATTTATCATCTCTCTTAAAGAAGTCAATATTAAACAGAAAATGCTTTCAAAAATTGCCAAAACGAGAATCTGCATTTATGCAGCTTTGCAGTCGGTTTGCTCAGCTCGGTAAATGATTTCAAGTGTCAATGGTTTAAATTAATAAAATTTCAATATTTTTCTTTGATAATATTGAAAATAACATTTCCATATTGCCTTTGAATTTGTTGGTCATGGTGGACCTTTATGTCGAAATTTCCATAATTGCCACTCCCCCAGTGGGCGTAGCCAAAAAATCTGATCGCTAAACACGAATATATATTCCAAGTTTCAATCGTGGCGATACCCGATACACTCTTCATATAAACTCGTTGACGAATTAACAATTGCTTCTTTTTACCCACTACCCATTGGCAATGGGCTCAAAAAGGGATTTGTAAAAGAAATCTCATTTGCAAGTTCCTCTATACCATGGTCGATAGCCAAGCGTTGAAATCGAAGAATATCGCTTAGCGCTAGATACACCAAATGTTGCATTTTCGTTCACGTATAGTATACACAGAATCACATATTTTACGTTTTGAATACCCGTCTACGTTCCCCTTTAATTAAAATGCAATATGGAATAGGGAAAACAAATCACAGAAGCTAAGTAAAGCGCGCAGGTTGCCACGTGTTTTCTTTAAGCGTGTTTAGAAGGATATTTGAGAAACACTCTCCTGCACCGCACAGGCACAGGGTATTTGCCAGACGGTCACTCTACTCACAGTCGACATAATGCACGTAGAACTGACGCTTGCCGTCCTGCTCCTTGATGCTGACTATCTCGGCTAGCGGCCAGTCGTCGGTCTTGTGCATGCGTACGGACAGGCGGCAGCCCTCGGTTAAAGTGGCCTAACATAAAACAAGAAAATGTCATCAAATCAAATGCAAAAAAAAAAACAATGTAAACCAAACAAACGCCGAATAGTTGCAGTTAGAAAGAGACGGCACACATCAGTTGATGTTTATGTTTGGTTTTAGTAAGGCATGTCCAGCATATATTTACCGTCGATTCACATAATGATGCGACATCATCGTCGAATTCGTATTTGGTTTTCATTTTGATTGTTTTAAAATACAAAAATGCCGGTTTTTACTTCATTTACCAGCTGCCCAAACGTCTTGCAAATTGAGAAGAATTAAAATGTCGCTGTGCTATCGATAGCTCAATTTGGCACTGTTAATATAAAGAATTCTCTGTTGGCGCTGCGACTATTCGACAGCTCTGTTAAATAAAGATTACTGCTTAAGTCAAATGATCGTACCGATTATTAACGTAAGAGCCACAATGAAATGTAGCCTTTATTTAATGTTTCAAGTAAGCGTACTTTAATCATAACCAGAAAGACTATATTCAAAACGTAGCTAAACCGAGTTGGCAGTATATTAACGCACTAGAAACCTTCAGTTTCTTTCATCTACATACAATCGAACATATATTCGATTACACCTTATGGTCGACAATAGTGCTGTGAACGACATGCTAAAGTGTTGTAAAGCAAAACAACTGCGCTGTAAAGTGTTCGTTCTTTTCCGAATTTTTGCGTTTCGTGTGTAATTAAAGGCAAAAAAACTAAACTAGTGCATTTAATTTCACCGTATAAGATGCATTGCGAACGTTAACAATCCTGGTGTGCGCTTACATTGGCCCGTCAAACGAAAAATGATGTCTTTTTCTCACAATGTGTAAGAGAAGGTCAGAAAAATGTACATTCATATGTGTAGTGGAAGGTGCATAAGCAAGTGCGTGCTCGTTTGCGTGTGTGTGCATTGCGTATGTATAAAAAAAAAACAAATCGCTAGGCGATTAACAACAAATTAAAAGTGCAAAGTAAGATCTGTTAGTGATATATATATATATACATATATGAGCTCATACGTGTATATGTATTTCACACATATATATATAATACATGTGTATATGTGCATGTGCGAGCGAGTGTGAGCGCGCATCGTATTGCTGTTCATACTAATAGAACAACGTATTTGTAAATTGCTACAACAACAAAAACTATGGCAAAATGACGTGTTTGCGCTAGTGTTGCCACTGACAACAGACGGCCAGGGCTGCCAACGCGTGGCACAACCAACTTTTCAGACTCCAAGCGGCTTTCCTGTTCGAATTAACCGTATATTAAACAAAATACAACGCATATTCGAGAATTAAAGCAGACAGTTAGATAGCATTTGCAGATATTCGCGTGTGTGTGTGTGTGCCAAAAATAAAACATTGGCAAATGTAGATATGAGTGTATGTAAATTTTGCTTTGCAACTAGAGATGAGCGCGCATGTGAATATCGCTCATCTCTATTGGCAACACTGCGCGGCTTGACAAGGCAAATGATTTTTTTTTGACAAGTCGAATTTGTATTCTTTTTTTTAACGTTATTTTCATCAATGTTTTTTTGAATTGTTAATCATATAGACTCGGTTTCGGCGATGTGAGTGCTTCTTAACCAAGGTTGCTTCGCTAAAAAGCAATTTAACTAATTGACGAAGTTTGACAGAGAATTGCATAGAGACGAAAATCAACAACTCAACTCTACAAATAAAAAAAAATAAATTTATATATATATATATATATATTTATATATTTATATATATAAATTTATATACATATATATATATAGAATAATCGAAAATCAGCAAAAACGCAACTATAGTGCGTAGGCAACGGACGATATTTGCACAGCGTTAAGTTTTGTTAGAATAACAAACAAGAACAATTCTACAGTTTCATTTACGTTCGCAAATAAACAATAGCGTGCGTTTGTGTATGTGAGTTTTGGTGAGAGAAGAAAAATTACGCCAGACACAAAACAACAAAACTGCAATTGAGCAACGCTTGAGGACAACAATAACTGCATTAACAAAAATAGTGAGCAGAAGCTTAACTATTAACGGTGCCCTCTTGGGTGCCAGCGGCGGCGGCGGCGGCGGCCTTGACAGCTGTTTTTCTAGGACATCCGGATCTGCAGAGCACATTCTCCTGCAATTCATATTCACTTTTGGGACCCCAGTTGGTAAGTCACCGTTAACTGCGCTTCGCGTGTGTGTGCGAGAAAGAGGGAGAGACGGAGACAGTGAGCGAGTTTATTACGCAGCTAATACTCTCTGTGTTTTCTTTTTCTCCAGGTTCTGTTTCGGAAGCTGCCAATTGCCAATTGTGCGTATGTTATTTTTAATGGCATTTCGTTGTTTGTTATATGCCACAAAAGATGAACAATGAACAAATTGGTAATTCATCAATATCATCATCATCATTATCATCATCCACAACAACCAGCAGCAATATCAGCAGCAACCTATCATCTACGACATCCACAACGGCAGCTGCCAACAGCAGCGCAGCAACTGCGCAACTCATCAAGGCCATATCAACAGGCGCCGGTAACGGCACCGGTACCGGCAACGCCAAAGACAAGGACAAGGACACAAACATTGCCACATTGGTAACAAAAATCCAAGCGATAATACCCGATACGCCCATCGTTTCAATTGCCGCTGGCACGTTGAGTGAAAGCACCTCGACAACCACATCGACTAAGACGACACCGACGCCCTACTTCCAGGAGCAGCTAACCACCTTAATGTCGCACAATGTGAAGCTGGAACAGCGTCCAGCCAATGACAGCAGCGCCAGCAACAACAACAACAACAACAACAATACCAATACCAACAACAGCAGCAGCAGCAGCAACAGTAGTCAACCGGCAGGTGGCGCTGATCTTGGCCAGAATGATGTGACTGTTGATAAGAAAAGCCCGAGCAGCAGCAGCGGCGGCGGCGGCGGCGGCGGCGGCGGCAAAAACAACGCCGCGCATCACAATTTGAAATTGACGCCGCTGCTGAGCAAATCGGGTCAGCCGGCGCCGGAGGTGATTGCAACGGCAACGGCGCTGCATCAGCGACGCGGCGCCACCACCAAAGGCAAAACCCAAGATGACCAAAATGTGGGCAAGCGTCAGAAAAATAAAAAGGTGAGTGTCCGAAACAATTCAACCACAGCGTTGTTTTTATTGAGCCAATCGAACACAACTGCGGGCAAGTGCACTAAATGATTTAATAACACCTATCTAGAGAATACATTTTTTTATACCCTGAACCCATTGAAAATGGGTAAAAAATGTATGCAACAGGCAGAAGAAAGCATCTGTGAACCCATAAAGTAAATATATGTATACGTATGTAACAGGCAGAAGGATGCATCTACGACCCCGTAAAGCATTATATTCTTGGTCAGCATCAATACACGAGTCCGTGTGTTTGTCCGTCCGTCGGTATAAAATCGTTTCATGAACTTGGACTTAAGTTCGTGTACGCAAATTAAGTTTGTTTTTAAATTATTGATACCTCATCTCGTTTTCTTATTATAGATAGCTATCGGCTTTTTCACCTGTTTTTTTGAGCATATCTCAGAAACTATGAAGAGCATACTCAGATTAAGAATATTTCGAATTTTAGATAGCTCCCCCCATTCGCTACATATATGAAAAAACTCAGTTGAAATAGTCTGCAAGTTATTCACGAATTTAGTTTACACAGTGGGTGCCAAGCGCAGGGTTAAGGGTATAGCTTTTTTTATTGTGAAATACTTTAAAGTTTGCTATTGCCTATCTAGTTCAATATCAATATCTAGTTCGGAACACAATGCATCGTTGATCGACAGAACAGCTGAGTAACTGAATAGTTTTCACTTTTTACTAAATAAATTTAGAAATTTATATAAATGACGCGTCAAATCAAAATTGTTTTGAACTAAACCCCGCAACTCTGTTTGTAAACCTTATTTTGTTAGTTTTGTGTTTTTCATTTCGAGACTGAAATTGTTTTAAATTCTGTTTTATCATGTTTGCGTGTGTTGTGGTTTCCTGGCCGTTTCCAGCGGACATTTGCAATAATTACAAACATATGCACATATACATTTATACATACATATATTTCGTGACTGAGGTTGCACGTCATATCTGTGTTTTAAAGATTTTTAAATTACATATCCAATAAAAATCGCACAAACATTCTATAAATATCGACATCTTTTTCGGCGCGCACACAAAAAACTAACATCTATGCACACACATATATGTATAATATATATATTTAAATATATATATATATATATATATGTATATAAGACGTATGACGTATGCAATATATATATATATATATGTATGCATACGTCATACGTGTTACGTATGTATGTTTGTATTTGTGTACAATATTCGTACATCTGATTTAGGCAACAAATTTGATTAGTTTCATTACATTAAATTTATAAAGAACAAACTCTAAAAACTTTTTGCACAATTTGAATTTAGATAGAAATTGAAATTTACTCGCCGCTGTTGGAAGTGTCGCCTTGTAGTGCTTAACAATGTGTTTCACAAGAGTGTTGCAGATTACAAATAAAGCACCGTTACTTCTGTTCTGACGTTCGCCGGCAACAGCAGCAGAAACAACAATAACACATCATCTGAAAAGGAACGTAACCCAACGCACTTGTCTTTCGCTTCAACGCACTCATTCGCTGAAAAACGTGAGAGCAAGTGCCGTTAGCTGTCAGTGTCATGTCCATAACTCCTTCCATTGCTAACGCTCACACGTTTGACGTAAGCAAGTCGTAATTCGCCTGATTTTGACAGGCATCAATTCAAGTTCAGATCGGCAGGCCGAACGTGACTAAGTCGCATTTACATATTTCGTTTATTTTACAAAGATAAAATTGTTTTTGTTTTTCTATATATTTTTTATTATTATTATTTATACATTTTTTTTTTGATTATAAGACAAGTTTGGGCAAAAACCACAGTTGTGGTAACTAGTCGTAGAACGTTTCGTTTTGTTGCGTCGTCGCAAAAAAAAAAAAAAAAAAAAAAAAAGCTTAACCACACGCACTTTGTCGTTTTATATAATTCACCCACTGCATTTCTGTTTGTGACTTGAACTCAACATGCGTATTTGCAAACATACTGACAAGCACACATGCATATATATGCCCACACATCATTATAAAAACTGAGGGCAAGTGCGTTGCAAGACTAGACTTCCTAATCGAAGCGCAGCGACAAGACGTCACGGAGAGCTAACGCGGACCTCAGTTAAGCTGACCTGCGTTCCCAGGTAACTCGCCCACACAATTTTTGCAAGTACCATAAGCTCTTGGCCCTTTGAGTTGCGTGGCATCATTTTTGTGTTCTGTTTTGTGCTGTGAGGTTATATACGAACTCGCTGCTGTGTTAATTGGCTCGATTAACTTGTGTGTCTTTAATAATTAATTATAAAAAAAAAAAAAAAAAAAAAAAAAAAAAAAATTATTTTAAAATGTTTCAGACAAAATACGCTTGGGAGGATAGCGAAATAAATGATCTCGACGACGCATCATTAAAGAAACTGCTTGAAGAGGCCTACTGGTATCGCAATCCTGGCGATAGAAAAAACAAAAGTGAGCGTTTTCTGGTAAGTTCTCAACATAGAATTAATTTATTAATTAATTGAATAAGATAATTAATTGTTAACTGACTAAACTTTCGGTGTGATTGCTGCTATTGTTATTATTGTTCTACAGCAAATGCTAAAACAGGCTGAGTACGACGAGGAGAATTCTTATCGAGCAATTAAAACCTGTCTAACACGCAACACGTCCGCGTCATCATCAACGTCCAGCGGCTACCACGGCTATCACACCCATCACGGTCACAGCAGCAGCGTCGGCAGCGGCAGCAATTTTGGTGCGCACAATAGCAACAGTTACAGCAGCAGCAGCAGCGGCAGCAGCTACCATACAAACCATCGGACAGCGGCGCAGCGTCATAAGCAGGGCGGCTCCTTGCAGGATCTGGTCGAGGCAACGCATCGCAGCGAACTAGCAACGACGTCAGCAGCGGCGGCAGCGGCAACAGCAGCAACCCAACGTTTTAACTGTGATTATCAGCTGAGTGGCGGCGCCAGCAGCAGCAACTCGCGTGCCAATCGACGCCAGCAGCACAACAGCAGCAGCAACAACCAAAACGCCAACTTAACCGGCAAGAAAATCAAAAACAACAGCAACAACAACTCATCCGTGTCAGCGCGACAACGCGAAGGCGGTAGCTTACCAAGCAGTGTCAACTTTGAGATGGCCAACATGGACGTCAAACAAAAGCTGGCCATGGGCGAGGAGGGCGCTTCCGCCAATCCAAATGCCAATCCCAATCCTAACCCAAATCCGATTCCGAATCCGAATCCGAATCCGAATGCCAATGCCAATGCCACTGCGAGCAGCAGCAAGAGTAATCGCAGCAGCACCGGCAGCTGCAGCAGCCTGCCAGGGCAGCTAAATGAGGCGGGAGCAGCTGGCACGCAGTTCGATATGGATGAGGATGCTGAGGTCGCCGGCGCTGGTGCCGCTAACCATCAATCTGATCAGTCGGAGGTAAGCGATGACGCATTACAGATGTGGGACATCAACTTGGATGACACCCTTTGGGATATGATAAATTATGCTCAAGCTTATCCAAATGCAAAAGACGAGCACTTGCTTTATGATACATCCGAATTGCAGGCGGTAAGACGCGCCTCTGTTCAACGCGTATCCATACATCTAATAATCAAACCAATCAATTAATTTCCCCAATTCCCCATATAATATTCTAAAAAATTTATTAGTTTTTTGTTATAGATAGATCATGTGTGTTTGTATCCGTAGCCGTAGTCTTATTTGTATCTTAAATTGAGCAATTATTTCATCATTTTTATTTAAGAGGGCAACGAGAAAAGAGAGAATAGAGAGAAGACGAAAGTGTTTAGCTTTTTTGCATAAATTGTATTGGTAACAGTTTTATTATTATTATTATTTTTTTTTTTTTATAAAAATTTTAATATTTAAGCTATTCCTTATTATGCGCTAAAAAAATATGAGTATACTATCCGTTCAAGCAAATTGCAGGTTTTATTTAAATAAATTGTAGGCAAATAATATTTAAATATAAGCAACAACCCCTAGTTTCTTATAGTATAACTAGGAGTTGTTGCTAATAAAAATTAGAAGCTTATGTCCATTAATTTAAATATTCGATTTCCAATCAATCATTCAATTTCCATATTTTAGTTTTTTTTAGTTACTCGTTAGCTCCCAAGTAAGCGGACTGTGCTTATGTTTAGCTGAAATCGTTTCTCTTTAAACTCTTTACTCCCTCTTGTTTCTTTTACTCGTTCCTCGTAAATCCCCTATTCAGTACATTTAATTGCTTTTATTGGTACCCCTAACCGTCATATTTTACTGCATTAACAGCAATCATAAAAGCAGTGTGGAGAATTGGTTTTGGAATTTTGGCTTGTGTATGGGGGAAATAGTCGCAAATACAAAAAAAAAAAAAAAAAAACAACAAAAAGAAAAATGAAAAAAGTTGGCTTGCAAACACATTTCTGCTGCATTATATAGTAATAATATATTATATGCATATATTTAAGAGTTCAATCGGATCACTTTGTATACATTTTTTAAATTTTATTTTAATATTTATTTTTATTCAACTTCAACTTTGTCATCATGGAACAAACACAAACAAAACAAAAACAAGGACCAACAGTTGGATGCGATTCGTGAGGCCGTGATGAGCTTCGGAAACGAGAAGATGATGGACACTGTCAACCAACCGGTGCGCAAGCAGCAGGCCGCTGGCGAAGATGCCGGCAAGTTCAAAGAGTTCCTAATCGATGATCCGTTGCACTTTTCCGTGCTGGAGCTCTTCGCTAAGAACCAGCAGCAGCAACCACCAAAGCCACCACAAGAAGCACAACAACCAGAACAACCGCAAGAACCGATAGAACCGCAGGAACCGCAACAACCACGACAGCTACAACCACAACCACAACCACAACCACATTACCCAGCTGGCGGTCAATTTAATCTCACACTGGATCCCGGCTATATATCGCTTAATGATAGCTATGCGGCTTGCTCCTCGGTTTACGGCATTTCGAACAACCCTAATGCTGGCTCCTCCTCCTCCTCGACGTCGTACAAGACCTCCCGCACTAGCACCGAGTTGTTCGTGAACGATATGCGTCCAGCCAAAATTGGACGCATGATGACCGCAGCAGCTGCAGCAGCTGTCGCCGCCTCCCACGGCGCCAAGGTCACAACGGTAAGTGTACAAGTATCCAAAGTCGAAAGAATTGAATTTGAAATGTTTCAAAATGCATGTCTTCGCGTCCACCAAAAGATTGTCGTGTATCCATATCTCGAGAATACTTCAGATAACGTTTAATCCTGGACCGTCATCCTTCGCCGAAATGCACATTATTTTCTCAAGCTTTTTCAGGTGTTTACTGTTTGTTGTGGTCTCCATTTTAAGTTAAAGGAATGGTACAAAAATATGTATTTCTTTTAATTTACAATATGAATTAACTAAACAACAAAAATTATTTAATTATGAACATTGTCTATGCTCAGCAGTTTTACAATACGGATTCCATATAGGGCGTCGTCGAAAAAGACGAAGGACGATTAAACAAATAACTAGAGGGTAAAAATCTGAGCTATCTGAGCGGCGCAAAAGTCACCAAATAAATTATTAGAAACCTAAAAAAAAGAAATGGAAATGTATTAATATGCATACTCTTACTAAATGGTTTGTGTTGTGTAAAAGAAAAACTCTCCGAAATTAGAAATAGTATCTTTAACGCATCAATCAGACACTTTCAATCTAAATGTCATATGAATAAAGAATTTTTTTTTTCGTTTTTTTTTTTTATTTAAGAATTTACGAAATTAAATAAAGAGTAAAAAGTAGTTTGACTTAAAAAAAAAAAAAACGAAAAAAACAAAAAAAAAACAAAAAGAAAACAAAAAAAAAAACAAAAAAAAAAAAAGCTTGTAGAAAAACGTTATCTACTAGCGATCAATGTGTTTAAATAGTCAACCTCTCTATTGTGCATTTCTTAGATTTGTGTGATTGCGTTATATGAATTAAAACTGTAATTTGATGTTTAACAGAGTAGTTTTATTTGTTAGGTTTTCAGTAAGAAACCCTTCAAATGCATTCCTCCAGTAACAAGTGAGGGTTGCAAGTAAAAGTAAACCTCCCAGTCCGCTGGCAACTACTTTGACAGCTGATATTAAATGTAAACATTATTTCTTAAGCCTTGAAAAGCGTTAAATTGAGTTGCAAGCAACACAGTTGCGTTTTATATAAATATTTGAAGGCTGATTAATTACAATTTAAAGTGCCATATGGCAAAATAAATGTAAATGTAATTAGTATATATTTACATTGTCGAGAATTATGAAATATGTTGTTTGTATAAACATCCTGATAATTCTCGATTATTCTGCCCCTTTGTTTATTGTGCTAAACTTGCGCGCGCTCAGATGTACTCGGTGCGCCAGACAAACAAGGCCTCTTTTTTAATTGTGGTACTTTTCAGCATATAGTTGGCATACGTTGATCTTGTGCCAAAGTTTCGTTCACGATGGGAATATTGGAATTAGTCGAATTGGCCTAGTTTTTTTTGATTGAAGAAAGTGCATAAATTAAAATGGATCGATCAGAAAACGAAATATGGATAAATGAATAAGAGAATGGCTAGGGAAATTTCGTTCGTACTTTTCATTATGCAGAGTAGTTTTTTTTCATAATCTCAGCCAGTATTTGTTGTGGCACAACTCCTCGTGTGCCGCATATTGACAAAGAAATCGTAACATATTTGTATTTGTAATAATACCAAAAATGGATTCGTGAAGTTAACTGTCAAAGAACGTATATAAACATAAGAATCGAATGACATTTTGTTTAAAAGCCCCGAATGGGGAGGGAGTCCCAAAGCAAGGCATAAAATACAAATTAAATTTTTATAGAATGAGAAATTACGAATTCTACCCGAACACAAATGAAAGTAAAACGTTTAAAGCGCTGTAATAATGCACAGATCTCCACGTTTAAACTGATGGTTAGTTTAAATTAAAACAATAATAAAAATCAAATGTAATATGCTCGGGCAAACGTAAACTAGTTTTAATTGCATTCAAGATTTCTCTGTGCTTGGCAACTGATTTTCTTTGTTTATTTTTGATTTTTCCAGCGCCAGTTTGATGAGAACGGCAACGCGTTGAGCGATGGTTATGCCAGTGGCAGTGGTAATGGTAACAGCAACAGCAACAGCAGCAGCGGCACCAGCAGCAACAACAACAACAACAGCAGCAGCAGCAACAACAATAATGGCAGCAGCAACAGCAGCGGCTCCGTCAGCAGCACCGGCAGCGGCAGCTCCTCCAATCAATTCACAACGCTCATCACTACCACGATGGGCAGCAGCGGTGGCAACGCATTGACAGCCTCGCAGCAACCACAGCAGCAACAGCTGCAGCTGCAGCAGCAACAACAGCAACATCCACATCAGCAACAACAGCGCTCGAACAGCGTCTCCACATTGCTCACAACTGGCGCAAACACAACAACAACAGCGATGGCCGCCGCCGCTGTGGCCGCCTCCTTCAACAGCCAATTGCAGCAGGCGCCGATGGTTGGCGGGCCCGGCGGCGGGCCGGCACAGCCGCCGACCAAGCTCAAGTCGAAAAAGAAATCGCAGCAGGAGCGCAACACGACCACGGTCGATGTCGAATCGGTGGCCGGCTATCGCGGCAAGGATCCCGTCGAGCAACTGGTCAAGTACATTGAGAACGATGGCGCTGCCGGCGCGCAGCAGCAGCAACAGCAGCAGCAGCAGAAGAAGAAGGAGCGCAAGAAGCAGAACAAGCTCAAGAAGTGCAATTCGCTGGAGGAGCTGCGCAGCTGCGCCAAAATGGAGGTCGATGAACTCAAGCGCCAGTCGGCCACCACCGAAATGATGCGCAACAAAAAGGGCGGCAAGCACAATTCCGCCTCCGTTGCCGACATCAACAAGAACTGCAACAAGGAGCAGCAGCCGCAGCAACCGTCGCAGTCGCAGCAGCAGCAACAGCAGCAGCAACAGCAGCAGCAGCAGCAACAGCAGCAGCAGCAGCAACAGCAGCAGGTGCCGCGCAAGGGCGAGCGTCGCTCCTGGGGCACCGAGGAGCTGCAGTATTTGGGTGAGCCCGTATTGAATGATGCCAAAACGGCAGCCGCCCCGCCCTCCAGCAGCTGCAGCAGCAGCAACAACAACAACAACAACAACAACAACTGGTCGGAGCCATCGACGCCGCTGGACGCTGCACTGCCGTCGCTGACATTGCCGACGCTGGCGCGCATGTCCGAGCTGGAGGCGCTCAACACGGTGCTGACCGAAACGGCCGAGTTCCATGTGGTCACCAAGAAGAAGAAGCCAAAGAAACAGCGCGCCGTCACCATGGACGATGCGGCCGTTGCGGCGGCGGCCACCACCGGCGGCAACTTGCAGCGCATGCAACAGATAACCAAGTCTGCCTCCTCCAATATGATGTCCCAGCGGCTGCGCAGCGGCATTGACTACTACAACAACAGCAGCAACAACTACAATTACTATGCAGCGCATGCTGGCTACAACAACAACAATGGCAAACAGCAGCAGGTGCAGCAGCAACATGCCGCACACGCCGCAAGCGGCGGAACTGGCGCTGTCGCTGTCGCTGCCGCTGCCGCAGCGGCTGCTGCGGCCGCAGCGGCGGCAACTGGCGGCGGTGGCACGCAGGATAATTCGCGCCGCAAGTCCACATCGTCCATGCCGCCATCGGAGAAGTCCGATTCAAGTGATCTCGACTCGGTGCACTCGCTGCCCATACAGACCGGCAAGAAGAAGAGCAACAACAAGCGTGCCGTCGCACAGGCCAAGCACAACAACAACGGCAAGAGTAGCAACAGCAACAACAATTCGCCAGCGCCCATCTCCTATGCGGACATTGCGCGCAACAAGCGCGAGCTTCTGGCCCGCGCCGGCGAGGAGGCCGAAGCTGGCGACGCACAGGCGGCGGCGACGGCGACGGCGGCGCCGTCCTCGTTGCCGCTGCTGTTGCTGGACAACAACAGTAAGCCCAAGGCCAGGTCGTGCAAGCCGCGTCCCGATTTTCCGGAGCTGCCCGGGGCCATGTCCGCCTCCATAACGACAGCAACAGCAACCGGAGCAGCTGCGGCAGCTGCGCTCATCAGCTACTCGCAGAGCCTGAACGCGACGCCGGCGCATGGCGACATGGAGGCCAGCAGCCAGGAGCAGCTGGCCAATAGTGCTATTGCGGCGGTCACGCCACCAGCAACAGCAACAGCAACATCAACATCAACACCAGCAGCAGCAGCAGCAGCAGCAACAATAGCTGCAACATCGGCCGGCAGCAGCGCGAATCTGGCGACAGCCGGGCTAACTGCCTCAGCGCCGCCGGCGCTGCAGAAGTCGAAGAGCGTGGAGCACGATGCCAGCAGCTATAGCTTCCACAGCAGCAATCTGGACCTGCAGTATCCGGCGCTGGAGAAGACGGTCAAGCGGCACAGCGTCAACTATGTCTCGCTGCCGGCCGCCATAGCCACGAGCTACAATTTTGCAGCAGCCGCCAAGCAGCAGCAGCAGCAGCAGCAGCAGCAAGAGAAATCCAGCATTGAATCAACACCCACAGCAACTACCTCAGGCAAGGGCAAGAGCAAGCCAAAGGAGCTGTCACCCAGCAGCACCAGCAGCAGCAGCAGCAACTGCAGCAGTAACAGCGGCAGCAACAGCAGCAGCAGCAACAGCAGCACCAACATCAGCAGCAGCAACAACAGCAACAGCCTGAAGGAGAAGCTCCTTAGCCAAAAGCCTAGTCAGGATGATCAGTCCCTGCCGCCCGTTCGCTTCAGTTTTGCCAGCAACAGCGGCGGCACCATCACCTACAAAACCACCGCTGCCACACAGACGGAGGCCACCAAGAAGCACGCCAGCTGCGGCGGCGGCGGTACAGCTGTTGTCGCTGTGCAAACAACATTGTCGGTGGCCAATCGACCCGCTGTGATTATACTCAACGATGATCGCGACTCGGCGCTGGGCAGGCTCAACAACGAGTTCATCTTTGGCGACTTCAATGAGGACGAACTGAAGCTGTTCGACGATGCCAGCGACAAGGAGTCGAACAGTAAGCAGGAGCAACAGTCGAAGCAGCAGGAGCAACAGTCGAAGCAGCAGGAGCAACAACAGCAGCAGCAGCAGCAGCAGCAGCAGCAGGACAAGGAACAGCAGACAACACCCACAACGGCAACGGCAGCAACCGCCACCGATGTCACCTGCGAGCAGCAGCAACAGCTGCAGCTGCTGCTCAATGATTCGGGCGCTGCCTCCGATATGGTGAACAGTTCGGCCTGCATGGATATGCTGCTGATCTCAGGGCAGGCGGCGCAGTCGTCGCCCAATGCAGCCGTTAACAATTCGTCAACATCCTCGACAGCCTCCTCGTCCGCCTCGTGCTCCACCACGGCGTCCTCAACGGCGCTCAGCAGCAGCAATGGCAACGGCAACGGCAACGGCAACGGCAACGACGGCGATGCCGCCACGCAATTGGCCAATCAGTCGACCGATAGCGGCATCTATGCCGCTGCCAACATATCCAACAGCATCGCGGCCACCATCAAGGATCAGGTCAACCATTTCCTCAGCAAGGCCAACGCCAGCGCGATCGCCGCCAACGCGGGCGGCAACAGTCGCAGCAACAGTCACAGCAGCAGCAGCAGCCACAGTCACGATGAGCCGCTGCCCATGCAACAGCTGGAGACGTGCAACGACATCGAGACGGCTATCATTGCTGCCGCACGTGCCGCTGCCGCGGCCGCCGCTGGCTCAGCCTCCTCGCGCAGCGGCAGCGGCAGCTGCAGTCGCAGCAATTCACAGGAGCAGCAGCAGCAGCCGGCTCCGAAGGGAGGCGTTGCCAGGACCAAGTCGCGCCCAGCTCTCTACACCACCTACAGCGATGCCGTCGATGCGGCCGGCCACGATGATGACGATGAGGAGCAGCTGCGCGAGCTCAGCTTCATGCCCGACATGAAGTCGGACTTTGTGGCAGCAACAACGCCGCCGCTGCCACCGCCGATGCCTCTACAAGTGGCCCATCCCTCTCTCGTGTCCAACACGGAGCTCATTGTGGACTACATCAGTAACTGTAAGTCGAGAAGAACTATCAGCAGAAATTTGCGTATATATGTTTGTATTTATGTAAGGCAAGTTCTTTTTATGCCCATTGCAAGTGGGTAAAAAGGGTATAATGGTTTTGTGCACAGTATTCTTGACCAGGATGACGAGCCGTTTCCGTCTGCTCGTCTAGAGAATTAAACTTTTTGACTAAAGATTCTTCTGTACCACACGCAATACGAGTTTATCATCTTGCACCGTTTCATTAATATCGGTCACAATCGATATTGAGACCTGTTTTTTTTTTAGCATATCTCGGTGACTATAAGGACTTAGTTGGTACATAGATTTCAGTGCTAAACTATATTATATTATGAAGTAAAAAAATAAAAAATGTAAACTTTGGCACACACCTTTTACTAAATGAAACAAAATGTTTACTCTGCAAGAATATCAAAATACCACCCTTAAAAATAGTTTTTCATATTTGTAATAATTCTTAAATCGACTCGACTCTGGTCTCCGCAAATTTGTGTGTTTTAAAATATTTATAATATATTTGTAATTTCCTCTCTTTCTTCTCTTTCAGCCTGGAATACCATAGTCAATAGCAAATTCGTGACCTTCTACAACGAACAGGAGGATCAGGAGCAGCCGACTTAAAGAGGGGCATCAAAAAGCCCCCTGTCTGATGCGATACGAAAACTGGAAGAACTAAACTAAATGAAATGGCAAATGAAAACACAAAATGAAAGGAAAAACAAAGGCGGAACACAAGTTTTATATTATGTTGCATGGTTACTTGTTGAACGTATTTATGTGGTGTGCTGGCCATTGTTAACACACAATTAAACACACACACACACTCACACATACTACAACAAGAATAACTCTAATAACTACACCTACCAGCTACAACTATACAACTTCGCCTACACCTACACATATAATTATATGTATATATATATACATATATATATATATATGCATACTATATATATATATATAAATATATATATATTTATATTTGCTATAACAATACGCTTTTTAAGCTAATGAATAATGTATAATTGTAATCCAACTATTGTTGAACTATTGATCACCATTGGAAGCCTCACAGATTATCAATAAAAAAATACGAAACAATAAATAATAACAAACAACAACAAATAACAATAACAAGAACAACAACAGACACCAACTCAAGTCAGGAAAAGCGCTTAGGTTCACTTTTTTTTAGGCCAAAAAATTTAGTCGCAACAAGCTTACTTTGTTGGCTACTAAACGTTAAATGCATGAAATGTCCTATATATATTTATATATATAACTAAATCTTAATCATAAGACAAAACAGCAACAATAACAAATTTAATTTTGTTATTTTCTAGTTTTAGCGCAAAAAATCTATTTATTTAGATTGAAACTGGAGATGATATATACATATATATATATATGTAGATACATATATATATATTGAACATTTTCAAACGCATTTTGAAATGTTTTTTTTTTTTCTGTTTCCGTTTAATTATATTTTGATTATTTCTCTTATTAACACCTAATATATTAATATACATAAATAATTTTATTTAATTTAATCTGCGAATCTATAACTTAAGTCGCATAGTGAAAAACAAAATTGAATGAGCTCTATCTGTATGCCTGGAAGTAATGTAGTTCGTTTAGGCTAAAGACAAAACATAAGTAAATATGAAAAAAAAGAAAGTCCAGAAGAAGCAAAACACAAAACAAAATGTGTATGTAAATACGAAAAGAAAAACTTGCGTTTATATGTATTTAAATAATTTAATATAAAAAAAAAACAAAAGATATATATATGTATACAAACGACACATATATATATACAAAGATTATATGTATGAATATGTGTTTATATAGCTATATAAGCAGGCGTAACTTATTGCCAACTAAACCAGCCATAAGTCTAATGAGGAGATGCGTACTGTGCTAAAACACAAAACAGAACTTCAGCGAAGTAAAGCCAACTAACCGAACCCTCCCCCAGCCTACTAAAAAAAAGGCTATTTGAACTAGTAAAAAAACAGTAAATGGCGTGCAAATCAGCATCTCGAAAAAACCTATAGCAACAGGTCGAATCGAAAACCACACATAAATCAAAGCGGTAGACATTATAAGAAAAGATTTTTTTTTAAATATATTAACTATATACAATACAAAAATATAATAAATGAAAACGTTAATCGTTTAAAAATCATGTAAAATTTAAGCAAAAACTAAATGAGAAATTCGCAACGTAATTATAAAAAAGTTATTTAAAGCAAATTCGAAATAATAAAAAAAATAATTTACATTTCAAGAACATAAACTAAAGTGCGCATAAATAATGTTTCAATTTCTAAAGTAGCATATTCAAAAACGCATAAATTTAAAAAAAGAAAAAAAAATTTTTTAAACTAAAAACAACCTCATTAATTGGTATTCAGTGTGCTGTAAATGGGAAAACTTACCTAGTAAAATGCAGAAATTCCTAACGAAAAAGAAAATATTCGAAAAACATAACCTCAAACACCAAACGCAGTGTAGACACATCGCTGTCCTTTTCACATGCATGCCGCGCAGT
Source organism: Drosophila sordidula (assembly GCA_035047465.1). Taxonomy (NCBI): domain Eukaryota; kingdom Metazoa; phylum Arthropoda; class Insecta; order Diptera; family Drosophilidae; genus Drosophila; species Drosophila sordidula. The sequence goes on along the minus strand of JAWNPQ010000136.1, from coordinate 7,943,311 downwards.
GTAGACACATATCGCTGTCTCTTTCACATGCATGCCAGCGACTCGCACATAACCTACAAAAGCAGTTGCAAACAATATGTAACAACAATTAATTATATATAGTTATGTGCTAGGCCATAAAACAAATGTTTCTTATGTGTGTGTATTTATGTAATATATATAATATACTAATATATTTAGAGATATACGAATATAAATATCAGCTAATCTAAATGTGGTAGTTTTGTGCGTATGTACATATATATATATATATACATATATATATATACATATATACTTTAATTATATATACAAAGTATAGTCGACCGAATATTACACATTCGTATAATTGGCTAATACTATCGTACTTTCATGTTGTGTGCATGTGTTTTTGTGTGTGTGTGTGTGTGAGAAAGTTGAATGGGATCCCCCTTTGGGTGAACAAAATATTTGCAAATCCTGTGCGCAGCACCACGCACAAAAGCTAAACACTGTGTCACTCCACATGCAGGACTGTATTTCCTGATATTACCAAATAGTTCTTGATTATTGATTATTATTATGATTGTGGCTCGAGCTTGAAGTTTTGGAAGCTGTTAGCTAACAGACCAAAGTAGCATTATATATATATATCTATATATATATATATATCCTATACATATATCAGCAACTGTACTATTTGTATTCAAATTTGAAAATTTTTTCGATTTAAGTTCTGTTTTAATTGCATATTTCTTTAAAAACTGTTTTTTGTTATAAACATACATTTATATATCCGTCTTGTGTGCACTTGTTGGTTTGGAATAACGATAAAGCTATCAAAAAGAAAGAGAAAGAGCGAGTTATGTTGAGTTGGAAAGAGAGAGAGAAAACTATAATCATAGGCATACTAAAAACTAAGTTTATTAATAGCTAAACAAAGGAAAACACTTATATAGACAACTTAAAGATACCAATGTAATAGTTTTAATAATACCTATCCGAGATTGAATGTGTGCTAATGTTTATAATTATGTAAGCGTGTGGTTGTGTGTGTATCTGTGCATGTGTGGCTCTGTGTTGGTATTGAAACTAACTCTAAATTTATATAAATGTATACTTCTATATGTACTCTACTATTTACTATTAAATGCTACTACTACAACTACTATTATAATTACAATTACAATTACCAACTACAATTACAATTACAATAAACACTAAAGAAAAACAACAAAAAAAGAGAAAGAAAAGAACCTACAACTACTAATAGTAGATGCCCCGCCCTCTATCCCCGTATATTTAACTTATACAATACATACCAATATTTGTACATGGACCCCAACCAAGTGTAACTAAAACTAAAACTAAAAACAAAAAAAAAATAGAAAGAAATGCGTCGGGCATTTAGAATTTAAAATTCGTTCGGGATGCAACAATTTTCAGTTTTAACTCAACTGCAGTTCTCAACTGACAGTCCCAGAACAAAACAATAAGAAATAATTATAAAAGTAAAACTAAAGAAAAAGAAAAAAAAATTGGTAGTAAGTTCTGCAAAATCCACAAATACATACAAAAAAATAAAGTGGAGAAGTAATTTAAAAAAAAAAAAATAAACTAAATTGAAAATGTGTTTAAAATAATATTAACTGAAATAAGTGTATTTCAATGAAGAATCGAATAAAACAAATGAAGAAAATGTGTGCAGCCTGTGCGTTATTCGACTTTGGAACACTCTACTGCATTTTGTAATTTGGATTTGGTGTATTGTTTGTTCAAAAGTTTCGGAAAAATTGTATAGTTTTTTGTCGTTTTGCTTGTGTTTGTTTTCAATCTAATAATTTGTTGATTCTGCCTTTCTTTGCCTGTTACACGCTCACATTGGTTCAAATATTTGTACATTTGGGCTTATGCTTTACGGCGACGGTGCGATTACGTGTATAATGTGTTCCGTAGCCGCGTCCGTAGCCGGGCAGCAGTTTGACGGGATTAGGATCACGATGAAAATTGATCATCACTTTGGCCACAATCGATATAACACGATCCTGTTCCCCGTTTTGGTACATAAGATCCAGATACTCAAAGTACGATTCATAGCGTGCGAATTCCCGCTCCCTGGGTGACAACAGAAGAATTTTGGTATCACGTTGAAAATCGGTTGTAATTTTCAGTTCCTGTTCCATGAAGCGACAGAATGCCACAGACTCAGTCTGCATGCAGCGGAAGAATTTATTCAATAGATCATAGTTGAATGGCTTTGTCGGTTTGCGTGGCGATTTGAACCTCGGCTTCTTCAGCTTCGATATAAAGCGCTTGGACATCGACGGCATGCGGTCCAATTCGCGCAGCTGGGACATCTCGTGCAGATGACGATAATCATCAATTAGCGAGTTGCGCTCCACGCCCACCGAGCTCAGTTCGTCGTCAGTGAGCATATCCAGATTGTATAGCCTTGACAGTTCGGTATTGGTTAGGCTGCAGCAGCCGGTGAATTTAAGTTTTTTTTTTTCAGCATCTGTGCGAAAGTAGTTGGTATTTAACGAAGTTTAGCTATATGAAATTTGTATAGTATTTGTATTTGTAGGTAGTTGGGTAAAGGTTTACCATTCGTATCGCTCATGTTCGACTATTTTAGTGTATCCTATGGTCTACAGTTAGAAAATATAAATATGTTTTGTTTTCGAATAATGAGTGTGCTGTCGCTATGAATTTTTGTTATGAATGCCGGACTAAAGTCGTGTCATTTTGCAGGTCTGCTTCGATTTGAGTTGAAAAACGACAATTTCGAACTCATATTTAAGTTCAGGTTGTGAATATTTCAGCTAATCGCTTCAAAATTATGCTGGGGTATTCAATAGAAATTTGATTTGAATTAGGCGCCTTTATGGGCATCGTGCGGACTGTAAGCATCATTAATTCGCTGACAAATATCGATATATCGATGCTTTTTATGCATTTTCAAACGCGTACGGTAAAGCAGCCAACTGCGTCTAATTTTGTAAGAATTAATGTCGTGTATGTTAAATTTATGAATTACTTATTTATATTTTAGTTAGTAAATTCAAAAATAGACTACGTCAACTGCATTTAAATATGCCGCACATGTAAACGATACTTTTATGCTGCGATATAAACATCGCAATGTCAGTTGTGGCTGAAAACATCGCTTATCGTTGTTTTACATATCGAGCTATCGATATTTTTACCAATAGCACAATTTTGTTAACATGTATTAATTGTTGTTAATTTATTTAAATCGTCACCTCTATATTCGTATTTAATTAAAATCAAAAAGCAACGAATATTTATGTATACGTTGTAGTGCAGTGAAAGGTACCCATAAAACGATGAACCGCAATGAGCAAGAGAAGTGGCCAAACATATTTTTATTTTTGTTATCTTTTTGTTTGCTTTGACGCAGTGGCTGCTCGCTGTGGTTTTTAATTGAGTAACTTAGATGCGATTGCAACAACTGGCAGCATGTCCGAGGTACGCATCCGTCCCCGCCAAGTACTGGTGCTCATCATAGTGTTCATCGTTGTGCTGCTGATGGTGCACCGTAACGGTAAACGCACCTGCCAGGGCCCAGAATACCTGCAGGCGATGTACCTCAAATATCAGGCGGACACGTTGCCCAAAATCTATGCCATAACGCCGACGTACGCGCGGCCCGCACAAAAAGCCGAACTAACCAGGTGAGGTTCAGGGTTTTGTTTTTTCATTTAATTTGAATTGGAATATACATACATATATGTGATTTACGTTTAGGCTCTCACATTTGTTTATGCTGGTGCCCAATCTGCACTGGATCATCGTCGAAGATGCCAATAGCACAACGGCCCTGGTGCGGAACGTGCTGCTGCGCGCCGGTCTGGAGAATCGCTTCACGCAGCTGAACATCAAAACGCCGCCCGAATTTAAGCTGCAGGGCAAGGATCCCAACTGGATAAAGCCGCGTGGCGTGGAGCAGCGCAATCTGGCCTTGGCCTGGCTGCGCACACATGCCGATGCCGACCGTCATGCAGTTGTCTTCTTCATGGACGATGACAACTCGTATGCGGTGGAGCTGTTTGCCGAAATGGCCAATATCAAGCCGGGTCGCGTCGGCATTTGGCCCGTCGGTCTTGTCGGCGGCCTCATGGTGGAGCGGCCGCTGCTCGATGAGAACAACAAGGTGGTTGGGTTCAATGCGGCCTGGCGGCCGGAGCGTCCGTTTCCCATTGATATGGCGGCCTTTGGCATCAGCATGGATCTGTTCTTCAAGTATCCGCAGGCCTTCTTCTCGTACGAGGTGCAGCGCGGCTATCAGGAGAGCGAAATCCTGCGCTACCTCACCACAAGTGACCAGCTGCAGCCGCTGGCCAACAATTGTCGCGACGTGCTCGTCTGGCACACGCGCACCGAGAAAACAAAACTCAACGCCGAGGAGGCTTTACAACGTCAAGGCAAACGCTCCGATGAGGGCATCGAGGTTTAGCAGCTGCAGCAGTTGCAGCAGCGATAACAGGAGCAGCAGCCAGACTTAGCCGAATTAAACGCGTCAACTTGTAGAATTTATGTACATTTTACTATCTCAACTCAGTGTTTTGTGTATTATAATTGTATCCTATTTGTTTAATGTCCAATTAAAAGTTGTGTAAAGTGATCTATCATAAGAAACTGAAATGTGTTCATATCTGTTCTATTCTTCTTGTCCATCATTGTCTTCCAATTACTTTTATTCGAGTTACTTTTAAGGTTTGCAAAATATATTTGTCCCGAAGAATCCTTTCTATAAAGTATTTCAAATCCGAATCAGCCATTTAGCTGAGATATAAATGTTTGAATTTTTAAATAACTTCCAATATCCAAAATGTAGTATTTCAAGTGGGCATATCTCCGGCAAATAAAGTCAGATATTCAAATGTTATACCTTTTTGGATTCGTGAGGTTCGGGACTATCAATTGCCGACCGATTATTACAAGGGTTAACATCACAATTTTTGTCAAAATGGGGAAAATATTAATATGCTCAGTTTTGGATTGCAGTCAGTGTAGACTTTTGCGAGCTCAGAAAGGTATATATCGACATTTGGCTTATATTTAGACATTTGAAATTTTATTAATTTAGCAAAATTTCAAATGGGTAAATGATTCATGCCACCCATATTCATGTGTTATTAAATAAAAGATATTTGTTCTTTGATAAATACGACTTTATTTTCCAACGATTCAGTTTCGTGGTTATCTGTACTTTTTTTTCTCATGTTTTCTTACTGAAGTTTCATTTGTTATTTATAAAAAGCTACACCTTGAAGTTCTTATGTCAATTGTTTTTTTGTTGAATTTCTGATTTCATCGCCATATTTTATATGCTGCGCTTCCAAAAGCAGTCCTAAAATTTTGATCATATACATAATTACAAATCAGTTATTGTGTAGCCCTTTAGTTATCGATAGTTTTCTTGGTAATTTCACATATAAACACACAAAAAAAGGTTTATTCTCTTCTTTTTTTTTGTATTCAATATTTAAGAGTTTTATATGGATTGTTTTGTTTTTGTATTTTTTGTTTGCATAATATTTGCATATACATGATTTTTATTTTTATTTATATAGTAGGTAAAAAAGCTCTGACAAGGCGCTTGGCTTAACTGGCAACAGAAGCTACAAAAGCTTTTGGCAAACATCTACAAAACAGGACGAACCGAAGATGAAAAGTAGAAAACAAAAAACGCTTTTTCATTTTAATGTATATTTATGTAGTTCTTGGTGTATATATAAATTGTTTTCTTTTTAGATTTTCATTTGTTTTTTGTTTTATTCGTGTAGAAAAAAAATACTTACACATTAAATTTCAATACATGTACATATATATTCATTATTTAAATAAATATTTTTTTAAATTCTTACTTACAAATTGTTATATTTTTTTACACACATATATAAAACCTAAATAAAAATTGGGAAAATCCTTTAATATTAAAATAATTAAAATTGAGTACATCATTTCATAATTTGCATTTGTTTTCTTTTTTTACAGAATGTCATGAGAACAAAAAATTAAATACAAAGTTAAAACGACAGAAATTAAAAAATAATAAAAAAAAAATTAATACAAAATGTTTGGCATTTTCGTAGTTGATTTTAGCATATTGAAATTTGCATATAACACACACATATTCAAATAGTTAAGTTTTCATTTGATTTATTTGTTATACATGCATGTAAATATTTGTATAATTATTTTTTGAACTGCATTTTTTGTTGATTCTCCGTTAATATTCTCAACAGTAAGTTCTCTTGCTAATTTTCTTGCGAAACACTTTCCGTTCTTCTTTTTGGCAGTGTTCGGCGGCAAAGCAGTTCAACCGTTCCAAGCAGTTGAAATCTTGTTGAAGTTGTATTTGCCGATGCAAAGCAGTGCAGCTGTACTTGCAGTACGCAAAGCAGTTCAACTTTTGGCGCAACTGTACTTTTCAATTAGCATTTTGATTTCATTCCATGTACATTGAGCATTTTCTTTATAACTAGCATACATTATATATAACTATGTAATTCGTCCGGTTCATTAAGTATATCAATTTACCAATAGGAAACCAAATGTTTATGTGAATGAATTCTTAACTAAATAGTATTCAGTAAGTTATCATGTTCGTGTTTTTTTTTTAGAAACAAACGGGCGCAAAGTCTTTTGTTCAGTGGTTTAAGTACTACGAAATCAGTAAGGGAAACGTGGCGGGAAGGGGTATAATTGAAAAAAGCTCTTTTTGAATGCTTGAACTTAATGTTAAAACTTATTTATGGCATGTTAAAGTTAGTTAAACTAATATTTTGTTTACGTTTTTGTCCCCTTTCTCTTTGTTTCTGCCTTATATCATTTAAATTTCTCTCACTTTAAATGCTAAATAAATGTAATAATTAATATTTTGTTGTTCATCGTGTTGTAAGGCATTAATTTAAGTTTTGTATTTTTTTGTTTTGTTTGCATCTTAAGCTAAATGTTTAAACATTTCGTGAGAATTCAGTCAGCTATATAAAGACGATATAGTCTGAAGAATCATAGAAAAAAAGCGATGCAGCGAATACAAAGTTAAGCAACATGGACATATGAGTGTATGTAATGCGTGTGTGTTTGTGTGTGTGGTGTACTGAGCTTAATATACTATTTATGTATGCTTTAGATATCGTATATATAGTAAGACATTTAGTTAAGATTGTATAGAACTGAAAGAACTTAAAAGTTAATGGAACACCAACTCATATGCCAATCAATAAACAGTATTCTTAACGCTGTTCCCACAGCTTTGGCTTTGGTTTTCGGCTGCAATTCGCAACTTGTTCGTGTCGTATATTCGGTTTGTGGGTGGACAGGTAGTTAGTTAATGTATTTTTGTGGTGCTTCTCCTTCTCAACTATTTGGGGGTTTTGTTTCATTTCAATACTTTTCTCTGTTGCAAGTTTTGTGCACTTGTTTTTTTTCTTTTTTTTTTTTATTTTAGTTGTTTTTTGTTTATCGCTTATACCGCTGAATTTTTGCCAATAATCTCGCCGCTGCGCGAGTGCACGAACCGACCGTCGAATTCGATGGTTGAGTTCTGCTTGATGCTGCCGGTGGGCGTGCGCAAAGGCTCCTTTTCGTCCCTGCGAAAGTGAGAGCTGGGATTAGTAAATAGCACGTAAAATAGTAAGCTAAAAATGGTACAAAAGAGAGGAAGAGCTAAAGAGAGCTAGAGCAGAGAGCCAATAGAAGCAAAGAACACACACGCAAGCTAGTTGCTACTTACCAGGGCTTAAGCTACAACAGACAAAAGCTCAGTGCTACAAGGCTAAAGCTACATTTAACATGCGATGCATTATGATCGAATGGCAAGTGCTACGACAGAAGCTGTGATGAATAGTGTTGAGAAACGAAAGATGAGCGCAAACAAATACTACGCAAGAGAGTAAGAGCAGAGAGTGCTGCTGCGTTGCAAGGCGTTTGCAAGAGCATTGAAAACAAAAAAAAAAAAAACGAGTTGAAAGGAAACGGAAACGGAAACGGAAAACAATACGATTGATGTACGTACAATGGCGATGTCATTGGTGAGCCGCCGAGCTTAACTGGCGGCGGCAGTGGTAACGGTGATGGTGGCGGCTCCTTAACCAGCTGTCCACTGCAATAAGGTAGCGGGAAACGCCAACCGTAAAGACTGCTTGGTTAGATGATGGTAATTTGGTTGTTTTTTTTTTTTCGATTTAATTTTGGGTTTTTTTTTTTTTTTGGATTTGTTGGTTGGTTTTGTGTTGGATGATTTTGATTGGATCGGTTCGTATGAGGTTGATGGTGGTAACGAGTTGAGAAAATCAAGAGAGAGAGTATAGATAGTATGGAGAGAGTCGGTAAATGTGGCAATGATAAGGCTATGAATGTTTATGTTTTTTTTTTTTTTGTTTTGTTTTCTTTAAATTGTAATTTATGAATGTGTTGACTGAGACTCGTACTAATGTTTGGTGTGTTGGTGATGATAACAATGGTAATACAAATGATATATGATATGCATAAACATAAATACTCGAATAAAGAAACATTTACTCTAGACAGAGCCAGTACCAGTCCACTATCTAGGAAGACGCTTACTATACTATACAAGGTAGTATCGAGCAGACGAGGCACTTAAGAGGTGTTCGAGTCAAAGAGGAGATCTAGAACTAGGTAGCTGGCTGCGTACTGTTTAACTATAATCGACATATAATCGCATTCCACTGGTCATCATTCTTGTCATTCAAAGTGATGTACATTCAAAATACGTTGGAAACTGTAGAAAAACTTTAAGTTCAACAATGGATTTTACAGGAAATATTTAAATAAATTTCTTTTAATTTATTTCAAATGTGTTTCAGAAAACTAAGGAACTTTAAATATTACTGGTCATTATTCTTTTCACATCCGAAATGAACATTCCAAAAAACTTTTTCACTTCTGAAACAAACCCATATTATTTGACACATTCTTTGAATGATGACATCATTCAACCAGTGGAATTCGTTATAGTACAAAAAAAAAAAAAAACAATTCAAAAAGAAGAAACACACACAACAATAAAGTATAGTGTTGACTAACAAAGTAAGGAAAATAGTACTTTTTATAGACAACCTCTTGATATAAAAGTTTTTAAACAAAGTTTTCGTGTTTTTTGTATTGTGGGATAACAGAAAAAAAAAACGGTATTTCGTCTGTTTTATGTAGTGTATTTAGCAAATTGTAAACATTTAATATTGCACTAGAAATGAGAATTAAGAACCGAAATACACTGGTAACCAAATCAAATGGGGGAAAGCGGGGTGAACGAGAATTTTGTGAGAATTAGTTGCATTCGGGTTTTTGCTCAAACGAATATCAGTGAGTTTCGATTGAACAACAACGATTTCGGACGCGCATAGACCCAATTGTATTCGAAATCCGGGTGTTGAGAATTTTGGCTTTGGTCGGAATTGTTTGAGCGGTGCAAATCGAAAAGAGGTAGAAAAATAAACAAACAAACGAACAGACATTTAATGGAATTTTTTTAATTGGAATTTGTTTCGTTTTTTTTTTTTTTTTTTTTGAAATTTCATATCATTTTTAGTGCAATATTATTTGGTATTGAAGATCCAACCCAAGTCGCCCGGTATATATGCTATATATATGCCTACCTGCCGAGTTTGGCCTCGTCGTCGATCTCCGACGGCGAACGCTTGGCCTTGCGACACATGGTGGCCATAACGCCCATGTGAACGGTCACACAGCAGAGCAGATCCACAATGAACAGTAGAAGGAGTACGCCGCCAACGGCAATGCCCACAATGGCCGCCGAGGAGAGTACCTGACGTTCGGCCACTTGGATAACATCGATGCCTGTGTGGATGAAATTGTTGTTTTGTTTGTTGCGGGGAGAAGGAGTAGAGGATGTGTGTCGGAGTATAGAGTGCTCGATTAGTAAATTGTCATTCAAGTCTTGCATAGATCTAACATATGTGATATATATTTTAAATACTAAAACCTAGTTAAGCTATGGCATACTTCAGGCTTTGGCTGGATTCCAGGGTATTTCGCGTGGAATACGGCCAAAAGCAAAACTAACTTTTGACTCAAGTTACAACTTTGTTTCATCTTTCTCAGCATTAACACTTTTAAAAGGTATCTATATATATATTATGAAATAGATGTTTGGTATTTTTATTGTTTGTTTTTCATTGAGATCAAGTTTTATACAAACATATTTTACATTTTTGTGTGTGTATTTTAAAAATATTAAAAAAATTATGAAAATGAGGCATGTTTATTAAATAAGCACAAATAGTGGTTCAAAATATACTAAAATTTTTAAATAAAAGAAATTAAGATATAAACTACGCCAATTTTCCATAAAATAACAAAAATTAGTTTGATAAATTATCGATAAGAGAGTACACTTAAAAAAAAAAAGAATAAATAAAACATGCAGCCTTCAATGGGGCAGGGAGAGAGACGTATGTATAAGAGAGCGCAGGTTAGAGAGAGGCAAAGATAGATAGATAGATTGATAGAGAGATAGTGGGCGAGATTGAAAGAGAGTGTGAGTGAGAAAGCGCACGATAAGGCAGGAAAACTTAAGATTTTTGCTTAAAATGCAAAGACAAAGAAGAAACGCCAATAAGCAAAAGAATAATATACAAGCAAAAGCATTTTTATCAACTTAGGATCCAAAAGATCATTTTTGTACAAGGAATGCGTATGTGTTTGTGTGTAGAAGCAGTTTTATGTGTCCGATAACAATAACGATAACACTTAAAAGAATTGTTAATTTATCAAATATAAATTTGTGAGTGCGCTTAGCGTACCAATTGCAAAAAACATTAATAAAATTGATCTTTAGTTACAAAAATTGTTAAGAATTATCTAATAATTATAATAGTATTCGATTTGGAGTGCTGCACGTTTTAATTATGTTTATTTTTGGAGGGTTCTACAACCAAACTGGATAAAATTCATAAGTAAAACTGTATGTATATATATAGTTAGTAACAATTTGTTTTGCTTCCCGGTATGCGTTTGTATTTTTGTCGTGTTAGTCGTTTGTGAAATTATAATCGAATGCGATTTGTGTTATTTAATCGGTTAATTGTATGAATTATAAAATATATATGAAACTAATATTAATTAGTTAACAAGCTAGTTTGTTGCATAACCATATTACCTGTCGGTATATCACACCTGGCAGCTGTGCAGCGGTATTTTCTTTAAACGTTATTATCATCTTTTCTTTTTTTTTTGAATATCGATAAATTCGATTTCGATTTGATCGATTTCTTCAACGGCAACCCTATGCGCTTCAAAGCTGCTTTAGAGTTGAGCACACACACACACACACGCTGACAAACATGGAAGATTCTCTTTTATTTTTGTTAAAGTTGTTTCTTTATTATCCAAAATGAACTGCTTACTTCTTAAATTTGTTTTTTTTTGAAGACTGCTTACAACATTTATGACACTTATGCATTTTAAGTTTTGACTACTACTTGGTGTGTAGGTGTTTTTGGGTGTGTGTGTGTGTATGTCTGTGGGTGAGAGAACCATAAGAAAGATAGTAAGACGATCTTTCTTTAATACTCCGGTCACGTTTTCTCATGCTTCAATCGATGTGTACTAAGACAATCACACTGTAAATCTAACTGCTTGTTCAATATTTGGCAGTTACAAAACCGTCCCGATATATTAGCTGGGTAGCAGAAACTTGAAAAAGTTAACAGCATGTTAATCGTGTTGCCAACTTTTACAGGAGAAAACGTGCCATCTAATCTCATATGCATGTGAATTATGAACCTTGTGACATAAAACTTATGTACAGTTCGACATTAGGTAGATGCTAGTATAAACTGCTTTATGAACGGCTTTGTTCTACAGCTAACGCCTCTCTCGGCGATTCGCAAGCATCTTTGGCCAGTCACTTTACTTTTAATTTACGTTCAGATTCCGTATATTTTGGTTTAACTATATTTATGCCTCACAAAGCTAGATAAAAAAAAAAAACAAACAATACGATACGATACGATCTGCTCAGCAACGTTAGGCGGGCTGAATTATTCACTAACTATGGTAAGTATATATAACTTTTGTATATTGTATATTGTAAAGGTATAAACGGGAATTATGTTTTACGATATATATATATTTATATATATATTTTTTGCTAGAAAAAGTTTCGTTTTTACTAAAACTTGTATACAAGGAATATTTTGTCTAAGTTGATTCGCTTTTGCTATTTTTTTTTTATCTAGTTCTTTAGTTCGTTTCTTATCTTTTCGTAGAATATGTATATATATATATATCTTATGTTCATTGAGCACAAACATTTACAAAAATTCAATTGTTTAAGCTTAATACACCATGTGAAAAAAATTCGTAGTTGGAAACATGTGTTTGGGGGTTGTATAGGGTTCCGTAGGCGCCGCTTAAGTATTTTTAATTCCAGATTAGCCCTAAATATGGATTCAAACTTGGTATTTACTAAGTCTCTTTTTATTTATTTTTAACATACTCGTACTTTCAGTTACTTATTGTCCCCTTAACGTATACGTTCAATAATAATAAAAATAAAAGACAATCAACTCTTAAGTCACAAACTACAAAACCCAAAACCCAAAACTTAACGCGGACAACTTGGGATTGCATTGATTTATAACGGTGGTGTGGCTTTTGCTTCGCCTTTTTCTGTAATTTTACTATCAGCGTAAAGGAAGCATTGGTTACTAATCGTTGGCTATATAAAAGATTTGCCAGTTGCTATAGTTTTTCAAAAACCGTTGTTTTTTTATCAAATTTCAGATTCAAGTTTTAGAATCAATTGCACAAATTGATCTGGACTCGATTTCTTATTTCCTTTCTTCTGACCACCTTCTCAACTTAGTCTACAACTATTAGATTACGCTCAAATAAAACATGGTTTCCTAATAAATAACAATAATTGCTTTGGCTTGGCAGTGTTTTATCCACATGGCTTTTGAGTTCCATCTCGCATACTAAACAACAAAAAACTGAGCAGCTTTATAAGGTAGTTACGTAGGTAAGGCAAATGGAACAGAACTGAATGTTTATGGATACATGGCAACTGACAACTGATGTGTTCAACGGCACATAGTATTGATAACTCGACTGCTTAACAAGTTCATGGTTCTTAACTTTATAAATTGTGAGCGATTCATAAACATATGGCATGCTTAAGTGTTGGTATATTTTGTTTTTTTTTTTTTTTTTTTTTTTTTGGCATTTAGCAGTTTGTATTTTGTACATTGAATGGAATCATATAGTATTTTATATGTATAGCGCACATATATTTTCAACACTCTAGTGATAAGTAATTATCATATGTTGTATTTTTGTTAGTACCAAATACATCCACGTTTATAGCGTAATGTGCTATGTATATGTTTTGTTTCTGTTTTCTGTATAGGTATTTATGCTTAGTTAATTTTTGGTATTTTTGCCTTATTATTATTTACAATTGTCGACAGATTAGCAAAAAAAAAAAAAACAACAAAAAAAAACAAACTAATTTTTGCAGCTGCAGGCTTCAGGCATCTTCCTCCGTGTACTGTCTGGAGAACTGCTTGGTGTCTATACTTAAGCAGTGCGCGTCGTCATCAGGAGCATCAGGGGCAGCAGCAGCAGCATCGGCAGCAGTGCAGTGTTAGAAAGCAGTGGACTCGTGGCGCTGCTTGACGAATGGGGATAGGGGTTGTCTGTTTTGCGGGTGGGGGGGAACAGATAGACGAACAGGTTCGGAGCGGGTTCAGGTACAGTTTCAGTTTGTGCGGCAGCAGATTACAGTGTTTGATTTTTGTTGTTTGTTGGGTTTAAATTGGTTTTAAATGGTTTTAAATTTTTGTATCATAGTATTCGATTCGGGGATTATTTGTTTGGTATTTTTTTTTATTTTATTTTGTTTTTTTTTTTTTCAGTATATCACACAGCGTAAAAGAGAGAAAAAACAAAGAAAAGTAGTAGAAGAAAAAAGGAAGAAAAGGAAACACACAAAAGAATATTTTTTGTTGGTTTTCTTTCTTGCTTGATTGTTTTGCGATTTAAATAGATCAAGAGACGACGACGTTTGACATTTGCTAAGACTCAAACATGATGTGAGTGTGTGTGTCTAATATATATATATATATATATATATATATATATATATATATATATATATATATATATATTTATTTATATATATATGTGTGTGTGTGTGTATAACTGGGTGTGAGTATTAGATTTGAGGTTAGTTGGTACGAGTATTTGTTTGCTGGGTACACACACAGTACACTTTGCACTGCTTGCTTTCAGTTTTACAGCTACTCTCAAAGTGTTACAGTTGTAAACGCATTGTTTTATAGTACAAACTAATTCTATTAGTAGATTATGCTATGTAGTTATTATATATAGATGCACACAATAAGATATTCGATTAGACAGAGTTAGTATATTGGTAAATAGTAAATAAATAAAGTATAGATCTAATAAGTAGTTATATGGGTCGTGATTATTATATGGATAGGCATGAGAAATATATGAGAGCGCTGTACAACAAGATTTATAATGTAATAGACACACACACGCACATACACATAGATATACTACGAAATTACCAGGACTTGCAAAACTGTCAATAATTCTAGCTTGGAGGTGAGTCGATACTAGTATTAAATAAACCAAGTAGGATTGTATCGAAACTAATTTGAATTACTTAAGATCAATCTTCATTGCTTTAGTTTTATCGATAGTTTTGCAGCTCTGCAAGCGACACACAAAAGAAGAGCACAAACTGTTTGAGTAAAGAGAACAATATGAAAAGTAGCTAAATAAAGAGTGTGTGTGTGTGAGTGTGAGATGAAAGAGACACACATGTTGCACGACAGAGCAAGAATTACAGTTTCAGAGAGAGAGAGAGAGAGCAAGAGAGACAGATAAAAACAGGTAACAAGTCGACGAGACAACAAACAGAAGGCGGTGTTGTGTTTATGAGTATTAAAAGAAAAGGAACGTTGTCATTGTAAATTATGATTTTTTTTTTTCAGTATTTATTCAATAATTATTTTGTTTTTCAGTTTTAATTTAATAATGATGTTGCTTAATACAAAATTTAACTAAAGAAATAGTCGCAGTACATACAAAGGGAAAATGTAGAATAAAAGTAAAAATAAAAATTATGAAGCAAACTAATGGTCCAAAAGAAATTTTAATAACTATATTGAAATATGTATAATTGTTTTAAAATTAACAAAAGTTTTGTATTGTTTTAAAAGTATTATTATATTTTTTTAATATTATATGTATATTAAAATTAGTTATTACAAATATGCATTTTAAATTCAAAATATGATGAATGCACACACACAAAAATATAAAAATTTGACTAAATTATCAATTTTGATTCATTTTCGAGTTGTGTGTTTTGAATTTTTATTTAATAATTAAGTAAATGCTTATGAGTTGTAGTTAAAAAAAATTAAAAAAAATTGATTGTAAAACAAGTTCAGGCGACTCACTTAGGAACACACACATACTAAACAAAACGGTATACAAAAGACAGAGCACGCAATACACAGATGAGTGTGACAGAGTAAGAGGGAGATAGCGGAAAGGAGAGCACAGAACACAGCTCAACAAAACGAATTTTATAGTGTTGCCAGTAAATTAATTTCAATGTTTGTGATGTTTCAGGTCTTTGTTTGTGTGTGTGATGAGTGTGTGTGTGTGTGTGTGTGTGTGTGATGTGTGTATGAGCGGAACAACACTTGTGCTGTGTGCTGCATGAAATGAAGAGCGATTTTTAACGTTTATAATGCATTTTCAATGCTTTTCATTTGGGTCAGTGTAGAACACAAAGAAGAGTGTTGTGCTACACTACTTTATAGTTATGTAAAATGCCCCACAGCTTGCTGATCTGGCAACATTACCAGGAAATTAACTTTAGGCGATTTGTTTTTGCAATGCTTTTTTTATTTGACTCTTTTTTTTTGGAATGTAAATCGCATTTTTATGGGCAAACTAATTGGGCGCAGTTCTGTGTGTGTTTTTCAGGATTGCTTGAAGGGAGAAGGGGCGGGAAGTAGGGCACAAAATTAGCATTAGGTGTTAGCTTTAACGTAACGCACAAAAGCATGCAACAAAATATTTGTTTTTGCACAACACAAAAAAAAAATAACTAAATAAAGGGTTCACGACAAATGGAACACAAAATATTCAACTGTTGATTCGTAAATCGAGAATTGCACAGCAAGAAATAACTGGGAGACTTGTTGTCGTTTACATAAGTCGTAATTAGAGCTTAGAGCAATTATATAGTTATAGCACACACACAAAAACAAGAGTAAACAGAGTGTAAGAAGTAGAAAGGGGAAAAAATGATTACACTGAGATAAGAATAAAAAAACAATACAAAAGAAGAATTGGAAACGCAAAAAAATAAACACTACAAAAATGTATGCAAAAGTTATTGTACTCGCTATTTGTATATAACGCGTGTTGAGATATAAATATATATGATATATATTGGATACGTTAAATAGAGCGATCAAAAATAGTTATTTATATATATCGATTTGTATATATATATATTTATAGATAGTATGCGTGTATTTTTCAAGAATTTGTGTAAGTATTTTGCTGATCTTGTAGATAAACTCAAAATGTTCTGCTATCGATAAGTTGATCGATAACACTAACGCTTTCGATTTCATATGACTTTAAGGCTATGTTCGATTTTTGATTTTCAATTTTCTGTTCGATAGATATTCAATTACACACATGTATAATGCAAATGGTTTATGATTAGAAGAAAAACGAAACAAATCGATGCGATCGATTTCGATAGAAGTCGATTGTTTTCGATCGATTTGCCTGGCTTTACACTAACATTGAGGTTAGGGCACTAAGTAAAGTAATGCTGATTGTTGTGGCCAGCGCAATGATTGTTGTTGTTGCTGTTGTTGTTGATGTTGTTGTTCTTGTTGCTGTTCTTGTTGTTGTGATTGTGAGTTGTTTGTGTAGCGAACTGACGCCGGAATTGAAGCCGGCCGAATAGAGCAATGTGCCAAGATTGTTATTAGCTGAATCGGACTCACCTCGTGTCGTCTTCATAATGATCGATGCCGGCGACGAATAGCCAATGGCATTGTGCGCCTTCAGCTCGATGCGGTAATACGTGTTGCCGCTCAGATCTTTCATCTGAAACGACGTGGTCTCCACAACGTCAATTGTATTGCACCTATTCTCCAGCTCGTGCCAGGTGCCGGCCATCTTGACGCCCTAAACGATGTTAAACGATGCGAAATTAGTTTCACTTCCTGGCCCAATTATTATCAATTATTATCTTACCGGACAGTATTTGATCTGGTAGCTATCGATGGGCTCACCGTTGTCGGCGGGCACGCCCCAGCGAAGCTCAAAGTGATCCGAATAGGGTGAGACCACCACCGGCTCCTCCTTGTCATTCTGGACGGGATTGTGCAGCGGCTTGGGCTCCTCGGGCGCCGACCGACGCGGTGTCGACTGTTGCTGATTGACGCCCCAGTTGCCCAGGCCGACCTGATTGCGGGCCGCAAAACGGAAATTGTACATGGTCTGGGGACGGAGGCCCTCGACAATGTAGGGCGAGTCGGGTGACCAGCTGCGATTGAGCGCCGTGGACCAGTCCGGATTGAGGACCTCCTTGTACTGGACACTGAATGCCAATATGGGCAGGCCGCGCTCTGTGGCCGGGCCGTTGATCATGAACGTGATGGTGGTGGCCGTCAGCTGGATTGGCTGGGCTACCGATACGAAGTCCGGTACGCGGGCCTCCTTCAGCTGCATATCGTGCTCGGCGGAGCCATGGATATTGGTGGCGATGCACTTGTAGCTCGAATAATATTGCCGGGTCACCGGATGCACAATGAGATCGCTGCGTGGTCCGGTGCCCTCGATCTTGAGGTTCGTATCGTACAGGTCCTTGATGTTGCGTCCGTTCCAGCGCCACTCGATGGTCGCGTTCGGTATGCCCATGGCCAGGCAGCTGAGATTCGCCTTGCGCTGCTCCCAGCTGAACACCGGCGGCAGCTCCTTCATGTTCTCAAAATCGGGCTTAAACTCGACGGCAATGTGTCCGGTCTTGTAGGCGGTGTCGCCCTTATTGCTGGCTATGCACTGGTACAGGCCATCGTCCGTGCGCTGGGAGCGTGCGATGCGCAGGGTGCCGGTGCTCTCGCCGCGCTCCTCATCAAAGTACTGCTCCAGAGTGATGCGATCGTCGTCCAGCTGGACGCCGGAGGTGTACTGCTGCTCGGTGCCCCAGCGACGGAAGGTGATGGCCGGTGCGGGACGTCCCTTGGAGCGGCAGGTGATGGCAATCTCCTTGCCGCTGACGCCGGTCACATTGTACAGCTCGTAGACGGAGGGCCGGACGAGGACATTGAGCTTGGTCTTCTGATCGATAACGCCGGCCGCGTTCTTGGCGATGCACGTGTACGTATCGTAGTCCTCCTGGGTGACCGAGCTGATTGTCAAGAGACCTGTCTGGGCATCCACCTTGAACCGATCCGCATTGGCCACATTCAGCTGCACAGAGTCCTTGATCCAGGATATCTCCGGCACCGGTTTGCCAATGGCCGTACAGTTGGCCGCAAACGGCTTGCCCTCAATCGCCTCCAGAGTGGTGGGCAGACTGGTAATCACCGGCGTGATGTAGACCTCGACGCGAATGGTGCGCTCCAGAAGCTCGCCCGTATCAATGACGGCCGCCCGGCAGGTGTAGATGCCGTCGTCGGTTTCGGCCACGTTGCGTATGAGCAGGCCATGTGTCTGGACCACGTGCTTGGCATCAGTGCGTATCTGTGGGTAAATGGAATCGGTGTGCGTTATGGATGTGGATATGGATATGGTGTGTCGCTTTACTCACCGGATCACCGTTGCGCAGCCAGTCAATAGTTGGGTTGGGATCGGCTTTCACCTCGCACTTGACCACGTAATCATTGCCCAGTATGGGAAATTGATTTTCGGGCGCATTCGTCCAGGTAATGGCCACTGCAAGGGAAACGAGAAAGGCGAGTTGAGTTGAGGTTGTTTAGTCAAATGTCAAACAAATCGTGGGACAAGTTGTTGACAGTGGCAGCTAGCGTGGCGTATACGTAATATAATTTTAAACGAACTGTCGGGCACACACGAACGCAATTCGAACATCAAGCGCAAAATCCATGATATGTTGCGCGTATTTGTTAGCAGGAATCCAAGCCAACTAGCCCGAAACACGACCCAAACCAACAACTTGCCACAAGCCATGCTATGCGCTCCAAGGGTCACTAACGAGCCGGACGCCGACGACGTCGAGGCATGCCAATAAATCTCTGTTGCAGCAGCAGCAGCAGCAGAAATTGAAAAAATTGCAAACTGAAATTCCTAAATCAAATACTTGCGCACAATCCAAACACAAGCAGGCAACATGACCAAATGGGGTTTGGGGAGGCTGTGGGACTGAAGGTGCCGCCCCGGACAGCCAGTCAGCCAGCAAATCGAAGCTGTGGGGCCAAAGCTGAGGCGCAAAATAAAAAACATATATTTTACACAACGAACTGTTTAATATCAAGCTGAGCTGCGCCAAATGCAACCCATCACAGCGGCCCACGTTGGGCGCCAGGCGCCTCATCACGTCCTTTCTGGCGCAGCTCAGGTGCTGTTTTATTGGCGCAGTTCAGTGACTTCTTGCGATTCATTTGGCTTGATGATAGCTTCTATAATGCAATTGCATTGCGTTCTTACTACAATTGAGCTAATGCGAATAGCGCAAAGGCATTTAGAAATATTATAAAATAGTTTTTTTCTACTTTTTTTATTCTTTGAATTTTTTCTACAACAAGGCTGGTGTCATATCTAAAGCTTATAGCTTTCAACAGATTTTAAACTAGTTCAGTAGTTTTTAAAATGTGGTAGATGAGATGTGGTAATGAGACTAACTGAATAATAGGGATGTTGTCTTAATAGTAATAATATTAATATACAAACTAATTTGATCAGAGTTGAAAAATTTAATACAGCGAAATTTTTTATTAAAATTTTTATATAGTTTTAATTTACTTTATAACTTAAAACAAATTTGTTTTCAATTTTGAAAAGCTCAAATTGAATATCCTTTATTTATTTATTTATGTACTTATTGCCATATTTGTTTGTGATTTTGTATTTTATTTATTATTTTGTATTTGTATATTTCATAAGTATCATTTAATAAGTGTTTATTTTTTTTTTATTATTTATTTATACTTTTTCTATGCAGACATTCCAGTATGGGATGATTCTGCTTACTATATCTCGGGACAGGTTTTGAAGCCTTGAATTTATCTGATAACAGCCAAAATACGTGTCGCCTACTTTTTGGCTGCGGCTAAGTCGTTGATGCATTTGCGAGGTGTTAAGCAAAAATAAGAAATGCCATTCCGGTTGCTGTTGGGGGCGTGAGGGAGAGGGCTGGCTTGGGGTGAGCGGGTGTGGGGGGTTGCAATGTAACCGAAGTTTGCCTTATTTCCTGAGCGGAAATTGTACAGATCACTTTGCGGGCGCTCAACGAACGGCATAAAGAAAGAAACAAAATGGACGATGTTGTTGCATTTGCAGCATTTGCTGAGCTGGCTTTCAGCATGTGTGTGTTCAGCTCAAATATTTACAGTTTATTTATAAATCAGTGTAATAACAAGCCATCTGTCTATCCAGCTCAGCTGTCTGTTGACTGTCAAACAACACACAGAGTACACACAGCGCGCACACACACACACACACACACACACACACACACACACCGCCAGTTTGTAAGCAAGTGCAGTGGGTGCAGAAAGGCCACAAGGCTTTTGAGCCAAATCCTGGTGTCCGGCCTTCGGGTTTTACGGCCAAAGCCAAACGGGAAGTTGAGCAAAAAAAAAAAACCATTTTCCATTTCCCAATTTTATTGGTAGTGTAAGTCGCCATGCCGTGCCACGCCCCGGCCCGCGCCGTCCAGCCCCTGACCTATGCCCCCAGTCGTGTGTGTGCAACATATAAAATAAATAAAAGTTCCTGTCGAATTTTCCTTAGCCGGACTCACAGTTTGGACCAAAGGCAAACAAACTGCAAATTGTTGTTGTTGTTGTTGTCGCTGCCTGCATTGTCGTTGCGTGTGAGATTTTGTTGTGCAAACACTTTTCGCTGACGTCTGACAACAACATCAAAATAAACACACAACACACACACACACACACACACAGCGGTAAAAAAGAAAAGGAAAAAATAGAGAAAACAGTAGCTAAAGCAAAAAGATGAACTAGTTTACGATTTCATTATTAGTTTGAACAACGACAAGGACAACGGGACAAGGGGACAGATAAGGACACGAAGGATACACAGGACACACAGGACACACAGGCAACGGCAAAGATGCCGCACACCGTCGCAAAAACACGACTCGCAACTTATTGAAAAAGTTGCTGCAGCGCAAAAACAAAGCAAAACCAAACAAAAAATAAAAATCAAAAAATAACAACTGCAACTGCAACTGCAGCAAGTTATTAAAAATCAGACAGCAGCAATTGGATTTCGTGCGGACATAACCCCACTTCAGTTCCGGATGCGCCCACGGGGCTTGGGCCCGGCCCAAAGCTGAAGCACAGCAAATAACTAAATAATAATAATCAGCGTTTTTAGAGCGCTTTCAACTGTAAAATCGTTTCAAATTGATTTGAAGCCGAAATGCAAAACAGGTCTGTTTACTAAATTTATTTTATTTAACGATTGATTGATTTCAGTTATAAACTGCTAACGATACTTTAAACGATGCTGCTTAGAGGTCACAAGTAAAGTGTGGTAAATTAGATTTAATTACTTAGCCTGCTGTTTTAGCTCTTTTTAGCTTGAACTGCTTACTTCGATAGGAGGTGAATATCTGCACTGCTTGCCCGATCACACCCGAGAACAGTTTAGTTCAATTCTCATTGGAATGACATTTATATGAGCAGTTACATTGCAGCTTAAATTTATAATTGTATTGAAATGCATTAAGTAAATTATGTATTGAGGCCCAGATGAGTAATAAGTGTTTGCAATAGAGCTAGAGAGTAAAGTTGTGTTCCGGGGTCTAAATAGTTCTTAGTGTGCATTCGAGTGTAAGTCAGCAAAAGTGTTCACAACACCCAATTTCAATGAGGTATTCGACAATTGATTTAAGCTACAATCTAAGGATATTTAGTTGTGAATTCGGAGTGCAACGGAGTTAAAACTTGCCCAACAGTTGCTGGCAATGAAATCAGCTTAGGCACTTTGTGAAGACAAAACTCAAATATTTACAATATGAGTTTGCAATGTGATAGTTCTCAAATATGCAAATAGAACAAAGGAACAGCTTTACCTAATCGCTCACACTCCATAGAGCTATACAAAACGGTTTATTAAAAGGGATTTGTCACATTTCGTTGCATTAAATGCATTTTAGGGGCTTTAATAAATGCTTGCATAATGTTGTGCATTGCATGAGGGATGCCCACTTTAATAGAGCAACATGACAAAGGGGCTGGGGGCGTGTCGGCTGGTAGCTGGGTAACTGTGTGTGGCACGCAGCGTGGTCCAGTGCAAAACTTGAGCGCACTTTGGCAACATCGGAAGTTGCCGTTGCAACGGAAGTTTGTTTGCAGCATATGCATTTATTAAAAGCATAAATATTGAAATATTAAGCTGTGAGTGGCACAAACAACAGCAGTCTCCGTGTTGTGTGTGTGTGTGTGTGTGTGTGTGTGTGTGTGTGTGTGTGTGTGTGTGTGTGTGTGTGTGTGTGTGTGTGTGTGTGTGTGTGTGTGTGTGTGTGTGTGCGTGTGCGTGTGTAAATAGTAAGGCAGCACATACAGCTGCAAGTTAAAGTCCTCGACTCGAAGTACTCGCACTCGTGTTCGCATTTGCCTGCTCTGGCAAAGCAAGTCCTGCAATTTGCACTACTCTCCCCCGGCCCCTCCCACTTGCCGCATATTTGCTTAGCTAAATGTAACTTGTGAGTTGTCAACACACAATGACAGCAACACCCCAACACACACACACACGGAGGAGTTGTGGGAATAAACCTGGTCAGCTAGGCTTGCCAGCCGGAGTACGATAAGGCGCTATCGAGTTGAGTTTTGTGTGTAATTGTGCATCGGTTTTGTGAATTGCACAACACTGCACATTGTTCAAACTATGCCATAAGCACACAAGTCTGGTTTGCGACAATTTACAAGATTCCCAAGATGCTAATTTTTTAAATATGCCGATTAAGGGCTTAATATATTATAGCTAGCTAAACAGGGCACTTGAATTTGCAATTTAAGGCTTAACTAACACCGTTTATGCATTAACCAACACTCTTGGCCAGCGTTATAACTCGGTAAATGTAGTTGTTTTGAAAACCTAACAAAAAACAATTAGTGTGCAGTTTAATTTGTACTTTTTAAACACTCACCAACACTGACCTGACCTAAACCATTTACCAACACTATAAGCTCTGAACAGCTCTGAATCGCTGAAGAATTATTAAGTATATTTATGAATATTTGCCACAGTTTAGTTCATCAACCAACACTGGTCACCGGTTTGGCGCTTATCAACACTGTTTATCATTCTCGAAAGCTCTTAAAGTGGCTTTAATCAGTTTCTGGAGAAGCACTGCAGGCTGTTTGGCACTGTTTAACACAGTGCATTTACACAGCTCGTACTCGCATTCGAACTAGAATTGTCTTATTTTGAGCCCTCTCTCAAGCACAAACACAAACGCAACGGTTTGGCCCTGGCACAAAATGGAAATAGCAAACAACAAACAATCAAGAGACCCAAGGCTATGCATCTGGAAATCGTAGCCGTAACTACAACATGGCTAAACAACACTGGCCGGCACCGCTGCTCCATATCGAAGGCACAAATTGTTACCTAGCAAAATATTTGACTTCATTTCAAACGCAATGGATTTTCGAGTTTACATTTTGTGTGCGAGTCCGGCGGTTCAAAGCAGGTCTCAGCCCCGGGCTAGCGTAACGCTTCCCTACTGGGTCCTGTAGGAGTTACTCGGGCCTTGTAAATTCCTCACATGTCCCCGCGTCAGAGAGAGGGAGGGGTGTGGAGAGATGGAGAGGAGCAGTTGGCCTTCTAGTGGAACAAGAGACGAGTGTGTGTGTGTTCCTCTCGGAGCGTTAAGCGTTGCCACCCCTCGCGAAGGGGGGGAGGCTACGCAGTGAGTTGGCCTTGTGCACTTTAAATTGCTTAGAAAAATCAATCTCGTAAAAGTTTTCCAAGGGAGCGAGAGGGGGAGCTGCAAGTGACGCCAGCGTCACTTATGTGGACTTTTCTAAAGCTTCGCCAGCAAAGTTAACGAGCCAGCAAACTGTACATGAGTGTGTGTGTGTGTGTGTGTGTGTGTGTGGCACTTGTTGTGCTTGTGCTTTGTAGCTGCTGCTGCTTATTGGTAACGTCTTTGTTTGGGCCTTCATCCATTTTGTATTTCTTTTGTGCTTTCCCAATGCACCAATAAAATAAAATCCAACTAAATTCAACATGTAATTTCTTAGCTACATCGCGCACAACTGTACTTGAGCACTAGCCGCACGATACTTCAAACCATAAATCTAAAGTGCATTTGTTTGAACATATTCGAAACAAATACTTATACTAATAAACAGAGTGCATTCCTTATGTTTGTCTGACAAACATTCAAGACATTTCGAATGATACTCATTCCATTGACATTGTTTGAGTTTGTATGAGAAGCTTCTTCACCAGGCTTATCATTCTAAATCATTCTCTCAGGGAGATTTATGTGTTACCCCTTACAGAATTTGCAGATTCTCTGTTCAAGTAAATTTATGAGCATAGATAAGAATATTTTTACGGGATTTCCCAATATATGTATATACATTATTCTGCTTTCAATTTCCCTTTCTGGGTATATTCTTTCTTAAATTATTTTTTTGTTTTTGTTTTTTAAGTGCATTAAACCCAAACAATGCTGAATATTAAACTTCATTGAACTATTTAAGCGCGATTAAAAATAATAAAATATATAGATATATTATTTTAAATTAATTTTTGTTTGTATAGAATTAAATAACAAATTGTGAGAAACACACAATTTAAATAGCACTATATTTAGTCACAATGTCCGTCTGTCAACACCCATAACTTTGACAAAACTTTTTTTTTCCAAAATTTATAATTGCGAATTTATATTTTTAATCGATTGTGCTTGCCACTATTAGTATAAAAAGCAACACTCAAACTGATACTGAGGGAGTCAATTTTTACGTAAAAAGTCAGGAACACTTTGAAAAATCAAACCAGCTTGTGGAATCTTATTACAAATAAAGTCCTTGATTGACCCACTTTTGGGTCCACTTGTCTAATTTATTATTTATAAAAAAATCAGTCATTTCTGCATTCATTCCAAATGACACATTCACATATTGAAAGGTTAACATCATTTGAATGCTGAGCAGCATTCAGTCAGTGGAATTTGGCTATAGTTGGCACATCTTGAGTTTTAGTTGTCATAAGTCAACTGTCGAACTTTGTGGATAATTTTGCGAATTAAGAGACAGACAGACAGAAAGAGAGTGAGCGCACTACAAATATGTTCAAACTTTAGCTAGCTTTGCAGACAAGTGTATTGTTGAAAAAAAAAAGGTAGCGCCAAGGCAGAGGATAAAGTTAAAGTTAGAGTACAAGTTGAAGTTAGGTAACTTACCATAAGTCGTAATTGAGACGGACGTCTGGAGCATTTCGGTATTTGCATATGAAGCCGTACAATAATATTGGCCGCTCATTTCGCTGGTGAGCGAGGAAATCATCAGGCCCAAACTTTCGCCGGGCAGCGTCTCCGTGTACATTGGCGGGTGGTTGCGTCCCGTGCTGCATTGTGTGCGGGAAGGGTGGCAGAGAGGGGGGTTGGGGCGGATGGGTGGCAGGTAGGGAGAGAGAAAGAGATTGTTTGGCATTATTAGTACAGCATAATATGAAAATTGTTGTTGTGTATAATGTTTATGCTTATGATTATAATAATTGTTATGAGCGTTGTCGTTGTTAGTAGATTGCTTTTGTTGCTGTTGTTGTTGCTTCTCTTCTTTTGCATTTCTTTCGCTGCTTTTCTCATTTGCATGCCACGCATTTCACTTGCCAGTTTGTTTTCTATTTTTACTCGCTTTTTTTTTTGCCATAACAATTACAGAAAATTAAAAGAAAATTGCGTTTCGGGGCGTGGTGTTAATGCGCTTGGGCTAGGGCTTTCCTTTTCCTTCGTTTTATTTATTTTTTATTTTACAGGGTTAAGCAACAGTTTTGGAAAGCGGGGGCGAGCGGGGCAAGGTAACGGTAAGTGTGCGCCCAATTGCCCTGAGGGCAACACAGAAAGTATTTTGGATACTCATAATATTTGCGTTTATTCGGTCAAAGTTTCATCCAAATATAAACACAAAATGGTTCAGAAGTTATAGCAGTAGCCCTATGGCTCGGGTTGCCAGCTTGTTTTTAACTTTTAGTTAAGTAAACATTTTTGTTAACATAATTAAATATTGATTTGTACTTGCGGTTCAAGGTAGAAGCACAAATACATTTTATAGACACCATGTACGAAGTGTCAAGGTAAACACTTTTTTTTTGGTGTCTTTGACAACTCTGGGAATGTCTCTGATCACTTAAAAATTTATAAATTAAGTCAATACGTGAACATTTGCTGTCAAAAGTTTATATAACTACTAGCGTTCACCTGAAAACACAAGTGTCTAGAGTTGCCAACATGTTTAAATGTAAGTTGAATCTATTTTTGATTTATAGTAAGACAAAAACCTGCAGGGCCATATCGCTTTTCTACAACATTAAAAAAGTTAATTGATTGACAACTCTGGCCTTCAAAATCCATTAGCACAGGGCTGCCAACGTGGTTGTAGTTTGAGTGTAAACAAACTTAATTACCTAGAAACCCAATGAATGCTTTTAAAATGAACTGAGAATCACAAACTAAAGATAATAATTAAACTTATTGTCTAGACCAGTTCGGGCAATCTGCCAAACTGGAAACTGCAAAACTCTATCAATTAGCTGCATAAACTATTTTCACCCAACTGTATACACTAATTAGGCAGCCAAACTTGAGAATTTCAAGCATTTCGTGTCAAATAATTCGCACAAATTTTGCAATTAGCGCTGCCTGCCGGTTGCCTGGCAACTCTGGCTAGAATGACTATATGTACGTACATACGTGCATGGACGACAAACAATTTGCCATCGCCATACGCGCAGGCGTTGCGCATTAAAAACTTTTCGCCGGCTCGTGCGCCATTTGCTTTGTTTGCCAATTGGCATTTGGCATGAAATCGCGACAGCAAAAAAAAAAAACATAGGGGTTGGGCAAAAAAAAAAACTAGGGAAATACATAACTATTGCTTACTGCTGCGTGGTCCGGGCCGACGGGGGGGTGCAAGGCACGTACTAATTAATTAAAAAACTTTTGTTGCGCAAAACTAAATATGCATAGCGGTTATTATTATGGCTTCACTTTGTAAGCCTAGCCCATCCCCAAGCCCTACCAAACTCCGCTAAACGAAAAAAAAAAACAAAAAAATAAAAATAAAAATACGAACAACTTTCGAGCCAAACGTAAATGAACAGTTTTTGGCTATGGCAAAAGTTTTCCAAACCGGAACCAACTACAGGGCAACGTTAAAAAGCGGTAACGAGTAGCGAGAAACGAGTAATGTGGAACGAGAGTCGCAGTTATAAAGCTATATATGGAACTCTACTTCTGAATCGAACTACTAAAAAAAAAAAAATAAAAAAAAATAAAAATATAAACATTTTTTTACTTTTAATATAAGAGAACAATTTTATCAATAATTTTTTGTACAACAAAAATGTTCTGATTTTCAAGATATGTCAATCAAACTTGGCAATTGAGAGCGTTACAGTCCTGCCAGCATATGAGTGCAGTCTAATCAACATTCCTCTAACAATCAGTAAAAAAATTAGTTTTTGAGTGAAAACAGTAAATTATGAAAACATTTATCGAAAATATTTAATCTGTATTGTAGAACACTTGCAGCACACCGTAGGTTCTTATTAATTTTATTTTCTTCTGTACAGATTCTGTTCTCATCATCAATATTTAAAAATTGAACAACAGCAAATTTGAAATATGATTTGCTGGAAGCATTGTAGACAATTTTATATAAAAGTTAAAATAGTTTAGTTTTTGGCTTTAACACAGAGAAAACTATTTAGAATAAAATACGAACTGCTTCGAACAGCTTGAGGAACTTTTAGTCGAACTTAACTGAAGCTCAACTGGGTCTCAACTTTCTGTTTTTACGACTGTAATTGGATTTATATTTTCTGAGAGTTGCCTGTGTGTGTGTGTGTGTGTTATGGGATTCGTGAGACGCAACCTGTGTTCGATTTGCGATTCGCAATTGTTGCCAAAATGCAAAAATGGTTCGCTATATGTTTGCTCAGCAAACACGAACACACACGTACTCACACACACGTTAAACTCGTCGCAGTGCCCAAAATTATGCTAACAAAAGTCTTCGACGACAATGCACAGAAAATAAAAAAATTTAAAAAAAAAGTAAAAATAAAGCGAAAAAATAAGAAAAACTGTGAAAAACAAAATGGCAACCGCATCGGCTTGCGCCACCCCAACCCGCAACGCACAGCGGAAGACATTGTGGGGAAAATTTTGCTGCATATTTGCGTTGGATTTTTAATATTGCGCCAAACGACGCACACACAGAGAGAAAACTGGAGCAGAGGAGTACGCAGGGCAGGGGGAAGGGTGCCAGGGCTGAGTTGCAGCGGTTTTTGGAGGGTAGCGGATGGACGCAAGGCAAACAAACAAGAGCGAAAACAGTTACGCATACGTAAAAATCAAATTTTTGATTGTCTCTAGGGAAAAGGGGGGGGGGGACGAGTGGCGCGTTTGGTTGATCGGAGGTGCGGAGGGGACTTACGCGGCAGTCGCCATTTTGGCGCCTGGGGGCATGCCACGACAATTTTTTATTGCATTTTTTTGGCTTAGAAGCGAATAAAGATGTCGTTATTGTTGTTCCTCCCTTTCATCTTCATCTACTTGTTGTTGTTGTTGTTGTTGTTGTTATTGAATGCACAATGAGCCAAGCACAGAGCCAAGGCGTGGGGTGGCGGTTGACTTAGGGCTGCCAAGTTGCTAAGAAGCTTAAAGACATGTTTAAGTCAAGTGCAGCAATTTGGTCAAAAATCGTCTCGAACAAAGGAGAGATCCCAACACACAATTAAGATTGCGCGGATAGATTATCCAAGAGAGGGGGAGCGAGAGAGACAGCGAGAGGTGGAGATTGAGTAATTAGCACTGCTTAAAGAGCGCAACGAGAACTAATGAGTAAGACAAAGTTCAACATCTATAATTAAATTAACTAAGAGGGGCAAATAAAATAAAGTAAATAAAAACTAAACAAGAAGATTAAGTCCCCCAGCGAACATACGTAAGCTGTGCAGCACATATCTATAGTTATAGAAGGCAATATTATTTAAGGCTTAAGGAGCGCCATGAGATTAATTGAGTAGTTTAAAGTTCAACAGTTTCAATTAAATTAACTAAACGAAGTTTAGCAAATAAAGTAAAGTAGCTGAAATTAAGTAAGAAAAAGTTTTCTGCGAATACCGAAGATTAAATGATATATATAGGACTATATAGAGAAAGCTGAGAGTATAAGAGAAGGTCAGAGGAGCTCAAAAAACTTTCAAACTTAAGAAAGTTCTTATATATAATACTCAATTTCAACTAGAACAAGCAAATAGGAGAAGCAAGCTCTTATAGCAGAGGACGACTCGTATAAAAAAGATATAAAAGAGGCTAGAACCTTGAGCAAATATAATTGGATAATAAATTACCCCAAGAGAGTCTACTGTCTAAAAAATATCATTTGGGTAGAATTTCTTACTCTGATTGAAAGAAGCAGCAGGCTTTTAAAGAAACAGACGAACACGCTTACGAATAGCTAGAATGAACTGATTATAATCAGTTGATAGTTATAAATAATACTTTGTCTGCAAGTCTATTCTTAACTTAACGGTTCACGCTATTTGAAAACGTATTAAATATATCTATGTAGCCTATAGGTTGACAATTCCCAACTTCTGCCTTACAACAACTTTATGACACCCATATTTATGGCTAAAGTGCAGTTTAATACGAAATAGAAGTCGGAACATTTGGCTGCATAGCTGACAGCATGCGCAAATGGTAAACGGGCCAAACTGGCCAAGTTGAGAGGAGACGCGTTGTCAGCCACAGAACAGTTGCCAACTTAATCGCTTTAATTAACTCGAGCTGGAGTCGAACGGATAAATGGGCTAACGGACAAACGGGCAACGGCCAACAGCCACGGTCATGGCTGCAAAACTGATGGTAGGGGTCTGGGGGCGCGGGGCGAGGGGTGTTGTTAGAGTTAGGTATAGGCCTGGCTGGTTGGGTTGTTCGTGTTGTTCGGTTTTCGGCTTTTGGGCTGTTGTGTTTCTGGATTTGTGCCCGGTTTGGCAGCTTAATTACATTTTGCGCCTGCAAGTATGCAACGCGTTGCCAGCCTGTAGAAAACTTCATTTCGCCATTCGGGCCCCCCCCCTGAGCCTGCCCCGACCACGCATTGTGTGGGCGTGAACTGCACCCGCCCACCCCCTGCCCGCGCGCCACAAAGAGCGGGCACAAAGCAAAACGCGTAGCGCATAAAATGACTGGGTCAAGCAGGGAGCGGGCCTGTGGTCAAGGGGAGGGGTAGCGGACTGCTGCCAGAGTTGGCAGTCTGGCTTTGTTTTGTTACAGATTTCGGCTGGCCAAATTCAATATGGCCGCGCAGTTGGTGCGTGGGCCTAAAATACGGCGATTCCGGCGATGTGCCAGCAAAATTGAAAAGTTGCCAAGCTCAATAACCATTCAGTGAATGTGTGTGTATGTGTGTGTGTGTGTGTGTGTGTATGTTTGTTTATTTTTCGGTCAGCCCGAGGTCAGAGGTTGATCACAATGTACAAATACAAATGGGATTGCGATGGCACAGTTCGCTCGGCGCCGACTCCGATCGGTCTTATTTCAGTTTTCGTTGTTTTTTATTCTCGTTCACGAAGTGTATCCTGCATTCTTACGTCAGATAAAGCTTTCATTTTGGTGGGTATGTCTCCCCCTGTTTTAAAGATGCCCACATTTTTGTAGACAGATTAAAATTAAAATAAATTTCTCGGATCCATAGCTCACATACTTTAAACTGCCTTACTTAGGCACCCAACAGATTTTCATGTTTGATGTTTGGTCAAGATTTGTCCTCTAGATTGATGCAGTACAGCAGGCTAGATTAAAACGGATTTTCGCACAGCTTAGCTTTGTTACGCCTGAACGCGAGTAAAGCTGCGAGTGTTGTATACTCTGCACACGGTTAGGGTAGTTGCAGCTGCAGGCAAGCCTTATATATATAATTTTTATCAGCCCGTCTCTGCTTTACACTAAGTCATAATTGCATAATTTTAGGCGCATTTACAATTTAATGCGACAGGTGAAAAGAAACGCAGGCAAAAAATTTAGGTTAATTGGAACGCAATAGTTAAAAAGCCACCAGAGAATGTCAAAAGAAGCAGACAGAGAACAAAAAAGTGAGCAGTTGTGGGTCAAAGAGTGCACTGGCCGCTGGCCAAAGCAATCCACGAGACGATGCACTGACAGCCGTTTCCAAATGCCTTTCAGCAGGGTTGGCTTGTCTGCATTTTTTATGGCCAGAACCGCCCCCTGTTTTTTCCATCTAATCCCACCTCAAGCCCCACCGTCAACTGCCTTAGGCAAATTAATTAACACGATTTTCATTTTCGCCCACGACGAGTTCTCGAAATACTAGTCCGCAAAATTGTCTGATTTTGATTTGAGTAATTGAGAAATCTTTCGCATTCAAGTGAATTATTCTTTTTTTTTTGCATTTTTTATTTTTTAATTTAGCAATGATTGCAATTTTCTTTCGATCTTTTTATCGTATGGAAATCAGTTTGGAAAACTGGTTGAGGCAGTTTTTTAATCAAAATATTTCGTAATTCTAGTCACCGCAAAAAAATGGGTTTGTGCTTTAATTTGCTTAATGCTAGTTAGGCGTTTAATGAAACGTTTCATGTAGCAGCTGATTGAATTAATATATAGATTTATTTGAGTTACTTTAGCGATTTGCTACTTGTGAGCATTTTCTGAGCATGTTAAGTTGGCTGCACTGCCCTGAGCCTGAAGGCGGTGAAGGTGGCTGCGCCTAAATATTTTTTTGGTACGTTAAGTTGGCTGCAACTAGTTTACTTGATTTATCTATTATATATAATAAATTGGTTTTAGGCTTGTTTTGAGCATGTAAATTTAGCTTAAAAAAACATGAAACGCAATTGATGAAATGGTGTGGCATAAAAAAATTATATAGGAAATTCTTCAAGCTCTCAGCTCGCTATTCAGCTTTGCAAATATTACAGGCTATAGATTATTCGCTGTATGAGACTTGTATATTTTCATGCTTACAATTAACATTCAATTAATGATATCACATCCAGTAAGACTGAGTATTTAAGATACCCGACTGTTACTGTGAATGGTTTACATGAAACTAGCTGTCGATGGAGTTGGTTAGTATACAAAAACTATGGATTTAATTGATACGATATATACGATTAAACTAAGACATGACAGCGGCAGGAATTGAATTAGTTCATTTGGCATGATATCATATGAAGGAGTTTTTACGTGTTTTTTAGAAAGGATTTTTCTATGTGGATGCTACGTTAGAGCCTATGCAAAAGGCGTTTGCCGATCAGTCAATAGAGAAAATGATGAAACACAAAATAGTTAACAACAAACAAACAAACAATGAAAAATACTTATAAACATGCCGGCAAACAAAACAACAGAGCGAGAGAGGGGGGAGCGGGGAGCACGTGCTCGTTATTCAAACGAATAGGATTTTCAGAATAAACGACTACGAATATGCGATTTGTTGTTGCTGTTATTCGAGCTACGCAAACGTAACAAATTTTTAGTTGTTCTTTTTGCTTTTGTTGTTGTTGTTGTTGTTGTTGTTGTTGTCGGCACTTACACATTCTTTTTATTTCCCTTGGAATCATAGATTGGATCATAATTGGTCCTACAGAAGAATAACAAGTGGTGTGCGGGTGTGTGTGTGTGTGTGTTTTGGGTATACAAAATTATAAAAAACAAATTCGATTTGTTTTATATTAAGAAACACACACAAACACACACACATATACAGATACGTGTGTTAAATGTAGGCTTCATAAAAGACAACTGTACAGTGACTGCAAGCAATTATCAAACACTTACGGCTTGGGCAAAATCGTATTATTCATATTATCCTTCCATTGCAGATCGGTAACTAGAGCCGGATCGGGCACAATCGGACGGCAGGTCAATATCAGGGGTTTACCCACGGGCTTCCGTTGCACTTGCTGTTTCGGATAGATCTCCAGTTTGGGCTGCTGAGCGCTGCTTAACTCTGTAAATGAGAAGATGAGGCAAAAGAAATGCGTTTAGACTGTGAATAGTGTTATAAGGTTCTTAAAGTGTATACCTATTTTAGCATAGGTATAAAGCTATATATATATAAAGATATAATAGCTATATCTACAAGTGAAAGATATGAAAGCAATAAGAAATAGATACTGGTATGATTGGAATAATTAAAATAATATTTGCAATGCTTTTGGCTCCCGCTTTTGGCTCCCGCTACAGGTTTTCTTCCAGTCGAGCACACAATTCTTGATATATTTAAATTTTAAATTTCGTTGTTTTTTTACAGTTACATTTTTTAATACCCATAAGTGTGTGTGGGCGAGTAATTCAATTTAAAATTAATTTTAATTGCCACTTGCGCACAAAAAGCTAAAAGAGGGCACATATGCAGCATATGTGGCTAGCGCATTTTGCCCATCTGCAAAACAGACAATGGCTTATTATGCACTGGGTGTGTGTGCCAGTGTGTGTAAATTATTAATTAAAGCAAGCATTTCCACAATGCAATTAAATTTTCAGAAATTTAATACGAGCTTATTAAATGTATGCAGAATGCATGCTATTTTACAGACGATAAGGTAAAACAGCCAAGAATATCCCAATGAGCAGGTTTTTTGTCTTCCTTTTTTTTCCGTAAATATATCTCAAATTGACATAATACATTTATTATTAATTAATATATGGTATGTAAAAGAATCCGTGCGCGACTTTTTTCTTGGTTAATAATTATTTACCAATTATAATTGAGCTCTTGCTTCAGTATTGCATTTCAGTAAGTTATATTATTTTAATTGTGAGTGATAAATCATTTTTTCAAATTGTAAACGAATTGCAGTGCTGTAACCAATAACATTTTTTAAAGTTTTCTTTTGATTAATTTGACCTTTTTTTTTAACACATATAAACATATATTTATTGTAATATTTATATTTCAAAACTACTTAATAAGTCATCGAGCAACTTTCACAGTTTAGCAACAGAGGGCTTTATAATTCTAGAACGGTTTAAGCTCGTCTTTTGACATAGGCAGCTACTTGGCTTTTTTTGTGGCATGCAGTAATTGCAATCTGTGGCTGCAGCTCAGAAAAAAAACTGAAACTGAAACACAGGGAGAGAAAAGAAATAGTTGCCCATTGTTCTTAAGCTTTCGCCTAATTGCGGTCAATTAAACGGTCGAATAAGCCTTTGTGCTGAGGTCAGACAGTAAAATGACCCACAAGAGTTGAAGATGAAGTTCAAAACTTGAAAACGAGAAGTTTTTGCAGCTGCCATTGCTTGCTTGTTCTGGTTGTTGTTGTAGCTGTCATTTTCATTATCATTTTCATTTTCATGAGCGTTACAATTAAATGCCTTGGCTATTTGTTTGACACTTTATTGGAGCAAGTGCCACCAGGCCCGCTCCCCTGGCCACCTTCAAGCTGAAGTCATCTCATTAAGCGCCAGCCAAGAAGCTGCCGTTGTTGTCGAGCTGAGAACAGGGGCCAAGGGGTTCTAAGGGGTGGGGTTAGTGGATACAGCCTGCGGTTAATGTGCGGCACTTAAGAACGAAATTTATGTACAACGGTCAGCGGCAAAAAGACTGAGTGGGGGTTTGGAGTGGGCTGGTGTGGTGTAAGAGTGGGTATCCATCTGTTCCGCTGCCGGCTAAGCAGCAGTTGATGTGGCACGCTTGCACGGCGGCCAGCGCATTTGTCTTACAACTTTATAGCTGCTGCCCATACCCTCTACTACAACACTCCCACCTCTCCCAGCCCAGTCCAGCCGTTGAACCAGCAACCGCATCAGTTGTGCCATCGAATTGTTAACCATATGGAAAAAGAAACGCTGCCAAAAAGAAAACACGGAACAGATTTTCAGTGCACACTCAAGTGCATTATTCATTTAATGTAAATGAGTGCACAACACTCACTCACACACACACACACACACCTACGCACTAGCATGTGCCACTTTGATACGCATTTTCCTGCGGCTTCATTTTCTTTTCGAATATCCATTGCATAGGGTATATAATAAGCGTATTCGACCTAATTAATAGTCGAAAAAGAAAATTGAGTTCATGGATAGCCCTAATTTATATATAAGCTCTTTACTTTGAGGGTAAATGTGAAAAAAAATAAATATATATGTAAGTACCATAATGTAATCCGAAAGTAAGATCATAGCTAGGGTATACTTTAACTTAATATAATTTTGAAAGTTAGCAGAATTATCTATGGTATAGTCAACATTTATAAACATCTTTTATTTCACAGATATTTTAATAAAGCTTCTGAGTTATACTATATACTACTATATCGTAAAGCTACAAAATCCTATTTAAGATCAGTTTACAGTTTACCATATCGTCTAGTTCTCATTGCAAACAGTCAATTAATTCAACTCCAAGGGTATTCCCTCTGCCATCTTTTCTAGACGGCTGCCTTTTCTTCTTTATTTTTAGTTTTTTTCTTTTTTTTTTATATGTTTTCAAGTTTTTTATGGTTTGGTGTTGTTTTTGCTGGGCAGAATGAATAAATTGTGGTCCATGGCATTAAACTGAGCGCTGAATGCCAAAAAGCAGCGTCAAGTGGCTCGCAAAATTAAATATGAGAAATTTATATGCAACACTGCCTCCTTTCCATGCAATTAATGCATGCTGCAAAATGGCGCCAACAATAACAACAACAGCAACAGCAATAAGAAAGCCAGTGAAGACATCTTTTGGTAGAGCAACGAAACTTGAATACTCTACACTAACTCTTTAGTTCGCTGTGTGAAAACATAGTTTGAAATTTGTTTTAAGAAATTGTTTTTCCTGCATATTTTTATAAAAGAGTAAAGTAGAAATTTGCCAAGAACGTAAAGTAGAAATTGCAGGTGAGTTGAGTTATAAACCCAAAGAAAATATATTTGAAATCACAAGAGGTTAAAAAATATAATCATCTAAAAAATCTCTTGAATAATTACCAAAAAATAAACAATTTTCGTATACATTTTAATCAGCTACAACTGCGAGAGGTGAAGGCAAATTCTAGCAAAAAAAATTATCTCAAATGCACAGCCACCGTGTGGTGCTAACTAAATAGTTAACGCTGCTTGAGTTGAGTGGGCGGTCACTTGAGTCGGCACTTAGCTAATATGCTCGGCAGTGAAGTGCCACAGCTAGGGGTGGGGATGGGGAAGGGGATGGGGATGTGGATGGGGAAGGGAAATGGCTGCAAGCACTCGGCGACGGCTGTTGCACCGGGCGTATGCTTAATTTATATTTATTTTATTTTAAATGCATGCTGCATAAATAAAGAGCGAGCAAAAGATAAAGTGTGTGTGTGGGTGTGTGTATTGTGGGCGGTTTTTCCGGCGCCGCATAAATAAACAAGCGGTTAAGAATTATCGCGTGCAGACGCAAGCGATATGGCAACGCTGCCAGCGCACAAAACCGAGGCCAGTTGAAACGGAAAGAGAGGGAGAGAGGGGGTCTGGAAAGAGACAAATGATAGGCTCACATTTGGCCATCTGGCATTTCCTTGACGTCCTTTTGGCATTAAATGTATGGGCCCAGGCACAGAAATTATTGTTGAAAAACAATTAACAATTGCACATTAAAAACGATATAAGAGAAAAAAGGCGGAAAAAATAAAGGGCCAATGTGCAAATTAACGCACACACACTCGCATACCAACACACACACACACACACACATATATATAGACTCGTGATTTTAAGCTTTAAGTGCTGCAAATTTTTAGCTCCTTTTTTTGCACTTTTTGCCATCATTTTTATAGACGTAAAAAGTTAAAATTAATATTTTGTTTGCGCCAAAAAGTTTTTGCTGCGCACCACCAAAAATGTTGATTTATGTAATCCCACCGAACACCCCACACTCCCCCAAACTAAAGCTGCCCCCGCTGCAAGGCGCGTCTGCCTGCAGCAACTGTGCGTGGCCAGGCAAAAAGTTAGTTTTGAATTATGGCACAAAAATGGTAACCCAAAAATGCGTAAAAAGCGTCTGGCAAATATTTTGCAGCCATATTGAGCAGGCAGGCAGCAGCCAACCACCAGCACCACCACATCAGCATCCCCCGAACCACAGCAAACTAAATGTAGTTTGAGGACAAGACGTGCTCAAGTGCCTGCCACGCCTGTTAAGAGGGCGGCTGGCTAAAAATACGAATGTCTGAGAGGCGGCTTTTAAATTTAGGCCCTGCTAGCACCACTCGTATGTGGTGGCAGATCAAACGGCTGCCGGCGTTGCCAGATTGTCAACCAAGTGCCGATCAAGAACTATTTGCTAACAAAAAAAAAAAAAAAACAAAATAGAAAAAAAAAACATTTCATGCATAGCTGTTGCTTCAAGGCCCAAGGTTGGTTGGAGAGGGGCTGGTTGGGTGGTGCGCTTGGGTGGTTCAGCTCATACATATGCGCAATAAACATTAGAGGCGCCGTCAAGTATGTTGTAAAAACATGTTTGGCATATTTGATGGCATACTTTTAGGCATGCATGCGTGCCCCCAAACACGAACAACTCAAGGGAAGTGTGTGCGGGGGCGGGGGGGGGGGTTGTTATTCGTTTATGGATGGATGGAGAGGTAGTATTTTTTTTTGACTTGCCAGTCACATGTGCAACGCAATCTGCTCAAAATTTCAAGTTTTATTTGCACTCGTTAGACATAAAAGTCGGCACTTTTTTCTCATTTTTCTTTGTATTCAAACATGTTGC
This sequence comes from Drosophila sordidula, assembly GCA_035047465.1. NCBI lineage: Eukaryota > Metazoa > Arthropoda > Insecta > Diptera > Drosophilidae > Drosophila > Drosophila sordidula. The sequence continues at coordinate 7,905,116 of JAWNPQ010000136.1, read as the reverse complement.
ATGCTTCAGCGCGACGCCACGCCCTGCCCCATTCGCAGCCAACGCCACCAGCAAAACGTCGCAGGCACAGGAAACTGGAGCGCAGCCGCCTCAAGTGGTTGCCCACGTCGCGTTTTTCAGCCATTTGTCTGTCTGTCGCATGCCCTTTGAATTCACAAATATGCCACACACACACACACACACACACACACACTCATAACATACAGCAGACGCAGCAAGCAACGCGCTTACACAGCGACATTTGCCATTGACAGTTTGGTATACCCTGTAACTATGAAGTGAACCAAACAGCGTATGATGATTTTATGAGTAAGTGTGTAACCTAAAGCTTAAAGCTTGTATAAGCTATATGTAGACCAATAAATGCAAACACAGGGCTTCTATTCGATATATATACCCTTTAGGTTATGTTTTTGCTATATATCTTTTCTATATTCTATATCTTTTCATTCAATTGATGGCAAATTTGGCACATTTCCTGCCAGAAGCCTGTTATAGCCAGGAAAGAAAAACACTCATAGCGCACTCTGTAAAAGCTCAGCATAGGGTATGCTGTAGTCGCACACTCTACTCTGTCGCACGCTTTGTTTTTTATGTAATTTGACTTGAAAATTTCATGAGCGTTGCCGCCAAGTGTCGTTTCAGCCCGAGATAGTAATGGGTAATGGGGGAACGGGGCTGCAGCCCAAAGCTGTCCGTTCGACTCTGGATTGCTTTTGCACACTTGTGCGCCATCGTAATTGCTGTCATTCCAGCGCCAGACAGCGCAGTGCTCTTGTACCCTGTGTAGGTGCGGCACATGTTGCGATATATTCAGAAATTTGCACAACTTTACGTGACCCACAGAAATCTGCTGCTAGTGAATGAAAGCATATGATTTGAAACGATTGCTCTAAGCATTTTTATTGTTTTCAATTCAAACTATTAATACTTATTTGAGCTACAATTTATAACAAATTTGTAAAATTCATTTTTATACGGGATGCGAAACCGCCTTCCCCTTTTTTTTTGTTATTGTAAAAGCCCAAAAAGAGCTGTACTGAAAACTGGAGAAGAAGGAAAATTTGATATTGCTTTATTTTACTTCCAAATTCTTTGATATAGGTTTAAAATTGCCATATACAGGGCATTGCAAAGTCGTTAACTTCCCGGCTATCTTTATGCCAAAACTAAAATGCAAAGCACGCGGACTATATTTTTGGCCGACTGACAGGCAATTTGTTAGCCTGAAACAGAATATGGCTGAATGATTTTTTGGGGTTGTCAAGTTAATTGTCCACGAGTTGTAAGAAAAGAGGCGCCCAAAAGGCGGCAGCACAAGTTCTTACAGTGTTGGAAAATGACCTTCAACGGACTAGCGACAAGGTCAATTTGTAATGTGTCTAATGTCTAATTGACACAAAATATCTGCACTTGAAAAATGCCATTGTCTGCCTGTGTGTGTGTGCGCTTGTGTCGGTGTATGTGTGCGGTTGTGTGTTGGGGCAAGCGTCTGTTTGGCGACCCAGAAACACAAAAGTCAGAAAACGCCAACGTCAAGTGTTTCAATTGCGAGCCAATGCTAATACAAATGAGGTCATTATGAGAAGAGCCCCCAAGAGAAAGGGAGCGCAAAGAGCGTGAGACAGAGAGGAAGAGGGAGCATAGTATAGTACACCCCCCACCCCCCACCCCCCACTCCCACCTTGCTCCATCCACCTCTTCTATTATTTGCGCGTAATGGCAAGCCAAGTGGCGACAAAGTAGTTCAAAGTTTTTATCTGTTTGGGTTCGCCATTTTGGTTCTCTTTCGGTTGGCCAACGCCATAAAACGGCTAATGAAAACTTGATGAGCATTGAACAAGTGGCAACGCCAGCCAAAGGGAAAACAAGTGCAACTGGTTAAAAGGAAGCGAGCAAAAAATGGCCAACAGAAAGCGAACGAGCGAGAGATGAGCTTAATGTAATGGCCAAAAGCGTAAGTGAACCGAATGAATGCTGGTTAGAAAGCAACGCGACTAACTGCAAACTGCTCCGATGGCGGGAGAACTACTCGAGTGACGTTCCACTAGCCAAAAAACAAATCCACTGAGAATGTTGCAGTTGGGTGTGAACAACTGCACAATTCACTGTTCGCCATGTAATTGCTTAAACTGTCGAAAGCACTGTCAACAATTATTGTTATCTCAAACTTCAAAACTGTAATTAATTATAGCAAATTTTGAGGAAGTCATCAATAGTCTACCTACTAAGGACATTACACAAGCCCAATTAACTCCTCTTTACTTTTTAAACTCTTCCTCTTTCTCCTACGTAAATAGTCTCTTGTGAGCGGATTCGATGTTGGCAATTCTGTTGTGTGCCTCATTCTTAAACGTTTAGAGTGCACTTCACTGTAGTCTGCTAATTGAATTCATAAAAGAACTCTTCTATAATAATTAACAATTAGAAATTAACTTGCTCTTAAGAAACCCTAATATATATATTTATTATTTTATAATGTATTAGCTTTGTATAATATAGTAATATAGAAATTGGTTAATTGAGATTTTTTTACGAAGCAGGGCTATAAATTTGAATTGAAAATGTTGTTGCTTTCACTGTTTTTCTTTAAGTATTAGTAATCTATGGCCAGGCTTACGAAAAATTTAAAATATCCTGTTCAAATATTAGATAAGCGCTTCAGCAAACAATGCCGAAGACAATTTCAGAGCTAATGCCTGTTCCTATGCGGGGGTTGCCAGGTCGCAAGCTGCTTGACGTTGCCAGACAAAGAGCAAACAAACACAAATTGGATAAAAAATATGAATAAAATATATACATATATATGCTTTATAGAAAATAAACGCAGCCAAAGTTCAAAGATCAAAAGATGGCCAAACAAAATGGCGCGAAAATGTTACAGCCACAAAAGTTTTTCAATCACATTTGGCGTAAGAGACAGAGAAAGAGCGAGCGAGAGAGGTAGATGGATGTCTGCAAGGTAATGCTCGGACTTATCCGGGACATTGCTGGATATTAAAAAGTAGTTTGGCTACAGTCCGAAAAAAAAGAACAATTTATATATATAAAAGACGGAAAACCAAAGGAAAAAGTACGAAAAAGAAAAACCAAACATTTTCAGCAGTCGAAACTGAAAGTTTGCGGCCCAAGATACAAGAAAAAAACCAGAAGGCGTGTTAAGGTTTAACTGCTCGACTGGCAGCTACCCTGTAACAGTTTTACAACGTTCCAATGTTCGTTTATACATTAATAGATAATGTATATAAATATTAAAAATGTTTTGATATGCATATAAGTTAATTTACCCCTTTCATAAATCTTTTAAATCTTTATAAAGACTCCAGAATATATAGATAATGTGATGTGAAATTAAAAAATAATTGAATTAAAATATATTGATCGTCGATGATTGCATATCCCAAATATAAATTATATAAAGATTTATTATACCCAATTGCACATTTCATAGGGCATAAAAAACGGGCCCAGCTCAAAATACTAAAACTTGAGCTTATTATGCGCGCATAACTTTTTTTTCGTGCTGCTCGTTTTTAAGTTACTTTGCGTATTAAGTAAACTTGACTGATAAAGTTCACGCGCGCTACTCTCTCTCTCTCTCTCTCTTATCCTCTCTTTTGCGTTCCCGCTCTGACTAACCTCTTCTCGTTCTCTCATTCGCTGGCGTTTTAAAGTCGCGCGCCATGTGCGTTGTCTACAAAATGGCGTGTGAAAGCTCAATGGCCAGCTGCCGGTACGGCTGCCAGCAGCCAGTTGTGTGCGTGTGTGCGAGTGTGTGTGTGGGAGTGGTGGCCGTGCAGTTAGCTGCTTGGTTTGTTCGGCTGACGAGCGGATTGCGCCGCGTGGCTTATGGCAACTTGCCGAAAGCAGAAGAGGAAGAAGAGAAAAAAATGCTGCCAAGTTGTAGGAACTTGTAACAGCTAAAACAGCCCCCCATATACACATCCCCTCTCAGTCCCTTTAGCTGTTTCTGACTGTTTTATTTTGCTTTTAAGTGCTTGAATATGTCTTGTTAAGTAAGCAGTTAGTTTTTTGGTGCATGTTGTCTATGGCTGCTACTCATCCCTCCCCGGCCCCACCCCTTTGCGTTCAACCCCTAGCTGGAGCTGCAGCCCTTTAGTTGCTTCGCAAGTTTCGCTGCAAGCCAAAAGTTACATCGAGCGCTGCTTTTCTTGCATTTTTCCTAGGTATTTTTTTATTTTGCTGTATACCAAAAGTTTTGTGTTTGGGCTTTTATTTATTTTGCTTTCTGTGCTGCCTTTTTGGTCGGCAACTTTAAGCAAACCCCAAAAGTCACTACCGCTCATCGTCGCCCCCTCCCACAACTTCTTCCGCTCCTCGCAAAGTCCAAGTCCAAGTTGTTTTTAAAGCTCCTGCTGCGGCATGTGTGACATAAGTAAGCCTAAGAAGCTGCCACATCTCGGTATCTGCGCACAGCTTACAGCTCCATTTCAGTTAAGCAACCCTCCCTACCAACCCTATCAACAAATTCTTAAGCTCTAAGTGACAGCTACTAGAGAAATAAACTTAAAATTTGGTACATTTTATATACATTTTAAAGTAAGTTTTTTGGTAAGAACAAATTTTTAGTATTTTATATTTCTTACAGGAGATGACATAGCTGAGCGTGTCCGCGCTTTTCATCTTTCTTTCTGTTATGTCAACACAGTTTTCCAATTCTCAAGCTTAACTGGGTGTCAGCACCCGTAATTAAAAATGTAATACTTACATATATAATTTTTAATGTTCGATCTGAGCTGGATGGCAAACTTATGTAATTCTTTAGCAATAGCACTCTTACGCTGTTATTGTTAACAATTGTATCAATTTTTAATACATTTTGCTAATCAAAAAAATATTGCCAATACTCGATTCTAGCTAGTTGACATATTTATTATTGACTATAGTTGTAAAACATTTTTCTGAGCTAGGAGGCAACTCTTGTGGAAGTAAACAACTTTTATAATATATGAGCGGTGCTAGGTGGCAACTCCTGTAATTATGTAAACCCCAAGGCGTTCTTGCACATAGCTTTCTTTTATATTAAGCTGAGAATCCTTTTGTCGTTAATCAAACCCAGTTTCAAGCCTGACGACAATTCGTCTATAAATCCAAACCATTTTTTAATCCATAGCTCTCAGCTACGTGGCAACCTCTGGCGTTGAACTTGAATCTCTTTGGCAAAAAATGAGCAATTGTGGGTCTCCCGCGTAACCGCGATCCCGCCCAGCGCAAAAGTTCAATTGCATAAATTAACAAAAGCATTTGCGCACACAAAATTCCACATAGCTGATTCTGGTAACGTCGTTGACCCGCGGCCAGCGTTGCCAGCTCACCATTATTGATGCATTTAAATGACAATTCGCGTATGAAATAAGAGCAAGGGTGGGGCAGGGGGCTAGCCGAACGGCTGTGAGATGAAGCGACCGTCCGGCTTGCGAGTGAACTCATTAAAATGCCATTTAATTAATCATCGCAACGGCGAATGAAACCAACCAAATGCTATAATTCAACGCCATATCTCCACTCTCCCCCTAGTTGGCGGTGCGGAGGGGCCAATATATGTGGAGGCTTTATGGTTGATAATATGCAGTGGGTCGATTGATTCAACTGCGACTCATCCATTGGCGAGTGCAAACTGCAATGAACTGGCGCGGAGTCAAGCGCATCAGCAACGTTGCCAGATGTTATAGAGTAAAGGAAAGAGGGAGAGAGTGAGCGAGAGAGAGAGAAAGAGTGAGTGCGAGTGCTGGAGTATCAATTAGTTGGACTTACGCTTAACTTGGCTGCCCAATTGAGTCCGAAACCGGACCCTACAGCTCTACAGCTCTACAGCTCAGCGGCTCAGTCAACACAGGCGAGTGGCATCAATCAAGCCATCAATCAAATATGTGCAAACCCCGCCGCTCGCTATGCTGATCGATTTATGCTAGACAATTTCCGAGTCTAGACCGTGCTGCAGCTACCTGACTGCCGGCCGGCCACACCCACAGTATTCGCCGCATTATTGTGTCGCACGAGGGTTGCCAGACCAGGCAAATTATGCAGCAGCCCATCGATCAAAAATGTGCGCCAAAACGGGTCTATTCTCTATCTCGGGGGTGGGGGCGGCCTCATAGTTTTTGCAGTCATCAATTTGGTCTTTGATTTGCCTATCCTATCCTTTTTTTTTCTGTCCATCGCTTCGTATTTTCTTTCCCCCTCTTCGTCTTCTGTTCTGTTGCTTAGTTTTTAATTCTTGGCCTCTGCAGCGTTTGCATTTGGATTTTTGCGATTTAGCGAATCTCGTGACTCAATTGAGCTGTCAGTGCTGCCATCCTGGCATGATGGATGGCTGCAATAGGGGACTCATATCCTCACCCTGTCCTGTGTGTCGAGCCAGAATTTTGATATATGCCACAAAGTACGCTCAGCTACGTCTTCAGCCCTCTAATTTGGCCATACGCTCGACTCGGCTTTGACTGCAGCTGGCTAATATGACAGACGAGGGCAGCCGGAAAAACTGTCTGGCTTAAAAAAAAAATAACTACAACAACAAAAAGAAAAGGTAAGCGCGACAATTTGCCACTGATATTTTCAATTGACATTGGAATTGACTTGGCCATTCAACAACTGGGCTTTTCATTTAAACAATTATTGTATAATAATTGAAATGTGAAACAAATTGGCTGACGCTCAAGCTTAAGCATCGATAGCAATTAACTTTTCAATTTCAATTTTAATTTAAATAAAGTCAATTTTACGAAGTGCTACAATTCACATAAATAAACTGTAAATATATTAAGATTAAATTGTACCATTTAATGATTATGTTTTTCAATGTTGCAATGTCTTTCAATATAACATTTTTAAATATTATTGATATTTGTTTTATATTTAATAATATTTATATTTGTTTAAACAATAAATAATAATTAGCCGGAGCTTATGGAAACAAGCTTCTATTACGCAAGGTTACTCTTAGGAATCTTGTGGAAAAACAATTTTATTTACACTTGAATTTGAAACAACTAAAATGTACAAATAATATAAGCTATCTGTTACTTTTTTAATTTTTCTGACAATCATTTTATTTCATATCTGACAATCATTTATTATAATTTTCACATTTTCTTCCAACTGTTAGTTTATTTAACTATATTTTTTCAAGTTTACTGCTTTTTATTGAAGCGTTTACATAATTTTATATCTATTTTGCATTCTTTGAAACATTCTTTATTTAATCTACCACTACTTCTACAATCTACTTTGCTCAATATTTCATGTACGTATCTAACAAACCGCTTATAAAAACGTCAATCGATTGATATATATATATATATACATATCTGTGGATGTACATGTATATATATAAATTTCCAACTTAACGTATTTTTTCACATTTCCATTTAACTGCAGAGATTTCTTCAATCAATTTTATTTGCTTTCACTATTAAGTTTTTGCATTCGTTTCAATTTTACTTTAAAAGCGGTTATCGATTATCAAGCGATTGATATCACGTATCCCAGCAGATGTATCTATCATCTTAACAATAATACCTTTTCATCTGCCTTAATATCTTCCGTCATCTTCAGGAACGCATTTCAATTAAACAGTTGTCAACGACAACAATTTTCAATTTGGTTTTCTCAGTTGTCTGGAAAATCTATGAGCTATTAAATATACCAGCAATGGCCAGGCAGTGAAAGGCTTTTTATCTTTAAGATACATAACATACACACACACACAAGCGCACATAAACACATTCATTGAGTGGAACAAATTGTTGTTGTAGTTTAACTGGGCCACAAGAAGGTTAAGTGACTCAGAGTTGACAAACAAGAGAGTGTAATAAAAACAATTTGCTATTGCTGGCGGCTATTTGAATTGTTTGGAATATACAACAAAATCCACCGAGTATTGAGTACTGAGTATATTGTGCAAGTGCACTCCCTATAAAAGCCCCCCGCCCCATCTCTAGCATTAAGCACACACAAGAAGAGAGGGAGGGAGAGAGAGCGAACGATGGAAAGCTAAATTAACACCATCACACAAACTAATTGACTTCAATTAAAAAATAATTCCATACACATAGCTGCTCGGTTACAATGCGGTTGTCAAACGACCAGCAAACGATGTATTTTCAATTCAATGTATTTCCAGTTAGCTATAGATACTCTATTCTCTAATAGAGATAAGATAGATAGTAGAGGCATTAAGAACATTGATTAACATTAGGATGTTTTTTTTTACAGGAAGAGAGTAAAGCAGTAAGTGCATTGTGCAGGCTATAAAATACAAACATAGACTAAAGCTTTATATGGCAAAGCTAACCAGGATGCAACAGAGCAGAATTGTAAGCAGTATGTTTGGATTTGAAAGACTTATAAAAGCAAAAGCTTTTAAAACTTGTTCAACATACACAAATAACAAAGTTAAACTCAAAGTAATAGGACACAAATGTTTTAAAGTTGTAATCTGTATGAGCTGTGATTTCGCAGCCTTCGCATAAAGCTGCCAAGCACCTTTACGTCGTCAGAAACTATCATGGGGTCATAATTTTTATCTGTTTCGCTTTGCTTTTTATATACAAGCGCTTTAACATATTCTAAAAGAATCATGGAGTTTTTTCAGCTTTTTTTCATCATAGCCATGTTCTTTTTAGGTACCTAGAAAATCTTAACAAATATTATCTTATTATTGGCCAATAAATTACTCTATTATTTTTGCCTGAAGTTCATAAAATTAATATTTGAAAGTAAATAGAATGTCAGCATATATGCAGTGCTGCCAGCATGTATCATTTGGCATATTTGGCAGCACAAACTTGCATTTGACAGTTGACAGTTAAATACAAATTGTATTGTTCTGCAATGCGCCAACTTGACATTCAGTTAAGCGATAGCAAAATGTTGACAAGAGAAAATGCAAACAATTATTTGGTAGCCAACTAACGTGAACTTTGACACGAACATGTGAGAATGAGCTTTCTTACCCATAATCTCAGTGCTAAATGCAAGGTATTTACTAGTCAGGTACTCTCAACGTGTGTTTTCTCTCTCTCGCTCTACTTTGTTTTCTCTTCAAATGGGCTAATCAAAATGTGGACATGTTAATGAAACATTCAAACAGCAGGATGGATGCTGTTAAACTAAACCAAATTAAATGGAAATGAAAAACAGAGAAAAAAGGGAAATAGGGAGGATAAAAGCAAACAACAAAGTAAATAATAGTATAAAACAATTTAAAATCATTGTGCTCCACGCACGGGCCGAACAAATACATTTTTTTTCGACTAGGCGGCAATTTTTCATTCATTTAAAATTCATTTAATTCACTCGCCTCAAATTCCAATATATTCAAATCGATGCGAGATGTCAGAGATGTAAAATGTAAAAAGGATATAGAGGTAACGGGGAGGGGAGTGAGGGGAGCGGGGTAGCTGAGTGCATGTTTGCGCATGCAAATGACCGTATTTTCACTTACTATCTGGCATCTCTTTTCAACTGACATCTGGCATCTCTGTTGCGATTTCAATGTGTGGAAGTTTATTTCAATAGCCATTATAATTAACAATTTCATGTGGTGTGCCTACTATTTATATAATTTTTTATTGTTTTGCGATCCCAAAACAAGTTTCTACCTATGATGGGGCTAGGAAAGGGATCGGGGGTATTGACAGTTTGTCAGACATTGACAGCAATAGTAGAAATTGTAATGAAACAATTGAATTTGCAATTGGCAAAGTCTAAACTTGTACAACACTCTTGGTAATCAAAGCTCAAGTGGAAATTTTATTGTGGTAAAAGGTAAAGGACGTAAAAATTAATTAAAAACCAAGTGCAGTGAGAGAAAAGAGTAAACGAACATGAAATACCCTAAGTCATGCTTAAGATTCGATAGACAATACGTTTAGAATTTCGTAAGAATTTAGAATGAGGTAATTGAAATTCCACCAATAATATACGCCATATAATATGCCTTTTGTTTTCTCAAATAATTATATGACTTTAATTTTCCAAATATCCTTATAATGCAAAATACAGGATACAAAAAACCAAATTAAAATCTGCATTATGCTTGTCAATTGACTGATGCTGATTGAATTGAATCGAATTCAATGCATTTTAGACTTAATTAAATTAAAAGTTTTTTGAAATACATAAAATAGTATACGACGAGTGAAAAAAGCTGTGAGGAATTTAATAGTAAATAAATGTTGAATTGAAAACATGTCTTTTCGGCTAAAATTGATTGGGAGGATAGAGATATTTAAAACATTTATTTAAAAGCTAAGGAATAAGGGATTCTTATTTTATTCAAATGTTTATTAAATATGTAAATGGAAAAATAGCCAAAGCAATGTGGTTTAAGTAAATTAAAGCTTATGCAAATTATAAGATATGATAATATTCAATGAGTTACTTGACAACAGCTGACTGAAAGCCAAGTGAATTCAGTTAATTTCGATTGAAGCCGACGAGAACTACAATTGTAGTTTCAAATAATCATTAAATTTGAGAAGCTTTCGATAACATAGTAAACTTTTCCCTAAGACTTTCATGTATTTTATTGCCTCGACTCAAAGTTAAGTTCAGTCAACAACTGTGAATAGGTGCCAAAGAGCACACATACATGCATCACATAAAGTCAGAGCCGAGGGTTTGTCAGGGGGCGCGGTCAGGTCATGGGAAGGCGGCCGTTAAATATTTAATTAAATTCACACAAAAACCACATTTTGAAGCAGCCTGCCAACCAACAAAGTAACACAGCTGACCAAGCCCAGGACAAGAAAGTAACAGTAGAATGAAAATGCTTTTTGCGGTTGGCATTGAAATGAGTAAAGTGCCGAGGCTCACAGAATCTTACGAGCTAAAACGGAGGGCCGGGGTGATAGGAATGAGCTACGCCCTCTGTTTGGCTGGGCAACACTTGCAAAATGCCACTGACAACCAAAGAAAATTTATAGCAAAAATTTATGTACTCATTGTTGTTGCGTTTTTGGCAGACAAAGAGGGGCGTGGGGGGGGGGGGCAGTTGGACACTGTACGCAAAATATTTTCATGCTGTTTATACTTTTATTGCAAATATCTGTACGTCTCGCTGGGGTCTAAGGATGCAGCAGCAGTCGCAGTCAGCCCCAACAGACATGTGTCAGCTGCAAGACGTAGGCCAAAGCCGAGTGAGTGGAGAGGGGTGCGGGGAGTTGCTGCCAGGGTTGCCATTCATATACGAAAAATATTTGCATGTTTAAATGCTGCCGCGCGCTCATAAATCACTTAGCAAAATGTGTGCGACGACGAACCAGAGGGGTGGGGGGAGGGGAGGGGAGGGGGAGGCAGTTCCCAAGACTGCATCTGCAGCTGGGATGGAGCCTGAATTCTGACCGACCGGCCGGCCGGCTGCAGTGCGTCAAGCGTGAAAAAGGCAGCTACTCGTTGCTAATTTTTGCAGCCACTGTTGGCGCTGAAGCGTGTCGACAACAACAACAACAACCACCACACACACACACACACACACCCTGCTGGGGCATGCCTCATTTAAATGCGGCAACTAGCACTTGCCACACAGTGCCCGTTCACATGCTTCGCACAGCAAACAACTCTAATCGCAATAAATTTGCCACATATATGCGTCTTGGCCAGGCTTTAAGCCAGCTTTAAACGCATGCCGCAAACAACTTGTTGTCGCTGGCAACTGGCAACTGACTGACAGCACAGACTGTTAGTTGCACAAATGACTAGACGGTTTTCTTCATTTTGTGGTATATTTTCCAGTTGTCAGTCTGCCGGCCAAAAGCCCGAAAGTGTCATTAAAAACTTAATGAAAGAATGAGAAAACTTGCTTTAGTGCCTAATTGAAAGAGCGAAACGCACTGAAAAGGGAATTGAAACTTGAAAATAGGATGTTCAAATTGCAGCTAAAAACCAGACAAAGTTGTAAAGTTGTAATGAATGGCATCTGAAATAGTGTTGAGTGAAAAAGAGATATTGAACTAAATTAGAATTGAAGATAGCTTAAAACAGTTGATTGAAAAAACAAAGATATGATTAAAACCAAATAAGAATGATTGAAACAATTTGTATTTAACTGTCCTGTAATCCACTTAACACAAATTTTATTATAGAATTAAATTAACTAACTTTAAGATGCAGTTGCTGGTTTGACCAGTTGAAAGAAAAACGTTGAAAGTATTGAGTATCATCAAAAAATTCAGTCGCAATGAGTAAAGTTTCAAAAATGATTGACTGATTGATAATGAATATAAACGTAGCTAAACGAGTATTACGATTGAATATTGAATTCGAGTTGAAAATAAGTTTGTAAATTAAATACCTTACTAAAGCTAAAACTAGAACATATGGAGAGCGGAATTGAATGGGGGAGATATGTGGTTTAAATGAAACGTTACTCATGTTATTGATTAAACAAAGGCAGAAATTCAATTTAGATCGACTCAATGTAGGCAGCCGACAGTGTAGTCAGAAATAATGCAGCAAATGTTGCACCTACCGTACTTAATGTGCGCGGCACGTGATTGCTTACTTTGATATTGTGTTTCCGGGCCAGGAGGGGAGGGCGGATAGTGTTCAAGTTAATGGCAATTGAAAGGAAAATTGAAACTGGAATTGCATGGAGAAGCCATTGAGAGCATATGTGCGCTATCTGTATGACAGACCTGTCACCTTATCACGTGGTAAATCTCGAGCTGCAGAGCACATTAATTGGAACACACAGGATGGCGCATTGGGGGCTAGTTGAATTGCTTGGGGATCGACTAAAGGAAGCCGAGAGAAAAGACCGAGCGAAACGGTGCTTAATACAAAAGCAAAGCAACTGAATGCAGTATGAGGCGATGCGAGTCAAGTCGAGTCGAGTCGAGGTGCGATTGGGTGAGGCGTGCGATGCCAATGCCTTTAATAGCATAAGCAGGCAACGGAGTGCTACTTAAGAAACTGCAGCAAAGGTGAGCAGGGGGATGGGGGCTGCTGCAGGAAGATGATACTAGAACTGCTGCTGAGGCAATAGAGAGATACATAGATAACATTGAATGAAAAGGATTTTGGCGCGCGCTTAGTACGATGATGAAGGAGCTGCCGGGAGAAGCAGCTGAAGAAGAAGAAAAACGACAACAGCAACAACATCGAACGGAACCTGAGTTCGACGTGGCGTCCAGAGTGTCTGCACAGCACATGGCGCATGAAAAGTGAAGTGTGGAAACAAAGTGCAAGACCCGAAGGGGGCTTTTAGGCACAGGGGAAAGCGGAAAGGGGAAAGGGAGAGGGGGACGGGGACGGGGTACAGGGGCAGCCAGCGTCACCGTCATCGTCACGCCTGCATCCTTTCAGCGGTGCACTATATGAGTATTTCCTGCCCGCCTGCGCGTACCTATTCTCACTTTACGTGCGGCAGCTTCATCCGCTCCAGCGCTTTGCATATGTGTGTGCGGGTGCATGTGTGTGTGTGTGTGTGATTTAGTGTGCGGGTGTGTGTGCCTGCACTTGTGTTTTCCTTTTCAGTTTGCCCTGTGTTTTCGTTCTTTTTTGTTTGCCCTGCAAGTGGGTATTCCAATTTTGTGACTAAATGTGTGACGCCTAAAAGGAGACCCTTCCGAACCCATAAAGTATAAATTTTCTTGATCAGAAGAAGCCCATTCTTTATAGGAACAATCGCTCGAAAGAGGGTTTTGCTCCTATTTTTTTTTCTTGACAAGTATTAATTTATTAAAACTCATTTAATACAAGCTTAACTACGTTTCATACTATATCATATGATTGTGGACTCTACTATGTTATTCGGTTTCCTGATATCGTAATCAAGTTCAGATAATATCAGAAGAAACTTTTTACTCACAGATTTTTATATTTTACTGCTCAGAGGGGAGCAATCAATGTTAACAATTATACGAATAAAAAATATTTACCAAAATACAGTTGGCGTTAGGGTAAGGGGAGGTGTTAAAGGGTATTAAATCTTCGCCAGGCGGAAGCCAATTATTCTGCATGTTTTCTTATGTCACTGTTGTTGTATTTCACCAACAGTGCCTGCATAATTCTGGAGCACATTCGGTGCCCGTGCAACGTGTGGCGCTATTAACACTTTTGTCATTATCGCCAGCGGTAAGGGGGCGTGGCCCGTCACCTGCCACGCTTAAACGCTAGCACAGCCATTGCGCAGGTGAGTGCCCAGCGGGCAATGGAGGGGAGCGGCGAGGGGCAGGGTATGCGCAGCGGAAAAACGGAAGTTAAGACTTCCGTTTGACGGCGACGTCGCCCGCTCCTTCTGTTGCTGATGAAGCTATTCGATTTAAATGCAGGCGCTCCCTAAAGATTGGACGAGCAGGCAGGACCCAGCGAAGGGCAAGGGGGAGGGGGGTGGCGGGGGCATGCACTGCGCCCATTTCGCATACATGTGCAGCCGAGTGCGCGCCGCTCCTCTGGACGTGGCATGCGTATTCAAGTGTAAGCGAGCTGAAGTGTCATTGTGAATTGGGAGCATAGCATGCGGCGTGGCCTGCAAAGGGGGAAGAGGAGGGGGGGGAGGGGGGCAGCGGGGTAACCGGGTTGATGGGGGGAACGACAGAGTCTGGAACTGACGGTCCGCGTTCTGGCCATGTCCGCTGATTAGGGTTGCACGCCTAGCGCACAATGGCCACAATGACATGACGTGTACAAGTGGTTCATTTCTTTATATACAAAAATAATGTGGGGCAGGGGTAAGCGGGGGTACGGTAAGTGGGGGAAGGGTGGAGTGCATTCAATGGAAAATTTAGGTTACTTTGAGGATTGATGATAATCAGAATAATGGCAATGTTGGGGTAGGCACTACAGTTAGATTACTAGGTGCTTACAGGAGCACGATTAAGAAGGAAATTTAAGCGTTATCGATGTTATCGATAATGAATGAAAGTTGCTAACGAAAGTTGTTTCAAGATAACTAAGTAAAAATGTTTCGACAACAGTTATCGTTAACAGTAATGAATGTTAAGAACAAATAGAGCAACAAATTGAAAGCTTACAAAAAATGGTTGATTAAATTGAAAACCAATCGAAACAGAATTGTCTATAGCACATATGTCTTTAACAATTTAATTTAAACTTAGTTTAACAAAAGCATTTCTAGCGCCATAATATTTGTCAATAACCAATATCAAATAGTTATCGACCCTATCCACCGTTTGAACCCAATTTGCATAGGTTCACTTTACAGTTATCGACAATGCATTCAAAGCATGTCAAGCGAAAGTCAGACAAACAAAGACATACATTTAAATTCGATTTACGGGCGATAAGGACACATATCGTTATCGATATGCATGAAGCACATACAAATGACCATTTCCGCATGCGAAACATATCGGATTTGCATGACAACAACAACAAGAACAAAACAAAGACGATAAGGTGAGAGCCGAGAGAAAGAAAGGAAATGAATTATTTATGAATGGCATTCGGGATGCCACTTAATTTCGTATGTAATCCCATTCTGGGCACGGCCCCGCATATTCAGCCCCTGATCCCTACCTTAAGATAAGTTCACGCACAATCGATAATTCATATGCATGGCTTTCTGAGACGTGGAAGCTGTGTGCGTGTGTGGGAGTGTGTGTCAGTTTGGCATATTGTGTGTGTGTAATTCGTTTTTTGACTTTTTTTCTCGCTTACGTGCGAATTATGGTGCTCGCCCCCTTGGCTCCTCCCCTCTTGCTATAAGATTTATGTGGCGTATGTGCGGTGTGTCAATTTTCTCTGGGTATTTCAACAAGCAAATTTTCCCAGCGCCCCCTCCGCCGCATTCCCTACGCTCACTTATGCAAAGTGGCTGCAGAGGATGAAAGTGCAGAGATTGTCGTTGCCATCGTACTCGTTCTCGTCATCGTCATCGTTATCGTTGTTGTTATCGTTGTTGTTGTTGTTGTTGTTGCTGTTGCTGCCGCTGCTGCCAATGAAGTGGAAAATGTGAATTTATATGAACGACTACGCGGCATAAGTAATAAAAAGTAGCAAACGCAGTCGATGACGTTGCTGGCCGCCCCTGCTTCGGTCCAGGCCCATCCTGTTCGCAGTCCTGTGCCTTGTGCCGTCCCATCCTTGCTCTGGCAATGTTGCCCGTGATGCCCCGTTAAGATAATTTTAACGATGTCGATAAACTTCAATTTCATTGCCTACCCACTGCTGGCTGTGGCAGCGGGCGAAACCGATCTGTTCACCGGGCTGCGGCGTAGGGGCCAGCGCCTAGGCCAAAGTCCGCAGCGGCAACTGTGGCTGGCTGTCTGCCATTTATGAGCCAACTTTTGCTTGAATGCCATTTAACTGTGTAATATTGGATAATGCTGCCGATGACAGCGACACAGCGCGTCATGATAGGGTGACCAAAGGAACCTCCCGCCCCACCCCCGCCTACAATTCGATAGCTCTTGATTACATTTCGGTTTACGCTAACGACTGCCATTCGACTCTGTGTGTGTGTGCGCGATTACTTGTATGTATGTGTATTTTTATTGACTTATTACGAATATGTAGATATCGATAATATATCGATTGCTGTAATATGTTGTCCATACTTGAAATACATGTGCGTGAGTGTTTGGTGCGTAGGTAAAACTGCAATTAACTTCGAAAGAATGATATGATAGTATATCGATTGTTCTAGTATTGTCTGGGTATTGTAATGGGCTGTTTAATCTTGTGTGGTCTTTCGATAAGAACTGTCGATAGGATTTGATTTATTTAATTTAGGAAAGGCTTTTGATATTATTTCAATCCTGTTCAGAACAATTTGCAAATTGGGTAGACATTGGCAATTAAGTGCTGCTGCCCCGCGGAGCTATCAGAATTCGTAACACTTCGTGAATGCATTCAGTTTGCAATCGAATCAAATCAAATTCCACTTTGGCCAGACCCGCCGGCGGCTATTCCGGTAAGTGGTGGTAACCAGTCAACAACAACAAGAATAATGGCAAAAACAAGTGCAACAGCAGCAGTAAAAAAACTCAACGCTCTGACAGTTGTTTAATGTGCCCGTATTCAATTCATAACCACGTATGTCACCTACTTCCACATATCCCCATTCAACAACGCCCCCTTCCCGCACTCCACACTCCTGATAACCCCATAGCCCCCAGCCGTAACGTAGCGGTCAATATAAAGCAGTTGCTAAAGCTGTCGGCCATATCGGGCTTTTTTTCTGGCCATCTCGTTGTGGTTAAATGATTTCTGGCCTCTTTTTTTTTTTTTTTTTTTTGGGCTTTTATTCCGTGCTGCATAAGGCCGAAATGGTTCTACCCCCCCGATCACGTCGCCGTGCAGTGTGCCTGATGATGCTGACAATATTTTTTCAATAGCTTTTGCAGGTTTTCACAACGATTTATTTCATTTTGATTTTTATTATTTAGTGTTGCGCTACAGTTTTGCTCGAATTTTGCCAAAAGTATGTTTTTCTTTATTTTCCAGTTGTTGCTATTGCACATTTCTCATGTCACTAAAAAGGTTTTCCACATGCCGTGGACGGTTGCCGATATATGTGGAAAAAACACCCCGCTAGCCACTGGTTGACACACGCGGATCCTGCAGTATGCTGTTCCTTTCGCTTTCGTTTTTTTTTTTTTTTTTGCTTTGCATTTTGCATGCCTGTGCATGTGTGTGTGTGTGTGTGTGTGTGTGTGTGTGTGTGTGTGTGTGTGTGTGTGTGTGTGTGTGTGTGTGTGTGTGTGTGTGTGTGTACCCACAGCGCACTGCGCTACAAAATTAGAGCTTTATATGCTTTCCCATATAAATGAGTTTTCACTTCTCTCTTTGTTTTAGAAAAGGCTAATAATTTGTATTATTCTTTTATTGAAAGGAAAAAAGCTTGAAAACAATAAAATAGCGCTTCTTTGTTCAAAGCATACCACTTAATAGCCTATTTGTTGCTTCTTGGTTTCAATATCACACTGCTTCTTGCTTTGCTAATACGTTGCTTTGCTTTTTTATGCGCTTTGCATTTTAGTTTGATTCTTATTGTGTTTCTCGCTAAACTTTTCGTTCTTACTATTATTTGCTCGTTTCACTTTTGCTTCTTGCTTTTCTTTATTCTTTATTACGTGCTAATCAGTTAAAGGATTCTTCTTGTAATGCCTCTTACTGTGCTTTGCTTGCCTAGATGTGATATCCACTTAATTTTGCTGCTCGCTTGGATGTTAATTTTGTTAAACTTTTATTTTCTTTAAATTGTTTCAAGTCTGTGCTTTTCCGCTGTGTGTGTCGCATGTGTGTGAAAGATTTTTTTCTTTTTTTTTTTTTTGACTGTAGCGCATTATTTGCTACTACGCTAGCCGAACGTTTAAGTGTGCCCTTGCTGCAGTTACAGCACATAAATATTGGATATACGTAGATATATAAAAATGCACACATATATACCGAGTTGATAGCAAATGTATCTGTCGCAGTGCACGCATCCCCCCTCCCCGTGACCCGCCCCCAGGAATTGTGGAGTGCTATCGCTGGCTGCCATTTAATAGCATGTGTCAAGTGCATTGAAAAAGTCTATTTACGTAGCAATTGCAACACTGCCAGTTACTCGCTTAAGGCGGGGGTGGGGGTGGCGGGTGATTTTCAGTTGATGATTGTATATTTTTAGGATACGTTAGGGGTTCAGTCGAAAGGGGGAGGCGGGTTTTATGTTGGGGCTGACTGCACCAAAAATACGGAAGAATAAAAATATATATATTGTTTTGAGGTTTGGAATTTCATTTCATTTGATTTCAGCGGCAATATTTTTTCGAAATCGGGTTTGGCCATCAAGACAATAAAAAAGTATATCAAATAAGTGTAAAAAATATAAAGCAAAATGCGCGTATAGACCAAACCCGTTTATGTGGAAAATGTGGTCAAAATGCAATTTATATTTTAATATTTCATATGCGCGCTTTCAATATATTTCACTCGAAATTCAATTGAGCGCAGGCAAACACTACACAAGCAGTCGTGTTGTTATTGAACTTGCTGGAAACCAGATCATATATATTATATACACATATATGGAAATTCCAAATGGAATATACCCGTTTAATGATGCGGAAAATGGAAGCTCACTGTGCATCGGCTCGCGTTAGCATTTCACCCGCTTCCTCCTCAAACAGCATTAACAATTTCGCACTCAAATCAATTGCCTAGCTTTTTGCTCAGTGTAATGCACTTTTATTATATATGTACAGTCGCTCACAGCTTATTTCAACCAGCACCCAACAAAAACTTTAAATAGCTATAACAACTAAACTAGAATATATATTAAAATTATTTAAACGCAGGTTGCTAGTCTACTGTTTTAACTTAATAAATATGACTTCATTTATTTTTTCATATTTTTTTTTATATTTTATAACAATTAAAAACTAAAAAAACAACCAAAAACAATGTCACAGCTTATTTCAACCAAATCTTTCGCAGCTGAGCAATGATCCGTTATGTTGCAAAGTAACGGTTGATTTTTTTTCTATGCTTTAGTCATTAAATTCTCAATACGTTCAAGTTAATTTCTTGCAATTTTTGTGAGGAGAACTTGCACAAAAATTTGTTTTGCGAAATGGGACCACGTACGACGATTGACCAGCGGGAACTTGTCCTTAATCACTTCAAAAATGGCCATTCGCGTAGGAAAATTGGTGAGATGGTTGGACTGAGTGATTCCACAGTCCAAAGCATTATATACCGGTATGTCCGCGAAAATAGAACGCACAACAAGGGGAGAAATGCGCCCAATAAAATTTTCAATCCGACGGACGAGCGCTATATTGTTCGGAAAATCCGGGAAAATCCCAAGCTTTCGGCTCCAAAAGTGGCCAGTGAAGTGGAAGAAGAGTTGGGGAAGTCATGCCACCCAGAGACTATTCGCCGTGTACTTCGGGAGCACGACTATAATGGCAGAATAGCGCGCAAGAAGCCTTTTATAAGCGCAAAAAATAAAACGTGCCGTTTAAAATTTGCTAAGGAGCACTTAAATAAGGACCTTAACTTTTGGAAGTCGGTTATTTTTGCTGATGAGTCCAAATTTAATATTTTTGGCTCTGATGGACCCTCATATGTATGGCGTAAGCCAAACACAGAGCTGCAAGCAAATAACCTAAAGGCTACAGTCAAACACGGCGGTGGCAGCGTTATGGTTTGGGCCTGTATGTCGGCAGCTGGTGTTGGAAATTTGGAGTTTATTGAGACAACGATGGACAAGTCTCATTACCTCCAAATTTTAAAAGCCAATTTGCATGAAAGTGCGGAGAATCTGGGCATTCGTGATGAGTTCCGGTTTTATCAGGACAATGATCCGAAACATAAGTCAGGTATTGTTCAGACATGGCTGATTTGGAACTGTCCCCATGTTATGCAACCACCGGCACAGTCGCCCGACATTAATGTCATTGAAAATTTGTGGGCAATTTTGGACACAAACATCCGCAAACGGAAAATTTCCAATAAATCCGACCTAAAAACAGCCCTGGTTGAGGAATGGTCCAAAATTACGCCGGATGTGACCCAAAAGTTGGTCGAATCTGTGCCAAAGAGGCTCAAATTGATCGTAGAACAGAAGGGCGGTCATACCAAATATTAAAATATTTTTAATTTAGCTATAAACTTAATTTTAAAATATAATTTGTTACCTGGTTGAAATAAGCTGTGACATTGTTTTTGGTTGTTTTTTTAGTTTTTAATTGTTATAAAATATAAAAAAAAATATGAAAAAATAAATGAAGTCATATTTATTAAGTTAAAACAGTAGACTAGCAACCTGCGTTTAAATAATTTTAATATATATTCTAGTTTAGTTGTTATAGCTATTTAAAGTTTTTGTTGGGTGCTGGTTGAAATAAGCTGTGAGCGACTGTATATAAAAATATAAAGCTGTAACAAGTTCAAATATTTTGCTACTTAGCTGGGTGCCCAGTGAAGGCTGAAGGGAGTTAAGTGGAATGTGGGTAAGAACTTGAGCACGTACCTGTAAGTAGAATAAAGAAAGAAAAATAGATGAGTTTTAAAGACTCTGTGTTTATTTGAGTACACTTATTACTAAATACTTAAGAAAAATAACTCGAAGCTACTCCGATCATAACCAATAGCGAAATCTAGACGCTGTCAGAGTTGCTTTTTGTAGTTATCGAGAATTCTCAACGCTGTTGTAAAATAAGTTTAAGTTTAAAATAAGTCTTAACGTTTATTTACATTTTGCATATATTTTTTTAGATATTATTAATGTATTTGTTTTAAACATTAATTATAAATTAATTTATGTGTATTAACTTTCTGATAGAATTAGAATCTTAATAGATTGAAACAGTGTTGTTACAGTGTCAAAAGAT
Organism: Drosophila sordidula; assembly: GCA_035047465.1. Classification (NCBI taxonomy): domain Eukaryota; kingdom Metazoa; phylum Arthropoda; class Insecta; order Diptera; family Drosophilidae; genus Drosophila; species Drosophila sordidula. The sequence continues at coordinate 7,883,808 of JAWNPQ010000136.1, read as the reverse complement.
TAAGAAAACTAATGGTTACAGAAAAGCTGAAACAGTATTGCCACGGTGTGAACTTCTTTTTGAAGAAGCTTTCCGTCTTGTTGAACATTTATATGTATCAACATGTGTGCACTGTCCAAAGGGTCTCAAGTAAAAGAGTTTCAGCATGTCTGCCAGAGTTGCCAGCAGCCCCAATCGTTAGCTATGACAGGACACAGCATGACAAGCAGCTTTTATTTATCTATGAAGCATTTCAATGAAATTTACTTGACAGCCAGAGTTGTCCCAACGATGGGTCACAACAGTGTTGGCAAGTACTCAAATGTTTGCGCTAACAGCTGCTGCTTACTCAACACTCTGACTATCTAATTTTCTAACTACATATCTAATATATAATTAATTTAAAAGTTGCCGTTGAGTTGAACAGCAAGGAAACGCCAGTTGTCACACTTATCGATAGATGGCGCTGCGATAGCTCAAAAGAGAAGCTGCCAGCTTCCATTTATTTATTTATCATTCATTCATTCTTCTTTCGCTCAATGGGCTGGCTTGCAAGCGTGCCGCGATGATGTCATTCGCATTGAGTCAACAATAAGGACAAACTTTCGCTTTTACTTAACACACACACACACACACACGCACAGCGAACAGGCGCCTTAATGTATGCAGAGTTTTCTGTCTCTGTTGTAGGGAAGCTGGGCGCCGGGGAAAAAGTAATTGACATTCGTGATTCCGATGCAGGGGCATGATAAAAACTTACACCAGCCACTAAAAAACAATCAAGACATTAAGCACAGAAAAGCCCCACGTTCTGCACCACTCGCCCCCCCTCCCTCCTTCCTCAAATTCCCCTACACAGCCAAACGCCGTTGGTTATGAAAATTGAAAATCTATGTGGATAGAGGACTTGTTTTGGTATACCTGCTTCCCGGTTTTTACAAGCGGAGAAAATTAAATTCTATTAAGCGAAACTTTTCGGTACTCTTTATTTTGACTTTCTTATTTTTTGTTTTGTTTATTTACGTTTATTGCCAGCTTAATGCCCTGCTCATGGCGTAATGATGAGCACATAGCGCAACTTCCACGCATGGAGAAATGCCGCAGTCCTTGCACCGTTCGCATAACTTGCAACTTGTTGTTGCCAATGAAAAGTTGTTACATGAACTTTCCCCAGGCGCAAAACACTCGTGTTTCTGGATGTGCACACGCACATATTTCATACATGTATCTCTAAGCAAGATTTGAGGAATCGAAAGCGTATAAATTGGCTGCTGAGATTGTAAACTTGTCTTCTTACTTTGCTGACTGCTTAATTTACTGCTTCGTTTCTGTTATAGATTTATTGAATTGCTTTGTTCTTCTTCTTCTTGCTTCTCGCTTTATTTCTTGGCACACATCTTGCTGTTTTTGCTTATCAACTTTTCTGCTTCTTGGTTTCGTCACCTGTTTTACTTATCGCTGAGCTGCTCTATTTAGTAGTCGGCTTTCTGATTTTTTCCCTCGTCTATCACAGCTGTTACATTTGCTTAGTGCCCTTCACTTTGTGTTTATCGGTCTTGTAAAGCTTCTTGCTTTCGTTTTGCTTATCTGCTTGCTTCTAAATGCACTTTTCACAGCACTTTCAGCTTTCCTTAGCGTTTTACTTAACATTTTCGTTTACTGTTCTCAGCTTCTTGCTTTATTTTTTGCAATTTACTTTGCAATTTTTCTTTGCTTTGCTTCTTGCTCTGCTTTTTGATTTTTTCACTCACATTTTTTGCCTGGCTTCTCTTTCTACTTCAGACATGTCAGCACGTCTAGCTTATCCCTTTGCTTATCTTTTTGCTTCGAAATGCCCTCATGGAGCACTTTACGCTTTCCTTATCGCTATGAACACATGCTTGCCATTTGCGACGGTTATCGCATATCTAGCTGCTCAGCTTCTCCTTTTGCTTCTCCCTGCTTTTATATATAGATTCATATTGTACATTATTCAGGCCTATTCCGGTTCTCATTTTCATTTCATTGCTGAAACTATTTTTATATATGCCAAATTGGCACTTACGAAAAAATGTTCATATGAATCTGTTGAGCGCACAAGCGAGAAGCGGAACTTCTGCCTCTAGACAGAGACAGCAAACGAGTGAAAGACAGAGAGAGAGAGAGTGAGACAAGGAGTGGGGATCGTTTGGCCCGTTGGCACTTCATTTAGTTGTGTATCTTGGGCAAATAAAATAAAATGTACGCATTAAATGCTGGCGAAAATCGTACGCAATGCGAATGAATTTTCCCTGCAGTAGCTACAGCTCGGATGCAGGCATTTGCACTCATTGACATCGATGTCATCGCCCGTTGCTCCGAGTGCCCATTACCATTCCGCACTTGGCTACTTATTGCTCCGCTCGCAGCCCCTCCCGCTCCCTCTCCCTCTCCCCTGTCTCTTTCTCTGTCCTTTTTGAGCAGGTTCCACTTTGTGGCTGTTGAGTCGCATCGATTTCGCGCCATCGTTACAGCAAAATCATGTGGAATTGCTATAAGACCCAGTCGCAGATGAGCATTGAACTGAACTAGCTTTGGTATCTTTTGTATCTGTGGTCCTCGCCAGCACCTCCCCTCGAGGCGCCGAGTTGGCGCCCTAAATGGGTCAACTTGTCTACTTTGGCAACACAAACGGGCAATTGTCAGTGAAGGTTCACTTCTTGGCGTCTTTTTTCTTTTTCTTTTTTTTTTTACCCTCCTTTCACTTGAGGCCAATAACTTTTTCTTCTCGGTCTTTCATTCTTTGCGCTGACTTTGCATGTTGCCAGTTGCAGCTCAGCGTTTCGCAGGCAATCGACAGACAGACAGGTGCATATGAGTACGAGGAGGAAGGGATGGAGGGGGGCAGTCATTATATCTGCATCACGTCTACAGCCAACGTCAATAGTTTTCCGTCTAACTGTAGCCGGCGAGAGCGTTGCTATCATAATCTATTTGCAATTGGGTTAACTAAACGAACTTTTAATTATGCGACTTCGAGGAGGCTAATCAAGCCACTAACCAGGTAATAGACCAGACAAGCAAGAGGACTTAGCGCTTTGTGCACAAAATGTGCTCATATAATAGGAAGTAAGCAAGACAGAAAAATACCAAGAGTGCTCGGCTGGGAGACAAGAAAGTATCTTAATTCTAATGGAAGATAAAAAAGCGATAAAAAGGCAATATTGGTGTACAATACAATACACGTGCGAACAAACAAGCAGCAGAGTAAAAGCGAGAGCACTTGACGAAGAAGTAACATAATTTGGCTACTTTTTTCCGATGGAAGAGAAGGAAGCGATATGGTAGTTGTTGCTTTATTATCTATCGCAATCAAAATTAATTAAGGTTAATATTCTAAATACACACACTGTTTAACTCACTTGACAACCCTGAACTTACTATACATAATCAGTAAATGTATTTTTCTTTGTGTTTTTGATGTACTATCTATAAAATGTAAGTATACGACCGATAATATGTATACATATATTTAATATGGTATTATAGTTCAATTTTTTTATTTTACCAGAGTAAAATTTGAATATTTTTTGGTAGTTATTACGAATTTGTTTTCCAGCTTCATTTTCTCTTTCTTTTATCGCCGTGTTACAACTGCTTGATTTAGTTGCTTAATGAGATGCTTTCAGGGACGGTTAGATTCTAGATTTCTCTGCAGACACACATACACATACACAAACACATACACACACACATCAGCTCCACCAAAGATGCTGTCAACGCGTGCTGATTAAAAAAATGAGAGGGGGCGTAAAAAAGAGAGAAAACTACAAAATGAAAACTGTCAAATGAAATTGAAATTGACGAAGTGCAGCAGAAGTTGTTGACTTGAAAAGAGCTGCTGCTGCTGCTGTTGCTGCAGCACCAGAAATTGAAGTCAATTGATGATTGAGAACTGCGACACAATGTGAATGGTAATAATAGATACACACACATGCACACACAGTCGCACACGCGCACACACACACTCACAAGAGTACTCTAGAATTGCTTTAAACAGTGCCGCCAACTTTGTGGCAACTGTCACCATGGCTGCCGTTTAATTAGGCATCACAGCTAGCTCACAGTTGAGCACGATGTCACAAAGTGTTGGTGAACGTTAAAATCTAGAGTGTTTGATTAACTTTTTGGTTGGGTGTGTTAAAATCTTAGAGCTACTTAAACGTGTGTTAATAGAAGTTTCACACTTGCCTTTGTTATAAGCTTACTGACATGCAGTGTTGGTAAGTTGGTAAATTGGTTTACCGACAATCATTCTAAACAGTGTTGCTAAGAGCAAAACGAATACTTTTTCTTTTTTTTATATATCAAAGCAAATCTATTGCATCCCGAACTCATTAGCATATTATTGCTTATTAACAAACACTTTTTAGCCAACAATTCTATTAACTGCAACAATTCTATTCTGCTTGAGAGAAATAGTATTGGTAAGTGTTTACAGCGCAGCTATTTTCAGCTGGAACTAATGCAATCAACAAACAGGTGCTCCTGCGTTTACAGTGTTGCCCAATGCATGAGGAGAAATTCATTTCGTTTTTATAGTGCAATAAGAACGGGCAATTAGTGTTGTACAATGTCAGTTGCACTGCAAGGCCACGTTTGCTGTCCAAAACAGGCGTCAAGTGTGACAAAAAAAAATATACAGCACATAACTGTCAACTGTTAGCGACAATGGCAACTCTGTCGCGCGCAGCGGCAGGACGGAGGTAAAACAGGGCAGGGGAAATAACAGCGACCTCAACGACAATAATGGCAACAATAGGGACAACAATGTTGTTGCAGTTGTCGGCTCAGCATCAACGCAGCAAACAACATCAACAGTGTTGCCAACCGCATTCGTGAATAGCCATGAACCTCAGCCCTGTGAGCAACGGCCCACGCCCCCGACCTCGCCCCATATATTTATTTTCTTTTTTTGCGAGCTCATTTTCTTAATTTCCCTTGCAGCGTAAATGTTTATTGCTATTACAGTTGTTGCTATTGTTGTTGGTTTTGCTTCCTGTGTCAACCGCATTTGGCAACACTGGCATTGGGGCCAGGTCTGCGGTATTTTATGGCCACACTGAAAGTGGAGCAACTCTGCATTTTAAAGCTGTCATAAATAATTTAATCACTGACTTTGTAAGCGGGCCATAAACAACATTAAAAACTTTTTGGCTGCCATTATCAATGGGGTTGGCCAGCCCCTCACAACGGGTTTAGTTGGCCCACCCACACACATAACGGGAAACGGTAAGCGGCTGGCAACTCTGGCAGTATCCGGTTTCCGCTTTCGCTCAACTGACTGCTGACTGTTCGCTTGACAGCGACAGTTTTTGAACGCAAACGAACTTTTCTACCTCTATGCGCCCCACTCTATATCCCCCTCTCTTTCACACTCTACTTTCTCTCTCTCTCTCTCTTTCTCTTTTGTGTGTGTGTGTGTGTGTGTGGGTGCGATGCTTTAATTTCCACTAACATATAAAATATGTGAAACACTTTGTTGAACCGATACCCCGAACTGGACATGAGGGCAGTTGTCCGCTATTGAAAATGATATAGAGCAAGGGGTAAAGAGGAGCTAAAGGACGGTTGCCTACGGTTTATTCGGGAAGGGGCGTGTTACATTCAAAACCTTGTGCTATGTGAGTGATGTGAACTGAAGTCAACTGAACCGAACTGAACTGAACTGAACTGAACTGGACTGGACTGGACTGCCTGCCTGTCTGACATTTCCGAGTTCCTGTTCCCAAGTTGAACAATTTCAAATGTCACGATTATTAAGCGTGTTACCCCACAGACCCGCTGCCCCCTGTCCTTGCCCCTGCCCCACTCAGGCGCATCATTGCGACGCAACAAATCTGTTGCATAGTTTTATGCTGATGCGGGATTCGCTTTGACAACACACAAAACGAAATTACATAGTTAGCAAGTTTTTTTTTTTTGAGCAATGTTCCAAACTCTTGAAACCGCAAGCCGCACTTTGTTCATAAGTATTTTAATTAGCACTTTTCGTACACTTTTCCGTGGCCTTCAGTTGACGACCACCCCAACCCTTTTCCCCAACTGAATTATTAATGCAATCCAGTAGTTGGTCCATTAGCTGTGGTCAGAAAAGTTTTTCAAATTGGCCATTAACAGGCAGAAATATGAAAAAAAGGCTTTGCTGTTAATGTTAAGGTGCGCTTATTACCAACAGCAGCTTAACATGTTAAGTAACGTGCTTATGCTATTAACATGGCAAGCATCTGATAAGTAAATATTATAACAATTTGTATACCCTGAAAGGGTTGAATGGTTTTTTTGTATTAAATCAAGTGCAAACATTGTTAAAATCCAGTTAAGTCAAAAACAGTTTTATTTTAAATAGTATCGAATTGAATTGCTAGCATTTGTCAATTTTCTATTCTGTTATTTTTATTACAGACCTTAATGTGATGCTGTTACTGTTAACGCACTGTTAAAAATATCATTCGACTGTTGCAGAGTAAATAAGAGTAGAATTGGCGCATTGACGCAAACATTCATGCCCCCATATATGTGTACCTACCTAACCCCATTATATGTGTACCAACACCTCGCCCCTAAAATTCTGCCCCATATCATCTGTTAACTGTTATTTATTCGCTTTGCTGTTATTCTTTGCTTTGCTGTATACAGTTTGCAGCGGAAGCAAAAGATGCTAACTAAACAAGTTTTGGATCATCCGCAGAATATTTGTTTGTATTTTTTCAATTCGCACATTTGCTGAATCGCTGAAAACGTTGTTGAGCTGAAACGCTGCTCTATGACGGCCAAAGGGGAGGCGCTGGGGGGCTAAGGGGCTGAGTGGTGACAGGGGGCGGAGCGGAGGGGGAGGAGGAGGAGGACCACTTAGCTGGATTACCAGGCACAAAATGCAAACGCAAATGCCACGACGATGGGCAATATTAATAATTAGGAGAAATACTTTTTTGTGTGCGCGATTTGTTGTTGTTTGTTGGTTTGATGCCGTTGTTGTTGTTGTTCGTTCATTTAATGTGCGTGACTTTGTGCAGCGTCACTGAGCTAAACAGTGCGAGTGCTGCGGGCACGCCCATTAAATTGAGCGCTTGGTTTGACTTTACGCCGTAGTTCTGCAAACGCAGCACCAAACATAAGAGCAAAAAATGCAGATCGACTACGGGATACTCGTTATATTTAGATAAGTTAAAGTAAAAGTAAATGTTTCAAAAATACTTGAAACCGTAGATAAGTATGGCTTAAAGCGGGTTTTAATGTGGTTTAAACCAGGCTTAAGTCAGGTTTAATCTTGATTTAATGCAGGTTAAAAAGTGGCTCAAAACAGTTTAAATTCAGCTAATAAATAATGGTTAAAAAGCGGTTCAAAATGGTTCTAAAATTAATATGGCACATTTTAACTCTTTATTTACATTGAAGTAAACTCTATGGTGTTAGGGCGATTGCATGTGTAAATGATTCAAAAGTGGTACAAAGACGGTTCTGAAACTTTTTGAGTTATGTAAGCTAAACAATTTGCAACTTTGTAGTTCATTTTATTTATTCAAATAAACTTCCGTTAGTCTCAATAATATTTGAAAAAAATATATTTTTATAATTTAAATAGATTCAAAACTGGTTGATTAATACATCTCTATTTGAGTTGCACAGGTACAATCAGGCATTTGAACTGTTACAATGGATGTCTTTATACATTTTTAATAATTCACATATAAAAATCATTAAAACACTTAAAAGTTTCGCATACAGCAGTTTTAATATTAAGTCTGTAATATTAGTGCTGTACAATATAACCTCAATAAGGGTAAAATACAAATTTAAAAAGTTTCAGGTGGCTCTTCACATGATATATAAAACAAACAGCTACGTGCCAATAAATCACACAAGATATTATCATGGAATTCGCATATAGATCCGTTCAATGGGGAAAAAAGTAGCTAAAGTATTCTCTGTGATGTGCCATTAAAAAGTCGATGTTGAATACATAATTGATAAGCTCGCTTAATATACCCATTAAGCAATTATATACGGCGCAAAACAATGACCAGCAATTGTCGTTGCTGCTTTTCTATTTTATTGTTGCCTTTTTTGCTTTACCCCATTTTTTATTTTTGTTGTTGTTGTTGAAATTTTTATGAATTTTGTTCTTTTTTTGCACAATTATTAAGCGCCACCACAAATTGACCTCGTGCCAGTTCTCTGGTTGTCTGGCCGAGTGCAGCTCAGCAGAACCTATAATATAGGCAGAGGCGGTGGGCTTTGAGGGGGTGGGGGTGGGGAAGGGCGGTATTGGTGGTAGGGGGTGCAGCTGCGTTGACAGTGCATCGTCATCAACAGCGCATCATGGACAAACTTCAATTTGTGGAACGTTGTGACATTTGCCCAGTCGAAGTCAACAAATAAAGCCGCAGACGCAGACAAAGCTGACAAAACTCCCGAGTCAAGACTGAAGATTGCTGAATGGAGAATGGCAATCGGAGAGAAAGAAAAAGGGACTGAGAAAAAGACGGAGGCTGCGGCTGGTTCCTTTAGCGGCACGAAATGCCAGCGCAACGATTGAAATCTACATGGAGAAGCCGAAGCTGGCCCAAGGAAGATGTCACTTTGAAGCTGGAAATGTCTTTGACATTCTGACTCCGAAGCAGCTCAAATGCATATATTTTTTTTTTTTGTACAACTTTGTGCTTCTTCTTACCCGCACGCTTGACATTTTGCACGCGCTGCGGCCAAGCCCGAGACAAGAGACAACAGACAAGCGACAAAAAGGCAGCGGCCAAAGGGCAAAAATTGCATGAAAAAGGCGCTGCCAGTCGCTGTCAACTCGCAGCAACTTGCAGCAACTCGCAGCAACTTGCAGATGCTGATGCAAATGCAGCATGTAGTTAAGTGTCTAGCCAGGAGAGGAGGCGGCGGGGGGCCTTAAAAAAGTTGCCATGTCCAGTTCTGTGACTTGTAATGTTGCAGTTGCTGATGAGCTGCCAGTTTCTAAAGTGCTGAACTACAATCTAATAAGCCCCAAACTTAGAGAAAGCACAAAAAATAAAATAAATTTTAATAGTAGACAAGTCATAAACAAAGCAAGAACTAAAGCTCTATAAAGTTGTCTGCGCTGCACAAAGAAACTTTGCGGTAATCAGCGTAATTATAAATAGCTCTTAATTATCTATGCCAAGTTTTCTAAGCAAAGTTTTCAAATTGTTAAGCTGGTTCACAGAAAAACAAGCAGTTATTTTCTAATGTCTAGAACGCATTAGTTATTCAAATAGTTAAAGATTGATGGTTTTTTCGTTGTTTAACTCTTTACAACAAGTTTAAGCTAGATTGTATTGTTGCTTTTAAAATGCAGAAATTTATTTATTTATTTATTATTATTTATCTTACTATTTTACCACCTATAATAAACCCACATTGATTCAAATTCTATTTTTCAAGAGATGCAGAGGAAAAAACAATCTGAAAGATTATTAAAATAGTATTATAATAGACAAATTTGTTGTTATATCTACTACTATCTGCAGTCTTTCTATTTTAATCCATCTTTCTTCATCCAACCCATGAGTTTCAAATTCCTTAATCCGAAAACGTAATAGTCATTTGTTTTTCTGGAAATTGGAAATTAGACTAATGACAAAAACGAGTGCAATCAGGATACAGAAATGAATGAAACCCACAGCAAACAAGCAGCTATAGATAGATAGATAGACAGACAGTTAGATAGATAGGAAATTGTAATTGCATAGAGCAAAAGATACACAGACAACGGCAAAAGACACACACGTCTCGCCGGCCGGGCTGATGGCTTGTTGCGGCAACATTGCAATTAAAATGCAATTAGAGTGAAAGTACGAAAGAGCCCAAAAAAAAGAAGAGAGGCAGAGAGAGAGAGAGAGAGAGGGATAGGGAGAGGAGCCACAATACAAGGCGTGGCAGGCTGGCCGTAAAGGGGCGTAACACGTGTAACAGTCAGATGCGCCGTTCGACTGCATTATTATTTTGTTATTAATGAAACGTACACGTAGGAAAAAGGTAGCAGGTGAGCTCTTAAGAGGGGGGAGATTGGGGGAAAGGGTTCAGTCTTGGGCCGCTTAATAACTCAATTGTGCGGCAGCTGCTTATGTGGTCTGAATGCATTCGTCTTAAATTGCATTTGATGTTGGACTCGGTTAAACCTTAAGATTGAGTCATTAGGCGATTTGGGCCACTAGATTTCGGTATAGTATTTTCCCATGAAAATGCCAGGCAGTAGTTGTATAAATGATGGATGCCACAACGCAGCGTACCTCCCCTCTCTACTTTCCCTCGGGGCATTGAGTTATGTGAGCCATGTGACCATTTGGACTCGTTGCTTTGCCCATATCTGTCTGTCAGTGGGGGCCTGTTGGCTTTGCTCTGGCTAACTGTCGCCTTATGAAATATTAAACGATGCTGACATGTTGGCACATAACTATACACCAGCTCCGCTCCCTAGCCCCTTGCAGTTGTGCTCAATTTGGACAAATTGATTTCACACACATTTTTACTGAAGCAGCAGCAAGGAACCAGAAACAATGCTACTAGCCGCAGTTGCTGATGTGCATGTTGCTGATGTGTATGGTGTATGTATATTGCTGCTGGCGTTGCGTCTTTATAACATTTAATATGCATAAACAAAACCAGCACAACGAGGGGCAGGGGGGGGGGATATAAGGGGGGTACACAGCATCATTATGAAATATACCAAGTCATGGGTTTGTCATAATTTGTGTCGTCTGTCTTTCTAACTGTCTGACTATCTGCCTCTCTGTCTGTTTGTCTGTCCCATCTCACTCACTCAGTCTTTGCAGCCTGCCAGCTTGAAATATTATTGCATATAAATATTGTTAACTTGAGCAAAAACCAGAAAAAATGAATAAAGGGCTTCAGTTTCGGCTGGCAGCTCGTTGATCGATGTGGCAGATGTTTCATTTGAGCGGCGTCGGCACATTCCGGACTTCATTCAAATCCAAGTGCTAATGTCAAGGCGCGACATTGGGTTGTGCGACAGCTAGCACAGAAACTGAGATGCTTTGAATATTGAATAATCAATAACATATGAAATAGATAAACGGTTTATTTGTTTTTTAACAGTGTATAAAGCTTTTTGAAGAATCTTAAATTATTATACATATAAAAAGATTTCCAGGTGTAACTAAAGTTGAGTCAGTATATATACAAAAGTGTGCTTTCAAACTGAGAGATATTGATTGGCCAAAAAAATCTTAAAACTTTTCTAACGCGGGTATATACGAGTATATATAAAGTGGAAGATTTGGTTGCAAGCACTTTGCTAGCCATTTGCAACTTTGTGGAAAAGTTGTTTATTCGAATTTGCAGCTCAAATCCCAGCACAAATACCCAAAACAAACACACACACGCACGCAAACAATCCTAGGCAAATTGAATGAAACAGTGGGACAAAACCAACAAATTGTTGCATAAACAATGCAATTTATGTGTCAACTTTTCGACAAGCTTCCCGTTATGGCCCACTAGAGCATCGATGGAGTGCATTTGAAATGGAACGCAAGCAAACAATAATATAGACCTGTCTCTTCCCCTGTTCAGCCTGTGAAGTAACGCCCCCATTGCCCCCCGTCCCTCCCCCCCGCCCGTTCTGTCAGTCGCATGTGCAATCAACGTCATGACCCTTTCCATCGACAGTTTTAATAACTTTTTCGCATGCTGAGACGTTTTGTTTGGACAAAAAAAAAGAGGGGCTGGTGGGGCGGGCGTTGGGGGAGTGCGTTATAGCATATCTGTTGCTGGACCAAGTTTTGCAAATTCATTTTTTTCATTTTTGTGCTTTTTTGTGTTTGTTTATGAGCTCTTCGCTGGGTTCTGTGTTTGTTTTTCAATCGTTTTCCTTCTCGTGTTGATCTGTTTTGTTATTTCGCTTTGTTTACATTTGTTTTGCTTTGTTTTCGATTTCATTTGATTTGATTTTCATTTTGCTTTTTTTTCTGTTGTAACCTGCGTTCGCATAATGAAATTTACTTTGTGTGCTTGGAGGTGTGTGTGCGTGTTTGTGTGCGGTTATTTGTGTGTGTGTTTACAAATCAATTTGACTAATGTGGTTGATTGGTTTTTACCTTGTTGCAGTTAGGCAAAGCAAAAGCACTCACATCCTGGCGTGCCGCAGCTCTATCCTCTGTGTGTCTATCAGGCTGTCAGTTGCAATTTGAAAGCTAAAGGTTGCACGTTGGAAGTTTCCAGCCACTACGCTTGCCACGGTTAACAAAAAAATGCCACAACGTTTTAAATAACAAACAATAATAGTTATTCCACTTTATCTGACTGTACCACAATTGGGTGCCCCACTATCGCTTGTTACTCTTGAACGCCATTTCATGTGTTCCCTACCACAACTTTATGGTAAAGGTAACTAGTAATTTGAAATAAAATATTTAAAATAATATTATTTTAAATGTAGAGGACAAAACATGTCCAAAATGCCATCATACATAAAAATCGGTTGGATTTGGACGAAGTTATGGGAGTTTGAAATATGGGAGGTATGGCTCCAAGAGCCTTACATGTCAACTTTTTTGTCAATTTTTGCATGATTTTTGACAAAAAATTTTACCCTCTCAGAAACGGTTTTAATGTTGTTTTTTATACTAATTGTGGCAACCACAATCGCTTAAAACTATAAAATTTCATTTCTAAATTTTGAAAATAAAAATTTTTCGAAAATGAGTAAGGGGGGAGTACATGCTTTTTTCCCAAAAAATTTCAAAAAAAATTTATTTTTAAAAATTAATATATTTGAAATGCAGAATCAATCTAGGGGACAAACTATGAAAAAATGTCATCAAACATGAAAATCGGTTCAGTTTTAAAAAAGTTATGGGAGTTTGAAATGTGGAAGGTCTGGATTCAAGAGCTTTACAACAGAACAAAATTTTTTTTTTTCAATTTCGTCATGAGTTTTGGCAAAAATGTTTATTTTAAATAATGCATATATTTTAATGCAGTATTAATTTAGAGGTCAAATTTGTTGCAAGGGTAAGAGTAACTGAGTTTCGGGTTGCTTTGAGCTTGCATTTGCCATAATTTTTTTTACAAGTCTTTTTATATGTTTTATTTTGCCGAAAGCGCTTTTTCAAGCAATTATACAAACGGGCACAACCCACACCCAACCACCCTCTGTCTACTCGTGTGTGGATATCTATGTACGAATTTGAAGCGTGTAGTTTGCAACGCACTGCTACCCCTTCCCCTCTCTACACACTCTAACTACTGGCACCCCCTAGCCATAACTCTATGTAGATATCGCTGTACCGCATCGTCGTCACATGGTTTGTGTGCAAATTTTTTGTAAAAATCCGTTGAATGAAACGTTCTCAGCTATTACACCCCTCAGCTCTCCGCCCCAGCTCTATTAACCCCCCTCTTCCGCATGCGTTGCCCCGCCTAAGTATTTAGATATTTTGGGCAACAAAAATCGCATCGCTGTTTGCTGCATTTTTTTTTTTTGCTTTTTCCTTTTTGCAGTCGTCTATTCCATTTTCACATGAATTGGCGATTTCTGCCAGGGTTAGCAAGCGTACTGGCTTACAAAAATATAAAAAAAAAAACAACAAAAATATACAGTATCAAGAAGAATGTTTCAGTTTAAATGGAGTTGGCTAGCCGTTCGCCGCAAAGTCGCCTCCTGGGTGCACAGATATCGCTTGGCTGCCCCCTCTGCCTGGCATTTCGGAAACAAAAATGAATTATGGTCTTCATTGTGTGTATGTGTGTGTGTTTTTCGGGTACTGTTAGTTGAACGCAGCAGTCAAAATACCCAAAAAACTCAAAACAAGTGCGAGGAAATCTTTAAAACTTATAAAAGGTGGATGCTTCGAAATAGTTGTTTGAACCTGAATCAAAGTTTTCTTCGAAAAGATTAAACAAAACTTCAATGAGTTAAGATTTGAACAAAAATTGATCAATTCGTAACGCCCTTGTTTCTGTGGATTCGAATCAGAAAAGTTTAATTTGGGATTGCTTCGAACTTAAAGGAACTAGTAATAAAGATTAGATGATTTCAAACAATCTTTATAAAATTCTTGGATAAGCTTCTATTTTGCTCTTATGTCGGATTCTCCATTTAAGCAAAATATATTTCAAGAAGTTTTTAATCCCGGAGCGATTCAGCGCCGAACCACTTATGCCTTAGCCATGGCACAGAGATGCTAATAAATAAATACACTAAGAAAACAACATTTGCCCTGACCGAAACAACAACAGATCTGACCCAGAAATCTTTACAGCTGCTCTGCTCTGAGCCAAAAGCATTTACCATCTCCTCGTTCGACCGTAATTTATGTTATAAATACACACATTTGAGTTATGTGTAGATAGATATACACATGTTGAGATACTTTTGGATACTTGGATACTTAATGTCTGGGCTGTTATTTTCTCTTTTTTTGGCGACACATTTCGTCATGTGGTTTTATTTTTAGAGTTTCGTTCGGCCAATATGAAGATTGTATGAAAAATCAATTCCAGTCTGAGACGCACAGCACTTTGAAGTGTGCGAGCGGCAAACTGTATCGCAGCGAGTTGGCAGCCCCTACCCAAGCAGACGAAGCAAATCATGTTTGGTCTTCATAAACAAAGCTATAAAAAATGTTGTTGTTGTTGTTGTTGTTGTTGTTGTTGTTGCTGCTGCTGCTGTTGCTGCAGCAGGCGCCACAAAATGTTGTAGGGGCTGCTGTCCCCTCGGTCACAGCCCTTTGTGGCATGTCCCCCCTCACAGTTGGCTACCATCAAAATGCCTGTGGCTGTGCGTTAGATCCATTTTTATTTATAGCGCTTGACAGTGGTGGCAGCCCATGCCAAAGATAGCCCAATTTCAGTTTCAGCTTTGGCTTTAGTTTTCGTTTTAGTTTTAGGCTAATTGAATTTCTGTTTCTGTTAGCAAACAAACTGGAGCCTAATTGCATAACAGCTAAGTAATTAGTTTTGAATATATTCATGCCCAAATTATTAGAAAAATGTAGGACATGGGCCTTGTTTGAAGTAACAGCTGGCTGAAAATCAATCAAAAAAAATTTATTTTAAATTTTTCATTATAGATTACTCAACTCAAAAAGGGATTGGTTGGAAAACAAATTTCAGAGAGTGTGTACGATTCAACCATTATGGAATTTGGCCTATAACCGCTGCAGGTAGGTTTTGAAGCTTTGTTGGGCAGGTTGTTTTCTGTAATCTGATAAAAGTCAGTTCTATCAAAAAGACTACAAATTAAATATAATGTATTTGTATTAACATGAATATTTCACGGTTTTAAAATTTAAATTCATCCGATTAGTAGAATTCTTTGTTTCAGCATTGAGTTTGTAGTTGCACGCATTCATCAATTAAAATCTTTGTTTAGACGTGCCTGAGCCAATTGACCTTTGCACTAATAGAGAGATGAGTATTATGGCAGTTTCGAGTGTGTTTGAGCGCCTCCTCTGGGTACTCAAATAAATATTCAATGTCAATGCAGCTGTTTGGTTTGACAACAACAAGCCATCAACAATAACAACAATGGCAACTGTTGCACACATAACAAAAATAGCTACAAATGCTTCAGATCTGAGACGCACACACAATACACATACATACACACACATCTAGTTGTACACACGTATTAAAATGAGTTGCTGCATTTTGGTTGTTCACACCTAACAACAACAATAGCAACAACAGGATTTTTTGACAAATAATTTGACAACTTTATGCCAAGAAAGAGCAAATACCCCTACACTCGCCCACTCCTTCTCCAACTCCTGTTTGCCGCTTTTCAGGCTATTTTCCTCTGTATGGAAATTTATGCGTGTTGTTTTAGTTTTTGCCCGTTGTTGGAAGTGTTTTCAAGTGCCTGTCTCGCATGTCTGCCTTACAATTTATGACATGCAATTAGTGTGTGTGCGTGTGCATGTGTGTGTGTGTGTGTGTGTGTGTGTGTGTGTGTTGTGCGTGCGGGTGTGTCGCATTGCATTGTCACCTCTAATGACTCGCCGGCGTATGACAGAGCATAAACAGGCCATTAAAATGCTCGCGACTACCAAAAACATTTCACGTGTCAATTTCAATATTTATGATTTGCCATCGATATTGAAGAAGTTACACCTCCCCCCCTCCTCAATGAGCGGTGAGTGATTTGTTTGAAGTGGAGCCCTGTTGAATGGTGCCCATTAACATGCGACACTTACCTAGAAAGAGAAGAGCATCGAGGTGTAAAAATTAGTTTGATGTCAACACAGAAACAGAAATAATTATATTTAATGAGGGTTTTGCTGAAACTAATTGGGAATTGTAATATATAAAAATGAATTTGAAATATTAGAGCATGTGACTGAGTACAGCTGCAAATTATTCCTAAATTTAAAACAATCCAACAGATTCAAATATATCATGAAATGAAACATTTGTTGTAGTTTAATTTTTTTTGGCAACAATCAATTAGGTATTAACAATAAAAACGCGTTGTGCATGTTTTGAGCTTCAATCGACATCAAATTCTATTATTAAAATTGTATTGTTAATAAATATTTGTCCGTTAGCTTTATAAATTAAGTTGAACTTAAACCAAATACTCACATCTGTTAACAACTTATTTGAAACAAAGATTTTATTTCTATAATTATTTTCTTTATTCATATTTGGTACTTATATGCACAAACAAAATTTTGTTCTTCAAAAAAAACCAACCATAGTTGAATTAAAGTTTTGAACTCTAGTAACTTTTATAAGTTATACTTCTTCCAAACTTCAACTTTTTAAACTAGCAATGCAAAAGTCTACAATAAGTTGAAAAGGCAACGACAATTTTTGTTGGCAGCAAATCCTTTTGAATGCCATATTTATAAAATGCATTTATTTGTTGGTGCATATAACAATTATTATGAAAACAAATTAATAATAACACAAGCTTATTCTTTCGTTTTACTTTGTCAACTGTTGTATCTGGCAGATACAAATGCATCTGAAACCAACTGCACTAGCGACAACTCAGGTTGCTGTAGTATATGTTTTACAATTGCCTACAGACCATATGTTTGGAATTATGTTAAATATATGCTAAGCTGCCTCTTTCTATGGCTTAAATGTAGCTCACATGATTATAAAAAAAATCGGCAGTTACCAACGCATCTTCAAAAATTTTTATACTAAAATAGGCAGAGGTTTTTACTAAAATAGACTAGGCATTAAAAAAATGCATATAGTGCGTGCCATAACAAAACAATTAAGCTGCTATTTACACAGTAATAATCTATTTACGCTCAGATACAAATCTATCTGATGATTTAGCATATGCCACAGCGCCGCAGCCACGATTTTTTAAGCCCGTAAGACCCAAATAAAAAAAAATTGAATTGTAAACAACAATTAAGGAACTTAAAATCCACTGATGACAAAAATGTACAACAAATGCTCTTAATGGCCTCAATGGCCGCATTAGTTTTAGGATTTTCATTGGGCAACCACCAACCACCGAAACACACACACACACACACTCGCACAACCCCTAGAAATGGCTTTAGAGATTAATGCTAATTGAAATGCATGAGCTCTAGGCTAGGTTTTTATTCTTCAGCTTCTTCTGGAATTGAGTTGCGTTGCTTTTTTTTTTTGGCATACTTGAGCTTAAATGAAGTGTTAAGAGGCCGCCGGCAAATGGTCTTACATAAATCACATTTGCAATTTGGCAAAGTGCATGCCAAAAAGATACAAAGATACAATGACAACATTTAAGATACATTTCGAGTAACCCCAAAAGACAAAGAGTCGCAGTTGAAATACGCGCACCCTCGGGGCAGTACGAATTTTCTTAACTTGTCAGGCCGAACTGATTTATGCGGCTGCAAAAATCAAATTATTATTTTAGTTTTTCTTATATGCAAGATGTACCCTGTAATTATGGAAAATGTGCAGAAGGGGTGGCATCAATTTTTGATGTGGGATTTTAATAGGGGCGAGCGCTTATCAACTAAGTGTGATCCTATAGGATCTCACAGACTCTATAAGCTAGTGTCAGAGAACTATGTACATGGGTTCTGGAAAATTAAATGATATAGAAACTCATGAAAAAATGTTTCAATAGCAATTTGAATTGAGTAAATGGACTCTGTTCATCAAATAGATACTGCGTAATTTGGAGAGGGTATCATACCAGTCAAGCAATCGTATTTGTTTCCTGCTTCTCTGTCCTTTTTTGCACACCCTCAAGTAGACGAATAATTTACAGTTGTATTTCAACCCGCACGTCTTGCCGCCCCGCGACAAGCGATAATATTGTTTCGACTTTGCCTAGGCGTAGCGCCATTAAAACTATGCCAAGACCCCCCTAGAATCAGAATCAGAACCCGAATCACAATTCGAATCGATGGTTGGCGCAGCGGGTGCTTCTACCAATGCTTTTTGGCCATAAATCTACTTTATGCTTTTGACTTTGCACCAAATTGAGTTGACATTGTTGGGCGAAATATAGCCCCGTCTCCCCACTCGCAACTCTCCTCAAAAAAGCAAGCCACCCTGCATTTAGTAAACGTTTCACTCGCTTTAATTGACATATTATGTAAACAGGATAGTTAACATTTGGACGCAAAAGGTCCTGACTGGGAAAACGCACAGCTGTATTTACACAGCCGTTAAGCTAAAGTGCCAGGGCTCGGCCTGGTTTTGGTTCAGGACTCGCTTACGTTCTTTGACAGCCCCCCACTCCCCGTCCCCCAAACAGTTCTAATTGGAAAAATATGTTGCTCAAATATAGACGTATATATATATTTTCCATTTGGTTCTTCTCGATATTGATAAAAATGCATGCAAAGCATTTGTGGACATCCCGCTTCCCCTTCGCCCATGCCACATTTTTCGCCTCTGCTGCGCCTAATTAAGTTTTTCGACAATTTTTCTGTGAAATACAAATTTCAGTTCTGCCTTCTGCTTTCCGATCAAAAGCTACTGATAAAATGCAGCTGGCTTCTGTTTCTATTTGTTTCTCTTTTCAGTTTGGGTTTGAGTTTGAAATTCATATGCAGCATTGATAAATTGCGTTTAGATATGGTCGAAGCATGCATAATTAAGAGGACAGCAGCCTAGAAAAATTGGACTGAAATACAGGCGAATTGTGTACACAATTCTCTAGCTGCCATCTGTAGGAGAATTTATGATTATAACATTTGGCTTGGAGACAAACCTATTAGAGATTTTTGAAATTAAGTTTTGAGATTCGTAAAACAAGCTAAGAGATTGTTTGCCGCTAGCAAACTATATTTAGCCATGCCCAAAACAGGTTGTTATTTATTGAAGTTAAATGATTATCTATGAATCCAGGCAACATTTTATTTATGGACCATTTTTTGATGCAACAAACCGAACTTTAATTGTTGGTTTTACAAGCAAATCAAAGCGTTTTTTAAATACATCCCTAAAACTTATGAACAGCCCGGGTTTTTTAAGTCACCTGGAACGCCCCTTGGCGAAATCAAACCAAAACAAACACACGCTGGAGCCTGAGAGGGGCGGCACTTAAAATAGACAGCACAGTCGATACGATATGATATGATGTGGATGGGGGGAAGCTATATAGTTGACACCTCCGACTATTTGTTGGCCATGGCAATGACGGCTGTTCGGTGTGTTTAGCTATTTTTAAGTATCTTAAAGATATCGCAGAGTTGCCGTCATTGTCGTATGCCTTGCGGAACGTTTGAGATGCTCTTGTGTATCCCTGAGATACATTTCAGAGTGTGCGTGTGTCTGTTGGATTGCCTCATTATTTGTTGATGCGCTTTGTCTACTAAATGCCGTCTGGGGAGCACTCGGGCGACCGTTCGCTCGCTATTTGGATTTCTATTTCCACAATATGGGAATTATATATTGCCGCAGTGCCCGGTGCCAGTACCAAAAACCCCCCAACAAGCCAACCCCAAAGGCAGGCTGCATTAATATATACACAAATACATATATATGTGTGTGCTTGTATGTATGAACGCAGCGACTTGACTTAAGTGGTTGCCGCCGCGTTGCATGCTGCATCCCAGAAGATGCGTAGAACAAAACAGTTGCCACCATATATCAAAAGAGGCGACGGCAACTCTGCCAGCTGAATTTCGACTGTGGGAAATTATTTTAATTAGTTAAGCATATGAGATATGAAATACGCATACGAATGCGAAAGATGAATGTGAATAAAAGAAGTCAAAAAAGCTAAAAGAGAACTCTTGCTGCGAATAGCAGAGACAGGAATATAGTAAACAAAAATTTGTGATTAATTATAACTAAAAGACTGCATAAGTAATTATAATATAGAGCCAAAGCTCCAAGCACTACTAAATAATCTCTTGATAATATGCAAAGTTAATTTTAATAAAATAACTAAAAATATAATATATATAAAATAATAATTAAAGGGTTCGTAACTGCTGTCATTTTGTGACATAAAAGTGCATATATAATAAAATATTTAAACAGTGGAAAATAATAATTAACATGAACTTCCTGTTCGTAACTTCATACTTTATCGACCTTACAGGTGCGTAAGCTACAAAATGCAAAATACCCTGTACAAATTGAACACTATGAGCTTAACTAAAACCTAAAGCAGATTTGAAAGCTGAAAATTTCAGCTTATTTTGTTGAATGTTGCTTATCTATCTCTTTGAACTTCCGCTTTTTATACATTTTTTAAACAATTTTACTCTATCAGGATTACATAACATTCAACTTAGCTTAGGGTATCTCTTAACGTTGACATGATACAGCACCTATTCAGTCATTAGTCAAGTGCGTCAGGTTGCCCTTATTGGCAGAAAAAAGGGAACACATTTTCACGCATCGCTGGGCAAACAGCAGAAGAACCGAGAGGAGCCGAACACCTGTTGTTTCCGAGGGTTCGATAATGTTCGACTAGGTGGGGACGTTTGGGCAGGGCGCATATTATGTGCCGCTTCGTTAGCTGCATTAAGCGGTAAAATTGAATTAAAAAAGCAGCTCGAAAAAACACATTTATGATTCATTGGGTGCAAAATGTCGTGAGCAGTCGTACGACTTCCGACGGAGGCCACCGAAAAACAAAATTATCCAAGTGCCCGTCAGGCGATTGTCTTTAACTTTTTTTTTAGATTCCGTTGGTTTTTTTAGCATTCTACTTTTTTTTAGTCGCTTTTTGCCCACGGTGCGACAGATTGCGAGCATGTTCGAGAGTTTGTGTGTTGACAAATTGCCAGTTGGCTGAAATGATGGCGAGAAAAAATCCACACAGAGCAAACCCAAAGGAAGTCATTTCAACATCATTAGGCAGCAACATCGACGAGCGAGAAGGCAATAGAGAAGTAAAAAAGAATACGAGAGTGAGCGAGAACGCGTACAAGGCAGCCAGAGGGAGAGGAAGTTGCAACAGAAAGTAGTTTAAACAGTGCTCAAGCCAAAGAGTCTTGCCTGAGTGGAGCTATCGAACAAAAAGATCAAACTTCTTAAGCCAGAGAGAAACTTGACAGTTGAGAGAGTTTAGCTCGTACAAAAACTGCCGATGGAAAGAGCGCAAACTGTTGAAGAAAGTGATTTTTTAGTATCTTTAGCAGCTAGATGAAATCTAAAGGGAAGTGTGGTTAGGAGCTAAGACAAGACTGAAGTAAAGGAAGTAAGACTTGAAGATATTTTGAGAGGAAGTTGACCAGTTGCCAGGCAGAACTGCGGAAGTTAATCAAAGCAACTGGAAATGTTTCTATAGAAACTAGAAATAATAATTACAATTATAGTTGGCATTTGTCTTATGAAACTTTAAACAAGTCCTAGCTTCAAAAACGGGTTTAAATATTTTTGAATAGAAGGCAAATATTACTGCGTCGAAAACCCAGATACAGTCACGATTAAGTTTAATCGAAAAGACATATTGTCCGTCAATTTGAAAAGGTTATAAATAACACATCGCTGGAAACGGCTATTGGATAGAAACTAAGAAACTAAGTCAGTCTCAATTAAATTCAAAATATGGCTTAAATTACAGGGAACTGAATAGAAAAGACCTAAGGAGAACCAATTTGAACGATAATTGAATAATAAGAGACCTGACAAGCGCATTAAGATGAGGAATTGCATAAAGAAACGTTACCAGGAATGTTACCAGAAACGCTACCAGAAACGTTAGTCTCTGGGGAGGCGCCTGGCTCGAAGGTAATGGGGCGCCGAGTAGGTCAATAATGAGGACCTAAGGCCTCACAGGAATTTGGTATTTTATAGACTGGGCCCCATGGTACACGGCAAATAACTGGCATTATTTATAAGCAATGTCCTTCGAGCCAGCTGCTGGCAGCACTTACTAATTTTCTAGTTTTACCGAAGAGGAGCTTGAGCAGGGGGCAGGGGGCTGGGGTGAGTTTGAGAAAGCCACACGTTCTGCACGCTCCTGCATAGTTTCAGCAAATGAATAATTAATAAATCAAAAAATTAATGAGGCCGCAACACGCGCAACGAGGCAAATGGACCGCGCGGGGCCCGGGGGTACAATGCTCGGCAAATGTTGCAACACGCATTTTGCTGGCAACACACACACGCACACACACCAAACGACGACGTCATCAAAAATTTTCCGCCTATTTGTTTGCAACAAACAAAATTAAAACAATCATAAAAATAAAAATAACCAGGAGACGACGGCAACAACGACGACAACAACAACGACAACAACAACAACACAGGCGATGAGGCATGTGGCACTCCTTGGCCCGGGTGGCCCGGTTGCGCTAGCAGACCCGGCACGGCTGCGGGTCGTACCCAATGCCTAATACCTAATGCCAAAACAGAACCGCCCCCCTGCCGGCGCTCGACCGACTGACATTATATAGAGAGCCGCTGGCCGTTAAAGCGGCACGCGTCACAAATCAAATGTCAGCCAATACACAGATAGAAAAGAGGAGGAAGGGCTGGGGGCAGAGCGAGAGACATGTCGCGGCCTGCCTGGTCAGAGAGGGTGCGTGTTAGAGGTCGCTGTCCCATCCCGAGACGCCTTTTAAATGCGCACACTTTGGCAATTTATGAAATGATGCTCGGCCTCGTCTCCTCCTCCCTGCTCTGCTTGGCCTTGCCCCTGCACACCCTCTAATTGCCGTTGCACAAATGTTGCCTGCGACTGCTGTTTGCAACAACAATTTTCATCAATTTTATTTTATTAGCTGTTGTGCCAAATTGCCACAGCCAACTGGGTGTGCGACTGTGTGTGTGTGTGTGTGCAGCTCAAATTGCCAGACATTTATTGGGTCTTTTGACAGGCCTGCACTTGGCGAAGCTGCAGCTGAAATTGAGTTGGATTTTAATCTTTTAATACAAAATTGTTGCACAAATTTCTATATAAAGTTGTATTTTGAAACTCAAAGGAATGAAGTCTAATGGAAGTATAAATTGTAATAAAAATAATAAGCCCAAGCTTTCAATCGATAATTTCCATACGATATAGTATTCTGATATTAAGAGAATGAATGAAAGTACTTCCCAAATGGCATGCAAAGTCAGTACTAGACGGTTCCACATGCAGATTTAATATTTGACAGATGAATTTGGCGGCAGCTGAAATCAGCGAGCCATCAAAGGATTTGCCGTTATGGGAAGCCCCTAAAGAGTCGCCGTTTAAAAGGCCCCACTTAATTATAATTATCCCAGCTTTAGCTGAAATTTCGAGCATTTCTACGAATTCCTCGAAAGTCAAATTAAGCTATTCGCAATGCGGTGCGCCATTGTTCCAATGGACTCCACCTGTTACCTCAAGTTGTTTTCTGCTTAATTGTGTGCTGGGCCATTTGAAGTCCCAAAATGCGGCAACAGTTTATCTAGGCAAAGGGTGCAGGAAACCAGACGATCAAGAAGAAGATGTTCGTTCGGCAGCTTAAGAGGAAGCCATCCACAAATGGAATTCAAGAAGATGTAAAACTAGATTGCCAGAGTTGCCACGGCCATCAGCCCAAAGGCAAAGACATACAAATATAAAAAACGGACAAAAAAGCAAAAACTGAATCAGCAAAATTTAATCATCAGTCGCATTGTCCAAGTGTGTGTGTGTGTGTGTGTGTGTGTTTTATGCGCTTTACTTGGAATTACTGTAAAAAAGAATAAAAATAAAAAAATCAAAAACATAAGCGCCCAAAACAACAAAGCGCAAAGCGACTCCAGACTCGTGCAGATGAGCAGGCGAATTGTCAACTCAACTCGCTGGAAGCCCGGAAAAGGTATATCAAAAACTTTTGCAACACTCCTTTGGCCAGGCCCCCGCTCCCCATCCGCAACCGTAAAAAAGCTGAACCCCGAGATAAAACCATAAGTTACGTATAACATAAAGTCTGGCTGTCCAAATATACGTCCGCCTGTCTCTCGTTCCCTTTGTCTGCTTCAATGTGAACGAACTTTTACTTTTCGCAGACGCGGGTGGGATGAGGGAGCGGGAGGAAGGCTAGAGATGCATCACACTTAGCTGCAGGTAACATGTGAGCTGCATCATTAATCTTTCGCCCGCATCAGCAGTCCAGAATGTAACCCCAAAGCTCCAACCTAACCTCAAGCCCCGAAAACCCTAACCTAAAAACCTAAACCCCTTTTCTGTCGGCTGACTCAGCCCCGGAGGCGTCTGCTTGTTGGATTATTAATGGGTTAAGCTAATTATTGACACTGATGCCCAAAACCCCCTTCCATTAAAAATTCTCCTTGTCATCCCCCGCCCATTTGTCTGAAAGACTCCAAACAACAATAACAATCAATTTAAAATTCTTTCCAATACATTTGGTGCGCAAATTATGCATGACAAATGCTTAAAAGTTCATGACTAAAATCCAAACAAAGCGCTCTTATCAAGGGCGTCGGCACAAGGAGGGGGCGGGGTTCAGAGCGTGGGGGCTGTGCGTTTTGCAGGATTTTTGCAAGACGGGCGAACGATGCAATGTGAAAAATTGCCATAAAATTATGAAACTGTACGATAAACTAAAGAGTTGGCAGAAGTGTGAGGTGGGGCTTTTGAAAGGGGGTTAACCAAGGGTTAAGGCTTAAATCAGTCAACAACTTGGCCAACTGGCTGGAGTGCTAAAAGTTTTGCGTATGTTTTGCGGGCGCTGGCGATGATGACAGCCGCAGAGGGACAGAGGCGTAGTCGAAAGGCGAAAAGGGGTTCGGTGCAGAAAAACCCGGATTAAAGAGTTTCATTCAACAAAAAACAGCTACATTTATATTTTTACATATATGTCAAACTAGCTCTAAGGGCCCCCTCGCTGCGCCACGCCCATGGCCAAAGGAAACTGAGAAACAGCTCTGTGGCAAACGTAGCAAATTTAGTCAAGGTAGCTCTCATCGCTCAAAAGGCAACAGCGAGTGGCGTAAAAAAGCGACAATGCAACAAAATTGAGCTAAAGGGGTTCGTAGGGGGGGGGGAGGGGGGGAAGGGAGGGGGTCACGCTGCAAAGGCAAAAACGTTGATAATGACGCCAACGCTCGGTTCTGAGAGCCAAGCACAACCATCATGTGAATGTGATGAAAACGAATGCAGAAATCGGGGCATGGGCAGCGGGGGGTTACGAAAATTACCAGAGGGGGTTACGTTAAATGCGGGCCAAAAGCGGCAAGAGGTAGAAGGCAAGAAACAAAAAGGCGGTTTATTTGGTTAAATGCTGAAAATTGGCAGAACGCAGAGGTATGGCCAAAGTGGGTTTCCGAAGAAGGCACGAAGAGGGGGCGGGGGGAGGGGGTGAGAGACTTGGGAGCAAAGCAAATCTGTGAATGCACTTTTTTTCGGTTGGCCTCTTGTCAGAGTTGATGAGCTGCAGCTGATAGTTTGCGGCTTAATGGTGGGAAAAGTGCAACAAAAAACGAGCATGAAACGAGAACGGGGAGGAGAAGAAGAAGAAGCACAGGCAGAAGGTACAAATACGTGTCTGAATGGGGCGTAAGGTGGGCGTGGGAGCTAAGCAATTGGAGTGTGGGAAATTTAATGAGTGGGAACAGTACCAGACACTAAATGCCAGGCAAATAGAAGCAAGTGAAAGCCAAAAGAAAAGCAAACGAGAGTGCGCAGCTAGCAGATACCCTGCAATTGTCACACAAGAGAAATAAAAACTATATGGTCATGGGAAAAATAATAGGAACTGCATGCACTTTAACACTTCGAACCATATTATTAACAGTATGAGCAAATTTTATGCATGAAACCAACTGGAAAGAGGTCGTTGATAAGAGTACTTTATATTGTTTTTGGGCTTATGCATAGTTAGGCAAAAACACGTGCAAGGTATGTCCACTTTTTAAGTGACCGCGATTTTGGCTAGGAAAAAAATAGAAACTCACCTCAATTTCGTTATTATATATATTATATATAATATATGAAATATAAAGAAGGTAATACATGATACCCTCTTTATACACATATTGCGTGCAGGGTATAAATTGATAGACATAGAGAATGATAAAGAGAGAGACTGCAAGAGGATTAAGGTTATGCAATGTTGAATACAATAAAAACCAAATCCAGCTGCAAGGGAAAATGGACAATTTGAGACACAGATTGAAAGATTGCCAGAATGTTAACTAGAAAACTGGACATATTCGTAGCTGCATATATAACCGAATGGCAGTCAAATGAAAACAATAGACTCGAACCGTCCGGGCACTCGACAATTTCCCAGACAGGAATGGAACATGGAATTCAAAAATGTGTAATAGAAACGAATTGATTAAAAGACTAGAATTAAAAAAAAAAAAGAGATGGTAAGCAAGAGGGAAACAACAAAGGGTGGCTGGAAAAACAAAACAGCCAGAGTTGCAGCAGGACACATGACTAGCACCGACAATTGACCTGTGCTCCATGCACTTTGCATTACCAATTACAAGCAGAGTCCCTGGCCACGGGCTTAGGAACCGGGGGACCTATGCCATGCAAATGCTGGCTAAGACCATTGGCAACAAATGCGGAACGTCAACGACCACGACAATTGAGGCCGCAATCAGGAAAACTCGTCCAGAATGTGGCGAGCTGGTGGAAAAGGAACTTGAAAATGAAATCGAACTAGGTAGCACCCCGGTCTCATTGTTATGCAATTGCAGCGGGAGGCGAGTCAATTAAAAATGCAGGGGGTATAGTGGGGAGCACAAAGTGTATTAAAGTCCAGTCTAAACGCTTGGATTAGGGCCAAAGGCGGAGCTAGCGGCAAGTGGTCGTATCATTGACCTTTTGGCACATGCCATTGCCTGCGCTCTATCTACCTCTCTACCTCTCCCGCTTGCCCGCTCTCTGTGTGCGAGTAAGACATAATCCAATTAGCAATTAGTTGTGTATGCCAGGCGTCGTCGGGTTACCTGAGCCCATCAGGCGACCCTCTTTAGATGGTTCAATAGATAGGCACAGGTAGACAGAACCAGAACCAGACCCACAGCCAGTTGCAGTTGCCCGGACTTGGGTTTAGGCACTGTCTAATGCATTACGCATGCCAATGCCGACTAAATAACTCAATTTAGTATGCCAGGGGCGCACTTGTAAGGCATGCAGCACGTCTGCACAGCGCTTCCTGTTCGGCCTGGACAAGTCGACCTTTTCAGCAATCAAAACAACAAAAAATTAAACTGAACAGCAAGAAATAATTGTTACCGAAACTTGAATACCCTTGGAGACATATAGATTATTCGGGATATATTTGTATAGTTTAATTATGTTTGCAGATAACCAATTATTTCCTATTCGTAAGATTTTACCTAGATATTTTACCTAAAATATCTTGAAAAAAATAAATTTTTCAAAAAAAATTAAAATTTTTTGACCGACACCTTCAAACATAAGAGACTAGTTTCCATAAAAACAGACGATTTACCTTTATATTTTTATAATACCCTTTATATAATGTGAGCAAAACGCACAACAATGTCCCAATCGAGTTTGTGGATATTGTACGTCAAGGTTTCACACTTAATATCTTTTATGATATTAACACTTTGTGATTGTATTTTATATTTCGAAAGAAAAATAACTGTAAAGTTTTTATGTTAAAATTTAAATAATTTCATTTATCTTTGGTTTATCAGTAGCTAGGTGCCAAATTTTCTAATTGTAGCTCATAAAGTTTATATAGCTTTTGGCATGTTGTATAAATATTACACAACTTAATAATAAAATGCCATTATTATTATAGCCTCTTTGTGGCTTAGGGCTATAGCCACATAAAGACTGCACAACTAAATACTTTTTCTGTTTTCGTGATTAAAGAAGATTTAAAGATTTATGTATTGTATGTTGGAAGTCAGATTTAGTAAATTTGCTGACACTTGCCTAAATGCCGTGATATAAAGATAACAAATTCGAAGCCCAGATACAGGGTATGTATCAAAATTGTCACTCACACACACACATATATACACCTATGCCTGAAAACTCAAACTTTTCGACAGTTGTCAAATCGGAGGTAGTACAAAAAACAGAAAAAAACCATAGCAGTATCTTTTCGCTTTTTGGACAGACCCAAGTGCCTAAATCAATGGAACCAGAGAATTAAGACCAGATATAAAAACACTGCTAAAAAACATTACAAATTTAAGTCATATTGCGGCAATAACGATATTTGGTAATTTTGAATAGAGTAGAGAAGTAATTTTTTTTGGGTAAGTGGTATGTAAGATACCCTACGTTATGTATGAAGCGTGGTATATAATATATACGGAATGTGTGTATCTACAATATTAGAAAACTGATGACACCTTACGTGACTGAAGATCACAAAATATTCTTCTTTGATATTATATAAAATATTTACTTTAGTTAAATAATTATTTCGTTTAGTTATCTCTTTTACAAAAAGTACTTCTAATTTGACGTAGTTTTTTTTTTTTACCAGACGCTTTACGTATACCACACCCTGATCTGATCTGATCTGATGAAGAATATTTAATATTTTGTAAGAGTTTTGCATAAATAAGAAAATACATTTTTAAATCAAGTACAAACTACTCAACAATCCTAAAAACAACAAGTAATATCTGACATAATAAATTTTATAATTTAAATGGCACATTTTAGCAAAAGTTTATATTGTATATCATAAATAATTTATTTGACACATACATATATAAGTGCACTTGAATACGCGACTTTGGATCCGTTAAGCATGTGGTTTATCATTTATTATAATTTTCCAAGACATTCTTTTGTGGATTGTTTTTTCTTTTGGTATTTAACGAGCAACAACTGAATTTTTATTTAAAATTCATTCATCATACTTAAAAAAAAACAGGCAGAAGCTGGGGTAAAAACAGCAGACGGGCGGTTAAGAGTGGGAGGCAGGCAGGGGAACGCGGGTGATGAGGGGCTAGAGGGGAAACAATGCAACAGCAAAACAATCCTTCATTTGTATTTTCAGTGCATTTTTTTATCTGCCGCCCGATGTTGTTGTTTTTCGTGGACTACCAGCTCAGCAATTCTTTGTTTTTGTTGTAGTTTTATATTTTTTTTTTTTTGTATGTTGAGCTGGTTTTGGGTTTAGCTACTTATTGTTTGTGTTTTTGTAATTCCGCTGGCATTATGCGGGTATTCATTTACCATGCCCGCCCCTTTCCCTTCCCCTTCGGCCCCTACGCCGCTTGCATTGCAACAGAGGAAAAGTTGTTTAATGGCATCCCAAGAAGCTGCACACGAAGCCAGAGTTGGGGCCGAGGGGGCTAGGGTATGAGTAGAGACACTTGAAACTGACACAAACATTGGCATAATTTTTTCTTTTTCTTCTGTTTTTTTTTTTTTTAGCTTTTCTTCACTTAATTCACTTCTTTGTTGCTTCTCTCAGCTCATTTTCATTTTTCCAACGCGCATCTGCAATATCGTTTCGCATATTTTGATACAGATTCAGATCCACTTATAATTATGCCACATGGCAGCGATGTGTATGTGGATGTGTATTTGCATGTGTACACAGATTTATAGATGGGTGCATATAATTTTGTTGCACTTGAGCTTGAAAATGATAAGGGCCGCGCAGCGCGTTTGTTCAAGTTTTGACTATAATTAATCAGAAAGCAACAGGGCAAGCTTTTCAAGCATAATTGTTATGCCGCACAGCAATGGGAAAGTTTACTTGCGGCGGGGCGTAGTTCGTTATATATCTACTATATATACGTGGATGCTGTCGCAGCTACTTACTCATAATTAGCTCCCGGCAGTGCATACTGAGCCAAGGTTTTTTGGGCGCCACACACATATACATAGAGAGAGAGAGATAGAGAGAGAGAGAGAAAGAGAGAGAGAGAGAGAGAGAGAGAGAGAGAGGGGCAGGAGCGCATTTGGGCTTTACGCGGGTGGCCGCAGCTCATTTGCAGCTAATTTATGGGTTTGTATAAAAAGAG
This sequence comes from Drosophila sordidula, assembly GCA_035047465.1. Classification (NCBI taxonomy): domain Eukaryota; kingdom Metazoa; phylum Arthropoda; class Insecta; order Diptera; family Drosophilidae; genus Drosophila; species Drosophila sordidula. The sequence goes on along the minus strand of JAWNPQ010000136.1, from coordinate 7,853,484 downwards.
GCAGCTGGCGCAAAGCGCGTGGAGGTGCTGGGTGGAGACGTAGGCGGGGCATGCAACAATGGTTGCTAATTATGCGCAAGTTTTTGGATCAACTTCAACTAATTGTCTGTCAGTGTGGCGCAGGCGACTCCCAACCCAAAAGAAAAAAAGAGCCAAAGGAGGAGGATCAGAAGGAAGTCAAGTCAAGTGCAGAGGCAGGCAGAAGTTATGCAAATATTTTTGTGCGCATATATATACTTATAATATAGTCTAGAAGACGTCCATCTATGCATTACAGATTGCGCACATTATGCAGCTCATTATAATGATTATTAGGTTGTGAAACGAGTTCTAAGTTAATCATGAGTTGCTTTCAAATTTTTGGCGTTTTTCGTATGCGTTTTTTATATTTTGTGATGTGATTTGATTTGATTTAGTCTGTTGGAACGGGGCTCACAGGGAAGATAAGTGGATAGGACTTTAGATATATATTGATTTTTAAAGTTAGCTTTTATTTTTTTTAATGCAATCAGGCTACATTATATCATATAGTTGCCATAAAAACGAGCTATCAAAAAAGTTACTATTACAAGCCTAGACATTTTTTTAAGAGTTAAATAAAAGTAAGAAAATTTAAGTTCAAGATAATATTTTTTCATTAGCAACTTTTTTGTGCTTCCGTATATTTGCTTGTGATTTAAAAAATTATGAGCTTAAAAATACCTTAAGGCTTTTAACGTATTTTAAAACTGAATAGAATAATAGATTTAATAAAAGGAATGCATTTAAAAATGCAGCTACAAATAATCAACTTAATATTTTATCAAATTATTTGGAAGGATTTCTAAAATCAATGTGCGAGCAGACACTGTTTGAATTTAAATATCTGCTAGGGTATTTAAGCTTCATAAACTCTTTCCTTAGTTTGCTATGAACATAATTTTCGGCCAAGTTCATCGACGCTTCATTTTGTTTATAATCCCCGTAAATCTCGAACGGACATATTGTGCCTAAAGACTGTTTCAAAAATATTGTTGTACTTTTCATTGTTGGTTTTTATGTTGTTGTTTGCTTTAATTAAAGCAAATGGGCGGCTTAAATCGCGGCGAGTTGCCAGGCCAGAAACAAAAGCGGCCCAAAAGCCGGCAAACAACAACAACAGCAACAACGAGACGCAACAAAAGACAATTGTTGAAGCGGTCTGCGCGGGGGGCGGCGGGGGCTGGTTCTAGGCAGAACATGGGCAACTGCTCTATAAAAATGCCCTTTACTGGATTAAAATTAAAACAAGAGTGGGGGAGACTGAGAGCGAGAAAAACTCGGAGCAGAGCGTTGAATGGAGGCATAGAAAGAACTGCAGGCGACACAAGCTGCCAGTAGAGGGGTAATGAAAGGGGAGAGGGGGTGCTAGGAGGCATGCCACATAAAAGACGTGGCAACAATTCTTTTTCTACGCACGGCCAGACTTGCAACATAATTGGAATTTCCTTTTTCCTGCCATGCCAGTTCAGTTCAAGTGCCACAAAAGACCAGGCTCAAGAGTTGCCGCTGACCATCAGCTGCCCCAGCAGCAACAACAATGCAACAATGGGTGCAACAACAACAACAACCACTGACTTCATCAAAACTGCGACTTGTCGTCAGCTTCAAGAGTTGCCTCACAAGAGTGTTCCAAGAAATTCAGATATGTTGCCTGCTTTAAATTTGGGAGATCCGAGAGAGAAAGCGACTTATATGACAGTACTTTTGCTTCTTCTTATTCTTCTTCGTATGCTGCTTCGCTGTCTTTTGTTTTGTTCTGTGCATTGTGCTTAAGTTCAAGGGTTAAAGTGAATGTCGCCGCCAGTCAGAACATACGCATGTGCTTTCGTCAGATTTTCTTTTTATGTACGCTCCACCCTGTAAGAAGTATAGAGGGAGGCATCTTGGATCAAATATAGTATATACATATTCTTGATCAGCCTGCTAAGGTGGCTTCCAGCTTTGCACTATTTTTTCTATATTTTCTATAAATATCAGAATTATAATTTTTTGTGTTGTTAGGTTATTATACATAAATTAAAATGTAGCTTTTTGATTGACGACCATCTTGGCAACGCTTCATTATATACTTGATATTTAATACATATAGAAACAATTTAAAATGTTGCAATTCAGATCTGGCTACAGGGTATTTTTCAGTCAACCACTCTTCCTATATTTTTTTTCACAAAACGTTTTTTTCAATTTTGCTAATCTCTTACGTTAAGACCCATTAAGCCATCCTTTGTCTGATTTATTGTTACTCTTCTGGCAAATTTCAACGTTTGTCGGTAACTTTTCTCAGGCTTAAAGTGAAAGCTAGCGCCCAGTTAGTTCGGTTAGTTCCCAGTAGCAGCTAATTAGAACAAGTCTCGTAACTCGCTCGTTCCGAAACTTGGAAACTAAGGCAAGAGAACATTGTCATCGGTGGACAGCCGCTTAGTTTGTGGCGAGGAGGGAAAGCGGGGAGTTTATGATGGACAGGCCGTAAAATAAATATGAAACAAGCCCGTTTAATGCAACGAGCGTAGGTTAATGCTGTGCTCGCTCGCTTGCAACATCAATTGAGGCGCTTGCGGCATGGGGCATGGGGAACGATGACGACTTCTTTTTATGTCGTTTTGTCAAAATTCACTCAAAAGAGAAACAAAAAAGAAAAAAATATACCCACAGCAACAGTTAAACAGCAGAAAATATGTCGGACAAGTTCAGAAAAAGTGTTGCGTTAATTAATTTCATTAACTTTGTGCCTTGTTGAATTCTTTCTTTTTTTACACATACACTTTGCAGGGGGCATTATGAGTTTGTGTTGACATCTGTAACGCATGGATAGAGGTCATTTTCATGTTCTTGTGCAGAAGGTTGAGTTTAGTTTATCTTCCTGATCTTTTGCTGATTTTTATATACTATACCCATGAGAGCGCGTAAAAAAGCTAAAATGGTTTTCAATTTATTTTAGTACATATATTATAAAGCACAGATGGCTGGAGGGAATTATATCGTATTGGTTGTATAATACCTATGGAAATTGTCGTAAATACAAATACCATTACTCAAAAAAAAAAAAAATAAACTTTAAATATGAATTTTGCTTTTTTAAGTGCAAAGAACTTTTCTAATAAAAATATTTCAACAATCTCAATAATTCTGCTCGAATAAATGCAAAATAATTGAATAAATTAGTTCTTATATTAAGTATTTATATTATTTCTACAAAAATTAGTTACACAATTTGTTCAAATTCTAAACTATCACAACTATTGGGTTGATAAATAAATGTATTTATTTCATACATTGCACACTTTTTACATTGTATCATATAAATGCAACTTTTGTTTATTCGAAAAGGATTTTAAATTGAACAATTATGATTGTGAAAAATGTATTATTTAATAGAAATACAAACATTAAATTATACAAAATTCAATAAGATTTATAATGTTATATATAATTTAAGTTATCTCTTTCCAAATTCGATTTTTTTAAAACGGCTCATTCTCATTTTGTTGTCATTTTTAAATTTATATAAATCTCAAAAAATCCAATTTTAAACTCAATTGCTCAATTAAAACTATTTGTAAGGGCATTTAAACTTCGTCAGGCAGGAAATAGAATTGCTTACTTCTTTTTTTTTATCTGCTCTGTTGTTAGAACTCCGTCGAGTCAGTTCCGGTACCAAATACCGGTATGGGTCTTCTAATCCCCCACTTTCCGCTCCCCCTCGCACCCCGACCGCTTGGAGAAAGGTTAGACAAAAGCCGCAGAGCAGACAGAAGCTGATGACGATTAGGAAAAACTATACGAAGAGATAGATACAAAACGTATGTGGTTCGACAAATGAAGCGGATGTGGTAATTGGTCGACGTTTTCTCTCAGTTGCTGGGGATGGCATTCATTACGGTATTCTAATGCAGAGCAAATCTTTAAAATCGCCAATCCACAGATCGTCAGTGGGAGAAAGAAGGAAATTAACGGCAATGGGCAATGCACACACACAGAAGCAGGGCAAGGGTCAGGCGCACAGTGGGCCGACGTCGCCGCACAGTGGGCCCATGGACAAGGAGAAGCTGTATCGTTTCTTGGGCATTCGGCTGGCCAACGAGGGCGACGGCTACGACATTATGGGCCAGCGACGTCACGAGATCCAGCTGGAGCAGCTGGACATTGTCGAAGATCATGGCAAGCCGCCGAAGCCCGCAGCCGGTCTGGCAGCACTGGTCGCTGCAGCACAGGCGCTGCCCCAGCGCCTGGGGAATCCGGGCACCGTTGCGGAACTGCATCGTCGCTGCCACGACATGCTGCCGCAGACCTTTGACGGATTCCGGCTGACTGTGGGCCGCGCCATGAGCGACAGCGTGACCATCGGCCACGCCCTCCAGGTGGGCAACGCGGCACAGAACACCGACTGCCAGTTCAATGGCACCTACACGGGCGACCGCCAACACCAGCTGACCGGCGAGACATACCCCCTGATCGTCGGGGAGCTGGACACCCGGGGCAACGTGACCGGCACACTGATGCACTACATTGCGCCGCGCTGGCGTGGCAAGCTCACGGCCACCGTTATCGATGCGAAGGTGCAGAGTACGCGCGTGTTTGTCGACTACTTCGGGGAGGACTACAGCTGCACGTGCGTGCTGAGCAACATCGATGTGGCGCGCCGGATGGGCGTCTTTGTGGCCTCGTATCTGCAGCAGTTGACGCCGCAGCTGGCGTTGGGCGTCGATCTGATCTATCAGAGCGAGGACATTGTGCCCGGCGGCCAGGCGGCGCTGATCTCGGCCGTGGCGCGCTACCAGCAGGACAATAGACTGTGGTCCATCGTGCTCAGCCTGCACGCACTGGAGCTGTGCTACTCGCAGATCTACAGCGAGAGCCTCAGCGCCAGTGTCCAGCTGCAGGCGAACATATTGAAGCGGCAGGCGATATCGCGGCTCTGCTACCACTGCCACATACCCCAGGTGGGCTTTAGCTTTCGCGGCGGCATCGACACGCGCGGCGTCATCAGCGCCGTCTGCGAGAAGCGGCTGGAGCCGCTGCCCATCCTGCTGCAGCTCAGCGGCAAGCTGAACCACTTCACCAGCCGCTTTCGATTCGGCCTGGGCCTGGTTGTGGGCTAAGTGGATGGTGGGCGTGGATGTGTGCGTAAGCACACACACAGAAGGGAGGTGGGTGTGCCTCCACTTGCCGTACATATATACTATAGACATATATTTTCCCTCTCTGCTTCTCTTTTCAGTTTCATCTCTTTTATCGGCCTCTGGACAAGGTTGCAAGCTGCCACACTGACGCCACTTGCAACGAATTGTGTAATACTCTTTGTTGTGTCAAAGTACAAAATGCTTGTTTAACGAATCAATCAATGGGGGCTTGGGCGGGAGGGGGAGGTGTATATACACCTCGTATATGGGCTTCGCATATGCTGCTAGCATTTATTGCATGTGGCAAGCTTGTCGATGGATAATCTATTTTTCTCTGAGTGTATTAACTTCCAGCTTACGCGAATTGTTTCGTTTTTCTGTCTGCATAAGTTTTTTTTTTTAACAAGCCAATTTATTATGTCGTCTTTACAGCTTCAGTTTTTTTATTTTAGCAAATAATTTTGGTATTTTGCAAGAGTTAAGTTTTGAAATGGTCTCTGTTTAATTTCACGTGATTTTTGTTTGCATCGTATAATAACAATAAATGTCTAACATTTTTCGACTGCACTTAATGCAGTTTATATTTATACCGCAAAAAAAATTTGTTACTTAAATCAAGTAAGTTGAAAACTTTATAAATTCAGAACAAAATTCTTGTTTTGGGTATTTTTTTAGTCCCAAAATTATTTAATAAAAAACTTAAGTACTTAATCTTAATTTCATTCAGAAAGGCTTACACCTATTCCAAGAAGAAATTTTGGAATTTTGGAATTTTGCTCTTTTTATGGACCGTTCAAAAACTGTGAAATTAAAAATGTTTCATACTTTGTTAAAGAATAGTCAAGAAGCAAATATTTTTTAAAATTTGAAGAACAAATCAGAGCGAAAAATTTATACCTAGATTTAGATTGGTGCTTTGTTAAACTTGGAGAAATAGTTAACATATAAATAAACAGCCTGCTATATTTTGACAGGCATGTTAAGTAGTTAGTGTGTAAAGAGCTTGTAATGAAAAATAAATAAAGGCAATAGCAATAAAGCAGCAATCTCAGGGCAAAGAGATTTTTAAGCTAGCAAATGTTTTTATGCTTCATTTATTATTTTTCATAGCGAGTGTAATTAATTTCAAAAATCACCCACAAAGTCACAAGGCAAGGTCAAACTTAACATTTAGTTGATATAAATGTGATTACAGCGAAGAGGAAAATCACCAGCGAGATTCCGAAAACTTCGTAATATCTGTCGCACAAATATTTGCGTACGAAACGTTTATGGGCCCAGAAGTCGGGTGGTAAATTCAATTTTCAGTTTAGCCAAAATGACTTGAACAAATGCGACAATCTCCCGACAAGTTCCCCGCGGCCGAGCTATTTATAATATTTGCATTAGCGCTCATCTCAATTACGTATTTCTCTGCTTCAGTTTCTGTTGCTGTTTCTATGTCGGCGATAAGCGCTACTCGCGAGTTTAGGCCAAACTGTAAATATTGACATTAAGCGTGGAACGATAAGAGCCCAGGTCCGGGCCGGGTACGGCTTTGAAAATTTGGGTTTTTAGGCAAGAATTGTTGTTGCTTTAGGGTTCGCTCCATTTGCTTGGCAGCGTATCCAACTTCAGGGTCTCAGGTAAAAAATACAATTAACGAGAGCAATTCGTTCTACATACATATCTTGGCAAAGATAGCGAGTTTCTTAAGATTCGTTTTCTTCTTTTCTTTTAATGATAAGTTTCTGTCTAGATTGCTTATGTTTATGATTGAGTAGAATTGTAGGCAAATTACATCAAAGCAATGCCCCCTATAATCGTTGGTTGAAAACATGCAATATTTTGCTACTCTTTGTTGTTGATTTTTTTTTTTTTTAGAGCAATTTACGCTTCGCAACTTCATTTTTCATTGCCTGCTCGTGTCTAATTATAAAATGCGAAAATGCAAAAATTCGAAATTGCGAATTGCGTTTCGCATTTGTCAGTGGGGCAAATAGAGATCCACTCACCTATAGTCAAGCAGCTGCAGAGCACCACATAGAGTGCGGCGAGTCGAGCCACTCGCTGCCATTGCAGTTGGCCCATTTTGCTCGTGTTTGTTTTGGCTTCTTCTTGTTGTTGTTGACTTTTCTTGTTGTTCACTCTTCGCACGAGAATTGAATTGTTTTATTTTTGTTTCTCTATTAGTTTTGTTTTTACTCGCTTTGTTAACGGCACACAGGAAAAAAATTTATAAAAAATTTGCAGTTGATTTAATGTGATTTTAATTTTATAATTTGCGCACTATTTGGACACACATTCGCACACACGCTCGCACACACTCGCTGGAAATTAGCGAGTAGTAGTCAAAAAAAAAACTTGGAGTCTAGAGATGTTTCTCAATTGGGGTTTATCATGCGCTGTGTGGTATCTGAAAAGAAGAAGCAAGAATGTATGGCATATGGTTAGTTTTTGGTTAAATTGAATTTGAGTTAAACAAGTGACGAGTAGCGAGTGACAAAAGTAACGAGTAAGTATTCGATTATTTCAAGCTATGCGAATTTTAGGCAAATTAAACGAAACAGTTAAAACACAATTAGATCCAGGGAAATAGAATGTACGGCTATCAACGAGTCATAAGCCAAAGAGTAGGTTTGACAACTTTTGAACTCACGAACTCAACAATTACAGCTCAGTTAAATGTAACGAATTGCGACAAATAAAACTTTTACAGCAATTGAACAATTGACTTTCAGGCTGAAAATAAACGTCAAGCTGTGTCACAAGCAAGTTAACAAATTCAAGCGAGTTACTTGTAACGAGTAGCGAGTACCGCAACTAACGAATGAGCTGACCAACTTTTAAAGTGACAAACAGCACTCAGACAATTGACTTTAGTGTCTAACTTTGGTCAACTAACTACAACGAGTAGCTGGCAACGAGTGCGAAAACTAACGAATGGGATTGCAAACTTTGCAAGCGGCGAACCTGAATGTCTGACAATTGAATTTAGCGCTCAGCCGCAGCTCGTTAAAATGCCAAATGTTGGCCTTTACTTTTTTTTTTTTCCCTTTTGTCCAACAACTGACTCAACAATAAAGAACGTTGGAAACGCATCGCAGTCGCCGTCGCCGTCGCCGTCGCTGCCGCTGCTGCGTCACACACGAGCGGTTTTGTGGCGGCAGCAGCAAAAACTTGTCTCTGAATGAGTTGCAAGTGCGAGCCGATTATGAGTGAGTGTGTGTGAGTGTGTGTGTGTAGCATTTGCGCTTTGGCTTTGTCTTTTCCTCTTTAGCCTTTGCATTCTAAAGTTGGCAGCAGAAGTAAACCTGCTGCCGCCGTCCGTTCTCGGCTGCGACGCGCACATGTGGCCGCTGCTTGGCCAGTTTTGTAACGGAAATTGCTGCGTTGTCTGCAGTCGAAACACGTCGTGACGCACGGTGGAAGAGGGGGGCGCGCGCTCACACGCATACTTAAATAGCAAAAAGAAAAAAAATAATAAATTGAAAAAACACAATTTTTTTAATAAATTTGCTGCCTGATTTTTCGAATAAATTCCTATTTTTTCCAGATGTTTATCAGGTAGCGCTCTCACTGTGCGTGCGTGTGGGTGGGCGCTCTCTTCATGTGAGCGCACGCAGAGCGTCAGTGAACGCGACTGAACGTGCAGAGAGCGAGCGAGCGAGCGAGCGAGAGAGCGCTCGCATCAAAGCTTTAAAAGAGCGCGCGCGCGTTCAGTTTTGTTTGGCTTTGTTGTTGTTTTGACATTTCGTAACTGGCGTAAGATAAGCGGCTAAGCTGACTCACACGCTCTCACCAAAAGAAGTACACACACACACACACACAGAACAAAACCAAATTGCATTTGACTGGGCAAATGTCCTTGAACTGCAACAGGTTCGGCTGCCAGTTGGCGCCCCAACGACAAGCAGCTGGCAGCCTGGCAACGCCGCCAATAAACAATTAAATTGAACAATAGGGGTAGACCCGCTCTCCGCTCGGGCCCAATGCATTTAATCAATATTTGGAAAACCTTGACATTTGCGCCGTTTTTTAATGTATATTACATGCAGCGCATTCCTAATTAATTTAAAAGCCTTTCAACTGAAATTATTATTAAGCGCAGAAAGTGGAGAACTGGAGCAAATGGAAAGGGGGGCACAAGAGAGCGCTTAACTGGTTTTAAATAGTTGCTTAAGTGCACTAAAGCCAAAAGAATTTGCAGTTTAAATATTTCAACACTTTTTTTTATGTTTCTCCAACGTTTTGTTTTGTTTCTTCCAAAGTTTGAACCTTTTATATAGTTGGTTTTATGTCTATAGTTTTTCAGCGCTCACTGTTTGTTAACACGTTAAAAAATAACGCACAGCAAAACAGGGCGCCATTGCTCAGCGCTAGCAAAAACCTGTTTTTAACATTTTTCTTTGCGTTGTTTGTTGTCTTTATTTTCCCCTGTTTTATATTTTCCGTTTTTTTATTTTAACAGAGAATTCCACTTCACAATTAGTTTGTTTTTATTATTAATTTAAAGACACATTTACAATTGATCATTTATAACTGTTCTGTATTTCGTTGTGCGGCGCACGTGACTCACGGCCTACTAAATAACGGTAAAGTCAACAAAGAGCAAAACGAAAAGCAAGAGCAGAAGAAAACAAAAAACACATTTTCTACGAAAATATTTTTTGCCGATATTTATATTTTTTGATGTGTTTTTCCGGCGTTTTTCTAGTTTGTCGTTTATTTTTAAATAGGCTCAGCAAAAAAATGCCGCAAAGTTATTTTTATAGAAATATGGGTGCACTTAACATATAAATATGAAAAAAATAACAACAAAACACACAACTAAAATAGAGACGAAAATAAATAAAGTATTACCAATATTTCATTGTCTAACTGGCGCACACACAAACATACACACAGAGGAAGAGAGCGAGACACGTAACGTATATGCGATAAGCGTTAAGAACTCGCGGCCCGTGTTACCACAGTTAACTAAATTACGAGTTTGGACAACGCCAACACACGACGACAGCAGAAGACGTCCGCTCGCCACAACAAACGAAATGAGAATGAATCGAGTGCTACGCGCTCTCTTTCTGGCATGCCAGCAGCGGCAGCATGCCTGACACAGCGGCTGCCGCAACATGGCTGGCGCAACATGGCAGCAGCAACATGCTGAGCAATCTTCATTGGCTGGGCTTAGCAGCAGCGACAGCGCGACGTCGCGCTTTGCTAGTAACGTTGTTGCCAGCCGCCAATGTTGCGCGTGTCAGCCGCCAGAGAGCGAGAGCGCAACAGCACAGCAACATTCGCAAACAACAAATAAAATTCATATGCTAAATTGCCCATAAGAATTTTACAATGCACAGTGTAGCAAGAGTGATTAATAAACATTCAGCTTTCTTAAAAGAAAATAAGACCTTGTAGTTAAATATAAAACTGAAATTCAAACAGAGTTAAGGTGAAATAAGCATAATGTACATATAGTTGTAAATATTTGTGAATATAATGCAACTTTTGGTAATATTAAAAAAAAATTTTACACTGAGCAAATTTATTTATACTTTATGAATTTTTTCATTTATATTTTTCTTCGTTTAATTTAATTTAATTTTTGATGTATATACATATGTATATTGACACCTGCAACATTCTTTAGATACCCACTTGTTGCCCTTCTTCGAATGTTGTGCAACATTTCGAATTTTCCATGCAGCATGTTGCAGTGCGCTCAATTACTGTACTGCATACGTTAGCAACAAAGCGTGGATCACTGGCACAGTGGCTCACGACTTAAAATAACCAAACTGAAAAGCTGTGCTTAATAATAAAATGTTACCTATACATGTTATCTATATTTAAATAATATAATATTAAATATATAATAACAATAATAATAAAATAATATTACACAAAAAAATATATATTTCGTTTTTTATATTTTATATATATATATATTTTTTTTTATAAAAAACGTAGGGTAAAATTCATGTTCTTCCGCTCTTGTGTCGAATCTGAAATGATGGAACAATTGAGTTGAGAATTATAAAGCCGGCTTATTGGGACTACTTACAGTTACGCAAAAAACGTACGTTACATGTGAATATTAATAATTAATTCTTAGGTATTATCGTATCCGATCTGAAAGGATAATAAAGCAAATGAGTGGAGAATTATATAGCCAGCTTACCGGGGCTGCTAACCTACTCCATTGTATAGACTTTGTGTGATTGATTGTGTTGCACCACTTACTAAAAGAAGGGGCGTTAAAAGAGAATTTCGATAGGAGGAATTAGCTTACACCAAAGAAAATATAGATGTCTACATATGTAATGAACACTTTATTCTTAAATATTAAAGAAACTACTGATTTCCTAAGTGTGGAGAGGAATTGTACTGAGGAGTTCTTCTGTGTAGTTTCAGTATGGGAGAATTTGAATGAGAGCTTTGCGTGTGCTCAGGCTTCTGAGCTCTGGCGTAAGCGTGGTTTTTGGTCTGTGAGCAGGGTATGCCAAGAAGCGGCAAATCAATGTCGAGGAGCCTTGCGAGACGCGTGGGATTTCGCAATTTGCTAAATGCAACTGCGTATCTGACAGATGCGAATGTGGATGCGATTCGCAGATACGAATTACGGCGTTTGGCTGCAGTTATCTGGCGAGTGGCCCTACTTCGGCGTTGTTGTTGCTGTTTTGGCATTGCCTGGCAATTTATCAGCGTAGACCAGACCACTCCCGCCCCCGCCAGTCAATTGCCGCGCCCCGCACCCGGTCGGTTGGCAATAAGTGATTTATTGCATTGTTATTTTGTCGTTGATGTCGCGCACTTGCTGCAAACGCGTTTTATTTATTGCCCCAAACGATTTGAAGTGTGTTAATTTTATTTCCATTTTTCACCACCGTCCACCCCGCACCATGCCGCAAGCCGATTTTCCTTTGTCTCTGCGTACGAAATACGACTCGACTTTAGTTTCCACTCACAGTTTCAATTTCCAAAATTTTCTCTAATCGCCCTTGACTCGAGGCGGTAGCTGCAGCCTCGCCACAGGCGCTTCCCGTCGTGTGCTCGAATACACTGCCAACAATTTTTGTTTAAAATTTAAAATCATCTCAGTTTTATTTGATTTTATTTATTTAACGATCGATTTCTTATGGCCATTCAGTTTCTGAATCATACAGTCAATCTGTGTGTGCGACGTTTGCAAGCAGCATCCGAGGGTATTGGGCGGACTAACCCCAAACCGCTCTGCCTACGCCATTGTTATATATATATATATATATTTCCCCATTTTCCCCACGTTTTGGAAATTAATATAAATAATTATTCAATATAGATTGTGGTATAAAAATATATATATATTTTTTTTTGGTTTTTATAATTTATATAATTTCTTACAACTGTATTTCCAAAATAAATAATCAATACAGATTCAGGTATAAAAATATATTTTAATTTTTTTTTTACTTTTTATAATTTACAAAATATTGACTTTCAGGTGTGTGCATCAAGTCGAAATTAACAACTGTAAGTCAGTAGCTTAAAGGATAACAAAACAAGAGTTGAGAATTATAAAACCAGGTAAAAAGATTATAACTTACTGCATTTGTGAGTTTTCTTTCTGTTGGTCGTCTCTAATTGAGAAGAGAGGTTTTTAATGGAGAATTACTTTAAAATTGGAAATCAACTTACCCTTATTTAAAAATATAAATTATTGATGTATATATTACACTTTATTCTTAAATATTAAACGAACTATTTTTTTTTTTTTTGGTTTTTTTGTTTCTGCGTTTGTGTTTTTGTAATGTTGTTCTGACTAGAACAGGAGCTGTACTGAGGAATTGATCTGTGTAGTTTCTGTATGGGAATTTGGATGACAGCTTTGTGCGTGCTCAGGTTACTGAGTTGGAGTAAAATTAACTTATATAGTATATTTAACCATATATAAATGTAAATAAGAATATTTTAATTTCTGTTAGAAATGTAACATATTTAAAACACAGATTACGATATAAAAATATATATATTTATTTTTTCTTTTCGACTTTCTCTTCTTAAGGCCTCTAAATAAATGATATAATTTCACTTTACAGTTTTCATAATAAAATATTCGCTTCTACTATAATTTACACTCAGCGATATTATGTGTGTCCAATGTACCCAACATGACCAAAAATAAATTATTTGCTCTCCAAAAAAATTAAAATATGTCCGACGAACCCAGTGGGGTTTAAAAGGAAAAATAAAAAAGAGGAGTTCAATTATAAGGCCAGCTTATCGGGGCTTATTTTATTAGTTTTGTTGCGCGCCGCTAAGTGAAGGTGGTGTCAAAAGTAAAATATATACTTCCATATGTATATATGTTCAATATTTGCAATGTCTCTGCTTTAAGTTTTGTCTTCAGTTATTACACATATAAGCTTGTTCTTACATAAAATATATAACATAATAGTGTCCAAATTGATTTAAATTATAAATAATAAATTATTTAAGCTTTCACTCTGCTAACGTTTTGTTGTTGTGCTATTTTTCTCTGTTTTTTGTAGTGTAATCAACTCATTCTAAAAATAGGAGGCTTATGGGTGGTCGAAAATTAATTTGATAAGCTGAATTTCTGTTACCATTTTGTTGGGGAGCTCAGTTTACAGCGAGCCAAACACCTGCAGCAGAAGTTCATCAAGAACGTCATTGGGGACTTAATGATCATCGGGTATTGGAAGTGCAGACAAATTTCTCTCAAATTACGAACGTCTAATGCTTATAGAATGGTTAATAACTCTATAAGCAATTAACGGCATAATGTTCCACCTTCAACTCAATTTCGTCTACCTCTCCGAACGTTTCCCTTTGTGTCTGTCTCTCCTCGCTGCGGCCACAAAGCCATTGACTGACAGGTTTTGTCTGCAGCAGCTCTTAACTCTCGCCGCCAATGCACCAGTTCTATCCGTATCTATATCTACACAAACATGAACATACACATACACGTACATTTGTATACGTACAGCTCAGACGGTGCATCATCCTCGGCTGACTAATGATGCCAGCAAACTCCATTCAAGCACAAAATGATGAATTATTGTTTTCGAATTTTCAAAAAACACAAAAGAACAAACGATTTCTTGCCTTGATTTGAGTGCAAAGCCCAAAGGAGAAAAATAAAACAAATTAAATTAAAAAATAATAATAAATTGATATTTAAGTATGCGCTCTACAAGTTGATTTCTTTCTAAAGGAAAACAGGTCCTGTGTCCAGGCATGGGAAATTATTTCACAATTTAACAGCCTAGCTTGAAAATGGCTTGAAATATTTGTGCTTAAGATAAGTTTGTGCTAGGGTAGCTTTCGAATTTTTTTTTTTAATGCGCTTCGGGTTGGGCTTAGCTGATTTTTTCGGATCATAGTTAAAAAAAAATAGTGGAGTTCCTAGTTGGAACCAGTTGCAAACCAGGCTTGCTTAATGGATTGTATACCCCTTACGCCCATTATCAATGAGATACATAGATTCGCTATAAAAACTTTCGGTGGTTTTGCCTGCAGCACCACATTGAATTTCTCTTAATTTTTGAACAACTTTGAACGCGCAATTCGAATGCATTCAATTAAATTGGGTGGGCAGGAAACGAGCTGTTTGAGTTTGACCTATGGATTCGCCCCCTTCATCCCTGTCTAATGGGTTGACAACGCCCAGAGCAACAACAACAACAACAACAACACTAGAGCAAAGCGTATCGCAATAATTTTGGCAATTTAATTTAAAACTAGTCGGAAATGTGAATGTGAGTGTGACTGAATGACAATGGTCAGCGACCAGTTTGCATTGAAAACATTTGCGCATTATGCGGCAAATATTTGGAAAACAAGGATGCCGAGGGTAAGGGCGGGGCACGCGTGCATTAGACCACCCGTCGAGGTGCAGAAATGCCAAAAATAAGGAACTCGACAAATGGAAACAGTCACGCGCCGGCCAAAAGGTCAACCGGGACAAAGGGTCGCGGGTCGCAGGTCAGGGGTAACAGGCAGCGGGTCGCACCAGTTCCATGTCCATGTCCAGTTACAGCTGGGAAAATCGCAACAAATCAAATGAAAACGTCGCATAGTTTTTAATTTCGCGGTCGACAGCGGAAGTGTAAACAGAAGGACGACGCGGAGGATGCGGACGCGGATGCGGTTGCGGATGCGGATGTGTTGCAAATACTGCGGTCATCATCTCATGTGGGTTGCCGTTTGAACCCTTGCGCACAGCTCAACTAATTAAAGGTCAGCCCTTCGAATGACACGCGAGCATTTAGCATCCATGTCAGCGTTTAATGAGGGCCAAAGGAGACCCCATTTAGAGTTCATCAGCTCATGTGGGGATTAAGTTCGAAAGAGAGAGAGAGAGAGAATGAGAGAAAGAGCGAGGGAGAGAAGGCTACTTAAAAACTTAGAGAGTGAATAAGATTAAAATTATATTTGCGGTCCCAATTTACTAAGAATAAATAAGTAAATTTGTATGTAACAGGCAGAAGGATGGATCTCTGACCCCATAAAATATCTCGAGCACATCTCGCAGGGTATATTCGTTTAAATAGTATATTATAATATATTTGAAATTATTGCATGCAAGTATTTTAAAAATAGCCAATAAATAAATAGTAAACAGAAGTGTTTTCGTCCAGCGGGAATAAAGCACTGTGGCGAGTTTTTTAATAATTGCCATCGAAATCGATAAATATCGTTTATTAGTTTTGTTATGTAGGTTATCGTATACACAAATCATGTCTTTCTTTACTCCTCGATAGCTTTGGTTAATAAATATTTAAATACTTTTTGCATATGTATGCATATATATGGGTGCAGGGTACCTCCCAGTCGAGCACTATATTCTTATGTAGTTTTTGAACAGTTTTTACAGTCATCGCGACAAAATCGAGCCATTGCAGGCTGCAAATCAGTTGGCAATGGTTGCAGAATGTTGCCACGCAAACGGAGACCCACATTTGAAAGGAGATAAGCCCGAGTTCAAGTCTGAGTCCATAATTAGACCAGTGTGGCACTGGGCAGAGCGAGGGGAAGGGGAAGGGAAGGAGTCACAGCTGTGTCTAGGTAAAGGACAATTAGTGTCGGCCGCGGCTAATTATGGCCAAAACGCCGCGGGTGGTGGTCGGAGGTGTTCTGGCTGGTGTTACCGGTTGCTGTGACTGATGCTGGGGGTGGCTGCCCTGGGCTGGGCCGGCCTGAGCTGGGTACTGGTTGCCTCGGCTGCGTTGTCCTGCCTTATTTGCGGTTCAATGCACGCGCTCGATTTTCACTTATTTCGGTTGACATTTTCCATAAACTGCGAAACCCTTAATTAACTTTTTCGGGGCACAAACAATGTTGTTCCGCCGTAGACCAAACGACGTCATACCACTAATCCGGCCCGGCGATGCTCCCTGTTTGCGTTTGCCCCTGGCTTCCATTGTTATTGTCCTCCGACTGTTTGTTCCCGTTGTTGTTGTGCAATTTGAGACCAGTCCCAAAACACAAACAACGCGCGCACATGCGACCAGCTCGGACCCAAAACCAAAACCAAAAAAAGATATAAAACAAAATACCAACCTGAGACACCCAAACCAGAAACCCACTCAAAACCCCGAATTGGGTGTATTTACAACACATACACAAATGCACGAGGGGGAGTGGTATCGGGTGGAGGTCCTGGCATGTCCTGCCACATTTAGTTTTTGTATATTTTGTATTCGCTTTCGCTTGGATCCACGAACGGGCGGAGAAAGTGAATTAAAAGTGAAACTGAATATTTCACATGCTAAAAGATAATAGTTACATTTTCTGATACCCTTGCAGGGGGTACTCTTATTTTGTAGTGTGCATATATTCTGGAGAATTTCGTGTTTTTCTTTTCCTTAAATTAAATTTACATCTGCATCGTGAATCGTTTTTCTGTGCTTTCTAGAATAATTATGTATTATTGTTATTTATATATATATATATATATATATATATATATATATATTTTTTTTGATTCATCCTTAAATTTAAAGAAGTGGCCCTCAATAATTTATTTTGTTGTATTCTCAAGTAAATTTTATCCCAACTCAGTAACCTGAGCACGCACAAAGCTGTCATCCAAATTCCCATACAGAAACTACACAGATCAATTCCTCAGTACAGCTCCGGTTCCAGTCAGAACAACAACACAAAAACACAAACGTTTATTACGGCAGAAACAAAAAAAAATTTAAAAAAATAGTTATTTTAATATTTAAGAATAAAGTGTAATATATACATCAAAATTTTCTATTTCTGAATAATGGAAAGTTGATTTCCAATTTTATAGTAATTCTCCATTAAAAACCTCTCTTCTCAATTGGAGACGACCAACAGAAACAAAACTCACAAATGCAGTAAGTTATAATCTTTTTACCTGGTTTTCTAATTCTCAACTCTTGTTTTGTTATCCTTTTAGCTACTGGATTACAGTTGTTAATTTCGACTTGATGCACACACCTGAAAGTCAATATTTTGTAAATTATAAAAAGTCAAAAAAAAAATTAAAATATATTTTTATACCGGAATCTATATTGATTATTTATTTTGAGTAACCAATTGGGCTTAGGGCACAAGGTAATCAACTAGTAATTCATAATATAAGATTGGATTGTCTGAATAATGCGATTCGCAAATAAATGCAGATATATATAAATTATATATATTTTTATACCGGAATCTATATTGGGCTTACAGCTCGAGAGTAATCTGCATAATGATATTCGTAAATGCAGCATTGTTTCTTAATATTCAACCATTTATCATTTGTAGTCTAATTAGTCAATTACGCCAGTTCTGAAGGAGGCAATGGCGTATTAAATACATGGCGCGGGATTTGAAATAGATAGTCCATGGTTTATGAAATCAATAAATTAGTCAAGTGTTAATGCTGTGCGAAGGACTTGCAAGGACATTAACATTTCGCAGGCACTCGAACAAACGAATGGGTTATTTCCGTTGCTCAACCGCAAACATCCTGCTGGCAAACGTCGCACACACGCACACAACTAGCACACACCTACACACACACATGCACACCTCAGCTGGTGCTGGTTTTGGCCGCATGTTCTGTACAGGACACTCATTATGCCATGTGGTCAAACACAAAGTATGTCTGCATGCGGTGCGGCTTAACAATGTTGCTTTGAAGCAAAAGCAAACACACGTTCACTCTCGCACACCCGCACACACACACACACACAAGAAGAGAAAAAAAATTTAACAAAATAATTTTTTCCTGGCAACGCGCAGCGGGCCAAAAGGACGAGCTGTGCAAATTTAAGGCTTCAGACGTTGCCAGCCGGCAATGTGTGGATAATGCGCCGCCATTAAGCACATTATAAGGCTAGTCCGGATCGGGGGCGGGGTAGGGGTAGGGGATCGGGTAGGTGGTGTTGATACCACAGGCTCGGGTATTTTTGTTATAATTATTAGCTTTTGGGTAGCTGCGGCAACGCCTCGTCTAGATTACAGCAGGTCGCTTTGTTGTGGTCAACATGGCAATGAAGTCCTCCATTTCATGAGCAACGTCCCGAAAACCCACTCCTTCCCCATTTCCATCCAACAAGCAACTGCACTGGCGGCCACTTGATACCCCACATCCCACAACCAAAAGTGCGCAAATAGCTAACAAAAGTTCGGCATAGTTTAAGACTCTAACTGGGGGGATAAAACGAACCGAAATGGGTCGAAATGCGAGCTTAAACTTGCAGATTAAAAATAAGCTGCTAAGTACATAAAGTGAAGATATATAAATAAGTTTGAAAATATTTTAAATTTCATAAACCCAAAATTTGGAAGTTTGCGTATTGGGTTGAAAATGGCAAACTTAAGCTTATACTTTAACTGAAATCTGAAATCTATTATTATTATTATTATCGTTAAATTATTATTGATAAAATATATATTCTATAAATTGCTGAAAAGTTATTTTCGAAGTCTCTTCACAAAACACACAAACACATTAATATGACCTTTAACCCCTAACCAAACAAACCTCAATCCCAAAATAGAGTTGTAGTTATTTCAAGGGTTTTTATTTTAGTGTTATTTAATTGATAGAGTACATTTTACATTGTACACAATTTTCAGACTGAAATTCCCAGTAGATCAGATTTTATGACCTGTTTTTATGAAGGTGCCTCAGGAAGCACTTAAAGTCTGTGAGATTGGCCTGAAGAGAGGAGGTTAATTTGAAACGTCTGTTGACGCTACCACTTGATGTGCTCTAAGAAAGAAAACACAAAGTTAAAAGAATAATATTTAATTATAAAACACGATTGGAGTGTTCAGAAGAAGCGATAAGATAAGTTAAGTTTCAGCATAAAGTACATTTTAAAATATATTTCACTTTGTTAAATTAACCATCATTTAATATAAAGTTCCGTACAAATTTCTTCTTATTGTTCAGACCCATTCCTGAAAGTTGCACAGCCCAAAAAATATTTCTCACGCAGCACAAAATCCTTTTGTATGCCTCATTATTTGTTCATTAAATACTCCATGGTTATATTTATTTACCGTTTATACAACGCAATCGATTGAAATCGAAGGCATATTGTTGACCAGCTGACCAGCCCAATTACCAACTAATTTCGGACAACAGGAAATTACAGCGTGGATAGACAGGCGAATACACGCACAAGTACCGTGTGAAATGCTGGCTAAGTAATCCGATAGTTTTTATCTAACCCCAACACCTTCTCCGCCCACACCCGCAAGCATTTAATTCACTAGCCCAATAAACTTATAATACGCACTGGAAAAATACCCAGCGCTGAACACAAAAACAGTTTTGTACTATTTATTGATAGGCAGCGAGCACAATGCGCGGCTTTTGTGAATGTTACCCAAAAATGGTATAAGGTTACCTCCAGAGCCGACAAGCGGGCTGGCTTCGCATATAAGTAATACACTCAGAGAAAAAGCCAATGTTCTTAGACTAGGCGGAAAAGAGCTTAAAATGTTTTGTTTGAAATTAATGTTAAATTATTATTATTATTTTTTATCGATTTTCCATGTCGTCCATATATAGAAAACGCACTTACTTGATCTCAGTATTTTAGCATTCCTGGTCTTTTCTCCAAGTGTATGCTCTTTCTCTTTCTGTATTTAAAGGAAATGTCAATATTTGTCATTACCGCGTGGCGTTTGTTTTTGTGCGTTTTCTAGCGAATTTCTCTCGGCGGCATTGCTTTGTTGGACTTTTACCCATACGGCATGCCGCGGGGGTCGTTGCGGCTTTTCCTTTGTTGGGACATAAAAAACACTGGGAGAGAGGGAGAAAGGAAATAGCGAGAGAAAAACAAAGGCTGTATTATGTAATTCCCAATGCCGAAATTAAGACGCAGTTGCAATCGCGCTCGTATCAGTTGGCAAAGCGGCTTTAACGACTATTTGCTTGCACCACAGTGACAACAATAACAACAACAAAAGCAACAACATCAAAATACTCAAGCATACTCGAAACCCAGCGTTGTTTGCCAGCACTTCACAGTTTGTGCTCTTCCGTTTCCGATAATCGGATATGGTAAAATGGTTGACCGTGGGAGCGACGAGTGCCAAACAATAAATAAATGCATGTTGACTCAGTCAACAAATTGCACAAAAATTTATTAATGTATCGAGTAGTGAGCGGCGAGCGCTAAGCAAACTAAAAGAGTGGAAAAGTCAGGGTTAAAATGGGAGCTGGAAGATATTGTAACGAGTAACGAGTAGCGAGTAACGAGTAACGAGTAACGAGTAAGTAATAAGTAGCAACTACCAAAGTCCGGGAAACTAATAGAGACCAAAGGGAAAGCCCTAAAGGCGGAACGAGATTGGCGAGGGAACGAGTTGCTAGGAAATTGAAATGGAGCCAAAATGAAGCCCTGAAAAGCGCCGGGAGTGGGGTGCCAAGTAATGTGTGCTAACAAATAGCTAAGGGCGAGTGACGAGTAACGAGTATTTGCAACGAGTGTCCATATAGTAGTTCATATATAGTTCATATAGAAACGAATCAAGAATAGTGAAGTGAACAGGAAGGAATAGCGACAAATAGACTATCCAACGAGTAACGAATAATAAGCAACGAGTGACTAGCAGCTAATATCAAATTTAATATTTATAGTTTGACCTGTGCAACCAGCTGTGTAGCCAATAATTGAGAAACCCCCCTTGAAGCCGTATCGCTTCCATTCTAGCCATTCTAGCTGGTCCGTTGTCAGCTGTGACGATCGATCGACCGATCGATCAATCAATTCCGGCTGTGAACTCATCAAACACTTGTGATGAAGATGATGTTGATGACGCTCAGGACACGTCGGTGGCAAGTGTTCAATTGAAGGCGGGAGCGCGAGAGAAAGAGAGAAAAAGAGAGAGAGAGATAGAGTGAGAGCTAAGCGGATTAGGTTACAGCCGCATGTAAAGAACAATGCAGGACGAGCAGACAACAGCTACAAAAGGAGAAGTGGAAAAAAAGGAGGGTAGCAATGCGCCAAATTCAACCATGGCCAACAATTGGAAAGAAGCGCAACGAGAAAAAAGAAGAGGGAAATAAAAGGGCAAGCGCTATAACAATGCGACGCAGGTGGCGCGGGGGAGCGGGTAGGAAGGGGGAAGGGGGAGGGGGAGGGGGCGCGCGCGTCATGTGCCAAGTGGATTTGCAGCTTGTAATCCTTGTAGCAAAAACCCAAGGAGTTCCTGTGTGTGCGTGTGGGCATTACATGAGAATTGCATCAGCGTTTTATTGCGATTATTTAATGCGATTTTGATTAAATTTTAATCGAGCGTTTACTCAAGTTTTTTGCTTAAGTCTTTCGTTTGCAACCCTCAACTGTGGCCCGCCCAGCTCTTGTTCTATCTCTCAGTCGCTTGCCGGGCAGCTCGTTACGCACTTATTGACTGCTTTTGGGGGTATGCTACTTCGGAGTGGCACTTGCCAGTGCCGTAGACCAAGAACAATTGCCCCCTTGTGGGGCATGTTGCGTCTGTCTCAAGTGCAACTTGGTCGCAACTTCAAAGCGCCTTCGGCCATGCAAATTAACCAAATATTCCATTTGCAACAACTTGGACGCAACGACGGAAGCAAAATAAATAACAATAAAAAAAACAACACACAAATCAAAGTACAGTACGCCCCAAGCCACGCACAACGTCGATGGGACCGTGGCGGGAGGGGGGGGGGAGCGGGGGGCGGCGTTGCAGCAGCTGCTGCTGTCGTTAAGGCTGCCCGGCTGCTCATAAAACTTAAACGCGGGCGGGCGGTCATAAAAAAGGAGTAGTCAAGAGCCTGAAAAAGTGTTGGACAGCAACCAAAGGAAGGACAACAACAACCACAGCGAACACTTTCTTGGCCATGTCGTCGATGTTGTTGTCGATAATGATGCGGCTCATTTGGCGGGCAAAATGGCGATTTTTATGCGCATGTCCTGCACAACAACAACAACAGCCACGGCGACCATTAATAAGTAGGCGTGTCGGGTGCACTCGGCCAGGCAATGCCCTGTACAAGAACTTTTACTTAAATACCAATAAGACTCAAATACAAAAGCGAGCTACGAAGTAGAAAAGTTCTTTGCATGTGTATATATATTTGTTATAGCTTTCCGCATTATTGGATGGATTAAAATGGAAACTTCTTCTTCGTGTGCTGCCCAGGCTGACATTCAGGTGGCGCTGGCTATTTGACCCGCTTTCAATGGGTACAGGGTGTTCGAGCCGACACACCAACAAGGACAGCAGCGCGTGGCCTCATAAAACGCAGCAGCGACACCGAAAATGATTAAATTTGCAGCGCCTGTGAAAAGGATATGCGTGTGCGTGTGTGCCCGCGTGTGTGTGTGCTTGTGCGTTTATATATATTGCCGGACATTGGGACATCGTAAATAAAATTCTCATCTCAAATGCTCAATCGGCAGCGACCCTTTGTCGTAAACTTCCCTTTAACAGCTTAAATATAAGTATCTGCAGAGATTACACGAATTCTTTTGTTTTTATGCCCATTAAAAGTGGGTCGGATGGCAGGACCCATCTCAATATATATATGTATATATGCAAAAAAGTCGCTCATCAATGAAAACTTTATACCATATCTTGTCATTCAAAGAAATTTAACTTTAATACTTCATTTTTAATTTATAAGTACACCACAAAATTAGATATTTGGAAGTCCTTTCTAATTCAGGACACATCTTTCCTATGCCGAATGGCGGATAACCAGATTAATTCTCCAGATGAATACGACCAGAGTTCCCAACTTAATTGAATCACACACACACACACAGTTGTCTAAAATCAAATATTAAATATCAAAATAATCTAAATCCTTATTGGTACTTACTCTAGCAATTGAGTTTCCCTAATATTGAATAATATTGAATTCTATTAAAAGTTCTTTTTAGCTCTTCTAGGTGTGTCCAATGTGCAAAGAAGCGAGTGGGAGTTTTAAGGATAATGCGACAGAGTTGACAACCTACTCGATGTGTATTGTATAAGAGTAATTGTTTATGTTGCACGTTGTCTACTGTAGAAGATGGTTGTTAAGAAAGGAGAATAAAGATGGGAATCGACTTACGCTCATGGAGTATATCATCGAGTGGGAGTTTTGTATTAAATAAGAATGATTGCTTATGTTGCACGCTGTTTACTGTAGAAGATAGTTGTTAAAAAATATTAGTAAAGAAAGGAATCAACTTACGCTCATGGAGTATATGTATGTATATTTATTATTTGTATGTATGCAAAAGTGCGACATTAAATATATTTCACTTTGGTTTTAAGACAGACACACTATGTTTTTTGTTTTTGAAGTTTTGGCTTTTTGACGGAGTAAACGCTTGTGTTTTTTGTTGTTGTTCTGACTTGAATAGGCATTGTACTGAGGAATTATTTTATATAGTTTCAGCACGGAAATGTGGGTGACAGGTTTGTGGGGGCACTGGCTACTGAGTTCGTTTAAATGAATTTGCTGAGTACATATTAAGGCATTCTGTTTCGAGTGGAATGTGTTCAGTTTATTGACAGTCAAATAAGTAGAATGTAATTGATGGCTTGAATTATAGTTCTTACCATAGAGTATGCAACACGGAATCAATCCCAATCGCACCGCGGAAAAGTATGCAGTAAAAAGGAAATATTCCAACACTTAGCGATTGGCGTTTGTGCGGGGTATTTGGCATGTTTTAACCTAGCGTGGGAGACGCCGCATTAAAAGCAAGTTAATTAAATTGTAATTGGATATTTTTTGATGCGCTTCCTTCGACCGCAAACAAACAGCGCGGCATCTCCAAGCCCAAGCCCAAGCCCAAACCCAAGCCCAAGCTCTAACCCCAAACCAACATCGGCCTTCATTTGATGTCACTCTTGCTGACACGTGGCCGTGGGGTTGGGGTTGGGTTGATTTGGTTTTCGGTCTCGGGTTTGGGGTTGTCTTTCGTCGCGTGCTCGTTTTGAAGGGTCGCACACCCCCTCCACCTCCCCGAGGCGGATGCGTTGTTGTTTATGCAACGAAACTAATTTAAAGTACTTCACGCGGCGGTCGACTAATCCGGCCCACTGTGTGTGATAACTTCGTTAAGTTGTTGACGCATATGGGGCAGTAATAACAATAAGCTGATAGTAATTAAATAGCCCAGGCACGTGGCACGTGAAGCCAAGTAAGTTGCATGAACAAAAAAAAAAAAAATCGACAATGTCGCATACAAAATTATAACGTTCTATTAATCAAAAGTTACAATTTGTTGTTGTGAATTCGCTATAAATTGCATACTCGTTATGGCTTGGGGTTTAAGAAGAAGAAAACATCCACATGAACTACTCGTTTGTTTACTTTATGTTTTTTTGGTTTTAATAATTATTCGTTACACATTTTTTTACTAACTAGACACTCGCTTCTTCTTATAGGAAGCTATCTATCTCTGTATAAAAACTAACGAGTTACTCGCTACATTTCACGCGCTCTTGATTTTCATAAAAGAAATCTGCGATTCTTGTGTATTTCCAGCTACCAAAGCTGTTATAATTAGCTAAGAGTTATTTTTCTTATTACTTGTTACAAATTACTCAGTCGTTTCAAACTAGTTTCCACTTTTTTCATAAACATTTTTATACAATTTGCTTTAGCTGTTTCTGCAATTGGCATTCAATTTATATTTGTGGTATGTAATTATTAATGTAGACTACGCTTCACACACAAACACACGCACACACACACACACAATATGCGTATGTGTGCCTCCGAGGCGTATTCATAGCATTCTATTTGATGAGTGCCACATGAATGTTGGCGTCAACTATTTGCACAATAAATTCTGAAAATCTTTTAACGAATAAATGTTCATTTGTTTACGACTCATTGAAAAGCCACAAAGCTTTTGCCAATGGGCTTTAGATGTCAGTTCGTCGGTCAACATGCGCGCGTGTGTGTGTGTGTGTGTGTGTGTGTGTGTGTGTGAGTGTGCATGTTTGTGTGTGCGCTTTTGTTAAAACACAAAATTATAGCTCGTATTTCTGGCACAATTAAGACTTGGGCACATAAACGACCAAGTTGACAGCATTAAGAGCTGTGCTCCAAAACTTTTAATTGAAATAATTCGTTTTGGGCTTGGCAACAAAAAACATCTGACAGCAAACTTTGCGTTCTGTTTTCCTTTTATTGTTGAGCATCTTTTAATGCCGCTTGTGTTCTACAAATTGGCTCTGCGTATAAAATGTTGTCAATCATTTATATCAGTCGTATACATAAAGGTTTAGTGAAGAGCTCAAATGACGAGAGGGGGTCAATGTAACGATTGCTGCCAGACATTTACTTTAGTCAATGGCATTAAGTTCTGCTAATATATTTATTTTAAAAGTTTCATGGCTTAACAATTTGTCAATTTGGCTCACGTCAAAGTATCTCCTATCTGGTCCCAGAGCAACATATTTAAGTAGTAAAGAAGTTAAAAATCTCAATCTGACAGGTTCAAGTTCGTAAGAATGTTTGAAGAGTTTCTATTGGGAAAGCAACGAGATCAACTAATGAGAAATTGCCAAGGTGACTGTGTGCTATCCTGTTTAACACGCGTGAAATTATGCCATTCCCGACTGGAAGCTAGCGAGTAAGAAGAATAGCAACGAGCTCGACTAACGAGTCCTGATCAAAGTAACGAGATAGCGGAAAATCTTGCCCAAAAATGAAATGTAATGAAAACACACAGCGAGTAACTTATTAAACCGACGAGTGAGAAATTCGTTTGTTGTCACTAATATTTTTATTAGTAAATATAACCCTTGTCGCCCGCAAACTTATAGCAGACACGCTTAAAGCAAATGCGACGTGGTGCCACGCTGACTTGGGTGGTGGAACTGGTGGTGCTGCTGGTGGTGGCTCCGCTTGCTCCGTTCGCTGCCAGCGTGGTGCTCTCGCTCGTCGACCCAGCGCTCTCGCTGCTGCTGCTGCTGCTGCTGTCGATTGTCGAATTGCTCGCTGT
The DNA here is from genome assembly GCA_035047465.1 of Drosophila sordidula. Classification (NCBI taxonomy): domain Eukaryota; kingdom Metazoa; phylum Arthropoda; class Insecta; order Diptera; family Drosophilidae; genus Drosophila; species Drosophila sordidula. Next base: position 7,826,903 of record JAWNPQ010000136.1, on the reverse strand, counting down.
GGTGGACTCTGTGGCTGTGCTGTCCGTTGTCGCATTGCCTGCTAGGGTGGTGCTCTCCACTTCGCCCGCTGTGGTGGCATTGCTCGGGCTCTGCGTGCTGGTGGCATTCTCCGATTCGGCATCGAGGAAACTCATCAGTACGTCCATAAATTTCAGTATAGAGCCGCGATCCTCGGAGGTAAAGGTCTGTGCAGTGGTGCCAGCGCTCAGCCAAGCACCGCTAGCCACCGCAACCAGCAGCAGCACCACAAAACGTTGATCGTTGCTCAAAGCTGACATTTTTGCGTCCGTTGTCTCCGGATGTTTGGGTCTCAGGTTGTTAGTCGAACTTCTAACTGGCTGCCAAGAAGCACCGATTTGTGCATTTTATACCAACTGTGGCACTTGCTCCGCGCTGCCTGATATCTCTATGCGGAAATCGGACCATCCAAAATTGTCCACAGAGTTCGGGGCACGTGTGCATGACCAGCTGCCAGATTACATGTTGACTGTGGCTCTGTTTTTATATCGGGTCTAATTGCTTTTAGCTTTTGTTTACTATTGCGTCTAACAGCTGAAGTCTAGTCTGATATAATGTGGATCCAAATAAATTCTCACGATAATCACTGAGCTCGGAGAAATACTGAAAAGAAAACTACATCTCGAATATTTATACTTCAATTTTATTAAGTATTTATATATAGTTATAAAAGTCAGGAATCAAAAACCTACATTTATTATCCCAAATTGTAATCTCATCAGGACAGCATTGTACTTCTATGTTCAGAATATTTTTTAGAGTTAATGTAACATAACCGGTCGATTAAAAAATCTTAAATATTTTATGCCTAATTTACAAATGTTCAAAAATAAAATGAAAATGAAAAATTTTCAAAATAAATTGTTATTAACTATTGGCACTCAGAAAACTAATCTACCGAGAGTGCAATGATAAGAGAAGTGACAGGTATATATGAATGAATATAAATGAATATGGCTAGTCTTAAAGTGATCTGTGTCTCATTTCCGCACTAAAAAAATTGGTTTTTGTTTTAGTATCAGTAAGTTTTAGTAGTGAGTAAGAAATAAAATATATACATGCCAGAAACTAGAGAACGTTAAGAGGCGTTTAAATATAAGAGTGTACTATATGTAATCCATTCAATCCATTGATTCTATATAGAAAAATATGGTAACTAAACCCTGCAAGGATGTAGCTTATGATATATATAGTGGGATGTAAATTTTCCAACTGGAGATTCTTTGTTTCTTCTAAAATAAAACATATATTTATAAATGATATTTCATTCAGAAAATCTGTCTGTTACTAGAAAGGACTATCATTTAGATAGACAAACCTGATCTGTAGCCGATCCAACGAAGCCTTTTCAATTCCATTCGCTGCACAATCCGTGCCAGATAATCGCTAGCCGTGTATCTATGGACCGCGTAGATAAACCGCAGATGACAAACTATGCGAGAAGAATGCGAATGGGCGGCAAAGCAGAGTCGAAACCCAAAAGTTTGTCGTCAACATCGACGCCGATGGTGTTTGGCGATTTGGGGGCACGTTTGCGGCATGCGGTAATAAAGAATGCAACCGACACGATTATCTCTCGGCCGGCGTTGGGGCGTTATCAGCAGATGCGACAGAGCCGCATTTAGTCACAGCAGCAGTTGCTCGATTAGCATCGGCACAAAGAACCCCAACGGCCATAAAAGCGCATGTCGCAGAGCCCATCAACAACAATCTCTCAAGTTGCGATCATCTTGGCAGTTCTTGGAAGTCTCCGCAGAGTTTGCAAAGACGTTAACTAAATCCTCAAGGGCAACATGTGGCGCCTTCAGCTGTTTCTCCTGCTATCCACCTGCTTCCTCATACCGCACGAGGCCAAGCCAGCCACGGGCTCAACTTCGACGTCAACCCCAGCACCAGCGATCGCGGCGGCGAGGCGCACCAGCCACATCGGTCAACTGGCGGCCAAGGATCTGGCCGATCTGCTCATGGCCAGCATGCAGGCGCGCGGCATCAAGCTAAACGAGTCCCAGCACGCGACGGTGAAGGCCCTGCGTGCCATGGAGCCGACGGAGCTGCAGGGCGGCGCCGTGCTGCTGCAGCTGGGCATGGATGTGATCATCGATGTGCTGATTGGCAACAGTGCGGATGCCAGCTGCGATCGTGTCATCAAGGACATCAAGAGATCCGCCGATAAGAACAGCCTGACGCTTAGTCTGAAATCCTTCCTCGCCCTGTGCGCCTTCAACAACATCGAGTGCTCCCAGAAGCAAGTGGTGCAGATCATCAAGGGCACAACCGCAGTTAAGCCGAACGAGACGGCCATGCAGGGCAGTCGGAGCACGCGCACGGCCCTCGAGCAGGCTGGCAAGTCGGCCAACGTCAAAGGCGATCGCGATTCCATCGTCAATTTCCTGCATGCAAGGAGCCTCCCGGAGCTGAGTGCCATATTGAGTACGCTCCTGCAGGTGTGCGGTGCATCCAGTTATGAGACGCAGAACATTGTGCAGAATCTGATCGAGAGTAAGTAGCGAGTTTGCGAGTAGCAAGTAACGAGTACCGAGTGAATTGTAGCAAGTAACGAATGGCGCGGGACGAGTAGCAAGTTACGAATAGCGAGAAGACTCGTCACTTTTGACGAGAAGTGAGTAACGAGTGACGAACAGCAAGCAACGAGTAGCGAACGACGAGTAGCCAGTGACGAGTAATAAGTGACGAGTAATGTGACGAGAATTGTACTGAGCGACATGTAACAAGTAGCAAATGGTGAGCTTGCAACGAATGAAAAGCAATAAGTAGCGACTAACAAGCAGCGAGTGGCGAGTACAAGTATAAGTAGTAACATGCAACGAATTAAATGTAAAAAGTAAAAAGTCTTACTAAATCGCTTTCTGCGACTTTTCAGTGGGTCCCAAGGACAGCACCAAGAAAACTGGCGTCAGCGTTTTGCAGATCAACGGCTTCAGCACGCTGATTGTCTCGCTAATGGATAGCCTGACGTCTATCGCGAATGGCAATAAGAGCGGCTTCTGTGCGGCTACACCGGAGAGCTGGATTGTCCGTCTTCTGGACATGGGCGTTGCCAAGGTCATCATTATGGGTTTGATGACAGCCCTAGATCGCTCGCTGCCTGCCTCGCCGAACCTGCTGATGCGTAAGTAGTAGAGCAGCTGAAATCTGGATCAATAATCCATGCAACTTATTTAATTCCAGAGAAGGGCAATGCTGTCGCCAATTTGGTGGATGCTGATGTGCCGCAAAACAAGGGCTCAGCCACCTCTAAGCGATCCAGTGGATCCCTACCCGTTGTTGGCAATCTAATGGGAAATAGCATTGCGAGTAGGTTTCCTTTGATCTCAGCCAGGCGTTTAGTCTAAAGTGGTTTCATTGATCATTGTCTTTTTAGCTGGTCCCGATAATATCGTCAGTGGCAATAACAACTTCCTTGGACAACTTGTGGGCCTCAATGTGCCCGCGGCGGTCGATGCGAACGTATTGACCAATACCGTTGGATCAGTTGGCGGTGCCAGTGGCCTTGTCGGTGGCAACCCTGTCACATCTGCTCTGAGCCCTGGACTTTCCCGGTCTCGAAATGTTGCCAACCAAGGTGGAAACACCATCACATGTGGGTGCCTACAAATTTGTCTAGAAATCTTCTTTTTAACCCAAGCTTATATTTTGCAGCGGGTCCTAGAACTGTGATTAACGGTACCGGGAATAATGTGTTTTCGGCAGCTAATCTCGATATTCCAGTAGCACTTGGCGCAAATGTGCTGAACAGCGTAACGGGCGTGGTTGGAGGCGCCACGGGTGGTGGCTCCAGCAGCGGTACGCCGAGTGGTTCAGCTCGCTCGCAAAATATCGCTAACAAGTTCGGCAACGACATCTCAAGTAAGTTTGGGTACTGCGACAGGATTCAATGCAATGCGCTAACACACTTCTCTTCTACAGTGGGTCCCGCAAATGTCGTGAACGGAGATGGTAACGTGATTGGCAGCTTAGTCGGTGCTCGAATTCCTGTGGCTGGCGATGTGAATGTTGCCAACAGCGTAATAGGCGCCGTAACAGGCGGTTCAGGCAGTTCAGGCGGTGTTCTCGGTGGTGCTTCGGGCGGTGGTGCTCGCGGTGGCTCTCGCTCTCAAAATATTGCTAACAAGGGCGGCAATACCATCACAAGTAAGTTGCTTTAAGCCAGATGCCAGATAGTTCTCTTTATTTATCGCCTGATTTTAATTTGACAGCGGGTCCCGGAAATGTGATCAAAGGTAACAACAACTTTGTGCTGAAGGGTGTTGACGCGGACATTCCCGTTGCGTTGGGTGTGAATGTTCTCAACAGTGTGCTGGGCACAGTAACTGGTGGCTCTGGAGGCAGCTCTGGTGGTGGCTCTGGAGGCAGCTCTGGAGGTGGGTCTGGAGGTGGTGCTGGCAGTGGTTCTCGTTTTCGCACTCAGAATATTGCCAACAAAGGTGGCAATACCATAACAAGTAAGTGACTTGAAGATAAACGGGCAAGTTTTCCTCTGTACTTACATTTTCTTACTACAGGGGGCTCCAAAAATGTGATCAACGGTAATGACAACTTGGTCGTGGACGCTGTTGACGCGGATATTCCCGTTGCCTTGGGTGTGAATGTTCTCAACAGCGTGCTGGGCACAGTAACTGGCGGTTCGGGAGGTGGCTCGGGAGGTGGCTCTGCCGGTGGTGGTGCTGGCAGTGGTTCTCGTTCTCGCACGCAGAATATTGCAAACAAAGGTGGCAATACCATAAAAAGTAAGTGCCCTCAAAATAAACGGGCAAGTTTTTCATCTTTATTCACAACTTTTTTTCATTGCAGCGGGTCCCAAAACTGTTGTTAATGGTTCAGGCAACACAATTGTAAAGGGAGTCGATGCTGATATTCCAGTGGCGCTCTCAGCGAATCTGCTTAACAACGTCGTGGGCACGGTTACTGGCGGCTCTGGCGGTTCTGGCGGTTCTAGCGGTGGTGTCGGCAATGTTTTGGGTGGTGGTGCTGGCGGCGTAACAGGTCTTCTGGGCGGTGTTACCGGTGGACTTGTCGGCGGCGCTACAGGACTTGTGGGCGGTGTTGCCGGTGGACTTGTCGGTACCGCTACAGGACTTCTGAGCGGTGGTGCCGGTGGACTTGTGGGCGGTGCTACAGGACTTCTAGGCGGTGGTGCCGGTGGACTTGTCGGCGGCGCTACAGGACTTCTGGGCGGTGGTGCCGGTGGACTTGTGGGCGGCGTTACTGGCGCTGGTTCGGGCGGTCAAAACATTGCCAACAAGGGTGGCAATGAGATCAACAGTAAGATTTGATGACCTCTTTCTTATATATACCAATGCTTAACAAATGCATTTACCTTACAGTGGGTGCCGGAAGTATTGTTAAGGGCAACAAAAACACAATTTTCGATTTAGCCAGTATTGCACTGCCGCTGGGCATCTCCGCAAACGTGCTCAACAGTGTGCTGGGAACTGTAACTGGAGGTGGTGCGGCGCGTGACGATGTCGTTCAGGTGGTTGATCGCCACGGCAATCTCCTCATGAACATCTGGGACAAGGATGGTGTCACCTCTGGCAGCGGCGGTGTCGCCAATGATTTCTCCAATACCATAAACAGTAAGTGAATCAAATGCAGCTCCTGCCAGTCCAATGCCAGGACTCACCCCACGACTTTTGCAGAAGGCCCCAAGCAGATCGTCATGGGCAATGATACCACGATTTTCAAGTTGGTGAACTTAGATGTGTCGGCCTTGGCCCAGCTGAATCTGGCCAACTCCATCAGGGGCAGCAGCGGTGCCTGCAATGGCATCGCCAATAAGTTCGACAACGAGCTGAACTGTGAGTAAAAAAAAAAACTCGATTGCCAATTTGGATCGGGGAACTCGAAGCTAATGTCTTTGGCATTTGCTTACAGCCGGACCGGACACGGTGATTGAGGGCAATAACAACAGGATTGTGACTCTGCTCAATCTCAGACTGTCCGCATTGGGCAGTTTGAATGCCCTGAATAACCTCATTGGCACAGTGGGCAACGATTGCGAGGATGAGACGACTACGCCGGAGCCACCGACTGCCGAGCCACCAACACCCCCACCACCGACTCCCTCGCCGCCGACGCCGGAGCCACCGACACCGTATCCCCCAACGCCAACACCGTCCCCACCCACGCCGGAGCCGCCAACCCCTTCACCTCCCACCCCAAGTCCACCCACCCCCAGCCCGAACAACTGTTATCGCCGCTACTGTCGCAAGTGGCGCACTCGTCCCAGTTACTTGTGCTACAAGAACTGCGGCGGCTCGTACGTCTACAGGCCCTAATATGGACTCCACTCGGGGGTTACGTGAGCCGTTTCCCAAAACGGGGCCAACTTTTGTAGCTTGGCATACACATGCCAAGACACCTGTTATGTAATATCGCAAAGCTTGCACCTATTTATTTATTTTGCCTACTTTCTAAGTGAACTTCTTTAATTTGCTTGATGTATTGAAATACAACTGAATTATTTATTATGAAATGAAAAGTTTTCGCTTGGGCGGGGCGGGGGGGTCTTGGCCCCCCCGTTTGGAGCCCGTCAAAACGCGAGGGACTTACAAACTTAAGACATATTTGTAAATGCCGCCATTGAAATCATTTGAAAAAGCAGCTTAAAAGAAGGCTGCTCGACCAGCAGTTAGCATGTGCTCAAATAATTTCATCTGATGTGTTATCTGAATAGAGTAAAATACTTTACTCGCTATATATTACTCGTTACATGTGACTTTCTATTACTCGTTACTTGCTACTTATTTGCTGTCTTTTAACTGTACTCGTTGCTCGCTAACTCGCTAGTTCAGACACCTTTAATAACTGTTAGTTACTCGTTACATGACATTTAAGTAATTCGTTACATCGCAATCTCTACTCGTCGAAGCACATCAGAGCTATCCTCTTTCGCTACTCGTTACATATGTAGCTACTCGCTACATATCATTCGCTACACTGCACAATAGAAATCATCGAATAAAATTCGTTACTCGCTGCTCTTTAGTTACTCGTTACTTCAGTATGTATGTGATATACTCTGCATGCTCGTTATTTACAGCGTACACGCTATAAAAGGTAAACAAAATGCAATTACATTCAAAACGCAAAAGTTTAAACAGTGTGTGCGAAATGGCGGAGAAGGGGCCGAGAGTGAGGGGGAGGGGCGGGAGGGGGCGAAAGTAAACCGGCATAAATAAAAGATAACATTATTAACACCCAAGAGCCAAGTGAAGCGCCTCGAGTACTCCGTTAGACAAATGGGCGTCAGCGTTGACTCAATACGGAAAAGTTACTCGCAGCCAACCAACGACCCCCGCCCCCCGCCCTCCGCTCCCTCCACGCACCACCTCAAACGAATTGGAATGTAGAACGTGCTCACGCCACATGAAATCATAATGAAAGCAATAAAAATATCAGCAAAGTTGCCCAACAACCAAAAAAACCGAAACAACAAAAACAAACAGCAACAACAAAAACACAAGAAGAAGAAGAAGCAAAAAAGGTGAAACAAGTACAGAACAAAACATAACATAACGAAGTATTTTCTTGAGTTGGCCGTGTCACACCCATAATTGATGACCTGAGATAATTTGTTATGGTTGTGAAACGTGAAACAAACACGGACGGAAATGCATAAATACGGAAGCTCACAAAATATGGGGCGCAATTATAAATTTTAGACCAACAGCTTGTGGGTCTCTTGTGGTTCTCCCTCTCCCTCCCTCTCTCTCTCTCTCTCTGTCTCGCTGCCTCGCTGCCTCGTTGTCTGTGTGTGGTTGTTTGTGGACTTAAAGAGGTGGCCCCAAGATGATGATGATGCTGTTGCCAGGCTGCTAATGATAAGCGATAACCGTGAACTTCACTGGGTGTTAAATATTATGCGACACCTCTGGGACGCAATTTGTTCCACTCAGTGTGCCGCAAAAGTCCCAATGATTACCTGCTAGCGTTTTAAGCGAGAACAACTTATCAACTTTATTCAAAAAAAAAAGTAATTTTTAAAGACCGAAAGATGAGAGATATGTCCTGACACTTGAACTTTTGACTTGCTTCAAAGTGCACCTACTTTACTTAATGAAATTTTAAATAAAATATGACTTCGACCATCGACAAATCATATTACGTACAAATCATATTAAGGTTAAATGATATATATTCCTAATTAAATTCGGTAACTTTAAAGAATCTCTGACGATTCCAGCCTAAAAATCTTTGAGCTAATCACTTGAATATAAAGTGTAACGGTTTGAATAAGAGATATGGATATTTCTTATAAATAAATAAAGTTAGTTAGTCGGTTAGTGGGGAAATATGGGTTTGAAAATTTACATTTTTTTGGATAAACTGGAACTGGCTTTTTGGAGTCATCAAATTTGAATTATTGTAAATTATATTTACTAATTTATGAAAATTCGTTTTATAGCCAGGGAAATTACCCTTAGATTATACTCTTTGATTTAAGGAATTATCCATAGTTTGAGCAGATATGTTTGGAGCAACATTTGCTGTTAAATTAAAGCTTGCCTCAAAAAGAGAAAAAACTTATTGCTGAACAAATCAATATCGAGCCAAGCGGCTTTTTATTGTTGTGTTCGTTTTTGGGTTGAGTCGGGCGCATATAAAATGCAGCAGACTTTTAGGCGCAGACATGTTTATGTACTTGTCAGACAGCCAGACAAGTTCCGCAACTAACCCCCCCACCCCGCCCCACCCGACTGGCTGTCTGCGACCCTGTTGAAATTGTATGGCCCGCATCTGAGTTCAGGTTGCTTTACACATCTATTTACAAGTTTTCCTGCCTCCTTTTTTCGTGCCTATTTTCGTTCTCACTTTCGCGCGCTCTTTCTTTATTTCTCTGTCTGTTTTATTTTTTTTTTGCTATTGTACATAATTTGCACGTGCTACGAATATCTAAAATTTACGAGCAGCGCGAGCGACAGCGAAAGTGCACAGGTCGTCGCGGGGGTGGTGCGGTTGGGCGGGGGCAGGAGGGTCGCTGTCTGTTGGTCTGGCCACATGACACTAGTTACACTGTCCCCGCTGGATGGCGAGTGCGGGGAGTTACTGGAGCTGTTGTCATGTACATTATTTTGCTTTCAAACGTTCGGAGTAAAAGTAAAAGTCGCAAAGCTTTAAATGAGTGAGGCGACTTTCGCCCACTGTCAGTGGTTGTGCGGGTGGTGCTTTGCTCTCAAATCTGCTGCGCTGTTGCCGACTCAAGCTGCCCCGCGGGAGGCGAGGCGAAATGTGGGGGGAGGGTGGTCTTCTTCCTAGCGGACCTTAACACGTTTTATGTCCAAAATAAATGTGAACTAATGCATTTTTATTAATATATACAAGCGTGCTGGGAATTTCAAGAATCCGGCTGATGATCATCAGCATCAGCATTATCTTGATGATGATTAAGCATAAAAACCACAAATGTTTTTTAAATGCAGTGCAAATGTGTGTGATGGTGGTGGAGGCTGTGCCGTTGTTGCTGTTGCTGTTGTTGTTGTTGTTGTTGTTGGTGGGTCTATCTACTAAGTAGTACGCTTCTGACTTTGCAAATCCTGTTGAAATATTTAGCACAGGGCGGACGTGTTGACATCCTAGTTGTTGCACCAAATCGGACGAGTTGAAGCTGCCCCACATTGGCACCACTGCCACCACCCACCACTCAGTGCCGGCCACATCAGCGATGAGTCAGCAGCTTATAATCGACCATTGACAAGTCTTAAGCTAAGCTCCAGCCGCTATCTACCTCTCATTCACTCTATTGCTGTTTTACTCGCTGCTTTCTCTCTCGCTGCCAAGCAGCGAGTTAATCGTTCCGTGCGGTTCATGACCCTTTCTGCATGCCAAACTGCAGCCCCCTGTCAATTCCTGTGCTCAAATCATCAATTGTATCAACTATGCCAAACACACACACACACACACGCACACTCATGCACTAGAACTTAGACATGTCTGGCAATGCCTGCTTGGCTGTTTTTTTTCCACAGCAAACAGCAACAGATAGCACACATTCGACCCCATTAGGCCCTTTGCACTGCTGGCAGTCTTAATTTCATGACACATTTTTGCTCAACAGCATTTTGTCAATTGTGTCTACTCAGACTTCTATGAAAACGGCACGAGATGCTGCGAGTAATGGCCGAGAACTGGCTATTAACGAGTTATACTTTGCGAAAGCTTAGCTAATAACGATCGCCGAATGAGTGCAAATGGTAGCGAGTAATGAGTAAATAGTAAAGAGTAACGAGTAAAGAGTTAAGAGAAATAAATAAAGAATAACGAGTAGAGAGTAAATTGTAACGGGTAAACAGTAATGAGCAAAGAGTATTCCATTCAATATAAAGTAGTGCACATAATAACAGGTAACGAGTATAATTTTGTGTGTAGCGACCTATTTGGCTTGTGAGTGAAAGAAACTAGTAGCAAAGAGAGTAAAGAGATTGTAAAAAATATATACATTGAAGAAGTAACTTTTTAGCGAGTGATTGTACTCGCAAGAGAGCTGAAACGAGTAGCAAGTGCTAGCTAGTAGCGAATAGAGTTGATACTCAGCTTCGAAACTGATAACATTACTCGCTACTTCCTATTCGTACTCACAACACAATGCGGCTCGCGACAAGTTGCTTGTTTGACTATTACCATGGGGAAATTCGGTGCAGAATTTTGCAGACAGACAGCGGCATAGGGTGGACCTCATTACTCATACGCCGGCGCCTGTGGTCCATTTGCATGGCGAATGAACTGGAGACGAACAGCGGGGCACATAATACCCAGACTTTATTATCCACTTCTTTTCAATGCTTCGACCAGAAGCCGAAAGGGAAAACCCAAAAACAGTGGCCGGCAACAGAGGAAAAAAGAAAAGAATTGCAAAGGCGGCACTTTGCATACTAAAAGCGTTCAGGGGGTGGCTACGCCTATGGGTAGGAGTGGGGGCTGGGGCTAGAGCTTGAGCAGGGGGGATTGTTACTTCTACGGAATAAATAGAAAAAGCAAATAGCGCGCCGCTCTATTGACATTTTAGGGTTTCATTGTAAAGCAATTTAAATTATTGTGTATATTTTATTTCTATTTTGTTCGCTCATTTTGTAGCAAGAGCCGCATTTTCTATACCCTGTTGACATGCAAATATCCTGTAAAATAGGCAGTTTTAGAGTCTTGAACTGGAACCAAATAATTTATATATGGAAATTTCTTTACTTTTGTTTAAATTTAAATATATAGTTGATTGTCAGCTATGTCTATATATGAACGACAATTTTCTAACTCGAAACGGGCCTACAGGGTATATTCTAGACGAGCAAGCTTTTTAACCAGATATTTACTCTTTTTCTTTATGTTGAAACTTAAGCATTCAGGACATCGTGTCGCGGTTCGTGTTCTGCCTCGGATGCGTCTGGGCGCCTTTACGCCTTAAGCTTTGGACAAGGCCCGGCGTGAAGGTGGGGGAGGGAGGGGGGGGGGGCGGGAATTTGGGGTGCATGCAGGGAGGATCTATGCTACCCCTCATACCGCTTGATTTTATTTTGTGCAAATTTTTCAAATGTTATCCTTAATTTAGTTTCTAAGTAGATGCGAGTCACGTACCAGGCAAATGACATTTTATTTGTGGATTTTTATAGACTTTCGTTACGTGTGTATGTGTGTCTGGGTGTGGAGGGCGGGGGTGCGAGGGGGAAGGGCAACCCACAGGCTGAGTGGCTAAGCGCAAAGCTGAAGGGGGTTGCCAGCCAGGGCAGCTTCATTTCTGTTTATGTGCATATATATAGATATATGATCCTGGGTCTGGGGCGTGCTTGGCAAAACCGACAAAAATAGGTCGTAATTTGGAATTTGTGTTTATTTTTTATTTGTGATTTTATATTCGTACACTGTTGCATTTGCGACTGGGTCACATGTGTCAATGATGAGTCACTGGATTGGCCCACGCCCATGCGTTCGAGGGGGGGGCCGGGGCTTACAAATGGACATAAAGTTTTGTGTTTGCATTTGTAAAAATATTAAAAACGTGAATACATTGCACAACATGCGTATAAAAGCAAAAATGAGAGATCAAGTTATCAATAACATTTGCGGTTATTAAGCCGAAATTCCACTGCACAAATGATGAATGAATGCTGAATAACATGATGCGAAATGTTGTCCTTATTTGACTACAAAATGAACAGTGATTAATCTGGCTTTTTTGCGAGCTTCGATTTATCATTGTAAATATCGCGAATGAAACGGAATGTTGATCAGTGGAATCTGTTCGATAATAAAATGTTTTTCATCTAGGGTTAAGGCTTTAAGGGAGGTTTGATGCTGATCCGTTTTACACTTTCTACTGCTCCAAAGAAAGGAAAGGACTTTTCTTTTTGGTACAGTTGCCGCTCGCTTTCGTAGTTTTTCAACCAACGCAGCAGCTGCCGGATCTGAATATATATACTGTTGCCATCGTGCCCCCCGCAGGGCGAGCTGCTTTAATGGTCCGCATCGTGCATGTTACCAAGATAGATGTATGATGGCAATGCTCAAATAAATGAAAACAGAGAAATATGACCGTATAAATGTATTAAAAAACAACAACAAGAGCAGCAAACGAAGCGACGGCAAATGGGGGAAAACGCGTACGCAACGGGAGCTGCGGGAAAACACAAGAAAAATTAGATATGTGGGGCGTGAGGGGGTTGGCTGCAGGTATAAGGCGTGGGCTAAGTACACTCATCAAAAAAGCGGTTCGAATTTCAACTACGAGAGGGAAACTGATAACACAGAATTTAACTACCAAAAACAATTAATTATTTTGGCATAATACAACAAATTCTTAATATTAGAATTTAGTTGTCAATTTCAGATATTTGCAGCTTGGCCATAATTTAGTGGTTTTTCTCTGAGTGTACATGTGTGCGACATGGGGATGGTAAATGCTGTTGTTGTTGTTGTGGTGCTGTTGTTGTTGCCATTTGGGGTCACATAGGTTGGGCAAATAACTTGCGCACAATAAAGCAAAAATTAAAAAGCGTTAAGCAAATCGCAATTTTCCGGCCGCTGGTGGAAGGAAAGCGGTTTCCCGCAAGTTCAATCGATAGTTGCGACGGCTGCTTCTAAAGATGGGGAACATAAGACGGTGGCTTGGTGTCCGGTATATGCTCTCTTTCAGCTGTATTCCACACAAAAGGCCAGCAAGGCTCACCAATTTCAGCTACAACAAACGCTACTTATTTACGGCATTTTTTCACGCTCAGAGACGAATGATAGGAGAGCGAGTGGGACGAAAGACAGGCAAACTGTGGCGCGGCTCAAGTGCCGCTGTGCTTACCTGTGCCCGTGACACAGCCGGCTTCAACTCCCCTTAACTAAAAAAATAAATAGAAACGGCAACGGTTTTTTGCGTTTTTTGTACCATTGTTCCATTCACTTTCTTTCTTTGCATTTTTCTGATACCCTTGCAGAGGGTATTTCAGTCTTGAGGAAACGTGTGCCACCCATATATACATATATGGAGTAGATTAAGCCAACAGTGTCAAACTTGACAAAAACTTGGCAATATATATGGGAATAAATATACTTTCGATGCATACAAAATATCCTCTGGCGAGATTTGTGTGTGGCTCAGTAGGGAAATAAATCGGAAGTGTGCGAAATGTTTGTAAGCGTATCAAATCTTCGTTAGCTTGAAGGTAATCGTATTTCCTTGTATACGTTTTTGTACTGTTGTTGCTCAACTTAATGGCCATTGTTGTTGCTGCTGCTGCTGCTGCTGCTGCGGGTCGCAACAATAGTAGACAAAAGGCGCCAACACTTTTGCATCACTTCGATTGTAATTTCATGCCCGAATTATCCTTGGGGAGACATTTACCCTAAACGAAGGCGCACACACACACACATAGACAGCAAAGTCATGTATATAAATTTCAATAGCAAGCAGCGAAAAGCAAAAGTCAAAAGTGCGGGCCATAGACGAGGACAGAGGAGCAGGGAGGGGGTGCAGGGGGTGGCGGGGTGATTTGAACAATACAGGGGCGCACAGCAATTGCAACAGCAAAGCATAGACACACACCAGCACCCATACACACACACACACGCACACCTTTATTATTATTTTTACACTTAACTTCCGGTTTACGCCTATTATGGTCCCTGTACTGCCCCAGCTCACCGCCGAAAGCACCGCAGCACCCCCCAGCTCCTGCATCCTGGCATCAAATTACAAAATCCTCGTTCTACTCCACCTGCTCCTGTTCCTGCTCCTTCTTCGGCGCGTCCTGTCTGCGCTGTTCCACCTCGAATTGCGCCAAGCGCTCCTCGTTCGCTAGATGAAGTTATTGTCCCTGGCATGTTTTGTTGTTGTTGTTGTTGCTGTTGCTGTTGGTGTTGCTGTTGGGCGCGTGTTTTCACGTGTTCGTTCCGCATAGTTCCGTTTGATATGCCACAAAGGTGTCACAGTCAACGGCATTGTCCACATGGCTGCCACAACCTCAGCTCCATTCTATCCCTCAGCGTGTGTGTGTGTGTGTGTGTGTGTGTTTATAAAGCGTGTTTCCTCTTTTCACGCCAAAAGTTTTGGTTTCCCCGCACGCATTGAACAGCGCCTTTAGCCTGTTACTTGACATTGCGATATCTTCCGTTCAGGCTGAGCCTTTGTCTTTGTTTAAAACTCTCTCACACACGCACACACACAGCGACAGGGTTTGAGCCTTTTTTTAAAACTCGCATTCCAAGTTCCCGTTTAAACATATAAAAAGCATTCAGTTCACTGTTCACAAAGGCATCACAAGCATCATAGACTTTCCACTTCTTCCTCTCAAGCCACGAGAAATGTTTTGATTATCTCAATTTGGGCTGCACTTCTTTTTACTTTAAGACATTCTAACCAATATTGGCAATTGAGCGTGTTACTATGATAATTGTTTTACATTTTTGCTCTTCCTTTCGTTTTTTTCTTTGTTGACCAAACTTCTCGCCTCTTTAAAAGATATTTTAAATTTGTATAAGTTTAATTGAATTGTTTATAAATATTTGCTGAAATACAGTTTTTTTTCAGTAACATATGAAAAGCTATTCTAAAGCTAAACAGCCGGGAAACAGAAAAAGAGATCTTTAGATCTGTTTTTTCGCTGTCAGCGTTGTCTCTCCCCCTGCCCCGCCAGATAATTGCGTGGTTGTCTCCACATTTGCCGACTTTATAGCTAGCTTGGCTGGAAATTGTTGCCACCGCGCACACACACACACACACACACACAAACACACGGCAAGCGCTTTGATTGATGCGTTGTAACTTCGCGTGAAATTGCACACCAGCCAAACCGAATGTTTGAGGCAGAGGCAGGCGTTGGAGGGGTTGGGCCACCAGGCAGCTACTTGTGAAAGCCAGGGGAAAGCCGAAAACAAAGCCAAGGCTAAAACGGAAGGAAGCACTCATGGCACACGCAAAACACCTCGACGTGTGTGTGTGTGTGTGTGTGTGTGTATGTGTGTGCAGGGTTGCTGCTTGGCCGACTCTCGACAGCTTTAAAATAGGAAATTAAAATTCCAATAATAGCATTACACCCAAATGCCAGACGCAGGTGTTTGCGTGTGTGCAGCCACTAAGTATGCTTTAAATTCGGTCCTCCTCTATTTTGGGTCTTCTATCTCAGTCGCCGTGTGCTATAAAAATAAATTAAGCCACAAATTGCAATTTAATTTAAGGTTTACTTTTGCCAACGTTCCACGGCGACAACTCTGGCGCCTCTTTAGAATCGCCACCTCCCCGCGCTCGCCCACACTTTGCTCATATTAAAATATCTTGCCACATATTTCGGGTTGCCGCGGCCGTGGCCCCCGTGTGTAGGTATTGGCCTCAACCCCCACCCCCCACCCACCCACTACGCCACACTGTTTGTTGCATACTTCTGAGCAAACTTGCGGCGGCGGCTGCTGTGCGTGCGTGTGGGTGGGTGTGTGTGTGTGTGTGTGTGTGTGTTGAAAATTTATGGCATTGCAATTGCAAATATAATTAAAATTTTCAGCTAGCTGCACAGCATAGCGCACTTTTATTTAATTTCATGTTTGCTTTCTCCGCGCGCTGCTTTTTCTTTTTCTTTAGCTTTACTGTCTGTTTAATTCCTTATTCCTGGCGCACATATTTGACATTTATTATATTTTTGGGCCGCATTTTCAAGCCCAGTTTGTTTGCTGTGGTCTATTGACCCAGCATCAAAAACTGTTGCATACTTTTCAGCGGCTAGCTTTAAATGTTTAAAAATTAGATAAAAGTGAGGAAGGACATCACGTTAAATTGGTTTTACTTTTTAAAATTTTGAACATTCTTAATTTTGACAACATATTAATTTCAAGAAGTCCATCCTTTCCATTAGTAACATCACCCTCAGTTCAAACAAGTATTTCCAAACTCACTTATTACCGGAATTTATCGGATTGCGATTTTTTGTGGGTAAACCTACTATTCTACATTTGAAAGGAATAACTTAGTGTGATGAGTATGCAAATATATTTTAAGCCGAGCGGCGTTGACAACTTACGTTATTCGTGTAGTCATATTCATGCCTCAATGTGTTTAGTTGAACAGCTTAATGAATTGTGTAACGGTAAGGGAAAACTGTTGCAAAACGAGCAATTTATTAAATTAAAAATTAATTAAATTTACTTTAAGTAGAACTTACATGCAGCAATTAATGAACGAAAGTCAATCAAAACAAACCCAAACGCAAAGCGTACTTTGTTCTTAACTTAGGAGTTAAACATTTTTTTAAATCTCTTCTCCACTTTTCGTTTTTATTTGTATCCTAACTATTTCAAAGCAAATATTTTTTTATTTTTTTGATGTTGTTCCTAACAAAAGCCAAGACGAATTGACGATATGCTGTTTGTGGTTTCTAGGTATGAATATGGATGACAGCTTTGAAGTTTAACAGCCTGCTAAGTTCTGAAAAAGTTGACTTTGTGTTCTTGAGTATTTATTCAAAGCATTATCTGTTTGGCTGTCTACTTATGGAAGGAGGTCTCAATAAAATAATGTATATATGAGTATATATTGAAAAATTCCGAATATACGAGTATTAAAAATTGCGAAATTGCGAAACATTAAAATTTTCATGAGTAAAAACCATTGAAAACAGTGCTTAGTATTTACTGCATGTGTATGTGTTTACTTATATATGTATGCATAGTAGGCATGTCTGTAGATTTGTATACACAGTATCGTCCATTTCTACCAAGTGTAGTAAAATAGAAAGTGGATTGCAATTGCTAAAATTGGGGCAAACTAAATGGAAAACATGTCGCTTCGAATGATGATTGCCGCTTAACTTGCAGCTCCTTCCTAATGGATGCCTGGACATGGGCGATTGATTGAGTTAGCCAAAAATCGAAGCCAAGCCAAATGTGAGGCCAACAACGTTTGGGGATAGGGCGGGGGCTGAGTGGTGCACGGTGGTGCGTTTTGTAGCCATTGCAAATAGTGTGTATTATTTATTTAGCAAGTTTGCCGGCAATTTGATGGCCACATGTTGCTGCTGCATTTTATGTGAGCTGCCCACACCAGTGCAGCGCCCCAATACAGCACGAGTCCACCACTGCTGGCTGTTAAAATGGCAGGTTGCCTTTGTCTAGGATATGCTTTTATAGTTGATTAGGGCATATCAAATGTCAAATGTCACTGCAGACGACGGCGCTGCCAGTTGTAAAAACTAAACAAAAACGCGGCTCTGTCGTTCGGTTTTATGGTGCGGTTAAGTGCGACACACACCAAAACACTCACACACACACACACACACACACACAGGTGAAGGCTTGCAACAACCACCAAAGCAGGGCTGAGCCACCTCACCCACACTTGGTCATAAAAAAAGAAACATCTGAAAGAAAACAAGAAATTTAGTTTTATATGGCACACATTGAGGAGCACTCGCTTTCTCGCCCTCTGTCTGTCCGTCTGTCTGTCTGTCTGTCTGTCTATCTGTCTGTCTTGCCAACTCAATTGGCAATGACGCGCCGCGTAATGGTTGCGAGTGCTGCTCGCTTTACAGGAAACGGAAATTGAAGCATAAAATTGCCAAGTTGCAGCCACACCAAAGCCAAAGCCGAAAAACAGCAACAATCAAGTGAGAGTGCTTTGGGCGAGAAGTTGATCGACTAGCAGATATCTTCGCATTGCTGTGACATAAATAAAATCCCACTTGCCTATATATGTATATAGCTTGGCTGCAAACTCAGTTTTCGGTTCGAAATAATGCCTCACCTAAATTCACTCACTAAATTAGTTCTAGACCTGGCATTAAAATACATATATATGAAATCAAAAATGTAATACAATGAAATACCATTGGGAGATTAACATACACGATTATAACTACTCAATTTGTGGCCCTGAAAAAAAAAATATAAAGGTCTTAGTTCGGAGAGGCAACAAATGAGTATTCCCAGTTGAGATGTCTGCGGGGTATCACAAAAATAAGAACACGCGAGCAGCGGAAATAAGTTTGTTTAAAGTTGAAATTGTGTACATTATCTTTGGATTCGCCAACATTATCCGCATATCAAAACAAAGCAACTGCAGCGAGAACAGCTGGCAATTATGGGGAAAGGGGTGAATACAACTATGCGGTAAGGTAACTGTGACAGTAACAGTTAACAGATAAGAATCCAAAGAGCTATTTCAAAGTCGCGTATATCAAATTTGTTAACTAATCCAATGTCGTTGTAATTAATTTGATGCAGACTAGTAGGGTTCTATGAATAACATTGTCTATAAAGATAACATTACCTAACTCCAAAAGTAGCTTATAGCATCCAAAGTCTCATTTTAATTGTATAACTACACAGAGCGAAAAAGTCAGGCTAAAATGAAGTTCCAATGAACACGAATTAAGTACTTGCGATGCTTGAAACACATATTTGAAATTAGTAGGAATTACCGAAAATAATCACAAAACATCTTATATAAAGTATAACTCTCGATTTGCTAAGTAAGAATGCGAGGATAGATCATAATAAAACTGTATTGAATAAAGATATAAAGTTCTTAAGCCACTATATAGAAACTTCTCATATCGAGTACTTAAATATTTCAATTCTCGGGCTTAAGACTTCGTACTTGATATAGGTTCGAACTTCTTGACTGCAGTAATTTCGATCTTAGTGAGAAATGAACTCCGAAATATGGGGTTTTAAGTTCGATTTTTCGCTCCAGACTGCGCTGGCTCCACTCGACTCGAGGCGACTGGTGACAGTGACAGGCAGGACGGGAATTGGTTGTCGGTTCGGTTCGGTTCGGTTCGGTTGGGTTGGGTTCGGTTGGGTTGCCGCAAGTAAATCATTCGCTTCATTTGCATTTATCAACTGGCGGCCCGTCAAGAGGCACAAAACCGAAGCTGAGGCTGACAACGGGCGTGGGGAGAGGGGGCTTGGGGGATGTGTGAGTGTTGCCAGCCTGGTGGTGACTTTTACAAACGATAATTAATGAAATCTGACAGTGTGTGCACGCAACAAGCGCCCCAGCGATGTGCTCCCAGTGTGTCCACAGACATAGTAATAGTCTAATGTGTGTGTGTGTGTGTGTGTGTGTGTGAAGGGGGCGTGGGGCGAGATTGGTGCTTGGCCTTGGGCCGACGGACTGTGTGTGCGTATCGATGAGTGGCGGCTGCGGCGCTGAATGCTCTTAATGAGAAATCGTTTTAATTGAGTTTGCATGTTTATGGCTGCTCTTACACTTGAGCAGCGACGGCTGTTGTTGCACTTTTTCGTGCCCCAACCTCGCCCCCCCCCCCTCTGCTAGGGTCGTCCTCTCGTGCCTCTTTTGAGCGCCCCTCGCTTTATAAGCGCAATTACTTTGAAAGCAACTTCCAACAGACAAGCTGCGCGAGTTTGGGGCTGGGATTGGGATTGTGTGCGTGTGTGTGTGTGTGTGTTTCAACCACATATTTTCATGTACAATGGCATCATTTGTGGGCTGGGTCGCCACAGCCATTTTTGGGGGCAAGGACAACATCAAATGTAACCGCATGCTGCCCGCCGCCTGATGAGGGTCAATTGTCCATTAGTGTGGGTGTGTGTGTGTGTGTGTGTGTGCTGCTATTTGGAGCCGCATGTGATGCTGTTGCCCTGGCAACTTTTGGTCTGCCAACAACAACAACAGCAGCAGGGGCAGGCTACTGTCTGGGCTGCTGCTGCTGCTGCTGCCGCTGCTGCTGCCGCTGCTGCAACTGCCTCAAACTGGCGCCAGCTGGCGCATAATTATTTGTTGATTATGTAAATTTCAGGCCCGGGAAAACTCTATTAATAGTTGGCGCTGGCCGCAGTTCTATCTATATAATATGATGTATAAAAAGGATATTAAGTCGGGGACTGACTTTTGGCCAGGCGACAATGGGGCTACGATTGGTAAGTGGGGGGGGGGGGCTGCAGCAGGGAGCTGCTGTTTGTGCAACAAGGCAAATTGCTGTAATCCATTTTGCAGGCGCATCAGCTGCTGCTGCTGCTTGTTGCCACCGCTTGTTGCAAGCTCCTTGCGCTGTTTGTTATCAAATGAAATGGATTTTTATTAGATTTCGCCTGCAAAAAGCAAGATTTAAATTTATTTCATGTTTTGTTCGCCTCTTTGTTTCCACATTTTTTTCGAGCTCCACTTTTTATTCCATTTTTTTTTTTTTTGTTTCGTTTTTTTTTTTTTTTTATATTTCTCATGTTCCGCGCTTTCGACCGCTTTGTATTCAAGATTAATGAGTGCAAAATGTAAAATCCGAAAAAAAACTGCAGCCAGAAGAAGAGTTGAGTTACGGCATTTGTTGTGCCCCCCACTCCGCTCCACAGGGATTTTAGCGGCATGCGCTTTTCCCCATAGACAATTGGAGCTCAACTTTTATTTACAGCTATAAATAAGTACACAAGTAAAGGATGTCTAATAAATATATTATGCCCTCTTTAAGGGTAAAAAAAAACTTATATATTCTAAAGGTACATATCAAAAGAGTCAGCATGAAATGTGAAAGTTTAAAAGGCAAACGTTTTTAACAGGCAGTATTTGTATATGTAGGATAATACGATTATAAATTATAACACTGCTTGGATAGCTGGTAAAATACAGGATAAAAATAAAATCAAAATAAAAATAAAAAATCCGCTCTCCTTTTTTTTTGGCAGATTCTTTTTAGGCAGCTGTATGTTCCTGATATTGGTTAAATTACGATATTATTGGTTTGGTTTGATTAAATTATCTAAGTACCGAGACCTGATTTAAAGGATACAATTTTTTAAAGATAACATCCAATAGATATATCCCTTCTCGAATTGGAGCTTTGACATCAAATATGTATTGCCTAGCGACTGCTCTCCTACTGGGTAGACACACCCCATTTTAAGCCTATTATCGCTATTAATGTGCCAAGGGCACAGCGGCGACATCTGTCGGCGGCAATTGCGACTTGTCGAGCAAGATGCTTACTTCTGGTAACAAGCACATGTCAACAGATCTGTAACCTGCCGACGTGGCCAGTAGCCAGGTGCCGCCTTGTCAAAGCAATAAAATGTGCAACTAATGCGATTACAAGCTCAAAACCCGTACCTTTTCCATGTCCCCGCCGTCGCACACCAGTGGCAAGTTTCTCTCTGGCCGCTTCTGCGCTCGGTCCGCTCTTTGCTGACTTCCCAGCTCTTCAAGTTGGACACCAGACGTAGGCAGGCCCCATCCCGAGCCCGCCCACCGTCTTTGTGGCATGTGTGTGCGTCACGAACTTCTCACTGTTCGCTTCTCGCTGCTCTCTGTGCTTCTCTATGCTTACTTTCAAGCTCGGCAAATCGCATAAATATATTTAAAATTATGATAAATTGATTTGCGTCTGAGGCTCCTTGACTTTGGGTGCTCGAGGGCTGCCATCTCATTATGCAGAGCGTCTGGGCAGAAGCGTGACAATGAGACAATGTCCAACCAGTTCGAGTTGCTTCTCTACTCCCTCCACTTGCCACTTGCCACTTGCTCTAAAGTGCATTGCAGTGCGAGACGCGTGCTAGTTGAATTTATTGTGGCCCCGACTCTCGACTCGGTCTGCAGTCCTGTCTGGACTGGCCTGGGTGTGGAGGAGTGTGGCAGGGGACGGGCTTGGTGTCCTGCCCAGCAGCAATTTGCAGTTTTACGCTTACTTAAATTGTGTCTAATATGACAAGGGCCAAAAAAGGGGGCGCGTGCTTTGGGGGTAGTTGTTGTTTTTGCCAAAACCCCCAACACAAACTCCAACTCCAAGCCCCCCAGCCTGTAAAAGGGTTAGCCGTCATGCCGGCTGCCCCCGCGCGCGTCTTGGCGTAAAAATTTTATTGTTATGTCTTTTCTCCCCTCAGATGTGGTCGGCGCTACAGTTTATGTTGTTTGTTGTCTGCCACAATCGATATTAATATTGGGCATACAAATTGAAAATTATGACGTGGCGCTCGCCGGGAAATTCATTTATGTTTTATGGTCAGCACTGGATTAGAAAATGTAATACACAAGAGGGTTAACCGCACTCCAGGGGTTAATATCCGAGCGGAGACGCGAAGCGTTCGCAAAAAGCTGTTTAGAGTGATTAAAGATAGAAGCCTTAGGAAGAAGCTTTAGGTAAGCTAATGCTAGAAGTGAGAGAATTTGCTAAGAGAATCTTAGTTAGAAGCTGGCGAGAAGCGCTTAAGGAAGTTAAATGAGAGATTCCATAAAGAGAAGTTCGGGCAGAAGCTGGCGAGAAATGGCTCTGAATTTGATATTGCTTTAAATTACTTAACGCTTCTCGCCGCTATTTCACAAAGTACTGTTGATTATCGCGTGCAACTACGCTTCTTTCTTTCTTTTAGCAGCATTTCTCGCTCTCAGCGCTTTGCTCTGATTATTTTCCATATTCGTCAATTCTCTCTCTCTCTATTGATTATCTGCTAGTTCAGACAATAGAAAATTTGCATTTTTAAATCTTTTTTTTTTTTTTTTGAAAATTAAAGGCGGACATTAAAATGTGGGGGGGGGAGGGGGTGAAGGATATGGGAAACAATGAAAATGCCGTTGCTATCTGCAAGCCGCATCTCTTGCAAACTAAATGAATGTTGATGCGTGTTTCCGCATTCGCAACCCCCTCTATTGGGCAGAATGCGAAATGCCACCCATACCGAAAATTCTCCCCCCTCCCATCTACCCAACATGTGCATGTGCCTACCCTCTGCTTTTGGTTTCTTGTGTTATTCGAACTCAAGTCTGCGGCCTGTTACGTAATGTGATAAGAATGTTAGCGCAAAAACCCAAGACAATATCAACCCTCAAAACTCACCCCCCACCACCCCAACGCACTCCCCGCACAGAGCTGTTCTCATGCGTAGTTCCTGCTGCTCAGTTGGCAGCTTTTCGTTGAGCTTTTCTGCTGTGGTCCACTTTGCTTTTACTTTCAGCATTTGCATAATATTATTTTCTATTTGTTTCTATTTGCCTTTTGAGCAAATATTGTCAATTCCAATTGAATTTTGACATTAGTTGCTGTCAGTGTAGCCCACCCTATCCACCGACCCCCCTCTCTTCTTTGCACGCTCTGTCCTACCTTTTTGCTCTGCTAGGCTCTTTTGCGATTTGTCATGCTGGCTAAAACGAACCTGACAAATTGCCGAGATTTGCTCCGGGGGGTGTGGACCGCTCTCGCTGGCCCTCTACTGTCTGGCTTTATGGCTTTATGGTTTACCTGGCCATCGAGCCGTGCGGCTTTGGCATTATGGCCAAATGCGCTCACTTCGCTTACCGGGTAGAGGGCGGGCGCAGATTTGGGACAGCCTGCGGCCCAGCGGTGCTTCCATGCCTGCTAATTGCGAGCGGCGAAAAACGGGAAGCTGTTGCCATTGTTGCCAATGTTGCCAATGTTGCCATTGTTGCTATTGTTGCTCCCCAACAACAGGAATAACCACTGCAGCTAGCTGAAGGCACAGAAAAGCCTAGCTACTAATACGCCCGATTGTCCAATACTCTGTGCCCCGTGCGAGAGGCTCCTCCTGATTATAGACTGAGACTGTGACTTTATTTGAGTGGCTTTTAAGATATTGACACTTAAGGAGGGCAATTAAGTTAAACTGTGACTGTATATATAATATACCTGCATCTCTTGAACGGTGACTAAAGAGTATTCTTCTTCAGTTCAAGAGTGGCTTTTTAATTTGCACAAGCCGTGACTTATTATCTGAAGCAGTTAAATATATATCATATGTTTGGAATCGACAAAAACGTCGAAAAAACGTTTGCAACATGCTGACAAACTTCGCGCCAGACTTGGCACACAGCCAATACACCCTTCTACCACCCAGTGAAACAACAGAGTATAACAACAACAAAACACAACCGCAACAAGAACAACAGCGACAAATTTTATAATACACAAAATTGAAGGAACGCCAAAGGAATTTTCTGTTGACATTTTTTAATTTTACACTTGACTGACTGACGCGAACCGGACGCGGAGCCCAAAAGACCCCATCGCAACTGCCGCCGCCCCACAACATCCCCTATTGCCAGTCCTTGGACTGTGCTCCGTATCCTGTCTGTCAGGGATTACTGCAGGTATTACCTCCACGCGCGTGAGCGTGTGAGTGTGTGTGTGTGTGTGTGCGTCCATATAAATAAACTTGATTTCAACATATCGAAATGCAATTCCCGTTTGCCGCGTCGACCAATATCAAAAGTTCAAAATGCAATCGATGGCAACACTGAGCAAAAAAACAGGCACTAAATTATAGCTCATAATTGCTTGTGTCGGTTCGAAAGTACAGCAAAAAGGAAAATAATGCTTCAATAATTCGGTACATTTATTTATTCACCCTTAAATTTATAACAAAATCAAGTTTGGTCAGGTAAGAAGATCACATTTAAAGTGGCACTCAAAAAATTATTTTCTTGTATTCTCAAGTCACTTTTATCCCAACTCAGTAACCTGAGCATACACAGAGCTGTCATCCAAATTCCCATACAGAAACTACACAGATCAATTCCTCAGTACAGCTCCGGTTCCAGTCAGAACAACAACACAAAAACACAAACGTTTATTACGGCAGAAACAAAAAAAAACTTTAAAAAATAGTTATTTTAGTATTTAAGAATAAAGTGTAATATATACATCAAAATTTTCTATTTCTGAATAAGGGAAAGTTGATTTCCAATTTTATAGTAATTCTCCATTAAAAACCTCTCTTCTCAATTGGAGACGACCAACAGAAACAAAACTCACAAATGCAGTAAGTTATAATCTTTTTACCTGGTTTTCTAATTCTCAACTCTTATTTTGTTATCATTTTAGCTACTGGATTACAGTTGTTAATTTCGACTTGATGCACACACCTGAAAGTCAATATTTTGTAAATTATAAAAAGTCAAAAAAAAATTAAAATATATTTTTATACCTTAATCGATATTGATTATTTATTTTGAGTAACCAATTGGGCTTAGAGCTTGAGAGTAATCAACTAGTGATCCATAATATAAGATTAGATTGTCTGAATGAGATTCGCAAATAAATGCAGCATTGTCGCAAGCATTGTTTGTAATTATATTTTTAGTCTATTAGGTGACCAAATACGCCAGTTCTCAGCTGTTCTACTTTATTCAGCCCCCTCGAGGTTATTCGAATGGCATAAATTCGGACAAAGAACACATCTAATATCGCTAAAAGTCTATTTTCGAAATGCAATTATGAAAATTTTAATGTAAACGTATTTGTGACTTTCCAGAGAAAGAGACATAAGAAAATAATATTTATTTTTATACGTTTTTAGCGCGTGACCAACAAGGAGATGCCCTGTAGATGCTAATGTTAAGCTGATTGTGAATATGTGTACAGGCTAAATTCATAATTAATTGGCTAACTTGCTTAGGAGGCTTTCATTTCTGCTTTTCGTGCACATTCTGTCTTTATAATCCCTTTTCCTATATAGCTATAGCGTACTCATTGAGCTGTCCGTCCAGCAGCAACAAATCTATGCAAATTGAATATTCCTTTGATTGAACAACAACAAATAATGCAAAACAGTCGGTCTAGCCACTCTTATCTGCAATCATCCATCTCTTATCTCACAACTCCCATCTCCCATCTCTCAACTACAATCTCCCATCTCTCGCATCCCATTCCAGCAACTCTCGGCTGCAGTCCTGGGCCATTGTATTTACATAGCAGAGTGCGGACGAGGCACGTGTTCTGTGTCCGAAATCGGTTGGCCTTTCTTTCCGCGCCCCCCCTTTGGCAGCAGTATACCCACGCCCCTGATCATTTGCATTGAGCTGCCCTCAGCAGGTTTCAATGTTATGAAGACATTTGCATATTTGCTGTTTATGTTGAAAACAAGATTTCGTTATTAACATTATTTAATTTGTTTACTTTGCTTTGCTCCAATGGCGATAACCCAGGAAAATGCGGGGAAAACTGGCGAAAAGTGGGGGAAAAAAGCGAAAGTTGCAACCAGCGAAGCGTTGCGAATGCTCAAAATTCTGTTGACCGAAGCGGTTTTTGTGGCTCAATTGATTTGGAGATTTGTTTGCCTTTGATTTTGTTTTTGTTTTTGCGTTTGGCTGTGGCTTTGTGTTAAGGGTGCCGTTAATTGCAGTCGTGAATTCCGCTTCCGCTTCTTCTACTATCATCTCGTACTTGATTTTCAACTCCAATTCCGGCAACAAGCACTCGACCAGCTTCTGGGCGCAACTTGAGTTAACCCTCTTTTACCTCCTTGGGCCAGAAACCTGCCATAAATAAAGCCAAGTGCTAAGTTTGTCTGGTCTGGATATTCCATTCGACTGTAAATAACACTTTAATTGGACAATGCAGAAATTATATTTTTGGGCATGAACTTGCTGTGATCCAATATATTATTTTATAGGGACAGCATTTTCCTTCTTTCTTTGAAGATACATATAGAGCTTAAATCAAACCATGTTTGAAAAAATAATAATTATTAATATTAATCATATTCATAAATACTACCAAAAATGTTGTTGTTGTATTTCACCCAAGAAATAACTTGGATGAATATACTTTTGCCAATGAAACGCGTTAACTTAATGATTACATTATGTGAATCTAAGCAAGTTTTTTTGTGAGGGAGCTCTGAAGAACGAAAACAAGTTGCAAAAACCAAAGCAGTTATGTGCAAATGGGATGCGACTTAAGTTTCATTTGGCTTTTCTGGCATAAATTATGCTGGGCTCGAACCTCTGCCTTCACTTGGCACGTTCCTGCTCCGATTTCGCCTTCTGTTTATCGCCAATCGACAGACGCAGCCCTTGGCCACTTTGTCTAACTCTTCTTCATATTCTTTGGCTTGTTATTCTAATGCTTCCACTTCCTCTTCTGCTCAGACGTTGTCTGCTTTAATGTGGCCGGAGAGGGGGTTGCGAGGGGGGCCGGGACGGTTATGCGTCTGTGCGCTGTCTCGTCGCCTGTCGATTCGGATTGCCGTTGAGTTGGGTCGCCATGTTCCAACTTCACCCATGTCCAACTTTCGTTTGGGGCTTTTCATTTCGTTCGCTGCAGAAGTCGCTAAGCATTGCTTCTGTTCTGTGTGTGCGTGGGGGTGTGTGCGGGCGGGCGTGTGTGTGTCCAACTTTTACCTGGACGTGTGTGATATATCTGTTCGTTGATTTGATTCGAATTGATTTCGCTGCTCATGAGTTGGAAAAATCTCTGTCAGATTTATTGCATAGTAGTTATTGCTGCCCCCCATTCTCGCTCTCTCTCTCTCGCTCTCTCTCTCTCTCTCTCTCTCTCTCTTTAGCATGCCTCCTCCCCGGACGCTAATTGCCAACTTTGTCAGCAAAACAAAAACGCGCTTTCGCTTTCCCTTTTTGCTGTCGTTTCTGTTTCTGTTTTGTTTGTATATTTTGTGTCTCTGTTTTCAGTTATCGCTTTTCGCTTTTCGCTTTTCTTTGGGCGCGCAATAAAACTTGAAATTCAAGTTGAGAGCCGCAAATTCTCGTAATAGCCGCAAAGTATGCAATAACAAAAACATTGTTGGCCATAAACTTGCGCACAAAGTGCACGCGCCTGGCAACCCTGGCAAATCCTTGTCCAACAACTGCTCCAAAACAAACTTGACCAGAAAAAGTTCTTGCTCCTTCTAGTTCGAATGCCCTGTAACGAAATTGGAGTAATCAAAGAGGGTATTTTAGCGTTGTAAATAGGATTGTCTCCTATCAAAAACAAGTCTTTCGATTCCATAAGTCTGAAACAGAAATTACGAAATTATACAAAATCGATTGAAATTAGGGTAGAGAGATCTTTTAAAAGTAAGCTATCTGGTATTTTGGGATAGTTGGAAATCTTTTTGAAGTACGAATTTCGTGCTCAAGTTACAATTTGGGTGTCCTTTTTTAATACGAATACTACTACTCATAATTATCTGTGACAAGGAATGCAATATTTCAGATCTGCCTTCAGGGTATCTCCTGGACTTGAAATATATACTCGGGTATATCCGCGCCAGATAGTGTTAATGTTTGTTTGTTTTCTACAAAAACTTTAACAAGTCATTCTGCGACCAATAACTTTATCAAAATTGAATAGATCTTAGGGTTTGGTGGCATTTAGCTTATACGTTTTCGTCTAAATTGAGTCTGCATTTAAAATCTGTATCCACATTATTCATAAATAAATGTTTTTGAATTTTATGCTAAAAGAAAATCATCTACGTATTTTCGAACAGAGCTGCAGAGCTGTCGGGTACACCCGACTGCATCTTTCTTACTCGTTTTTGTTGTGCTTCAGCCAAGCCACAATCTCATCGTTGGGCCCCTCGCTTCGTCCATTGAACATCGACTTCTACTCCGACGACAGTTTTCGGTGCGTTGCAAAAACTGGCGACATGCGTTGAGGCGCATCAAAGCCCCTCTCCCCTTTCAAGTCATTAGGAAAGGGGAGAGACAACGGTGCAAGAAGTCTGAGGAAAAAAGTACCAGACGAAAGTAAAAACACCGTTCCGACAGTCCGCAGTCAAAACTTTTTTGATTATCTTAATTGCGATTACGGGACTCCGAATTGCCCCGCCCCCCCCCCCCCCCCGGAACACGCTCCCATGCGTGTGTGTTGCCCCAACAGACAGACAGACAGACAGACAGAAGGGGAGACACACGGACAGACGGAGAGTTAGATAAATAGATAGAGAAGCTGGGATTGATAGCGTAGGGCAGGAGGAGTCGACTTGGAAACCCCAAAACGCAGACGAACTGGAATTAGGCAGACAATTCTAGACGGATTCCCCCTTGCCACAGCCGAAATTAACAAGATTGACCCCCTACCCCTTTGAAAATGGGGGAAGAACTACATCCAAGCAATGAAAGAAATTGGGCTATCAAAAAGCTGCACAAAAGTTTGACCAACTTCTGTGGAAGGGCAGTTGCCCATCTTAGAATACCCTGTAAGATAA
Organism: Drosophila sordidula; assembly: GCA_035047465.1. Classification (NCBI taxonomy): domain Eukaryota; kingdom Metazoa; phylum Arthropoda; class Insecta; order Diptera; family Drosophilidae; genus Drosophila; species Drosophila sordidula. Next base: position 7,797,505 of record JAWNPQ010000136.1, on the reverse strand, counting down.
ATGTCGGACGGGTATGCCACGAAGAAGCTCTAGAGCCCGTTTAATTTGAATTGAAATATTCTTGCTTCGCATTAAGATACCCTGTAGTATAAATGTGTTATGCGCGCTTTAGCTAAATGCTTTTCTGCTTTTAGTGTTTATAAATAATATACTCTGTAAATAGAAAGTAATTGTTAATTGCATTAAAAATACCTTGAAAAAATAGAGAAAAATAAACGGCTAAACGGCTATTTTTACTATTACTCTTTCTCTTCACTTTTTGCAGGGTGACATTCGGTCGGGCAGCTGTCGCCAGCACGTGCACGTATTTTTCAACTCATCGACTGCGTCTGCTGTGCATTTGCTTGTCGACCTCTGCTGGCCGGTGTCTGGGGGCTTTAAGTTTGTCCAAAGTTTCGTGCAGCAGTTGAGTTGGTTTGGCAACCCATGTCCCCCTCTACACGGCCCCCCAACGCCCCTTCCCAAAATTTGTCCCCACACTGTTCATTTCGTGCCACCCCCAAATGGCAATACAATTGGAAAATAATCATAGTTTGGCGAAAAATTCTGATTATGTTGGGGACTGCAAACAGCCGCTTGGGGCGCATCAAGAAACTGCGGCGCTTGCAGCTAATCCAGTTCCAATGTGAGAAATAAGCTGATAGAAGTGCCAGCCCCCACCCTCAATAAAGCTGTGCAACTGCTCTTTAATTGTGGGCCATAAAAACACATAATGGATCTTATTGATTTTGCAGCTGAGCCATTAAACTGGGTAAGAAAATTGGGAATGTTGAGCCATAAAATGTGTTATTTTATTGTTTGCAAAAGCTTCAGTACATTAATATATTTTTTATTAATCTAATATCATTTTAGTGTTACGTTAGGCAAGAAATTAATTTGTGTTCTGGTTGAACTGATTTGATTTCACTTTCTCTTTGTGCAGCACATTCTTAAACGTTTTACTCAGAGTGCAGCTATGCTTTGAATCAGTATTTTTATGAATACTAAAATTGTCGTGTCTTGATTCACGGTTTGAATGAACCGGGTTATGATTCGAAACTTTGTCGGTCCCTTTTTTTTCCCAATTTTAAAATAAGAAATTAGCAAACCTTATATTTAAAACCTAATATTTTTATCAAAAATTAAAAAAAAATGTATTTTCAATAATGAATATATTTGAAATGCAAAATCAATCTAGTGGACAAATCATGTTTTCATGCCATCAAGCCTGAAAATCGGTTCAGATTATTATATGGGAGCTATGGTTCTAAGAGCCTTATATGTCAAAATTTTTGTCAATTTTGGCATGATTTTTGACAGAAAATTTGACCCCATCAGAAACACTTTCCCACGGTATTAAAACTAGTCTCCAACAGTTTCAGAGCTAGTCACCAAACTTAGCAGACAGTGTTTGAGTGACCTCTTCTTAAGATCAAGCCGAAAAATGTTGGCCACGCCCACCTCAGCCCCTACGAAATATAAAAATGATATATTTTTCCAAAATAACAATAATAAATACTGGGTTCTGTGAACGAGAATTACGCAGTCGTAATATTTTTTGTTTATTTTCATATGAGCTCATTAATTCAATTACATTAAATTGGGAAGCGAATCATATTCATTACAAAATAAAGTTTATCTGGGATCGAAGGAGATTGTTTTCAGGATCGATAAGGGCTTAATTACACACTTAAAGCTGCATATAGATCGAGTGCAGTGCTTATCGATAACAGTGTTATCGACGTCAGCTGCAGGGCTGCCACCTGAGGAGGCGCGTTTAAAGTGCATTCCTGAGTCGCATGCCCCTTGCGCTTTGGCAACTCTTATGGTGCGAGTATTCTTTGTCGTTATCTGTCCCAACGACAGGATAAACCACTTTGCGGTGCTTGACGCTACGGGGTAGGGGTGGACAGTGAAAGGGGGCGGGGGGCGGGGGGCGTGGTAGGTCTCTTACTTTATGCAAATAATGGGCACAATGTGTCATTGCCGCCGCTGACAATTTTGATGAAGCGACGGGCTGACAGAACTGATGCGGATTCTCTGGGATTGGGTGTAGTGGTGGGTGGGTGATGGATCAGGCGGAGAGCTGGAGCTGGGGGCTGGGGGCTGGGGGCTGAGCGCGCGCGTGCTGACATAAAATGTGTAAAATATTGGCTGTCTACAAAAAGAGAAGAGTGGGCGCAGGCGGCGTTGACGGAAGGCAGGAGAGGTGGGGCCGAGCTGGTTCAACGAAACCTGGCAATTCAATTTATATGCAAATGATATGCAGTCAAGACAAATATCAAATAGTATGCCCATGCCCACACACACACACACACACACACACCTCGTACAAGCTATGCGCAAGTGTTTTAATAATATTTATTAAAAATATATATGTGTGCAAGTGTAATTATGCAAGATGCGAGGCTATGCAGAGCCCGGCCCTGCTGTTGCCCTGCTGCTGTCTATGTGAAGTAGCGTACGCCATCGTCGAAGTCGTCGCGTACGTCGTAGGCGGTGTAACCTGTGTTCGCCCTGCAGGCGCACGAGTCCTTCTCGCTTAGCTTCTTCTTGGGCACCTCCTTCTCCTGCTCCTCTTCCTGGTACTGCTCCTCCTGCTCTTCCTCGTACTGCTCCTCGGACTGGGCGACGTAGCTCGGCTTCTTGGTGTACTCGAGCACCTTGTAGCACTCGGTGGTTGTGCTGGGCTTGGGCTTGCGCTTTTTGCTGATCTTCGGCTGCAGCTTCTCCTCCAGCTTGGCCAGCTCCTTTTCTTTTTTGTCCTCGAAGAAGCTGAGCTCCTTGAGCTTTTTGTCCTCGAACCACTGTTTGATCTTCTCCCACTCGTCGGACTTCTTCTCCTCCTTGTCGGCGAACAGATTGAGAAAATCCAATTTCTTGAGCGCCTCCTTTTGCTCCTTCTCGTCGAACTTCTCCGCCAGCTTCTCGAGCTTGGGCAGCTTCAGCAGCCAGGCGTGCGACAGCTGCAGAGCTGTTCAAACAATGCAAAGTTCAACCAGTGCTGGAACCACTGCAAACCCACTGATTTATCACTTACCCATGCCGGCGATCAGCAGCAGCGTCAATTGTTGCCTCAATGTGATTTGCATTGTGTGCCTCTTGCGTTTACGGTCAACGGCTTCTGTGTGTCTTGGCCGCTGTCCCGCCAGCTGCTTTTAAGCCAGACTCGGGGCGAGAGTTGCCGCAGCTGGCGCAGCACGTGCCCCACTGCAGCTGATAAGCACGTGTGCAATTATTATTTCGCTCAGGCGTCCAATCACTTGGCTCTTGGCATGTGCTGCTCGGCTTATTGATAACTTAAAGACAATCCACCTCCCTCTGTTCAATTCAGTTCAATGCACTGTGGCCCAGCAACCCTCCTGGTCAGCTGTCAGCTCTGATTAGTCGTTGAATCAAAAAGTATTTTCTGTGTCTCCTGCAATAACTTTTTGCCAAAAGAACTTTGAGGGCACATTGCTGGCGGCGGGTGTGAGGGGGGATGTGGCAACTTTAATTGAATGCGTTGGCAGGCCTTGAATGGGAGGAACCGACTGCGAACGGAGCTGGGCGGCGGCGTCGCTAATTGACTTGGCTGCTGGCCATTATCAGCAGCCGGGCTAGAGGATGGGGGCGGGGAGGCAGGGCTAGTGTTGATGTGTTGAAAGTGGAAGTTAAATTGTATTTGTTCAGTGCGCCTGCTTGGACAACAGGGGGGAGGGGCATAGCGGGCGGAGCCTGCAACTCCAACTTGAAGCAAATATATACACATGTGGCAGCCTCACGTGCGTGCGAGTGTGTGTGTGTGTGTGTGTGTGTGTGTGTGTTTGGTGTGGTCTGCATATGGTGCATATGTGTTTGCTGTTGGCTTGTTTTGTATGGCTATTTGTGCTGAGCAAACAATTTGCCAAATTAATTGCACACCAACTGTTGTTTGCCAGTGTGTGTGTGTGTGCGGGCGTGTGTGAATTCTTATTATTGCCAGCTATGTTGTTTTTGCCTAAACATAACACTGCATATCGAATATTTACAAATAAAACAAATTGAACATTTTTAATTGTAAATCAGGCAAAATTCAACGAGTGTGAGATATATATATATGTTTATAAGAATATATGCTTAATACACAAATGGCAAAATGTTGAGCTAAAGTGCAATATAAAATATTTACTATCACAAATTTGTGCGCTTGTGAGGTCGAAAACCACCTTTTGCTCATTTCTTCATCCATACCCCAGCCTGGAATACGAATCGATAACCTCGTTCAGTTGGTTTCATGGTGGACTCCAATTTGATCAAGTTAAAAAAATTGTTGGAATGAGTAATCAATTCAGTAATAAATAACAATACAATAATATAGTATAAATAAGTAATATAAAATAATACCGTCAGATATGATAATGAATGTAAAAGCAAACATTTCAAAAACCTTTCGTTTTCAGTATACGAAACAAATAACTTTTGAACTTTATCAGAACTTAGCAGGCTGTTAAACTTCAAAGCTGTCACCCATATTCATAACTGGAAACCACAAACAGCAAGCCCTCAATTCGTCTTGGCTTTTGTTAGGAACAACATCAAAAAAATAAAAAATATTTGCTTTGAAATAGTTAGGAAACGAATAAAAAACGAAAAGTGGAGAAGTGATTAAAAAAGAAAAAAAATGTTTAACTCCTAAGTTAAGAAGAAAGTTTTGCTTGATTTTGTTTCATTAATTGCTGCATGTAAGTTCTACTTGAAGTAAATGTAATTAATTATTAATTGAATAAATTGCTCTCTTTGTGCAACAGTTTTCCCTTACCGTTACACAATTCATTAAGCTGTTCAACTAAACACATTGAGGCATGAATATGACTACACGAATAACGTAAGTTGGCAACGCCGCTCGGCTTAAAATATATTTGTATACTCATCACACTAAGTTATTCCTTTCAAATGTAGAATCGTAGGCTTGTCCACGGAAAATCGCAATCCGATAAATTCCGGTAATAAAGTATATTTGGAAAAACTTGTTTGAACTAAGCGTGACTATTTGAAATTGTGTCAAAATTAAGAATGTTCAAAATTTTAAAAAGTAAATTATCGAAACAAAAACCAATGTAACGTAATATAGTTGAATGCTTCTGTGATACCCAATCTCCAGCTCTGGATAGCCGTAACGTACATTCGTATACACGTATAAATATGCATACACGCTTTCGGGGCTTAAAAGTGCATTTAAATGTATTTATATACCCCTTAAAATGGGATAAAGTGCTTGTCCCTAACATATGTACATCCATATCGCATAAATATGTGCTTACATTTAATGTTTGCTGCTCTAAATTTAGCTTTACTTCCATGTTAACGGATTTTCGTCATTCAATCGAACTTTTTGTTAAGCCTTTCGATTTGCAATTAAGCCTCATTTATGGTTATATCTGCACACGTATATCATTAATTTTTAATTGCTCGTTTTAGTTTTCTACTTCGTTCGTCGCTTCATTCGCATTTTGCTGATGTTATCAGTTTTATGTGTGTTTTGTATTGCTGTTCGCAGCTTGTTAACGAGTTGTTTTTTTTTTTTTAACTTTGTTAATATAGAAGAATTTACGAGGCAAAACACGAGTAAAATATGTAAATATTTGTTATTGCTTTATTTTGTCAGTTCTGTAAAAATTAAATATTAATAACTTTATGCTATGTGCTTGGCCTCACTGAGTCTCCCTACGGGGCAATGCGCTGATTGTCGATGTTGCCCAAATTGAGTGGCAACTCTGGCAGCGGCTCAAGTAGGGACAACTCATCGAAAGCGCTGACATCATCATCATCATCGTCATCGTTATCGCTAGGAGTTGTCGTTGAAGGTGTTGTTGTTGTAGTTGATGTTGTTGATGTTGTTGTGCTGCGCCTGCGCAACTTTCTGCCTTTGCGGCCTTTACGTCCTTTGCGGCCCATGCGCTCCTTTTTCTGCTTGCGCAATTGCCTGACTATGTCCAGAGTTGCCAACTGGCCATACACAGTTGGGTAGGGTGCTATTGGGAAGGGTGCCAAAGTCGTTGTGGTCGAGTCCGCGATAGTGGTTGCTGCTTCTGTTGCTGTTGGTGTTGTGCTATTGACTGTTGCTGCTGCTGTTGAACCTGTAGTTGTTGGTGTTGTAACTGCAATTGTTGATGTTGCCACTGTTGTAACTGCAGGTGTTGGTGTTGTTGGTGTAGTTGATGTAGTTGGTGCTGGTGTTGATGTTGATGTTGCTGCAGTTGTAAGTGAAGTTGTTGATGTTGCCACTGTTGTAACTACAGGTGTTGGTGTTGGTGTTGTTGGTGTAGTTGATGTAGTTGGTGCTGATGTTGATGTTGATGTTGCTGTAGTTGTAACTGAAGTTGTTGATGTTGCTGCAGTTGTGACGACAGTTGTTGTTGTTGATGTTGCTGCAGTTGTAACCGCAGTTGTTGATGTTGCCACTGTTGGTGTTGATGTTATGGCTTCTACTGGTGTTGTTGTTGATATTGATGCAGTTGTTGACGTTGTTCCTTCTATTGGTATTGTTGAGCTGCTGCTGCTATCAGCAACAGTTGTCGGTGTTGGTGTTGTGCTAAATGTGGCTGTTGTTGTGCTTGCAGCTGTCGTCGTCGATGTTGCTGCCACAGTTGTGAAGCTTGTTGCGTCTGTTGTTGCTGCCACTGCTGTGCTGCTTGTTGGGTCGACAGCAGCTGTTGTTGTCGCTATGGCAGTTGTTGTAGTCGTTGCTGCTGTTGTGCTTGCTGTTTCCGTTGTAGATGTTGCTGCCGCCGCAGTTGTTGATGTTGCTGTTGGTGCTGCTGTTGTGCTGTCTGTTGCCGCCTCGGCAGCAGCAGCAATTATCTCGCTAATGTTGATTGTGATTACTTCATTGAGTCGCGTCTCATTTGCCAACTGCAGCGTATTGTTCGCGCTGGAAATTGTTGCCACGAACGTCGAGTTCTGGGCCGTGCACAGCTGGCAGCAGGCTGAAATGCAGTAATAACAAACACAATTTGTCAATTTGTTAGGTGGAAAATCAATTAGAAGGCCGGAAGAAGCCACAGTCGGCCACATGGCACACTAATTACCTAATGTTGCTACCACAACGAGCGCAATTAAATGTCGACGTGATGTCAAAATTGGCAACAACATTGTGCGATTTACGGTTGTTGTTGTCGTTGTTGTTGTGGCTGCTACTGCTGCTGTCATCCTAGTCGTTCCTTAATTAGCCCCTGTTAGCTGTTGCTGCTGCTGCTGTTGCTCTATAAATTTGGTTAATTGAACTGATTTGCAAAGTGCTCATCAGATGCATTTTTATATCGATGCGAACACACACGTCGCACGGAAACGTGTGGCCTGTACGTGAGCTTCACTGTTTACTTATCATGTCTACCAGATAATAATCAGACGCACAGACACACACGCACATACAGCAGCAGCAGCAGCAGCAGCAGCAGCAGTTGTTGATGTTGTTCTGTTTTGCCGGTGGCATCTTTGATACCGGAAACATCACGATAGCAACCACGTGTTGAGCTCCACACCCAGCGCTGACCACCGGAAGCCATGCAGACCATTTGCCACCAATTTGGTTCCAAATCTGTTCTTTTGGGTTGTTGCCCTATCAACTGGGTCAGTTGGCTCAGGTGTCGGGCCACGGGCACGTAAACTTGGGCAGCAGCTGCGATCGTTTGAAATGCAATTGTAGCGACAGTTAGTTAATAGATTAAAGTATTAACAAAAAACAACGAGGGTAAATATAGATTTGAAGAAATTATATACCCGTAACATCATTTTGCATAAGGGGTACAAAAATGTCTGTAATGAATGCTCGTGAAATTGTAATTATTTAAAATAAACGTGACTAAAAGTAAGTGCAGGCAAAAATAACAAATGTAATTAAAAACGAAAAATATAATACAGAGGAGCACCGAACAGGGTGCATATTGGCATATTGCCTTGAATATATAAAGCTCATGTAAAATACGAGAGTCAATTAATAGTTGCTTGAGATAGGTGAGTTAAGCTAGAGAGAGAGAGAGAGAGAGAATGAGAGAGGAATAATGGGTTGAGAGCACGATTTGGCACTGCAAAAGTACGTGATAAAGCACTGATCTGGGCATACCTCAGTTTTTCATATAAAAGTCGGCGAATCGGGGCATGGAGCAAACAGTTTAAACCAAAAACTCGTACAATGTTCAACAAGACGTTCTTCGCGGCCCTCGTTCTATGCGGTAAGTATATTTGTTTTCCGCCCAGGATATTTAACTGACTTTGATCCACTTGCAGCCTGCTTCTTTGGCGCCATCTTGGCACGACCTCAACTCCCCGATGTAGGTAGTGTGGTTTCCAGTGCTGGTAGCTTACCCGGAACTGTTGCCGGTACAGTTGGCTCCCTCGCTGGCGGTGCCGTTGGTGGCGCCACTGGTGGCGCCCTTACTGGACCGTTAACTTCTGGCCTGAACCCCCTCGGTCGAGGAAAGATCCTGTAAAGCTTGGACAAAACAAAAGTTTCAATCATACCAAATTTGTAACATAAACTAAATAATTTTCGATGTTTAACTATCTTGTGGTTTATTAAAACAATTTTGCAAACCAATAATTATATTAACTGCATACAAAAACAAGTCGGAAAGCTCTTTTAATATATTTAAACTCCTTTGAATTTACAGATACGTAGGCAAAATCACACAACCACACAAAGTACACGCACACGACACTAAGAACATGATCTTAGTGAATTTTCAGGTTTGGGAATTAGGAGTTACCCTGAACCCACTTGCATTCACACACACACACACACACACACACACACACACACACACACACACACACACACACACACACACACACACACACACACACACACACACACACACACAAATTCACGCCACAAGCTGGCCCCCACTATGGAGCATTGAAATCTATTTAGAATCCAAAATCGGAAATATTCTTTTGCTTCAAGCGAACATATTGAACCCAATTTTGTGGCTCTAGCTTTTATAGTTTCTGAGATGTGCTCAAAGAAAACGAGTCGAGCTATCGATGATTTGAAACAAACCTGATCTGCGTATAAAATAAACAACATAGAAATCAAATTTTTCCGCTCTGTCTGTTATTGTTGCACTTGCTGCCAATTGCATTGGCAATGGGTTCAGGGTATAATAATAATAAAACAAACAATTTATTTGAGGAATAATCTGTCAAATCTCACTGGGGAATTTAAGAAACAAACTTTTTTAGCTAGGAAGATATTAAGTAAAGCGATGAGAATGTCAACTATCTTTCCCAAAAAGCGTTCCAGGTGGTTTCCATTAGTTATAATTATATTTAGGCTATAATTAGACCTGGCTTGCACAACACATGACGTTATGCAACACTACACGGCCGAACCAATGTTCTACGTGTGCTACAAAACCCTGGTTAGCACGTAGGGCTCTACCTCGGAGAGACTATTTAATGGCAGGTCCATTTACAAAATGCGTTAGTCATATTTACAGCCCATTAAAAATGTTTAACAAATTTGTACTTTTGCTTCTAGTGCTCGGCCGTAAGTGTTAGAAAGTATAAAAAGAAAATTGCATCTAACATTTTGAATTTCTTGCAGTGTGGACAGTTTGCAGCACGGCGCAGCCGATGGCAGCAGCAGCAGCAACAACATCTTCAGCTCAACGTCAGCTAATCAAAAGTTTTACAAACGCAGTGCATGAGCTAATAGCCAAGTTAATAAGGGACTTGCAGAAGCTATTCGCGACAAATAACGGCCAAATCAGCCTCAGCAGCTAAATGCCAAACAATTAAATGATAATGAATAAATATTCAATTAGATTCCTCAAAATTCCCACATTTTCTCAACCTGATTTACGGCAAATGAACTTTGAGCTCCCTGCAACATTCACATTTAGCTAAGATTGATGTTTGCTTGTCACGGGTCAAAGGTCAAGACATTTTTAAGCCCGGAAACAACAACCTTTGGCTGCCATTTATCAGAACCCATTTTCCAGATGTAAGAGTGCACAAGTGGATACACATGTTAACAAGCAGCATGTAGGAACGGTCGAAAGGGGAACAGGTGGGCAAAGGTGTGCAGGGACCGAGCGTTGGGCGAAATGAAAATGCCAAAAATTATTCCTAAAGGCGAGCGCTAGAGCAAACAGCAAGCGACGGGGAAGTCGAAGCGAGGCGAATAATAAATGCCCTTCTGAATGAAGATACCACATAATAAATGCAGATTTAAAAAATATGGAAAATAGAAGCTTGTAGAACATTAAACATAGCACAACGAATAGAAAACATGGAAATAGGAAAAAAACAAAAACAAAATAGGAAATATATAGAATATATATGGAACTTATTTTGGAGATACATATGCGTATAAATTTATGTTGCCTGAGCGAAGAAATGTGCAGCACCTCAAGTTAGGGTATAAAAATGTGCCAAGAAAATCTTAACGAAATTTCTCACGTTTGCCATAATTACGAGCAAAGTACGTGACATGTGTTTTGACTGCGAATCTTAGCTGTGACTCGCAGCAGCAGCTTGTCGAGCTTACCCCTGCCCGACCCCTGCCCTCGCACCCCTCCTCCCTACCAGTGCCCCACCCCTACCGCTAGCCCTTGCCAAGCGCTCGCTACAGTTAACCGATGCCGTTGCCCAGTGTTGTTGCCATGTAATGCATATGCCGGTTTTTACGAGAGAGGACCGAGGGGCGAGGGGCGAGGGGCGGGCCCCGTTGAGTTGTAAATGGTAATGCGCACTCGTATACATAACCAATAAAATCTGTGTTGGCCAGAAATATGCGAGTGGGGGAATCGTAACGATTGTGCGAGTAATTCATAAAAATCTCTTGAGCAAATGTTTGCGGCATGAATAATGCTCGGTATACCCCGTTAGAGTCGAGTTACAATTTCATGGGCCTTTTTTATGTGGCACGCCCCCCGGCCTGCATGGCCTGCCTTGGCTGCTTCATAATTTAGAATGCTTTAAAGCTGAACCGCAAGGCGCTTTCACGTAAACTCGAGTCCCCGAGACGGCGACGGAGTCGAAGACGAGCGAAAGTCCCATAGCGTTGCGTGATTGAATTGTTGCCTGATTGACAGTTGACAGTCGAAATTGATTTTGGGTGGTTGTGCGGTGCGAAGCGGTGGTGCGCTGCTCGGTGGTTGCTACAATCCAGCAGGAGGCTGGGTGGCCACGTTTATTAATCCCCCGAGTGCGGGCGTGCATAAGTATCGGGCAAATGGATTAGACAGTTTTATATGAAATGTAACGCAACGTTGGGCCGAAAGCCCAGCGAAAAGGATTTCAATGGAGCTCTACAAATACCCAACTATTTAATTAAGGTTGGCCTTCACCTAGCCACACTCAGAGAAAACTGGCTTTCCTTTCAAAAATATATTTTGTGCTCAAATATTATGAAATTGATAATACAATAAATTACCAACAAACGTTTTCTTATATTAGACATTACATTCTGAATGAAAGGATACATTTTCTTAGATTAAGTCCTGCCCTCGAAAATAAGAAATGTTACTAACTAAGCTAACCTGATGTAAGCTCAAAATTCCTGTATTTTATGCTGAGTGTAAAGTTTGGCCAGCGCTGAAGCCCTGGTGCTGAGTCCTAGCATATGTCCTATGCCCAATGCACCCCCCCCCCCATCTCTTTCTTTCACTTCCCCAGTTTACTCATTCTCTCCGGCCATTGATTGTCATATTTGTGTGACAGTTAATGAACGTCTGGCGCTCTTTGTTGCCGCTAATCAAAGGATAAAATCCGAACGGCATGTGCGCCGCATAGCCAATGTGCTGATAACAGCAGCAACAGCTGCACAGACGTCAAGTGGGTCGGGGTTGGGGGGTGGGTGAATAGGGGAGGTTGTTGTTTCAGCATTGCAGTCAACTAATTGATGGATGATTCGCACCATTTAAGCAAATTTCATTGAGAGAGCGACTCCATACTGCAGTCAACAGCGATTTTCAATGGGTTCAGGATGTAAAGAGCAGAAACCTTAGAAACCTAAACCTGATAAACCTGATTTGCAAGCGAAAATATCGACTTTGAAACACTTCGTAAGAATTCAAAGCACATGGAAGCAAATTTCAATATAGCCAAATTTCTCGATACGAAATCAAAGCAAATTCAGAGCAACAGTTCCAAATGAGAAATAAAAAAACAGTTACCTGGCTAACAGGTTTACTGGTTTACTGTTAAACCGGTAATGCCCTCAAAAACGATTGTGTCACATTTTTGGGCACAAAATATTTGCCCCGAGATACATTTCATGTCAGCCCTAGGGGGGAAGAGATCAATCAGGCTGCCAAACGAATCAGTGAGTACCAAAAAGGTTAACTTGCTTCAACAATTTGCCAGGACAATAAGAACACGGCGCAGGGGTGACGGGGGCTGCTGGGGAACTCGGAGCTAGGTCTCAGTCCAGGAATAGACCCAGGCCCAATGGAGAGTTCGATATGAGAGTATTGATTGCTTTGACAAATCTGAGGGCCTTGTAATTTCATTACAAAACCGTAGCACAAGATTACCACAAAAGCAGCTGGAGAGAAAGCGAGAGAGCGGGCGGTAGGGGCTAGAGAGCGAGCGAGAAGGAGAAAAGCGAAACTGCTCAATTCCCCAATGTCAAAGTAATAGACCATGCCAGCAGCAACAACAACAACAAAAACAACTCAGGGCCCAAAAACAGACACAAAACGGGGGGACTGCAACAAGAAGCTTTTTAGATGCTTTGTGTGCGTGTGCGTGTGTGTGTCTGTGTGTGTACGGAAAATTAAATTCAATTGTGTGACAAGTTAATCCTATTTCTCATCTTCCAACTTTTATTTAAGCTTCATTCTTTATGCATTACATGCGACCGAAACATAGAAGGAAGCCCAGACAAACTCCGAGTCATGCAGTCAATCAATCAGTCAACCGGTCCGCCAGTCAGTCAGTCAGTCAGTCACTCACTCAGTCAGCTAGATGCTGTCAGAATTGTTTGATATGTTGCCAGCCGCGCCAACCCCCCGGGCTGCTGCCCGGCCGTTAAGGCGAAAAGTGAAAGCGAAGGGTTGCCACTCGGGCTGGGCTGGGATTGGGGCTGGGGCTGGGGTCGGGGCTGGGGCTTTGCTGGCAACACTTCATTAAACTCATAAAGCAATAAAATGTGCTCTTGATGAACAAAACAAAGGCACTGCCACAGCATCCAAGCCCAGCAGAGGAACCCAAAACCCACACCCAGGCCGAGTACCCGTTCCGAACCCACCCACTTCACCCACCGATGCGCCTTCAATTGTCTGACAGCTCGACATTGCCTGCTAATGGCAACTGCAGAGCTGTCGAGCATTCCCATTCTCTGCTGTCTGTCTCTCTAATGGCAACTCTCTCTCCCTCTCTCTATCTCTCTCTCTCCCTCTCTCTATCTCTATGTGCTCTGGCATCTCCCGATGCTACTACATCCATCACGCGTTTTCGGGCGAAACCTTAAAGCTGCACTCCATATGGGCATCTCACACTCCCTCTTCCCCCCTCTCTCGCACTCGTTTGCTCTGTATATTACTCTTGTAAGTATTCTACTCAAGCAATCGATAATAATTACATTAGTTTTCTTTGTGTCGACACTTTTATTTCCATTTCCAATTATCGGCGATACTGCAAGGAAGCCCACTTCACGACTTATTGCGCTACGAAACACTTTTACCTTCCGGTCTTAGACTGAGCTGATTTGTGCCTGTTCTTGAACAAGATTTGGGCTTTTTTAACTGGCGACATTATGAGACATGAAGTACAAGTACATAAGGATTCACGTAATCTTTATACTTATACATGCGTATAATATAGTAAGAATAACAGGGATTCACTTTCACTTCCGACTTTTAGAAATTGCATATAGGATAGTCACTTTTCCTTCCCTTTGCCGGACAAAGAGCATGTGACTAAACGGATCCGTTTATTCAGCTCCAAGATTGAAAATCTGTTTGGACTTAATGTTAGTCAGAATTTCTTTCAGTAAAAGTTATATAGCTTATTCAGCTCTTTCAGGGAAAATTATTAGAATAAGACTTCCTTAACGATTAGAAGGAGACGTCTTCGATCATATATTTTTTAGCAATACAGCTTACATCTTTTAATTACAGCAGTTGTATTTCATATAAACAGACACAAAAACCTTTCCTAATAATTTAAAAGGTAAAACGTTTCCATATTTTTCCGGATAAGACAAGATGAATACGAGCGAATATTGGGGACACGAGGAAAAGAGCATCCATATTTTCTCTGACTCTTTTGGTTATGCTTGAAAAATTGAATTTTTCAGCTCTCGCACTCATATTTTTCATGGGTTCATTGATGACGTCATGAGTTGTGCTAAGAATTCGTGCTCTCCGCATTCCGATTTGTCCTCACATGGAATCCAGCTCAGTTAGCTGAGCCCTTTGTTGTTGCTCAATTATGGTCTACCCCCAAAAACGATGTCAGAGCTTTAGTCACGCCCCCAGCTAAGCGTAAACAATTGCAGTACGGCCAGTGCGGAGAGTTACAATTGAATAGAGGCGCACGTTGCCAGTTTTTTCTTTTTTTTTTTTTGTGCTTTGTCTGATGTCACTCCACTGTCATCATCATCATCAATATCATAATCATCATCATAAACATCAGACAATGTTGTTGTCAGGGCTAGAGTGAAGCCTGAAAACCGCAGTCGGCTCAGTCAACTCAGGTTGGGGTTATAGATGCGTGGCGTATAATAGAGTAGCCGAGATGTATCTTTATTACGGTAATTGCTCATTGAACAGGAAATTATTATATGCGTGCGTGTAATCCCGCCAATCAGCCAGCCAGCCAGCCAGCCAGCTGAGTGTTGTTGTTGGATGGTCTCTGGTCCGCCCGTTGTCAGAAATAGACAACCACATAGGATGCCGCTGTTCTGAGTGCCGAGTTGGGGTTGGAGTTGGGGCTAAGGAGTTTTTGGGGTGTGGGGTTAATAGTAATAATAAAACACAATGTGATGGTGTGGTATGTGTAGGTTTGCTAGAGAGAGAGAGGGAGATTGTGAAAGACAGGGCCAAGTGTTAGCTATTCCCAATCCCATATACAAATCATCCTAGTTCCTCTATTGATCATCTTGAATTTGTGCCAGTAACATCCACAAAACGCGCCACTGTGCAGCACTGGCGCACACAAATCGAGGGTTGAAGGTTGCCACAAATGGAGTCGAGTGCCGCTGGGTTAGTTGCGGCGCCACTCGGGTGTCAGTGTCGTGGTTTTCTTGGGTACTTTTATTCGTCAGTGTCGTCGGGCCTCCGGCAGCCGGACAGCGGCTGGCAGCATTTGGGGCAGCGGCCGTCGACGTGGCCGTATATCGTCGCCTCCGCCATCCTGATCGGTGGGACGCGGCGGCAGGCGCCAGCTCCATACGTGCACCCCATCGCCTTCGCCCATGTCGAAGTGGACGCGCTGGCGCTGCAATATGATCCGCAAGTTCTGGACGAAGCGTGCCACATCCACGGGGTTCTCGTGCTGCAAGCGAGCGGCCACCAGCGGTGGTATGAAACGATCGTATTCGTGCTGCTGCTCCTCGTTGGGGCCCCAATGCAGCTCGGGCTGGGGTCGACGCTGTCGCATGTTCAACTGCCTGGGCCGAGGGGGGTTCATTTTGATGCCTTAGACTATTATTATTGAAATATTTTTTTGTTGTTTTCCTTTGTTTTTTGCTTTTTTTTTTTTTTTTTTTTTTTGATTTTTGAGCTATTTTTTTGGTTTTTTGTGAGTTTTTTTTTCCTGTGTTCTGTGTACCGGAATTTGGGAAGGGGAAGAAAACAAAAGTAAAAACTTCAAAATTATTTGAAATTCAGGTCGTTCAGATCTTTAGTCTAGAAAGAATTTGGCAGCTATGTTAACAATATACTATGACTGAAAAATACAACAGTTACTGAGTTTTTAGCAGATGTAGCGCGTTTATCGAGTGCTCAACTTCTCGTTGCAAAAGTAACGAGTTGGGTATTTTTTAAAGAATTATTTATGATTTACGTAGAGTGATTGATTGGGCTGATTAGCTCTTTGGGGATCAGAGACACTATGGCAGCTTACAGTTTCTCGTTGTTGCAAAAGTAACGAGAAGGCGAATGCGATTTCTGGCAAAGTTATTATCTAATTGTTTGCAGGAATATCTAACCTCAAATAAATGTGACTCCCCACAACAAAGTAACGAGTGGTGGTTTTTGAGCTATATATCGAGGTTACAGCATAATTCCTGCACAGCTACATTTATTTGAATTATGTAATTGAACTGTTAAACGTAAACTGACAGAATGTATTCACAATATTCGACTACTCGTCGTCATGAGTTCTCGTCGTAAAAGTAACGAGTTACAGTTGAAAAGTTGTTTAGCTAAAGCCCGAACCATTTAAACACTCAACTTTATGTCTGCAAACTGTAACGAAATATGGCAACAGATATATAACGCGCTTAAGAGCTCGAACAACAATGTTGGCAGACAAAGTTGATGTAAAGTCAGGTTTTTAAATAATAGAGTGAGAGACTTAGTAATATTGAGTCCTGGCACGCTTCATTACAAACCAAAACAATTTGCCCTTTTCCAAGTTTGAATACTTTATAGACAACATACTTGCATGCGGATAATTGCTGTAGCTAAAGTATTTCCGACTCTGCCTTTTTCGTAGGCTGTCACGAGCTTGTCCTTAATCAAAATGCACACACTTGATGCATATTTAATTAAACTTTCACCTTTTTGAAGGTTCGTTACAAAGAATTTTTGGTAAACAGGTCGAGAGCACTCTGTACCTGAGCGCAGAAGGGTCGGGGAGATGATGGTCGAGGGAGGTGGCTACTAGAGCCTGGATTGCTGGATTGGATCTAGCCTGTGTTCCTCTTCGAACACACAGAAATGACTTAAAAGCAACACGACAGTTTTAATTAATGCAAAATGCGAGTTTCAAAAGATGTCGCTAGACGCAACAACATGAAAAACAGATGACAAAATCAGGGGCAGTAATGGGGTATGTTGTGTGGGGTGGAGTCGGTCTGAAAGTATGAAAGTCCTAGCGCAAACGGGAAAACTGGCCCCACACTGGCAACGACCGCATTTTGTTGTCGCATAATTACAACTCAATTGTAATCCAATTTTGGGCAGGCATATAAATCGGATTTCATTGTGACAAGCCACGCCCCGTCGCCCCCCCAACAGTGTGTGTGTGTGTGTGTGTGTGTGTGCGTGTGTGTGCGTGTCTGCCTGACAGTGGTGTCTGTGTCAACTTTTTTCGGTGTCAAATAAATAAACTTTTGACAGCCGGCAGACAGACGGCCGGGAGGTCCACCTTGCCACAGCCAGCTCCCCCATCGCTGCGACCAGTTGAACCTGTGTCGGAAATGTAAATTAGTTTGTTAGGGCAAAGTGGGGAGGGAGGAGCCATCCCGGGTAGCTGAAGGCGACTGCGATTCAGTGCTGAAAGAGGCGTGTCCAGCTGCGAATGCTAGATGTCTTGTTTTGGCCGAAAGCAGCAAATTAGTTGCACATGTTTCGCCCCGCTATTGCAAAACAAGTTGTGTTTGCACTAATTTTGGCCAAAATCAACAGCTGCGCATACATCTACGTCAGCTGTGTGCGTGTGTGTGCGAGTGTGTGTGAAGAAAACTCATCATAACTTTCTTATCAAAAACTTATTTTAGGCAACGAGAGCTGCAAAGATACTCAAAAGCACAAAAAAGAAGCACAACCGGAGTAACTTGAAAGGCTAGCTTACAAAAATAATCACACAGAATACCCTGTACTATTGTAGCCTTAATAGAAGATTACCATAAAATCTATGTCTATTCCTTAACATATATACCCCGATCATATCCTAACACCTAACAGGTTTCGAATATTAATGACTGATAAACAGCCCTTTCAAGCCTTCGCTTACAGGGTATCAACACACAAAACTTGTTATAATTACACTGCCTTGACAGCCAGCTGTGTGTATGTGTGAACTCGCACTCGTCCTAAACTAAGTTAGCAGCCCCGCACACATATCACACACACACACACACACACTATCCCCCTGTCGCTATGACTGACTAACTGGGCTAACATGCATGAACAGTAACATATGTTGGAGTTTGGCACAAAGTTTTGCCAGTTTTTGGCGCGTTTTGGCCACGATGCCATTTTTAGCTAGTCGTATCCATAGCCAAGGCCTTACATCGCCCACCCCTGCCGTCCCCAACAACCCCCAACTACCCCATCTGGCCACACATTCGGTGTGGAACGTGTGCCTTTTGTGGTTGAGTTAACGCACACTTTAGGCGCAGCATGCAACAGCTGCGACACATTGCCTGCCACACACCCCTCCCTCAATCCACCGTCATCGTAACCCTCTAGTCGCAGCGACTAGCAAAGTTTGCCGAGCACAAATTAAAGGCGCAGAAAATTAGGGTATCAACTTGCCGAGTCTGATTATCATTTCAATAACGCACAACGTGTTTACATACCCTAGGAAAGAGCATTCAAAAATGATAGCGATATGCTTGTCATTAAAATTAGACTGTTTTTTAGTTCCTTTGAAGTTTTGGCAAAATATAATATAATATAAAAATTACCTAGTTTTAATTAATTACATTAAATTTGATTATTAGCAAAACAGTTTGGCGAAATTAATTTAAGTGCTTTTCCATTAAAGTTATTAAATTTGTGTAATGGATTATTGAGAATCACATAGAGAGGCTCCAAGTACCTTAATTGGACTTATATAGATTAAAAAAGAACATAATGCTGTTATGAATACAACAAAAAAAATATTTGAAGTATATGTAGATAAACATAAAGAAATCATTATCGACCGAGTTTAAAACTTGAAGTAATCAGCGAGCAGGCCAAATGATGCCAGCAGAAGCAAACCCTAAAAACAACTTGGATGATGCCAGCTACGGACACACGGGACAAAGAAAAAGCAGGAAACAAGTTTGAAACTGCTGCAGTGTGTGAACTTAATATCGGAATAAAAAGCCGTCAATATTTGACAACGAAAAAACACGGCCAACAATGCCACCCTCGGCCCAAAAGTCCAAAAAAAGAAAAATATATACACATATATAAATTTGACATAGGAAAGAAGAGCCCAAAAAACGGAACCAACTTTTAGCAACTTTCTAGTGAGCGGAGGAAGGGGCTGACAAGGGCCACAAAAATATATGCCTAAAAGTGGGCTTGCCGAAAATAAATATGGCAACAAAATGGCAACCAAGGGCCTGTCCGGGCGTAGAGGGGGAGTTCGAAGGGGGCAGCAAGCAGAAGACGCTTATGCGTAGGCGTTCCGCGGCTGGAGGGGGCCAAGCGCAAATGCGGGCGGGGGGGGGGCGTGCAGTGTCTGAGCCTGTGAGCTATTGGAATTGCATATGCAGAACACGTATTTGCGCTATAATTATTTCGTACGTGAGCGCTGTGCTCAACTTGGCCCGGAAAGCAGCCGTAGACGCTCGCAGAGCAAAGACAATGCTAACAGAAAACTGCGAAGGAGAATGAGAAAAAGAGAGGGAGAGGGAGGGGGAAAGGGTCGGCGAAATTTGCGACACGGCAGCAGACTTGCATCCTGTTCCTGTCTACGAAGAAAACGCGTCGCCAAGCTTAAAGCTTCAGACGGATTTAAGCAATAAATTGACTTGCTGCTATCCTTGAAATCGAGATGGTACCGTGACGTGACACGAAAACGTTTGATATTAAAAAGAAAATCCCAGTACAAAATATAAAATCACATATGTATTAAAAATATGTCTCTTATTTGATTTGATGAGCTGCGATAAGACTTGTAAGCTTTAACAGTAACATTTCTTTTTTTCGAGCATAACAAACCTTACGCTTACATTTTATTTAATTAATTTACCTAATTTATTTGTAATTTATTTTTAATATTAATTCTTTAATTTAATGTTGTACATTCTTTTTAATATTGTTCATGTTGAAAGGATCGTGAGTAATCAATTTAACACCACACGCGTCTATCTCTCATAAAAGGCATTCTGTTGGAGAAAGCAGAAAAGAGAGAGAGAGAGTGAAAAAGTGAAAAGAACTGAATTTTCCTATGACTCACACAGACAACAGAGGGCGCCAGGCGACAACGAACTCCAAACCGAAGGGGCAGACAGCTCTCAGCCCTGACGCAGACTCTGACAGCTCGCAGACAGAGACAACAGCTGCGGCCAGTCGCTCATCTGTGGCATTCAACACGTGCGCCGAAGGCGACTCGAACCTTTCACCTGGCCAGAGGTGAGCTCACAAAAAAAATGTAACTGAAAGCTTACATGCGGCCGCAGCCACATGACAAGAGATTTGCCGCAGAGCAGCTGAGGCATTTTTGCATACGTGCAACAGCGGCAGGCTGCAACGAGGTAGGCAGCTGCGAGTGGGTTGCCTGTGGCCCATGTGGTAAGTGGAAATACGTGTACTCTGTAATCGTATTATGACAAACAATTGCAATGAAACATATTATTAAAATAGGTTAACGCTGGCCTCCATTGTGGTAGATATCGAGTGTGTATATTGTGATAAATCGGGAGGATTTGGGGAGTGTACACATATGTGTGTCGCAGATTTAAGTGTGGTGGATTAAAAGGTTTTTCCTAGGGAGTATATTGCGCTCTTTACACGGAAAGAAACAAAAAAATAAATTTTACAATGTGACGAAGAATATACTTGAATTAGTAAAGTATTCAATTGCTTTGGTGTAAATATGTTATATGTTTTTTGCTTTCTTTCTGTACGTAGAACCGTAATTAGCACCGACATCGTTCGATGAGAATCGCACAGAGAGGCGCTCGGTGTAGTGAGTAAGCGCGGACAGCTGCTTATGCGGCAAACATTGAGAGCAGCAGCTCATTAACAAAATCGAAACCAGGCGGGAGAAAAACAAAGACAGAGAGCACAAAAAAATGATACGTGGGAGGCAGAGGCAGCTCCATATGCAACTTAATTCAGATAAAAGTCACATAAAGTAAATAAGTTTGATTATGTGGCGTTCCGAGCGAGAAAGGCGGGGGCGGTAAAAACTAAAGAGTCAATGGAATCTGGATGGCCTGGCGCAGAGGCTGTTGCTGGAGATGCCTGTGATGACTGTGGCAGTTGTGGTCGTAGTAGTAATTAACATTTCAATGAAAATGAAAACGAACAACTGCAGCGGGCAGGGAGAGAGAGCGGGAAAACGTGGGGGGGGGGGGGGTGCGGGGGGTGTTTGTGTTGATTCGACAACGGGGCGACCCACAGGGGGTTTCGAGTAAAAGTTTTTAATAACCTGCAACAACAAACATGGCAAGTAAAGTAAAGGCCAACAACAACAGGAAGAGTAAAAACAATGATGACAACAACTATAAAACAACACACACACGCATGCATACACACACAAAACACACACGCACAACAACCGCCAGCAGCCACAATAATGACACACAAAACTTTGACAATGTAGTCGTGCGTACTGACACCCCCAACCCCCAACCCCAACCCTCCCCCTCCAAAACCTCTGTGCGGCCAGGCCCGTGTCGCATTGTAGCCGTGCCCCCTTTATCGTCGCCATTGCCATTCTAGCCGCATCCCTGATGCCTGAACGGAAAAGGATTTCAGCCACAATGAAAACAGCTATGAAAACCACAAAATGTGTTGCCTGCTGCATCGTCTGAGAAGTGTTGGGGGGAGGAGACAGCTGCAGTCGGCCATACGCAACACCAAATTGGTGACCACACACACACACACACACACAGACACACACGTGGACGAGGCGGTCGCCACGGGGCGTCAAGAAGGCGGGGGCGCGGTCAAAGGGCGGCAACGTGCGGAGTCGTCTGGATGAATGGATATTCAATTGCAACGAGTGCGCGCTACAATTGAAGCGGTTTTAAAATAAACGAATGTGGCTTATTACGCGCACCACCAACACACACACACACACATCGTGAACGCCCGCACTGCAAAATAAATGTCAAATTGAAATTGACGTGCTCTGGCAGAGATAGACAGAGAGCGTGATAGAGCACGAGGAAAGTACGAAAACGAGAGCGAGACAGACAGAGCGAGGGCAGCGTCCTCAGACTTGCCCTGACAGGGGCGTGTCCGCTCACAGTGGCCCGTGATCCTGATCCTTGCCAGCCCTCTGTGAGGTATGGCGTTGCCCGATGCTTTGATGCGACTAATGCGCTTTCGCGGCCACAACTTTTGCCTTGATTCCAGTGGCTACTCAATAAAGCAGACGGCAATTGTCAAGTGCCACAGAGATGTCATGAAACAAAAGGCCACAAAGCTTATCGAAACGATTTTGCAAAGGATTTTGTCCATACGAAGTTCATGCTGTTTTTTTTTTCACTAATCAAATATTATATAAATATTGCTTGTATTAATTTACACATTTTCAGTGTTTTTCTTTGCCAAGCGTTTTTTAAAATTCAGAATCGCGAATTTTTTTTAATCGATTGCGGGTACCTAAATTAGAATAAAACGCAACTTAAAAGTGATTCTGGGGGGGTCGATATTTCTGTTAAAAATCATGCCAAAATTGACAAAGATTTTGACAAGTAAAGTTCCCGAATTCATACTTGCTAGATTTCAAAGTCCCATAACTTTGTTAAAACTAAACCCATTTTCATGATATTTATCATTTTCATCATGGTTTGGCCTCTAGATTGATTGTGTATTTAAGTTTAACTCGTTTTTGAAAGTAAATTTTTTTGGATTTTTTTCCGAAAAAAATCCTTTACTCCCCCCTTACTTATTTTGAAAAAAATTTTTTTTTTTCATTCAGAATCGCGAGTTTTTATTTTTAATCGATTGCGGGTACCTAAATTAGAATAAAACGCAACTTTAAAAGTGATTCTGGGGGGGTCGATTTTTCTGTCAAAATTCATGCCAAAATTGACAAAGATTTTGACAAGTACAGTTCCCGAATCCATACTTGCTACATTTCAAAATCACATAACTTTGTCAAAACTAAACCGATATTCATGATGTTTACCATTTTCATCATGATTTGGCCTCTAGATCGATTTTGTATTTAAGCTTAACTCGTTTTTGAAAGTAAATTTTTTTGGATTTTTTTCCGAAAAAAATCCTTTACTCCCCCCTTACTTATTTTGAAAAAAAATTTTTTTTTTTAATTCAGAATCGCGAGTTTTTATTTTTAATCGATTGCGGGTACCTAAATTAGAATAAAACGCAACTTTAAAAGTGATTCTGGGGGGGTCGATTTTTCTGTCAAAAATCATGCCAAAATTGACAAAGATTTTGACAAGTACAGTTCCCGAATCCACACTTGCTACATTTCAAAATCCCATAACTTTGTCAAAACTAAACCGATTTTCATGATATTTATCATTTTCATCATGGTTTGGCCTTTAGATTGATTTTGTATTAAAGTTTACCTCGTTTTTGAAAGTAAATTTTTTTGGATTTTTTTCCGAAAAAAAATCCTTTACTCCCCCTTACTTATTTTGAAAAAAAATTTTTTTTTTTAATTCAGAATCGCGAGTTTTTATTTTTAATCGATTGCGGGTACCTAAATTAGAATAAAACGCAACTTTAAAAGTGATTCTGGGGGGGTCGATTTTTCTGTCAAAAATCATGCCAAAATTGACAAAGATTTTGACAAGTACAGTTCCCGAATCCATACTTGCTAGATTTCAAAATCCCATAACTTTGTCAAAACTAAACCGATTTTCATGATATTTATCATTTTCATCATGGTTTGGCCTCTAGATTGATTTTGTACTTAAGTTTACCTCGTTTTTGAAAGTAAATTTTTTTGGATTTTTTTCCGAAAAAAATCCTTTACTCCCCCCTTACTTATTTTGAAAAAAAATTTTTTTTTTTAATTCAGAATCGCGAGTTTTTATTTTTAATCGATTGCGGGTACCTAAATTAGAATAAAACGCAACTTTAAAAGTGATTCTGGGGGGGTCGATTTTTCTGTCAAAAATCATGCCAAAATTGACAAAGATTTTGACAAGTACAGTTCCCGAATCCATACTTGCTACATTTCAAAATCCCATAACTTTGTCAAAACTAAACCGATTTTCATGATATTTATCATTTTCATCATGGTTTGGTCTCTAGATTGATTTTGTACTTAAGTTTACCTCGTTTTTGAAAGTAAATTTTTTTGGATTTTTTTCCGAAAAAAAATCCTTTACTCCCCCCTTACTTATTTTGAAAAAAATTTTTTTTTTTAATTCAGAATCGCGAGTTTTTATTTTTAATCGATTGCGGGTACCTAAATTAGAATAAAACGCAACTTTAAAAGTGATTCTGGGGGGTTCGATTTTTCTGTCAAAAATCATGCCAAAATTGACAAAGATTTTGACAAGTACAGTTCCCGAATCCACACTTGCTAGATTTCAAAATCCCATAACTTTGTCAAAACTTAACCGATATTCATGATGTTTACCATTTTCATCATGATTTGGCCTCTAGATTGATTTTGTATTTAAGCTTAACTCGTTTTTGAAAGTAAATTTTTTTGGATTTTTTTCCGGACAAAATCGTTTAATCCCCCCTTACTTATTTTGAAAAAAATTTTTTTTTTAAATTCAGAATCGCGAGTTTTTATTTTTAATCGATTGCGGGTACCTAAATTAGAATAAAACGTAACTTTTAAAGTGATTCTGAGGGGGTCGATTTTTCTGTCAAAAATCATGCCAAAATTGACAAAGATTTTGACAAGTACAGTTCCCGAATCCACACTTGCTAGATTTCAAAATCCCATAACTTTGTCAAAACTAAACCGATTTTCATGATGTTTACCATTTTCATCATAGTTTGGGGCCTAGATCAAACCTATATTTAAAATAAGTTTAGGGTATCCCCCAGTCGGGCACTCACGACTGGGGGATACTCACTTGTTGTTATTTTAATTGCACCTTATATTTTCTTTAAAGATATTTTTTTTTAAATACAATTTTATATATTTTCTTACAAATCTATTATATTTGTGTGTTAATGCCAAGTTATTTTTGCACAAACGAAAATACATTTAATTTTACTCTCTTTTAATATTCTTAATAATGTTGCACTCACTAAGTAAAGGTTGTTGCTCCTACTCTCTCTCACTCGGTTTTGCTCTTTCTAGTTGTCCCTCCTCTTTCTCTCCCTCTCTCCACCTTCTCGCTCTCTTCCTCTGTCAACGGTGAAGCACTTGACACCAACTTAAGGCAGACGCAACCCTCATCAAGGACTCGTTTGTGTTTTGCGATTTACCTAAAGGCGTGGCGGATGGGGAGATGGTGTGGGGGGATGTTCCTGCTGTGGGACATCTGGTGACACTTGGACATTTGGAGGCGCCACCAATTTTGCAGCGTGAGACACTCCATGACCGGGGGTATGCGCTTAAAGGCATTTACACGCTTTGATCACGCGGGCTAATAAGATTTTAAAGGGTATTTTTTACACACACACACACACACAGAAAGGCGGTGGGCGTGTCAGAAATCAAGTGAAAAATGTAAAAGCTGCTCGACACTAGATGAGGCATGGAATGAGCCAGGGGATGAGGCATCGAATAAGGCGCAGAGTGAGGCATGTGGCATGCCCCACTCGACCGGGCTAATTTTATTAATGTTGCCAATTTTGAACGGTCTACTACCTACCCGCCCCCCCGCTCCACACCTCTGCTGCTGGTACATGGACAGGTAGGGCAACTGGGCGACGGGTGAAAGGGGGTGGCAAGGTAGGGGAGGCAGTGTTAGAGGGTTGCAATGCTTACGCGCGCAATTAAATATGAAATATTTAAGAGCTGCCTTGGCAGTGGGGCAGCGACAGGGACGGGGACGGGGGGACGGAGGGACGGGGGCGTGGAGCACCACAATGCGCGTTTCATACACTTCCCAAAAGTTTTGGAGCAAACAAAGGGCGCAACGAAGAGGGGAAAAAACTGTCTGCGTCGAGAGGCTAATTAATAATTTTAGGCCATTCAGCAGAAAGACGGAGCCTCAGTGGGGAAGGAGGGGAAATGCGGAAGGGGGCGATTGTAGTAGGAGGTTGCAGGTGCGTTGGCAAACTTTGACTCGAGTTGATTAAGTTGCTTTTTAATGAAGTTCAAAGTGATTTCACTTGCAATTAATGCCCGACACGAGACGATGGGCCGAGGTCCCCTTTCCGGGTGTTCCCTGTAGAGGCTGCCAGCCGGGTGTGAATAATGTCTTGGATGCCGACAAATGTGTCGCAGAAGTCACCGTTGACAAGCAAAGGGACATGGCCCAGAAATGGGGGACCCTGCGGTTAGAGAGCCCGACTGGAAGATACCCTCTGTGCAGGTTGAAAGTTTCTCCAAAATTGTAAGAGTTCGACTTTTGGCCAGTAATATTACACAATTTTGTATCCTTTTGGGTTGATCTTTATTAATTCTATCATAAATTAGAAATCAATACAAATAAATGCTACTGGCCTGACGGTTTCCTTGCGCTTGTTGCTGCAAAGTCAGGTGTTCTGTGTGGCGCGTGCTGGCGAAGGACTTCACGTGGGACTTTCAAAATAAATACTACTGTTGCAGGTGCTGTTGGACAATTGCCGGATCCATGCCCAGGACGTAGCAGCCGTTGATGCGGCGCACGTAGCCCTTGTTGGAGGCCTCGTACATGGCGTTGGGCGCCAGGCGCTTGACTATCTCCTCCGGGCAGCCGAGGCGCACGGACAGCTGGGTCAGGATGTAGGCAAAGCTAAGTGGCTCGCCCTGCTCCACCATGATGCTAAGCAGAGCGCCCAATATGTTCTCATTCCACTGGATCAAAGCGGCGGCCGTCGGTGCCGGCGCCCGGGTGCCGTTAATCCGAATGGGATTGGTATAGAATATGGTATTTGGATAGGAATTTGGATATGGCTTCGAGTACGAATACGAATTCATTCGCTGAAATTGTTGGCCTAGTGATTCCTGCTGCTGTTGCAGCTGTCGCAGCTGTTGCTGTTGCTGCTGCTGCTGCTGCTGCTGCTGCTGCTGCTGCTGCTGCTGCTGCTCGTGCTGATGCTGCTGCTGCTGCTGGTCTCGCCGGGTGGCGTATATTATGCGCTTGGGCTGCTTCAGCTGCTTCGGCTGCCTGGATTTGTACGGCTGCGGCTTCGCCGGCAGCCGAAAGCTCTTGCCCATGGGCTGGGCGTAGTAGCTCAGCTGCAAATTCGCTGTCATCGGCGGCTTGACCTGCTGGTACGGCGCAAAGTCCTCGGGCAGCTGCTGGTAACTGGCCAGCGGCTGTGCAATCGGCTGCTGATAGATGATTGGCAACTGCTGCTGCTGCTGCGGCTGCTGCTGTTGCAGCTGTGGCTGCTGCTGTTGCAGCTGTGGCTGCTGCTGTTGCTGCTGATTGTAGCCGCCTTCCAGGCTGCTCCCGACTAGCTGCTCATTGCTCAGCTGTGTTGCCAGCGGCTGCGGCTGCGGCTGCTGCTGTTGTGCCTGTGGCTGTTGCTTTTGCTGCTGCTGCTGCTGCAGCTGCTGCTGGTGTGGCGCTGGCAGCGGCGGCTGGTGCTGATAATACGGCAACGGCTGAATAAGCATGTAGGGCGGATTGGCCGAGGGCACGGCCTGGGCAATGGGTATCCACAGAACTGGCTGCTGCTTCTGCTGTTTCTGCTGCTGCTGCTGCTGCTCCTCTGGCTGTTGTTGCTGCTCCTGCGGCGACAACTGATGTTGTTCCTGCTGCTGCTGCTCTGGCGGCTGCTGCCAATTGTTGCCATTGACAACGTATAGCAACGATTTTGGTTGCTGCTGCTGCTGCTGTTGCTCCTGTTGCTGTTGCTGTTGCTCGTGAGCGCCCTGGTGCCAAATGTTGCTAGGGACAATATACTGCCGTGACTCTTGCTGCTGCTGTAGCTGTTGGTGCTGCTGCTGCTGCTGTTCCTGATCGAGCTGCTGGCAGTTGTAGACGGGCGGAACATACTGAAGCTGCTGTTGCTGCTGCTGGTTACCCTGTTGCTCCTGGCCAAGCTGCTGCCAGTTGTTGTAGACAGGTACAACATACTGCAGCTGCTCCTGCTGCTGCTGTTGCTTGAGCTGCTGCTGTTGCTGCTGCTGCTCCTGGCAGACTTCCTGCCAATTGTTGCCGTGCACAACGTACTGAAATTGGTTCTGCTGCTGCTGCATTAGCTGATGTTGCTGCTGCTGCTGCTGATCCTGAGGGACCTGCTGCCAAAAGTTGAAGGCAGGCGGCTGTTGCAGTATCTGCTGCTGTTGCTGTAGTACTTGCTGCTGCTGCTCCTCTTGGCCAAATGTCGTCCTATTGTTGTTGCCATGTAGCTGCTGCTGCTTCTTCAAATTTTTGTTGCCATTCACAGCATAGAGCTGTGGCTTTCGATGCTGCTGCTGCTGCTGAAGCTCCTGCTGCAGCTTGTCGCACTGACCATCTAAAGTTGGCCCGCCGCGGGGATGGAAGACTTGTGCGCCTGGATTGAGAGTGGAACGTTTTAAATAGCGAATGTTGTCTGCCATTTCTTTTTTTTCAAAAAAAAACAATAAAAATATAACGATCTGAACTATGCGAAATGTTTTTCAGTTCTCACCCGTCAGCCTAAACATAAACGTATCCCAAAGCAGTGACATTCAATGCCGCGTAGCCTACGATTAGTTTCTAAAACTTGGATATTAAAAAAAATAAATAATTCATGACAGCGAGAGAGAGAGAGAGAGAGAGAGGGCTAGTACATTAACATATATTATATGTTAGCATGTGAATTTAATATTATTAGAGTATGCAATAAAATAACCATAACAATATATATAATATGGAATAAGTCTAACTATGAACCAAATTCATACTTGTTCCCGAAATGACGAGAGTATTTTTGATCGAGGTAAATTATATATATCTCCCTTAATTATGCAGACAGATTACAGATCACCTTCTTTACATATTGTCCTCAAAATATACAATTATTTATTATGCTTGAAATACGAGTAAACGAGTATTGCCTTGCCGGTTACACCCGACTGCTACGACTGCTTCTTAATTTCCTAAAACTTTTATTCATACATATTAATTGATAAAAATATTTTATTAATTCTTTTATATATAATTTAATCTTACGCTAGCTTGAAATTGGAACTGTATATATATATATATATATATAAGGAAAACGAGTACAAATGCTTGTTAGATTTGCCTGTAGTGCTGTAAAATGTCGAAACTTGCAGTTGAGAGCACTTTTCCGTGCGTTAAAAAGTTTCAGCTGCTGCATTCAAATAATGCATTTGTGTGTCCAAAATTGCGCGTGTCTGTGTGCTTGGGCGTGGGATTCTGCTATGTGGGAGCTCCAAATAGACAGCTCGAAGGAAATTGTGCCGCTTGGTTGTCGTGCTCGTTGCTGGGGCAACTTTGCGGCCTTCTGGTGACAGATGGCCAGATGAGCGTCCTGACATGCCAGAGAGCCCGACGCTTATCCTCGGCGCGACTAATTGGAGCCAGAGGGCGGTGGGTGGTGCATGGCGGTGCGCTAGGCAGCTACACAAAGCATATAAATATCCATAAATGCTGAGCACCCAAGAAGGAAAACACTTTCCAGCAGCAACAACAAAGGAATTGCTCGCAAAGCTGCTGCAAAATTTTTGCGGTTGTATTTCTTTTTAGACCGAGCCCTGACAATTATTTACACTCAAAAGTTTCGCCCAAGTTGCCAGTTGCCAGTTGCCAGTTGGCAGTGCAATGCACAAAATGAAGTTGTAGCTGCGGCAGTGTCCTGGCCAAGGGGCAAGGCAAGGGGCGGCGCACTGGATGCCCAGGATATAGGATATAGGGGCACACAGGCCCAGGCACAGGTGCGCCAGCACCACCTGGCATGTGTGTGCTGCTGTTGAAATTGCCAGCTACCAAGTTATGGCTTGCGACAATTGCAAAAATTATGCAACTGCTGTGGCAACCCTGGCTGCTGGCTTCACAGCCTGCCAGCCTAACTGCCGCCCTGCCTGCCGCCCGCCGGCCTGTTGTCCTTGCAGACAATTAAGCAGGAACAATGCAGGAGCACAAATGCTCATGCATGCCACAGCGAGTAACTGCACCACCGCACCACCCCTTTCTCCGAGCCCACCTCTGGCCACTCGTGTGCATATCCTGGCAGGATGTGTTAAGCCAGCGTTTGGGCTGCCCTGCAACGCATTGAAGTTCATTGCCGAAAGTTGTCCCAGCTTCACTTCGGTCTCCACTTCGAGTTTAAGCTGGTGTGCGTGTGTGTGTGTGTGTGAGCTGAGCAAATTCTGAGCAAAATAGCTAGACTTAGCGGGGAGAAAAAAAATAAAAAAGCCAACATATTATACGCAGTTAAGTATAATTCCAAGTGTAGGGTATAGTTATAAACTCAGCTCAATCTTAAAGTGCTAAGCAAACTCCCCCAGAACAAAGTAGCCAAAGCATCTTCAAAGATGTCAATCTGATTTTCATGAGTAAACTACACAAAAGAAATCCTCAGTACGACTCTTAACTTAGACAGATTCAGATTTTAGATTTTATATATTTATAAAAAAAAAATTTTTAAACCAAAGTTTTAGATTATATTATTTTTTTAAAAAAAGTGGTGGTCAAATTTATAAGGTCGCTGTTGCGTCAATTTATGTAAGTCTTCTTTTCCGTTATTATTATATCAATTTATTGAATTAAGTACCTCTGTTTTTAGTCACTGGAACCGTAGAAGCCCCTCCTGGAATACAGCATGCAAAACATGATGGAAGTAGGTTGGCATCTCCGACTAGCGTTTTCATCTGCAAGCTTTCCCTTTGTCTTGTCGTCCTTAGAATCTATTCGTCCATTAATCCGTCTATGCTAACAAAAACAAACGTTTTCCCTATGAAATAATATACTACTGTTAAATTCAGGTGAAACCTAAAAACTGTATAAACCCTTTGAATTAAAATCAATTAGTCTAAAATTTGAATATGAAGTTTTAGGTGCGTACTGGTTCGTTGACTCATGGTTCACTTGATCAGCGTTCCACTTCAGTTCACGCTGGTTCAAAATATTTCACATTATACATAGCTGAAAACCGAGTACTTAAAAAAGAAAGCTAAATTTGCTGGCAAAAGAAGCCAAAGTGCCAGCACTGGCTGTGTCAGCTGTGTGTGTGTGTGTGTGCTGTGAACCTAGCAGGAAGCTTCGGTTGAGCAGATCCCGAGCTTGCAGCTTGAGGATGTTGCAAATTACAGCTCCATAGAATGATTTACTTAATTGCAGTGCCCCGAGCACCACCCCCGCCCCTGCCCCTCCCGCACCCAGCCCACTCGAACTGATGAAAAAAACTTGGATTTACATGTGACGTTCAGGTTACCGGTTTATAACTTGGAATTCAGACTTGAACTGGCCGCCAGCTCTTTAGCCTTGGGGCTGAGCTGGTGCTGGTGCTGCTGCTGAATGGCGCGCTGCTTGCTCCCCATATCGTAATCCTTTACACGCTCCGGGGACATGAACTTAAGGAACCGATGTCGATTACTCGCCCGCTGCCGGTTGGCGGCCATGCAAATGCGACGCGAGAGTTCGTGGCCAAAGCAGGTCCGGCGTTGCTGGTCACCATCGTCGTTGGCCACATAGGAGCGCAGGGCTAGACCTACGGGGGAGGGTACTGTATCGCTTGAGAGGAACTCTATTTACTCCCATTGCCTGCTGCACTCACCAACTATGAAGACCTTGGCCACTTCTTTGAACGATGGCTGATCCTTAAGCAACATAATCTTGAGCTGTGCAGAAGTTCCCTCACTTGTTTCTTCTACTGCGATTTAGATATTATATATATATATATATATATATATATATATATCTATATATATATATATGGTATTTTATATAGTAAATATGGTTGTGATTTGTATGGACTTTCCTTCGTGGCGCACAACTCCTACAATTTTGAAAAAAAAATTAATTTCGAGCAATACAAATATAAAATCGACTTCTGTTTAAACTGAATTCGATTCGCTTTTTGTTTCAGATCATGGCTTCCTGTGTCGCCTCTGCCAGAATCTGGCAGCTTTACGCCTGCTTGACCTATTCCAAAATTCACTGGCAAACATTGCGACATTGCCCCCAGCACCAAATACCAAACAATTACAAAATTGCCCAACCTAACCCCTTTCCTTGCTTTTCCCCCTCGCTCTCTCTCTCTCTCTCTTTGTCTCTCTCGCTCGCTCTCTGCCCAGCGCAAAATCAAATTTACAAAATTGTCCGCACACAGCGAAAATCGAGTAAATTTGCACATTTCTCTGACCAGTTTTAATACTCTACACTTAAGGTATGTTAACTTGGTCAAGAGACTTGAAGAAACAGTTCAATTAATTTCCAAACTGGCCTTAACAATGTATTTATTTAGTTACTTCTGTTTGTTAGAATTTAAATATTGATCCATTTATGGTCCATATAACTGTAGTATATAAATACATATACAGATGCCAGCTTTAAAAAGAGTATTCAAAACTCGTCGGCTTACCGTCGTAAATTCTTTTGGCTTTTTTAACATTTTTTTAGCTGTTTTGAAGATGCATGTGTGTGTGTGTGTTTGCGTGGCTCGTTGTCCACTGCCGCAGCTGGGCCAAGTTCATTTGCCATACAGTCGAAATTCATGAGCATGCCCCAGAATACCTTTGGCACCACGATGACGCGGATGATGATGATGATGATGATGTGGATGATGGCAGTGATGACAACATGTGTGCCTCAGCGCCGCATATAAACTGCAAACAGTTACGCGCTAGCTGGCACAGGTGGTGGGTTGGCGGTTCAGCGCGTGGTGGGTGGACTAGTTCGTTAGTGGGCGGCTCGGTTTGCCCAGCGGGTGGCATGCAATGCAGACAGCCAGCTGCAATGACGAATACATGTACATACATACTAAATAAGTTCACGGTGGACGCGTCACGCTGCTCTAGTAGGTGTTATGCAGACTTTGCTAACTGCCCTCCCTCTTAAGTGTCCAAATAATTGCTGCAATTATGATCAAATTAATAATAATTAAATAATGATAAATTAAAATAAATTGTTATAAGATAAAATAAAATAAAAACGAAACTGTTATATTTAATGAGTTTGGCAGCTATAAACACAACGTAACTAAACTTAATTAAAACTTTTATACTGGCTTAAACGCTTCTCCACGCCACGAGTAGAGCAACTAGTCTTCGTTGACTGCCCGCAATATCGCCCATTTTTTTTTTTATACATTTTGAAATTATTGCTGTCGCAGCCACCGCCAGCAGGAGTAGAGGAGCAGCGTCCACTTCGTTATATGCAATTACCCATATGCAGTGATTGTCCACTTTGGCGCACTCGAACATTCATATGAACACACTCTTTGCAAAATGACAGCAATAGCCATTGAACCGCAGCCCACACAACCGCCCAATAAACAGCAATAAAACCCAGTCCCAATCCATAGTCAACCGCTGCAGCTCCCCTCTCTCTCCCTCTCTCTCTCTCTATCTCTTTCACACTCAACGGTCTGGCCAGCTTTTATGCTTTGGCCATATGCATGGCATGCAAATCGATTGATGTTGATTAGCATAAATTGTCTGGACCGCATTGTGCAATGAATAATTTTGGTTGCGCCGACATTGGCCACACACACACACACACACACACACACACACGCAGTCCACCGATGGCACTTCCAGCCCTAATGCAATTTTGTTTTGCTTAATTTGATAGGCGTTGTCAGTGGCCAGTTGCTGCGTTGACACTTTGACAATGTTCCCGTTACGGACATGACAGCTCGGCCCTAGCCACAGATGAGGGCAGGGTGAATGGGGGGGGGGGGGGGGGTGTCCATGCCATATATGTTGCCTGCGCCACAAAACTGTTGTATAGAAACAAAAGCCTTTGATAAAACTCTTAAAACTGCCGCTTTAGCTTTCGAAATCAAAATATAAAAGAACATTTTGTATATTCAAAAAATGTGGATATTAATACTCGTTCCCGAAGTGCAAAGAGTATTTTGGATTCGTGCAATAGTCCAACAAATTTACATACATTCTTACGGGTAAATCCAATATTTAAATAATATTAAACTCCCATAACTTTGTCAAGAGTTTTAATTATACTCGATTGGCCGACGTATTATTTATTTGTCAAATATACCTCTGCACTCAGTTTAATTTGGATACCGCAGACTTTCAAGCATTCCCTCCGATGATCTTATTTGAAAGTTAGAATAATCCCCAATCATTTATCTATTTTGCAGACTTGTTCTCGGCTCCTTAAGTATTCAAAGAATTTGATATTTTTGGTTGTATGGAAATATATTTAGTCTAGTAAATAAGTCTAGTCAGAAATATAAATTGAAATATAAAGGCGACTTTTATAGTATATATAGTATAGGGTATCTAACAATTTGTCAATGGATATTTTCTTATAAATGCCCTCGTAGAATGGTTCTTGAGTGTTGCGTAGGTTTCGTCTCGAGCATCTTTAAGCAGCAAAACTTTTTCAATAATATGCGAATTCCACACAATGCACACTCACACTCCCATACACACACGCACACACACACACAAACACACAACAACACTCACGCCCCACGGCGAAAATCTTATCAAACTGACATCATTTTCATTATGTTTTGCACTTGCACAGCTTAGACTAATGTATGCCAGGCGGTGGTGTTATGGGTGTTGGTGGTGTTGTGGCTGTTGGCGGTGGAGGCGCTGCTGCCTCCCGTTGTGCGCCAAATGTTGGGCAATACAAAATGGAATTTGAGCGGCCGGGCACGCGATACGCATTACACACATATGTGGCGTGTGCTAATCTGGCCGCCAATAACTGCAAATTAGATTAGCAACGCCTAGAGGGTGTGCCAACAACAACAACAGAAGTCCAGCCACATTGCTGACCATTCGAGGAACACGCAACTTTCTTCTTATATTTTTTTTTTTTTTTTTTTTTCATTGCGTGCTGCGTTTATAAATCTGAAGAAGTGAGGAAACAGGATCAGGGGCAGGAGGAATGCCGGGAGGAGCAACAAATCGACACTCAAACTGCAGTCCCAGGATGGCTATAGGCGAGTCCATACAACAAGCAACAACAACTTACATAACACAAAATGATGGAAACTTTTTCGCTTTCAGCTGCCATGGATATTACACGAATCATTATTATTTCTGCTCCAGCTTCACTTTCAACTCGCCAAACTGTGCCCAGTGGCGTCCGCTGCCATTATTCAAAGGGGGCTCTAAAGGATTTTAAGTGGCTAATATAAATATTGGGCACAAGGGCATCAGTTTTGTTAAATGTGAAATTTTAAATGAAAAAAATGAGTGAATAAAAAAAATATAGTTTAAAAGCTTAGAACAGGATAAAAGCTTAGAATAATAGCCATGGAAGTATTTTATTAAGTATGAAATGGTATGGTATATGGTATTTTATTAAGTATATACTTTGTACCTAATAATAAACCTGTCCGTAATGATAATAATAATGATGTTTGTAATGATGTTTTACCTCCTTCCCATACATATTTATTCCAGAGTTAAGCTTACGTTTAAAATATCAATAAAGATTTTATGCTTTTGTTTTTAAAATGTTCTCATTGCTATAATTAAGGCCCTCCTGTGCACAATCAGAGCGCTGCCACTGTCAGCAATTGGACATCGCAGTTTTTGCCACTGATGGCAGTTAAAGCGGGTCCGACGGGGCAGGCATTAAAAGGCTGATGTCAGCGTCGCCGACGCCAATGCGACGCCTTTGTGTGTGCGAGCGGAGTCTGGGCTATGCGCCAGTTATTGACCAGGCTAAAACGGCGGCACGGCACTTATACGGTTCACTGGTACTGGGAACGGGAATGGGAATCGGAAACAG
The DNA here is from genome assembly GCA_035047465.1 of Drosophila sordidula. Classification (NCBI taxonomy): domain Eukaryota; kingdom Metazoa; phylum Arthropoda; class Insecta; order Diptera; family Drosophilidae; genus Drosophila; species Drosophila sordidula. The sequence goes on along the minus strand of JAWNPQ010000136.1, from coordinate 7,761,804 downwards.
GAAAGGGGAATGGGAATGGGAATGGATTGGGGACACGTAAACTTAAGCGTAAACGTAAAATGAATTATATGCGATGCGTATATCATAGCACAAGATGCTCGCTGCTTCTCGCCTGATTGCAGGCTATAATTCTTGCCTCACCGCGCAGCGACGGACGGCCAGCGGGGGAGCTGAGGGGCTGGCTTAGTCGCCGTAAAAGTTTCGGTTAATTGCGAGGGCGTGTGTGGCATTTAGGGCTAGTTCGTGCTGATCTGGCGGGGGGGGGGGCGGACTGGGGCTACGGAGAAACTTTGCGCGGCGAGAGCTGATTTTAATTGTTACTCTACCCATTTTGGGGCTTTGCCTAATCACTTGCGCCAGATTAGTCCAACTTACCAGAGGGGGTAGTGTGGCGGACGCGGAGGGACCACTCAAGTGCCGAAATGTGTTGCGTTTCGCCAACAGTGTCAGTCATAATTAAACAGACCAGACGCACTGCACTCAGCCAAATAATATCAACCAAATGTAAAGGGATACAAAACTTTTCGACCTGTCAGAGCCTGAAAGCTGTGCCAAAGTTGCTAATCGACTCCGACAGCTGCACAAATGGACCAAGCACCGGGATCCGCGGGCCCAACACCAGCACCGAATTCCAATTCAGCTTCAACAGCAGACCCAGTTCCCGGCAAAACTCTGTGTATCAGCTTTGCTGAAGTCAGAAATTGCCTCAAACTTAATGAGATTAAAACTGAACATTTTTTAAAATATTTATCGATATTTGGTTGTATAGTATTTTTTTTGTGTTATGTGTAAAATAAAAAGTACTAGCTGAATAGAATTTATTTCATTTCATTTTCAAAAATTTGTAGAACTTTTTGTTCTTGCATAATATATAAATCTTTCTTGATTCTATCTCTATATATCTCTGAACTATTGTGACTCGTGTTTCTATTGTGTTCCGTTTTAATAGAAAAAGAGTTCAACCCTCGCCCAACGCTGGCCCAAACGGCATGCAAATGTTGAAAGCGCTTCCTTTTGGCCCGCTAATTGTGGCTCAAAGCATGAATTGAGGCGCCTGCAGTTGGGCTACGCTTGTTTTGTTAATGCCACGCTGCACAACACTCTGCCACACGCACGCACACACACACATACACACGCACACGCACACGCACACTTCTCAATTGGGTAGCTGCGCCGGCACTCAAACTGATTTCAATCAGGCTGCGGTTATTGTGTTACGCGAAGTCCGATGGAAATTTGCAGCTATCTAAATTTCCTGTGACACGTGCCAGACACAACAGCAACAACAACAGCAACAACAACAACAACAAACACTGCCAACAAGGACGACCATAACAATGATGATGCCCAGTCCCAGTCCCAGTCACAGTCGCATTCGCCGTCCCCAAGTCGCCACAGATCTCGCCCCTGCATCTCAGTCTCCCTGTGTATCTGTATCTGTATCTGTGTATCTGCATCTGTTGTATCCGTCGCGCCCTCGCAACGCTTTATGCAAATTTCCGAGACGCAGATTCTTTGTCGTCGTCAGCCCATAGAGTTACCCGCATTTCGCATTTTATTGCCCTGCCAAACAGTTTGCCCCCGAATCCTGTCTATAGCGCGACTTTAACTGCCAATCGATAACTGCCGGCCTCAGTATCCGCCACAGCCTGACCAAATGCTCTGCCTCTCGCTCTCTCTATCTATCTATCTGGCTGTCCTGCTCTCCCTGGCTGTCCTCTGTCCCTCTGCTTCATGCCGCAGCTGAAGATGTTGCGCTACCAAACGAAATGGAAACCGCAGTCGCTTTTGCTTTTTTCGGGTGAAAGCCACTTTAAGTGTCTCCAGCATCCGCTTCAATTTAATCACAATTCTTGACTTGCTTTTGTATAGAGCAACCCTCAGGTTCTTTTTGTTCCCCCGCTTCAAATCAAATCATTTTAGTTTTCTTTAAAGTCTCGACCAAGGAGCTAAAATTGTAATATAAAAAGCCAAACTGGGTGTTTAGAATAGCAAGTTAGGAATCCTTGGGTTTTTGGCATTTAGAGTTCAACTCGTATTCCTCTCGGATGCCTGATGCCTGATTGTGCAACTTATAAATAATATAAATATTAGGAATATGCTGAGCAGATTCTGTCCTCTTGCTATTCCTTTCAGATTTTAACTGCCTTGGCCAACTTCCATTTACCACTCCCCGAAACATCCCGAGGCAGGTTTATATGTTTTTCAATCCATCTAGTACTCCGACTCGTATGTTTTCGTTAGCAAGCTGTCGCACAGCTGTTAGAACTCGTATTCAGAATAGTAGAAATAGTTAAGTTAGACTCTTGCTCTGCCTATTGATGTTTTTTTGCATCCGTGGCTATCACCATGAGACAAAATGGTCCAAATCAAGCGCCGCGACGTAAACTTATACCCAATCTGTTCAGTAGCATACTACAAGTGGTCGCTGAATCGGATCATCCGCTGACACAGCACGAGATCGTTGAGGCCGTGTCGAAGCGCCTGGATCGTTTCGATGAGGAGCTGAAGCGTCAGATTACAGTCAATTTGCACGATGCCCTCATCTATGGGTATCTGCGGGTAAAGGACTATCGTTATTCCATTGTCCCGAGTCGCTTGGACCCAAATGAGCCGCGGGAGCAAAGCCGTAATCCTTGCCATTGCGATTATTCACCAGCACAGGCCAGCAGAAGTCGCGAGGAGACCACTATAAAACAATCTGAAAGCCAGCAGAAAAAAGCGAGGGAGGAGGGTACACCACCACACAAATAGGATCAGCTAAACCAGAGAGAAACAAAAGACACACAAATTCTTCAACTTTGTATTGCAAATTCACTTAATAAATAAATTGTGGAACAGTATGATAATCGCAGGCATTTAGACAAAAAGCACCTTGTACATAAAGATGAGTCACCATGGCGTCCGAGCAGGGATCTCTCGAAGGTGTCGGGCCTTGCTCAATAGTTAGCTGTAGAAGCCAGGGGCGCCCAAGCAGGAATCAAGAATAGAACTCAGCATATTTGTATAGATTTGTATATTTGTGGATTAGCCACCAATTGGCGTCTCCAGTGAAAAAACAAAAGACCCTTAAATAAGATTCGTGATTTGTTAGATCGAACTTAAATTTTTTTGTATTTTACACGAAGGGTTTGCCAATTGAAATTGATTAAAAATAATAACTTAAATTTCAGAGGAAGACCCAAATGTCTCTCGGCAGCAGCCCAGCGATTGGTTTGTATATGTGGATTAAATTTGACATTCGTTAGATTCATGGGGGTGTCCAAGTAACGCGGAAACAAAAACATCAACAATATTGAACTACACTCCGAATCCCAGGCAAACGGCCAAGTGGTACGAGTGGCAGGAGAGTGAGAGTGAGAGAGAGAGAGAGAGAGAGGCGTGGCTAGCGTATGCGCCACGAGAGTGGCTCCTTCTCTAGCTCCTTGGCGCGCTTGGCTGCCTCCTGGTTGCGCTTCATAATCTCCTTCTGCTCCTGCTCGGAGAGCAGCGTATAATAATTGCCGTCCTTGCGCAAATACCCATTGGCAACGGCCCCGTGCAGTGTGTGAGGTATGTGACGCTTCAGCTCGACGGGCAGACGCTGCAGCCGCATCGACAGCATCCCGATCATCTCCGGATAGCTGACCGAACGGTTCAGCTCGCGCATCAGCTTCAGCACCGTTTGGAACAGATCCGGCAGCTGCTGGCGCCGACCGCTGCTCCGCTCCGATTGGCTCCTGGAGTGCGAGTGCGACTGTGACTGCAGCTCCGGCTGCGATTGGCTGGGTATTAGATGGATCGGCATGCGCCGAGTCGCGGCCGCGCCCGCTCCCGCTCCCACTCCCACTCCCGCTCCCGCTCCCGCTGCCGCCGCCGTAATGGCCCCATTGTCAGCCCTGGCGCTGGCCGGCGTAAAACTGGGCGCGCTCACATTCAGCTGATGCGACCGCGATATCTGAAGCGGTTGCATCTCGAAATGCGACGGCGCGCCCAATTGCTGATGCGGCTGCTGTTGCTGCTGCTGCTGTTGCTGCTGCTGCTGTTGCTGCTGCTGCTGCTGCTGCTGTACCAGCTGATGGTGCTGGGCCAACTGCAGCTGCTGCTGGTGCTGCCTGGGATCCCAGCCGGACCACGAGCGCACATTGTAAACGCTGGCAGCGGGATTCAGATTGGCATGCGGCCCCGGCTGATACTCGGAGCAGTGTCTGTAGAACAGCGGCATGTGGCCAGTTGTGGTGGCGCCGGTGCTGCTGCCGATGCTAGTTGGTGATACGTTGCTGGTGCGTCCACTGTTGTTGCCGCCGCTAGCCTCCAGCGAATCGCCGTGTCCGTAACTTTGTCCCTGTCCCTGTCCCTGTGCCTGTACCTGCGCTTGTCTATTTGAATAGTTGTGAAAGTGATTGTGGGCGTGCTGGCCAGTGCCGGAGCTGCTCAAGCTCTGGCCGCTGCTGCGCTCTATATGACCCGATGCCATTTGTATGCCGCCGCCAGACTTGCGGCCGTGTTGAAACTTCTTGTTGTTGCTACTGTTGCAGCTGATGATGTTGCTGTTGCAGTTGTTGCAGCTGATGTTGCTGTTGCTGTTGCTGTTGCTGTTGCTGTTGGTGCTGATGCCGTTGCTGTTGCTGTTGCTGTTGCTGTTGCTGTTGCTGTTACTGCTGCTGCTGCTGCGATTCGGTGCTGGCTTCGGTCCGTAGCTGCGGCTATGTATGAAGATCTCCTGGTGGTGCTGCTGATGCTGGTGCTGATTATGGTGCTTGGCGTTTGTCGCCTGCTGATTTGTCGTCTGCTGGGCCGTATCACCTGAATTTAAAAGCGGATTCTCCATATTAATTACCGATACGATCGATATGTATAACTATATATTTATATATCTATTGGTGGGGCTTTAGTTTTCTTTTGATTCGAATTGAATTTGAATTGAAAGCGGTTGCAACCGGCGACCCAGAGCTAAATGCCAAGCGCCAAGTGCCGAGTGTCAAGTGCCAAGTGCCAAGTGCAAAGTGCAAAGTGTCAAGTGCCAAGTGCCAAGTGCCAAGTTGTTGTCAAGTTGTCTAGATCCCCACAAATGAACACAATAATCTTACACTAATTTACAATAGATATTTTTAATCTATGTGTTGCCGAAAAGTGAAAATTTAGGCGTTCGAATAATCTGAACGGGATCTGGTTGTTGTTAAGTGTATCTAGCCTGTGTTGTGACTGAAAGCGAGCACACAAAATCGATGAATACTTGAAAGCATTTAGCAGGCCTGCTACGGCAACAGTCGAGCATACCCCAGTCCCCTAGCAGTCTGCTCGATCTACAGAAACCATCCAAGCAACGCGCCCCTTCGCCAATAGTATATATATATATAGTATCTCTTCCGATCTGAAGGGCTACTGAACAAACACATTGTTTAGAAATTTCAAGAGGACACAAGAGTTCGCGTCGAACACTGGGTGTACTCAGTTCAGGTCAAGGGTTATAACAGTACACATATATTCCTTGGGTATACCCTTCCATAACTGGGCTCGAACGTAGACACTTTAAAGCGTACATACCTCTGATAGAGTGGAGTCTCGATTCCATTAAAACTGTATTATCTGCCATTTGTGTAGATCTGTGGGAGACGAAAGAGTTCGAAAACTAAAACTAAAATAGACGAGTCTCTTCTGAAAACTATTTCGCAACCTACTTTTCTCAGGGGAAAAAGAGTCATTGCTTGAACAGTTATCGACTCAAGCATACCCTGTACAAATTATGTTACAGGCAGCATTTAAAACAGATTTTTGGTTAAGCTGTGCCTGCTTTTAATCTATGGATAGCTCAGGTGGTTACTTAAGCGTAATCAGACGAAAGACCTTCAGGGATTGTTTTTCTAAAACATTCGAATAAGAACCGCAAGATTTAGAAAAGAATACAACAGCTAACCACAGAAAGTAAATGCAACAACCAAATAAGTCTCCAAAATCATACCTCTCTGTTATATATTTCCAACCTAATTTGTTAAACTGCGTTTCTCAGTTAACAAAAGCACACGAAAGAAAAATCCCACTCGAGATAAACATACCGTATTCTCCGTTTTGTGTTAAGAGTCCTTTATGTAAATATAGCGGTTACGATTTGTGTACCAGGCATCATTTAAATCAACATGAACCGCTTTTAAAAAGTTATGCAAAAGTTCAAATTCCGATCAGTTATAGTAAAAAAGTCCTCTCTGTGTAGATTTAGGGTTTACTCAAATATCTAAAAACTAAAACCAAATAAGTTTATTCTGAAAAATTTTTCCGAACTGCTTTTCTACCGAGAATCCATAAAAACTAACAAATGACATTGTTGAGTGAAAAGTCCACGACAAGGAGATGCCAGAAAATATATATTCAAAGTTGTATTCTGTGTGTATTATATAAACTTTCCCTTTAATTAATTAATTTCAATTTGAAGAAGTATTCAAAGTAACACAAAATAAGCAAATCAAAGTGGCCAAGCTCTTCTAGACTTCCGAAGGTTTTATTACGATAAAAAGGAAATTTATCTGAAGCTAGTGAAAACTCAACTCTAGCTAAGCTATTCCAAAAGAAATTCCAGAACAGATTGGAAATTGAATCTAAGGGTAATCAACTAAAAAGGTACTCAAATGATATGGATTCGCACCCAAGTCAGAACTTCAACTGCCATCCGCATGGCTCGAAGCCCCTCCCTCTAGCCGAAGGCCCCTTTCAACTGAACTCAACAAATAAGCTATGTTTTTGGGCATCAGGGTATCATAAATCTGTTTATATATGGGGTGGGGACGGACTGCAGCCGCGGGCCAAACCCAAATCCATTTATGACAGAATGTAAAACAATAATGCCAGCAACAGGAAAGTTATGCTCTAAATAAATAAAAAGGGGGAGAAACACCAGCATCAAGAAAAAAAGTAAATAAATCGTATAAAGAGAGCAAAACCCGACCCAAGACAGGATCTTTGGACAGGTTCCGTGATGAGGTGCGAAAAATCAGTTGAATTGAAACTGTGTGACTTATGGAGTAGCAGCCCAGCCCGAGGGCTTCGGGTCGCCCGACTGAACATTGCGAAGGGTTGTTGCAACGCTCTGTGGCGCTTATTTCCTAGGGTCTGAGTGGGGGGTGAATCCTAAGTGATTGCCAATGTGAACGTGAATGAGTAATAAAGTCCAATAGAACTAACAAAACGGATACATTTGCTAACGAATTTTGAATATATACCATAGTAGTATTAGTAGTTGTCGTATTGAAATAGATCTCTGGGAAAATCAAATAAAAACTCCCTTAGTCCAGGTCTAAAAACAGATTTGCATTTCCAGCTGAGCTCTGCTAAACAGAAAAGCACAGAGGCTAAGAATATTTTGGACTTTGCCACAAATATAAAAAAAAGACACAGACTTGCGCTTTGGCTTCTAGTAGATTTGAATGCTCTCACCACGTACTAAAAATGTCATTAGGATTATATTCTAAGTTTACAAGTTATTCAAGCGCAGCTGTTGAGTAAAGTGCGCCGTGCCTTTGTATGCGTATGAATGCAAGGGGGTTGAAAGGTTTGTGCCTCAGTGCGTAGCTGGGGTCAGGGTATCTCCTAGTCTAGAGCATACTAACTTGCTTTATGTTGCATTATTTTCACAATTTTCATATAACGGATCTTGTGTGTGTGTGTGTGTGCATTGTACCTATTACTGAGCTGGCGTCCACATGGAATACCTTGACACACACACACACACGCACACATCCACTAAGTGGCAACAGTCCGAACAGGTATTGGGACACATGCTGCAGGCGGGGGCAGCTCTGCGATTTGCATGCAGTGCACAGGGGACAAATGGGTTAAATAGAGGTGCCAGCAGAGGGCATGGCCAGTGCAGAAGCTGGGGCAGGGGCAGGGGCTGGGGCAGGGGCTGGGGACACGCATAGACGGAGATAGACATGAGCGTGACTTAACCGAAAATGCATTGACTTCCGTTGCAGCAGGAGCTGTGTGTTGATGCAGCAGCAGCAGGCGTTGATGCAGCTCGAGTTCCACTTGCAGCAGCGCCAAACAATGCACCAACTGCTGGCTGTATGTGTGTGTGTAGTGGCCCAGAGATATCCTGTTTGGAGCGCTTAAATACCAGTTGGCTCGCGACAATCAGTGTGCGTGCCACGCCCATTTAACAAATGACGCCAATAATGACAGCCCATGCCACATATGCCACATGCCACATGGCAATCATAAAGTGTGTGTGTTTGTGTGTGCATTAAGTGTATTTGCGGCGGGCGCCTAAAGCTGACACCAAATCAAGCTCAAAACGCGCACCCCCCCCCCCTCTCCTGCCAACAGTGTCGGCTGGGCGGCCAGGGGGCACAACTGGGCCAAGTTGCTGCCACGGCCTGGCATCTTAGCCAGTCACCAGCGAATGCGCCAACCACAGGCTTAAGGCTGCCAATATCACACACTCGCACACATCATAACACACACACACACACACACACAGGAATATGTCAATTACAAGTGCTCAAGTTGGGTTTCAATTAATTCATTTTGATGCTGATTTCTGAGTTGTGCTTAATTTACCTTTGAATGGCTCTTGAAATACCCAAATTAATAAAGGAGTTCGAATTTGCTCAATTTGATCAAAGCTGTTTTAATGCATTCAATATGTTTTGTTGCTATAATAAACAAAATAATCTGGGGGGTTTTTTGATTATTGTCATTGGTTATTTGAATTCCCATTTATTTAGCTTGGACCTGGCCTGTGAACAACATCTATAAATGAGTAAAAATGTTGCAGTCGGTTGGAACCGACTGTGCTAGACTGAAACAGTCGAAAGTGGCAGCTAAGTAAATATAAATATAAGGATTTATTAGCCTCAGCTTTTCTTTTAGTGACCACTATTTCAAAAGCAAATTCGAACCCACACGGCCAAAATATGCATAACATTTTTAAAGTGTTTCCACTCAGGTCGATAGCCATTGTAAATGGTTAATAGGATTTGCAAGTATTTTGAATAATATGATTGTCGAAATACAGCTCTGTAATCAGTTTAAACTACAGTTGAAAGCCACCATTTGCATTATCGATCCCCCTTGGTATACCCTCGGTATCAGTAGCAGCAAGTAAAAGTCAAGGGTCCGTTTCAAATGCGCTTTGTGCTTATTGAGAGCAATCAGCGAGGACTCTTCAGATGATTAGAGAGCTGCAGAGTAGTTAAAGAAAACAGAAACCACTGAATGCGGATGCTAAACAGCCTGCTGTCTCGCTCCCACAGTCGCCCTCTCGCTGTCTATTCAAATAACTAACTATGGCGCGGGTTGTTGTTGCTGCTGCAAATATCTAGAGCTCATCATGATTGTTTTGTAATTGGAATGCGACAATGCGGCGCAAACAGCGGCAGCAGCAGCAGCAGCCGGCAGGAAGTGGAGGCAGCTGATAAAATGCAAGCAGGGTAAATACAGTTCAGCCAAGCAGGAAGCCCAACCCAACCACCCAACCCACTCAGCCCACTCAACCCACTCAACCCACTCAACTGGCAGCAGGACAAGTGAATGCCAACGCAGGCTAACAATTTGCTTCAATTATAAAAAGCGTCGCGACAAAGTGGCGCCACCAAACGGCGGGCGGCGACAAGTGCATTGAGGCATGAGGCTTGGGCGAAGGACACATCGATGCTGTTGCTCCAGCTACAGCAGCCGCCCCACCCCCCACTGCCACTGCTGGGTAATCAGCATGGAGCTCAGAGGCAGCGACAATGCGAACGATGAGGCGACGCCAGCTGCGACGCCGACTGCGACTGTGACTGCGACTGCGGTAGCAGCAGAAACTGGCGTCATCAGGTCCTGCCTTTGTCTGGCTGCGGAAAATGAAGCTCAGACTTGTTTGTGGGGGGTTTGCTGCCGGGCATCGCAAATGCTTTCCTTGGCTTTTGCGTGGGACATTGTTATTTGTAATACATATTCCGAATTGTATTTTAATTGCGTTTCTGACGCACTTCCATTTTTTATAAAAATTGTCCATATTAAACTCTTAACTGGGTTTCCTAAGATAGAATGGTTTTTGTGCGATTTAGCCCAGTCCGACTATCCGTTCTCTCGTCTGTCCGCACCGACAACCTTTCGACTATAGATTCTCCTAAACAGTTGATCATATTTTTTTTAGATATCTTGTCCCGTTTCATGATCTTCGATAAAAATCTATTTTATAACTTGGTTTCCTTGCCATATCTCGGAGACTATAAGAGATGAGGAATATTTCGGATTTTCGATACCTTCCGCCACTCGCTTCTAATATCAAACCAGTTTTAAACAGAAACATCTTGATCCAGTTGCCCACAAAATCTCAGCCTGAACCGAATCACATTTTTTCAAAATATTGGAAAATGCTACGTTTTACTATAAATAGTGAGTAGAGTATTTTACTTTTAAACGTGAAAGAATGTAACGAACCGAGGTTCGAACCAAAACCTGGGCTCATTGAATGCGCAAATCAGGTTTCGAACCGAACAACAAAATATATTAAAATATACTGGCAATGGTGCTGCCAACTTACTCTCTAGGGTTCAGATCAGCTACAGAATATGTTTATCATATTTTCTAATATTTCCCTTCAGCATTTTCGTTAGGGACAGCTTTCTGCTAAAGTTGATAATCTTTGGTTAGGGTTGCGGCTATTGACAGTGATGACACTCTTATTAGAGGTGACACCTTTTATTCCGGACGATAACGTCCACGCTTGTGGTGACACTTTTGTTAGTGCCAATCTACTTGTTACTTTAACCCCTACTACACAGAAGCTATAATCTCTTCTAGTACAACTCTTTTTCTTCCGATGTGCATCCCCCTCCCCCCCCCCTCTCTCTCTCTCGCTTTTGGTAAACTTGTTTACTGAGCGGGCGAAAGCGAACAAAATGGAATCGCAACAACTTAACAATTATCCTGGGCAACTGGCGGAGCTCACGCTTCGTGCTTAAGCTGTCGCTGGCGTGCATGTCCTGGGGCCGGGACAGGACTTGGACATGGACGTGCCAGGACATGACCGTGCCGGACTGCCCTAATCACACGCGCTCGCATAAATACTCAACGGCGATGATTTAGTGTACTCATGTGATTCATAAATATCACTCATCAACACGGACCAAAAGGAGGCCAAGGGGTTAGGGGCGAGGGCGGGGGATTGGTGTGTGTAATACAGTTAAGCAGTTTGATTGTGTGTTTGTGTGTGTGTGTGTGTGTGTGTGTGTGTGTGTGGGGGGGGGGAGGCTTTAGACCTGTCCAGGCTGCAGTTGTTGTTGAAGTTGTGCTTAGCTGGGTCGTTAAGCCAGCTGGAAAGCAAAGAGCTCGATTTGTTGTCGTTGTCCTTGTTGTTGTTGTTGTCGTCCTGCTTGTTGTGCTGGCTGTTGTCCTTGTTGCCGTTGTTCTGGCTGTAACTATTGTCATCTTGCCCGTAAGCACAAAAAACCTTGTAACCAAAGCTCTTCACACTGCCAAATCAGCAACCAGTATCCAGTTACCATTTTGAATGAGGAGCAGGACCAGCACCAGGAACAGTAGCAGTAGCAGCTAGGATATGGTTCATGCATCGTATATCATTTGCTGCATCATGTGGGTGCAGCACCCACCGCTGCAGTTCCGGCCATAAACATCTCCAACTAACTTGGCTGGCTTGCAAAATGTGTGCGATTCGACCGAAGCCACGTTTAAATGTTAATTGTTTGCAGTTTACTTGATGACTCGGCGAATGCTGCAGCAGCAGCAGCAACAACAAATACTGTGAAATACTGCAAAATACCAAAAGAGCGTGGTATGTAGATATACAAATTTAGCACAATTGGTACAGAGCGAAAGGGTAAAAGTGGGAGGAAATGAACAAAATTCTCTGCAGATGATTAAAGGAGCTTTGTATAGACGACTAGATTTCCTAGATTTTATCACAGAAAAAAAAAATTAAATAACCCTAAGTTTCACTGACAATTTATTTTAATCATACAATTTATACGCCATATATCAACATATTTACATATACAATACTTCTTTGATCACAAATATTGGATTTTCGAATTTTTCTTAACTTGAATTTTGCTGGACCAATTCAACAGTGCCAAAGAAAATAAGCAGCAAGGGCTTCAATTCCGTTATATCCCACCTCGCAGATACTAAAAATAATTCGAATATTTAATGCACCAGCTGACCGGAGCTGCCAACTTACTTAAATGTTGTGTGTTTTCAGTGTAAGTAGATCTCAACCCAAACTATAAAAAAGTTCCATTAAAAGAAAGCGACATTAGCAATAATTACAATTGACTTACTTCTTTGAATAAAATCACAATATCGCAACTACCGCAAACTACCACTTTGCACTTATGTTAATATATATTTAAAGCACTCTACAATTTTGATATTTTCTATTTTTTTTTTTTTTTTTCTTTTCCAAAACAATATTTAATGTTCTTCCGACTACGTTCGAATTAATACTGAGAAATTCTTGTTTCTGAATTACTCATATGAATCTGGATGACAGCTTGGAAAATGCTTTTGCTACTAAGTTCTGGTAAATTTGTGTATTTAAAATTTGTTTAAAGCATTTTTTTGCAATCTGACAAAACGAAGTTAGCCATGACACAGGCGAGTTTAATCATACATTTATCGAAATTGTGGTACTGAAGTATGCTGCCAAAACCTACGAAACGTTAATTTTTCTTTTTCGAATCAAATTTCGATATATTCTTCATGCTCCACTGAAACAGCTAAAGTGAAGAGAGAAGCGTTGGGAAGTGCGCACATGCAACAAATGGCAATTAACTTGCCGGCATTTGAATGCAGGTGGCCAATTAACGTTGCTGAGCAGGGGGACACAGGGGGGGGGGGCGGTCAGAGGGCGTGCCAAATAGCACTCAACACAAGAAGCAACAAGCCAGCAACAAGGCACAAACAGTCACAATAATAACAGGCATTTAATTTCATGTTAATTGTGTTTCAGTTGTTTGCCGCGGGGGCGGCTGGCGGTGAGGGGCTGGGGGGGGTTCTCGCAAGGTGGCTCAGAGGTGTGTTTGCGGGCCTTCGACCCATAAATTTTGTGCATTTCAGCGCAGCGCGTTGCGTGTAATTTATTTGCATATTTTAGCTGAGCAGGTGACAGCCTAAAATTATGCTACAAAATGCCGCGCATACCAGGTCGCAAAGATGGGGGGAAAAAACAAGAGAGCTCTCAACGAGGAGCATGACTTGCAGATACTCTATGGCCAGGCTTCAATAGGATGTACAACCGATTAAACTAATTTAGCTGGGTCTTAAACATATATTAGTGGCAAATATGGATTTTGTGATATTCGAGGGGAAACGAGAGAATTTGATTTAGAAATACCCCAGCCACGTCGGGTGGCTTTTATTTAGTACAGGGTATAGAAAGCACCTTCAAGCAGCTGCAGTTGCCGTCGTTAAGACTGTAGGAAGACCTGAGAAGGAACGAAGGGAGGGGGGTGGTGTGCATGGTCCAACTGCGTTGCTAGCTAAACGCATTTACGTGTCAAAACTAATTTAATGTACCAAACGAAACACCGCCCCCCGCCCACTGCCCCCTATCTCGTTGGCACCCCCCGCTGGCGTAGTGTAAGCAACCCCCACAAGGGCAACAGGAAACGGAAATCGCATACGCAGCGACCAGCGAACATATTTTGCTTATTTATTTGAAATGTTGTTGCACACCGAACCCCCGAACCCCCCACACACACACACTCCTCCCCCGCACTGGCACTACCCCCTGCGCACATTTCTCACCTAATAAAATAACAATGGAACACCCCCCAAGGCGCTTTAAGGCACCCCTCTTTTTGATGTAAATTTAATTTCGGTTTTCGCATTTTGAGGTTTTCCCCCTAACATGCAATATATACTATATACACATGCACACATAGAATACGTAGTGCTCAGACACGGCGTTCGAGTCCGAGTCCAAGTTGGAGTTGGAGTCTGTCCCCAGAGGCTTTGGAGCATATTCGTAATGCGTCTCTCAACGTTGACGTTGCGGTCGTCGCCATCGTTGACATCGTCCTTGTTCTTTTCATCATCAGCATCACATATGTGTATGTACATACACATACATACATGTATTTGCAAAAGTCGCCTTTGTTCCCGCACAAATCCGCCCTCGTTGCCAACTTGTCACACATATGCACTTTGATACCCCTGGCGCCACGACAAAAGGTATACCCCGGCAAATTGGCAAAAGGGTATATGACACTGGTTGGCTTATTTCGATTCTACAAGATCTACAATAAATGAACGCCCAACTAATACGTCAAAAATAGCTTTGTCTCTAAGTCTGTTTGTCTCTACCTTGTGCTGTTGCTATACAAACTTAACATTTGTTTAATGTTTTTTTATCTATTGGGAAACTGTATCGTCGAGTTTACCTTTATTGGGCTTTTACTTTCAACTATTATTAAAATGATGTTAATTGAAATAATAACTAGAGCGTTACACTTGCAAACATATAAAAGATGTACGCCACATATTTATATTTACAGTTGTATTTTCACACAAAACTATTCCTGCTGGAGACTATATTATATATTGGCGACATATGCTCCAACATTTTTTTAACTTTAAATAAAAAATAAATTATCAAAAGGTGCCATCCATTGGATCTCTCTACCAGGTTCCTACAGTAATATTTAAAATAACCTTCTCCTTGTAAATTCTGTAAATAATATACATTTGCCCATATATATAATCATAAATCTTATATAAGTATCAGCTGTGATCAATCGTTTTTTCCCCTAAATGTACAACTAGATTAAGTTGCCACTAAGGTAGCAGAAAACTTGTTTAAATAAAATATACAAAATTTTTAACAAAAAAAAAAAAAAAAATATTTTTTTTTTATTCCTATAGAAGCCGATGTTTATTAGCTTTGGGTGATATGAGCGAGGAGTGTTGATTCGCTCAGAATTCGGTAAGGATATGTTGAAAAATTCAAAAGGTGTTTAACCTTTAAAATAATTATTTTAATTAATTATTATTATTATATTACACCCCTTTTGGTTAAGGAAAAGGGGGTGCTGGGTATGTGTTAAACAGCGATTTCAATTGGGGCTTTTCGTTGCGTTCCATTGCACAATTCAGTGCCAAAAGTGTCAGTTACTCAAAAAAGTCGCACAACTGTGTGTCCCTTTCAAGTTCAATGACCAGTGCCGGAAGCGATTCAACTACACACACACTCGCACACACACACACACACACAGTCAAAAAGGTAGAAGTTTCGCTGCTCTCTCCCTCACGTGGCACAAAGCTTAATTACTGAGCCGCCAACTGAGGCGGAGACGTTGAGAAAGCGTTGAGTGCACTTGAGGTAATTTGATTTAATTGTGCGTGCTACTTACAACAACAACACCTGCAACAACGACAACAACAACACACACATACTTCAGTGCTAGTTGGCAGAGCTTTGTGTGTCCTGCGGCCAGGGCTCATAAGAAATTTACAAGAGTGTGCGACGCCTGTTTTTTGTTGTAGTTGTTGTTGCTTTTTTCAGCCAAGTTCACAGCTCTTGAACTTTGCCCCGGCCAACAACTGGCGACTCGACAAGGAGCCTTTGCCACATGAACAAGCTCGTTGATGTTGTTGTTGTAGTTGCTTTTGCTGTGCTTTTAAAGTTTATTACCTTTGGAACACTGGTTATTTGTCAACTCGATTGATAGTATTTGTAAATAGGGTATTTCGAACCTATTCGCACAGCATCTGAAACTCAATAAAGAGCCTTTTTGAGCAGAGTACAGGGTATCTACAAGTAATGTTCACCCGTTTGGAGCAGTCGTTTTCGATTCAGGTGAAATGTTCTAGTTGAAATATGGCCTGTAAACAAATAAATTACCCTTAATATACCATGCATATTATTTAATTTTATAGGATGGATTAATCAAATCATCATTACCATCATTATCAACCATTATTCTATCAATCAGTCAATCAATTAAATCTAAATCTATAAGTTTACCAAAATTTCCAATTATTCATCAATTAGTTTATTTGTCAATCGGCTTGGCATCATTTCAACCCATCCATCAACACAATAAAACCAACAAAAAGCTAATATATCAATCAAACAATCGTTCTATCCACCATCGCATGATCTGTCAATATATTAATCTATTTTTCAATGAGTACATGACCTACCTAGCTACCCACCTATTACCTGAATATATCAATTCATCATTCAATCAACTTCAATTTTTTTAAATATATTATATATGTATATGGCATACGTGTTTAAAGGTATTCAATCTTCAGCTACCGCAACTAATTCATTTTGATGTTTATTTTGCATTATATTTTTTTTTTAGTTTTTCATAAATCAACAACGCAATTGCCTTTTATTTATAATTTATGACAATTTGATGTGGTTTTTTTTTATCATTTCCTTTTTCTGGAACTGTGGAAATTTATGAGTTGCGCGCGTTTCCGTTTCCGTTGGCAATTAGGCAGCAAAACGCAAATCTATTCAAAACGATTCTCTGATCAGAGAAGAAGGAGATGTTATTGCTCCAACGGCGGGTCAGGTCTCTGTAGCTTTATTTTTGACTGGTTTAAAGTTAATACGCGCAAAATTAAAAACTAAATTGCTGAACAATTGCCGAAGGTCCCCGCCCCACCGCCCCACCGCCCCCAGCGCCGCCCTCGCCAACCTCATTGTCCCGCGGCTTATTTATTAATAATGCATGCGACTGCATTTACATAACCGCCCCAGCGCCGTAGAATGCTAAGGGGCGTGGCAGCCGCGATGCGGTCACCGATTTACACATAGCAAACAAAACGGTTTCAGAATTTTAGACAATGTTGCAGACCTGCCACAGAACACAAAATAGAGCACACTGAGAACAACAACAGCAACACAGTCAGACAAAAACAGGCATTGAAATCAACAACAATAAGGAAACATGCACTGAAAAATATTCTTTGCATATTTATGTGGGCTGTTCTCAAATCCCTTTTCAAACAAACATTAATTATTTCAGGTTTGAGCTTTAAAGTTCCTGTCAAGCATTAGATAGCTGTGACAAAAATAAAAAATGATGAAATAAAAAAAAATATAATAATAATAAATGAACAACAAAGGTAAAAAAAAAAATTAAAAAAACGTAGAAAAGTATGCTACGATATTGTATGTATGTTCTCAAATACTTTTACGACTAACTACTTTTGTTGATGTTCTCAACGCTTAAAATTAATTCAAACGAATCTTGCGAATTTGTTTATTTATTTACAAATTTGTAATAGGAACAGTTTGAAATACAAATTGTTCCCAAAAAGCATTTTGCCTGAGAGTCAGTTGCAAACCTAATAACCAGGTTAACCCACGTTATTCTGAGTGTGCACGGTGGCAGTTATCAAAATGATTTTTGAATTTAAACGCTTAATTTATGCTTTAATTGCATATTTCGCGCTCCAATGCAAATAGCTAGCGAGGGATTTATGGGCGTTATTGTATTTGTATCTGCTGCACGGCCAAAAAGTATGCAACGCATTTCATTTAGATAACCGCAAATATTTACCACAAATGCATTCGCATCACATTTGTAACGTGACAAAATTCCCCAGTGTTAACAGCTACCCCGGCCCCTCTGCCCTTCACTTCTCGTGACAGTAAATTACACACGCATATATGTATGTGTGTGTGTGTGTGCAGGTGTGTATTTACAATGCGCGCAAAATATTTGTTGCATACTTCTCAGCATAATTTATGCATTTCAATTGGATTTGACACGGCGCATCGCATCGCATCTGTGCAATTTTAGAGTTTATTTTATTCGGCCGAATCTATCGGAAATAACATTTCCCATTTCTATTGAGATTGGTGATTTCGCCGTTTTTTCAGCCGTGCGTTATGTGTGTGTATGAACGGAATTCAATTGATTTCATGTGAAATGTTTTAATTTAGTTCGCCCACGCGATTATCGATTCTTCCCTGCCACCGATTTTGGCTTTTTAATTTGTAAATTGGGTTTCCGATGACATCTTCTGACATTGACATTTCAATGAGTTCGACTATGCGACGCTCTAGACAATTATATGCTTAATATACATATATATGTGTATATATATATATATAAGACAGGTGAAATAAATAAATGTGCTCAACTTAATTACTCTCTATTGACAAATCGATAACCTGACCGTCATTATCGATCAAAGGCGCAATTTGTGGTTAAGAAACGAGTCAGCAATCGGTTGTTATCGATCGCCCTTAATCCTGAGTTTTTGTGTTTTTTGGCTGTACGAAACGGAACCTTAGGCAACTAAAAGCCAGATAAATGCACTTGTATTGTTTTTTATTTCCGAATTGTCTTTTTTTGTTATTCATGGCGTTGTCAACGTAGTTACCCATCCCTGCGCGGCACCAGCTTGTCCATGATCTCCGCCAGTCGCTTGGAGCGCAGAGTGAAAACGTTCAGCTGCCGCTTCAGTATGCCATAGCTCACCGCATCCCGGAGGTTGAGCCGCACCTGGCGCTGGAACTCGGGATCGGTGCGATGAAACTGGGCGCCCAGGGCCGAAATGATTTCCGTGTCGCGCATCGGCCGATGGGCCCGCTCCAACACCAGCAGGATATTGTGCATCAGTCGACGCACTAGGCGGTGATGCGGCGGCGTCCGGTGAAGCTTGTAGCCCACCTCCATGCTGACGGCCACAACTGTCGATCGGCGGGCAACTGGCTAGCCCAGAAAGTGGGGGCCTACAGTTGCTTCAACAATTTTCTACGTTTTGTTTTTTTTTTTTTTTTTTTTTGAATTTTTGTTGTGTGCAAGTGTGTGTGTGTGTGGGTGTGAGTGTGTGCTACAAACTGTACGAAAGGGAGAAAGGGGCAGGCCTGAAGTTTCCGACAGTTGGCGACAGTTCGAGCAAGGCCCAAGCGACCGAACAGGCGCAAACGCCGCACGGCCAATTAATCAAGGCTAGAGCAAAGCCGGGTTAGGGGCGGCTAGTTGAGGGGCGGCAGCTGCAATCTGAACTTGAATAACCTCGCGGTATAAAAACGAAACAGCGCTAACAAAGGCGGCGACACAGTGGCAACAACAAGCATGTGCAGAAGAACAAGGACAAGCAGTGAGGAGAGGAGGAGAGCAGGAGAAGAGGAGAAGAGGAGAAGAGGCAGCGAGCCGGGACAAGCATCAAGTGACATTTGAGCAAAGACAAAAAGTCATTATCAAGGCGACAGACGAAGAGCAGCAGCCAGCAGCAGACGCGCGCAGGTTGGGAGTGGGGTAAAGGGGGGGGGGGGGTTGGGGCTTCGCGACTGGCGACACATCATGCATTTCGGTTGGGCATGTGGAGCACGTGGCTGCCTTGTCGCCATGCTGTTGCCTTTTCCGGCATTTTGTTTACGATTTTCGCCCGCAAGCCCCTCCTCCAACCCGAGCCCCGTCACCCAATTGCCACCCGCGCTCCCCTGCAGCGCCCACTTGTGCGGATTTCCTTCGTAGCTGAAGTTAACGTCAGCGTCGGCAGTTTTCCCTGAACGATTTTCACTTGTTTGTGCCGTTGGCTGCTTTTGTTTAGGATTTTTTCTATTTTTATACCCTGTACTAATTGAAAACGTTTTACACAATGGGGTATGTTGAAGTTGTGCATATTTAAGTTATAGGTTCAGCGATTTCGAATGTGGATTAAGTTTTCTTGAAAAGTTTTCGATAGTTTTCAACGTTGCTGATCGATAAACTTATATTTCCAAGAGAAGATTTATCTTGAGCAGCGTTTCTTCTTTGAAGCTTAAGATTCTTGCAGATTCTATCTGGCATTTTGAGTTAATTAAAATCGATATCAATCGATTATTTCATCCTTTCGTCTGAGCTTTAAAAACAAAATTTTGTACACGGCTTTGTTTTAGATTTTCGATAACTTTCGCAACAAATCGATATATATCGATGTTCAGTTGGAGTTTGAATCTATTCTATAAAGTATAGGCAGATCGAATTTTCCAAGATTTTTGATAGTACAACCTGGCAAGTCGATAAATATCGATTATTTACACTGAGTACAGGGTATTTCGCAGTTGAACATTCTTGGTTGTTTTTTTTTTTTGTAGAGGGCAAGTGCAGCCATGGCTCCTTTAAGCCGCCAAGTGCAATTGTCATAAAGTGTCATTGGCTGACGACGTCGCTGCCGGCGTCGACTGCGCTGCTGCTGTGTGTGGTGCTGTTGTTGTTGTTGATGCGGTGAATCAACTTAAATGAGTATCCGCTTTATAACTACAGAAAGGAAAGCGAAAGAGAATCAGAGTGAGCAGAGTTGCCACCCAGTCCACAGCTACTTTTCAGCTGCACCCGAGAGGAAAGGCAATTGGCTTTGTGCGCGCTCCCGCTTTGTGTTTTCCCAGCTGCCATTGATGCCGGGATAAGGGAGCTAACCCAGCCGGGAGCACCATGTCGGCCACTCAAGCAGACTCGAGCTGGGACCACGGCTAGTTGTCGATGACTCAGTCAGCCTTTTAACGCTTCCAGTCGCACAGAAGCACCTTCTGGCCAGGTCCTTGACGAGCTCACAGTTATGCAAGGAGCAACAGATTGTGGCTGACGAATAGTTGCGAGAGAGAGAGAGAGGAGAAATGAGAAAACTCACCAGCGATTTAGTATAACGTTTAAGGATAAGCTACGAAGGAAAAATGAAAAAAGTATCTCAAATGAGAAAAGAAAGTGACAGAAACTGGAAAAGAAGGAGAAGAGAAAAAACACTTTTCTAACAACACGAAGAGACAACAATAAAATGGGAAAACGGCAGAAGTTGACTTTTAGAGAAAGTTTTTAGATAAAAGTAGATAGATGCGGAAAAAAGATGTAGAAGAGAAAGAGAGAGAGAGAGCACAGAGAGTGGTAAGGACACGCAAACGAGATG
Source organism: Drosophila sordidula (assembly GCA_035047465.1). Lineage (NCBI taxonomy): Eukaryota > Metazoa > Arthropoda > Insecta > Diptera > Drosophilidae > Drosophila > Drosophila sordidula. Next base: position 7,740,966 of record JAWNPQ010000136.1, on the reverse strand, counting down.
AAAATAGTAAAGAGTGAATTGAATATAGCAAAAGACGGAGCAAACAGAAATATTAACGGAGGATAATAGAGGGAGAGAGAGAGAGGGGGTGAAAGAAAAGGTTAAAAAGAGAAAGAGAGAGAGAGAGAGAGAAAGTGAGAGTAAAAGACACTGGTAAACAAAGGAGTTAAGTAAAATTAGAAAACGGGGATATAGAAAGGTCGACAGAAGAAAAAGAGTACTTACCTATGTAAAATAACAGTTTTCAATCCAGCCAATCAAAATATATATACCTAATTTACCGATTTTTTTGTGGCAACATAAAAAAAAAGTACTTTCAGAGATTTCAATAAAAATGTTGGCATACTGCACAGCATTGCACAACACTGGACAGACACGACTGGAATGTGCAATGTGCAGGGGGTCAGGGGTCAGCGGGGCAGCTAGAGCCCAGCGGTCAGGTGGCTGGTGGGTGCTATTACTAGTTGGGGATACGCAACGCCTTTAAGCGGCTTAAAAGCAGAGCAGGAGCCAAAACGAATTATGCTGCATAGCCGCAGGCAGCCAGTCGTCGCAGTTGCATGCAAGCAATGTGTGGCAGGTGGGTGCTGCATGCGGCCAGCTGCTGGCATGTGGCCAAAGCCAGAGCTGAGAGCTGAGAGCTGCGAGCTGCAAACTGGGGGCAGATTGAAAGTGACAGCGCGACGGCTGCAAAATGTGTGAAGTGTGCCGTGAATGGGGTACAAAAAACAGACGGAAAATATGGCCTGCCATACCTGTGTGGGGGGAGGGGCTGTCTGCCGCTATCGATACGTATGCAGTGGGACAGCGAAATCTGTTTTTGGCAACGCAACGCGAATTGAATGCAGCGCCAAGGCGTAAGCCATGCGGCAACGTAAACAATGGCTGCATAGATGCACGCAACCAACAACAATAACAGCCACACGCAAACACACAAGCGCACATAAACTCCCACACACACACACACACACTCAACTGCCAGGCAGGCGGAATGACAAATGCTTTGGCGCCGGCTTTGGATTTGGGTTGGGGTTGGGGTTGGACACTGGCGTCACTTTTGACTTCTGGACGACGCAGACGGCGACATTGAGCAATTGCCATGCATAAATATTCTCACTGCAAACGCACACACACAGAGAACCACCTGTCGTATGCGTGTGCTTGGGCTGGGGGAGCTTGTAAACATAAACAGGGCGCACAAATCAAAACAACTGCGTGCAACATGTTGCCGGCGCACATGCGCAGTGCGCACTGCCCAGCCAGCAACATTGTTGGCCAGCGCGAAACGTTGCGCAACATTTCGAAATTGCGAGAGAGGCAAATTAACATAAGCAGGTTGCACTTGCGCAACACACGCGCATTCGAGCTTAACCTCACAATTTACACTTTATAAATTTTTATCAATTCGCTTGCCATATTTGTCATATATATCTAATTTCACCACACGTTTTCTTAAATAGCTTCTGTGTTTCTTAACTAAACTTGACGAAATTTTATGCAATAGAGTAATCCAACTTTGGTGTTTCTAACTTTCGAACGGAGTGATCTATCAATCATTTGAAATAAACTTGATCTGCGCGTACCATGAACAATCCAATATTCGAAAAATTTGAAACGGAGAAGCCTCCTACTGCCGATTGCATATACATACATACTATATATGTATTTGCACGAAACCCGTATAAACTTTTTACGCACCTTCAATGGTTTCAACGTTTAAAATAAAACAGAGAGAAAGGAAGAGCGCGGGAAAGAGGCAGCACGAGATAAATAGTCAGTTAAAGCACACAAAAAAGTGATACCTTTGTGTTACCTGAGCTCAATGCCTACTCCGCTTTCGCTCGCCCCCTCGTTAAAGTGTTGTAAAACGCATTCCGCATAATAACGGTAATTTCGCATACTTAACTGTTCATACAAATAAATTGCTGTTGTGTGGCATCGCTTTAATCCGACTTAAATGATAAATGCAACATACTACAACGAGCTCCCGAATATCCCTAACGAATACCCTGTAATCATATGTTAGGTTTGCAAGGGAATGCCAAAATTGTCAATCGTTATGTAACAATCAATGCACAAAACCGGCATTTAACATTTGGAATATGTTTTTTAGCTTGCCTGTTACTCAAAATAAATTAGAAATATGTAACTATTATTATTTTATATTACTTTAAGAGTACTTATATATTTATTAACTTCTAAAATTTGTTTATATAAAACAAAAATATAACATAAAAAAATCAAAATCCATTCCACCACATTAGAGGGTATCTGCAAAACAACAACTCACCTCCAAAGTTATGCCATTAGTATCTTAATTGCTGTTCGACATTTATAAATTTTATTTTTAATTTTGTAATTTTTGTTTTAACATGCCAATATATTTGTGAAACAAGCTCTAAGTTTCTTGCAGGGTATTTTTAAGCCGACTATTCTGCATAAAGCCATTTATACAAATTATAATCGTCTGTTTGCATACCAGACCCAATAATATTGTTGTGCATCATTTGAAAGAATGACGCTTGGAATTTATTTATTTCATGTACGAATGTATGCATGCTTGTGTGTGTGTGTGTGTGTGTGAATTAAATGCTAGCGAAATTACACTATAAAAATTCTGTTTAATTAGCATATGGCGGCAATTAATTAATTTGTAAACTGAATGCTGCAATGCGTGCCATGATGGAAGTGGGGGTAGATGCAGCAGGGGCTGGAGGGGCACGATTCTCTTATTTTCATATTAAATCAAAGATTATTGTTTAATTAAACGCAGCCGGACGGAGTGATGTGGAGAGCATGGGACGGAGCAAACGCAAATCAACAAAATTCAAATTCAAATGTAAATGCAAATGCAAAGCGAATGAAATGCAGATTCCAATGCCAATTAATTATTATAAAGTATTCTTTAACGTTTCATAAGTATTTCGCATTCTCTTCAGTTGGTTTTTGCTGAAGCTGCACTTATTGACATCAAATAACTGAAGGCCGCCGGATTAAAACAAGCGCGAAAATTGCCCGAGTGCAACTTAATGTAAAACTGTAGTAGCAGATCATTGCTCGACTCGCCGATACCCTATAATTGGGAAGCATTGCCAAAAATCAATAACTATAAATTAATTAATTTGAAATTAAGGAAAGAATTCAATATATTTACTGCTTTTTAAATAAAAGAAAAAAATGTTTTCCTGATTGGTATTCTTAAATTTGTATCTGCTTTTTAAAAAAACTCTTAAATAACGGAAATGTTTAGTGCTGTATATTATGGCTATATCTGAAAAACTATATATGCATATGCATTATTAATACCACCTATAGATACACCTCTGTCTTCTTATCTCCTAATCTAAGAATGTTACGTATCGGCCGTTAAATAGTTTTAACTATCCCTTTTTTAATAAATTTATATTTACAGGATATTTTAAATAAATAAATTTTAATACATTTGCAACATTTGAGCCTTCAGTCAATCAGCCAGATGAGCAGGCGCCCAAATAGCCCATAATAAATGTTGATTTAATGTGAAAGGCAAAATAAACAACTATTCAATGCAACATATGCAACAACTTGACCAACAGATACCCTATAAAAAATGTTAAAGTAGGCCAAAATCAATTTCGTTCCCTCGTTGGTATATTTCATTAATATATATGAAATATTTGCAATGATTCTCTATTTCTTCACAAATCAAGTTTTTAAGCTCATTATTTGAGGGAGCATTAGAGACCATTGTTGAACTTAAGCTTTCTACTGGAGTTCAGATACTCTACTTGGGTAAACTACATTTGATTTGCGTGGCATTTAAAATGAAATTAATGAGCGAGAAAGTGCATACACACACATAAATTCATATGTATTCACATTAATGCTGATTGCTTAACAAGCAGACCCAGCTCTGCGTGGGTCAGCAGCAGTTGAGTCCGGATGGGCGAGGGTTGAGGTTGAAGGAGGCTTTGTTGCTGACAGCCACAACTGTTGACAACATAATCGACTTGTACTTAAAAAGTTGCAATGTGTTAATTGAATGCCACGAGCCAAGGGCCAAGTGCATGGTAATTAACATTAACATTAACACAAACATGAAATAAAATGTTATCGTTATGATTATCGCAATCGATTAGCAACTATCTCTGATCTGTGAAGACTGTGTGAACCTGTTCGCAATGTCTGAGAGTATTTCTTAGCACTCATCGACAAGTCGAACTCATAATCAGATCATCTTAGTTGTAAGTTGGCAGCGCCTTTTGGTTAAAATAATCCCAAACCATTTATTTAAACAATTTGTTGGCTGTGAATACTAATGTAAACTCGTGTATTCAGTATTCCCAAAGTCTGGCAACAAGAGTTTGCAAAGAAAAATTTAGCTTAAATATGTATGGAATTATATACTCTGCGTTACTTGAATAATTAAATAATTTCATCTGGCAAAAAGTTCAATTTATGTGGAACATAAGTAGAAACGGTGCAGTTGGACTTTATTTATTAGTACTTGGTGGTACTCACTGTTATACTCGTTCACTGGTTATACTCGCCTAGATGGATTCTGTCGGTTACACCCGACTGCTGATTGTTCCTATGGCAGCGAAGAGCTATAGTAGTCTGATGATTTGCCATATATCAAAGCCACTGTCAAAAACGTATTTAACTGTATATTCTGTGAACTTCTCGACTCTATTCATTAACTTTTCTAAACAGTTCAATTTTTTTACAATGTTCCGTCGAAAAATGTCGAATTTCTGCGCCATCATCTAATTTAGCGTGAGTTTAGGGACGGGTGTGGGCTAATGGAATCGGTGTGTCGGGGGCATATTCATTATTCATTATTCAACGTTTTTCGTGGCAAACAAATCAAAATTCGTTTCACACAAATTAGTCAATTTGATGCTTCAATTGCGCCCACGCACGTGTAGCTGTTACCGCAGACGTCGCCATTTTGTTGCTGCCAGGAACAAGCCAGGACACCAGGACAGCCGAGAACAGCCTGGGCCAGATCATAGCGTAGCATAGCATTGCGAACGGATACCATAACTAAAACCGTTTCATTCGGTGCTGCTGTTCGATGTTGCCAAATTTGCGGCGCCGACGTCGCGTCAATAAATTTCATTGACATGTCATCAATCTCAATTTTGTGGCAGTTCCTTGAGCTACTGCTGCTGCTCCTGCTCCTGCTCCAGGGCCAGCTCCTGTTCCCACTGTTGGTGGATGAACGCAACGTATCCACAGTTTACATTGCAGTTTCAGTTACAGAGTATACGCTGAAAAAAGAACGTATTAGCTGTTCCACTTCCGGTTACAGTTCCAGCTCTTATCCAATGTACACACCATACGGAATTGTTTTTCAGCTCTCTCTTAATATTTAGATTAAATTAAAGTCTGGTTTAAGTTCAAGTTCCAGTCTTCGTTCCTAATTAAGTGCCACAAACTGCCTTAGTTTAATATTCAGTTCTAGTTCAAGTTCCACTTCCAGAGTGACAAGCTATTCATTCAGTTTCAGCGCACATCCCGTTAAAGTCCAATACAAGTTCCAGTTTCAGTTCTAGCTGCAGCTTAAATTCGTATTCAGTAAATAGATCACAATTTATCAATGAAGCCAGTTCTAGTTCCAGTTCCGATTTGAACATTCGCCGACCTTCTGCTGGTCCGTTAATATAAATCAATAAATTTGTTATAAATTTGTTGCATAAAACACTTGAAGTGTCGGCACTGCTGTTGCATGACACCAACCCACGACTCATCCCCCTCCCCCCCCCCCCTACAGCTGTCTTTGCGTTGACTTGCGCCTGGGGGCGTTTCAAGTTTGCGTTTTGGTTTTGGCCACTTTGCCCGTTGCTTTGAATACTTTTTATTTCAATTTCCGCCCACAAAGCGGCAGCAGCAGCAACAAAAGACAAATTTATGCCACATTAACAGCTAAAAGCTTTCAAAATGCGTTTGGATGCGCCACCAGGCGGCGACCCTCGGGCCAGAACCGACAACCCAACCACCCAAGCCACCCCCGCTCCACACAAATTTCTTGCGTCTCTGACCAGAACATTTTTGGCACAATTTGTTGTATATGGCACTGTGACTGTCACTTTCCCTTAGCGGTGCCGGGGGGCGGCGTTGCTGGGGCGAGGGGAGGGGGGTATTGTTCTCAGCCTCCCCTTAAAAACGCGCTTAAAAACAAAAGCGAGACAAGCATTAAATTTAACGCGACGAAAACTTGTCCCATTTTGGAGTTTGTGTCGCCCATTTTTGCCTGCAGTTGTTGCTTGTTATGCTGCTTGTTAGTATTGTTGTTGCTGTACTCGTTGTTGTTGCTGTTGCTGTTGTTGCTGTCTTGCGACAAATTTCAGTTAGCTCATCCATCCGACGCGTCGCCAGCGCTGGCAGCACCCGCCGGCTGTCAGGCAGCTGGTAACGTCAAAAGTGCAGCTCAAAACTTCAAAACGAGTCACGTTGCCAGCCACCAAAGCCCCCCAAAGTCCCCCCTCCCCTCCCCGAAAGAGCCCCAACTGTTAGCACTCATTCCCCTTAGCCATCTTTTAGACCATTTCTGTTAGCTGCTTGCTGCATGCGCTGAAATTAAGATTTATGAAGGCTGTAAAAAACAACAGCGACAGCAACCGAGGGGCTAGCTAAAAGAAGGGGGAGTGTTGTGCGCGTTGCAGGGTAGTCTAAAGTCTGGCAGCTAGAGCGAGCAATGAATGCGCCAAAAAATTTAACGCCCAAATGATTACAAATGAGTTGAACAGCGGACAAAGTTGCGCCCCCGCAAGCAGCAACGATCCCCCCGCCCCCTCCTCGTTCCCCACTGGTGGTGTTTGGTGCTGCTGCTGCCCCCAACCCATCCCCATCCCCATCCCCATCCACTCGCCATCCGGCACAGCCGTTGCGTCCTTAAATTGTGTCATTGCAAATCAAATCAACGGACGTGACGTCATTGCAACAATTTGCATTGCGCTGCCAAAAGAGCCAGAGAGAAGGGATAAGAGAGTTGGAAAGAGGAGGGGGAGGGGGGGGGATGGAGGAGAGAAACGTAAAGGATTGAATGCAGTTGCTGTTACAATGGTAGTCAAGGTACTTTTACATATCTTCTTAACGTGTATTTCCAAATAATTTTATTAAACATTAAATATACCGCAAAATGATATTAAAAATATAATATATAATAATTTAACATTTGTTGAATAATTATAAAAGTACTAACTATGAAATATTTATAAACATGTTTAGATAAGCTCCATTCAAGAATGGACTTTTATTTTATATATCTTTTATTATATCCCCTATTATGCAGTTGTTTTTGAACAGCAGCCTCTATTAAGTATTCATATTTTTTTAAACATGAAAGATATTAAAATAAATCACAAAGCGCAAAGAAACAAATAATAAATACATACAAATTATATTTTAAAACCTCTCTTTTATTTAAAAAAAAAAAAAATTAATTGAATTCATTTTGACATTTTCCATTCACTTTATCATCGCCATCGTTAAATTCTTAAATTAAACGAACTGTTTTCATTTAATACTATAAAATACAAATTCCCGCGCAGAGAAGATACTAATTCCATTTAGAGCTCGCAAATAATTCGCTACACAACTAATCAACTCATTTTACATGGCATTCATGTTGGCCGCATAATTAATTTGCTAAAACTGTAATTTGGTATTTAAATTAAATTTGATTTATATTATTATAGCATTTGCGAATATTTAAGTCGACCGCTTTTTACCACGTTTTTTCCATGATTTTTAAATGTATGCACGCAATTAATTAAGCTCGCTTGTAAAGTGCAATGGGAGTGCGAGCATTTTAGCCCAGATTAAAATTGCATTCATAATACACAGATGAAAATAAAAGCATAAAATAAAGTGCTACAAAACATAACAAAATGCGACTATAATATACTCTCAATACTATACAACAAGACAACTGTCCTACCAAACATTCTGTACCATTCTGTAGCATACTAATATAATCTTATACACACTCAAGATTGTACGACAATGAATACTCAATCAATTTTTTATATTTTGTAAAACTAACTTCATCAAAACTAAGCAGCCTGTGTATTGTCAAACCTGTCACCCAGTATTCGTACAGAAAACTAAACAAAAATATCTCAGTTCGACTCCGAGTGCGGAAGAGACTACACACATCAAAAACTTTATTTTTCGGTAGAATAAAAATTTTCGAATTTTTTAAAATCTAAATTTATTCAGTTTATTTAATACAAAACTAAGACCAAAAGAAAAGCGTCGTCATAATACTCGTACAAAATAAACATTAACTTATTGCGCGTAAGTAGAGAACTCAATAAATACGATTTGTTTCTTTTTTTAAATAAATTTATTTGCAGTAAACGATGTCTACACAAGAAAATATATACAACTAACACAAAGTAAGTTGGCAACACTGGTAACCATTTAATTTACCATTTGTTCCACATCCTTTTAGTTAAACTCCAACACTACAAAGTCAACGGTACCCTTCCGAAATAAATAAAATTTCCGAAAGCCTTGTTTGAAGTGAAAAAGAACTGTTCAACACTGGCTATCCTTTCATTTCCTATTTATTGTGCTGAGATTTCTACGCATTGCAATTTTGAAGCTTCCGTCTTAAGTTTAATGCAAATCCAAATGTATTAACTAAATATAAGATTAAATAAAATGTATATATATAAACCGAAGTTCATATGCAATTAATATTTTACAAACCTCACATACGATAAAACGAGAAATATAAGCATCCCGGTTTGAATTTCTTAATCGAACGAATATATATTGTGATATTTAAAAATTAGGGAAATGTAGGTTATTTATTACAATATGAAATGTACAAAATAAATTTATGTTTTTTATTTTTTTGGAAATTTCTGAAGTGATAAATTTTCTATCCTAGACTGCTTTTAAAATTGTACAGAGATAAATAATGCAAGTTTGGAAAGGTTGGGATATATTATATTAATAATTCACATAATAGCCCAACAAAACTAAATTAGGGAATGCATGACGTGATAATACTGAATGCAAACTTATTGTGATTTGCTGCCGAGTGAAAAATGCCGGAAAATGGTTTCGAAATTAATCAATGCACAATACTGACGAGCTCGTAGTGCGTTGGCAATGCACATGAGCGCACAGTTGAACAGGACATGTTTGTAGGCGGGCACAAGTGGGCGTGGCATGTTCAAAACTGACTTGCAGCGCATTTGGCTCTTTGTTGTGCGAGGGCAAGAGGGAAGCGGGCAAGGGGGAATGCGACAAAGTGGCAACAAAAAACTTGAACCAAGTGCAGGTAAATTTAATTATGGCACAGCACAACGAGTAATAGAAAGCGAGGAACAGAAACAGAGAGAGAAAGTGTGACAAAGAGAGGGCTAAGGGGAAGCGAGTTGAGAAGGCAGCTTGAAAAAGTTTTAGAAAATATGGCACAAGCGTTTACTTATTTTTCTCAATTTTTTTTTACTTCTGTGTTTTATTTTTTTGTTCTTCACTTTAGTAAGTTTTTTTTCCCTAGTTTTTTTCCCAGTTGTTTTTGTTGTTTCCCTTTTTGCTGTTATCTAATTTTGCATTTTGCTTACTTTTACTTTGTGTTCAACACATTCTGTGTGTGGGTGTGTGTCGTTTGCTTTCTGCTGCACTTTAAGCTGCTCCTTTGAATTTTTCAAGCATCAATTAAACAGCAAAAAGCTTTTCCAACAGCTCCCAAACGACAGACAGGGGGGTAAGCGAAAGATGTGGCGCGAGTGAATTACCAAAGCGCATTTTATAGAGCAAGGCGAAGAGCAGAAATAGTGGAAAAATGTGTAGAGGGGCACCGCCAGTTGCAGCTGCCACACTGATGACACCGCTCTAATTACGGCGGGTCAAGCCAACAAAAGGACGCAGAAGGACAGCAGAATTGGTTCACTTTTGCGATCAACGAACCCCAAAGCGAATGCAAATGGGTTCAATTGCACGACAGCAACAGCGAGTGGCTCAAACTGTTTTTTTTTTTTTTTTTAGACCAACGAGTTATGCCTACTCGCCGAGAGAGAGAAGATTGACAAAGGGACGAATGCAATTACAACTGCATTCTTGGTTTTCAATTTCAAGTTGAAGGATTGTAATAAAACACTTTCTTGAGTTTAAACTAAACTATTTAATTTTGAGTAAATACGCTAGATTTAAATTTGCAAATTTGACTGCACATAAATTTAAACATTTTTCGTCCTAATTTGTACGGCATAACCAAAATTTGGGGAGTACGCATAATTTTCACTTCTTCCAGATGTTAAGGGATAAGTAGGAGCTGAAGGGACACCAAAGCATACGCCCACCTTGGTTGTGTTTGATTCGGTGTTTAGAGAGGGATTGGGTAACAGTATTGAGCTACCTGTAAACAGAAAGGATTTATCAAATAAGAAATTGATTATAATAAGGGCGCGGCAAACTCACCATTAAAACCTAACAAAAACAAAGCAATGTGTGCATAAACAATTAACACTTTATACTTATGTTTAATGCACTCTAAAATTTGATTGGTTTATTGTTTTTTTGGAACTGTTTCTTGACGGCGGGTTGACTTTATAAATTTTTTTTTTGTATTTCAATGCCAAAAATTTAGAAAAAGTCCTAACGATGTACACTGTACTATGTTAAGAGTCGTACTGAAGATATGTTGTTTATAGTTTCCCCATCAGAAAATCTGTGACAGCTTTGGAAATGCCAAGGCTACTTAGTTCTGGACATATTTGCTGGGCAATTTCTCAAACCATATATAGATATTGATTCTACTTACGATTATAAATGAGAGCAAGGAAAATAATGCAGTTTTGAGTAAATAGGCTGTACAACAAATATGACGTCAACGGTATTTCTGGTACATGTTACAAACGAATGTTGCATGAATTTTAACCAAATATTTTTTTTTTTTTTTTTCAAGTAAAATGAGAAGTCTAGAAGCCAAACAGAAAGTCATTTCAGATTAAAATCGAGCGAGAATTTTAACCTATGCCCATATGAAAAGTTAGAGTATGTAAAATCAACTATTTGATGCCCAATTTTCCGATGCTGTGTAAAACGGTTTTTTAATCCGACTTAAAAAATAAATATTAATTTCGGATTTGCGTTAAACTATACTCTCATTATAATCATAATAATTCTCTATTCTTACTATTCTATTCTATAATATAATTGCCACATTAATTAATAACAAAATAAATATTGAAAGAATATCTTAACATCGTTTTGATTAGAATGAGAGTCGTATTGACATTTTGTTGATTTAAGCTAACTTTTGACTTTTGTAGATGTATTTAAGTTATTTAAAGTCAATAGTACTTTATTAAATTTATGATTACCCTGCGGCTGCATGCTCTTGATGATTACAAAGCCAGGGTGGCCAGGGTGACCAGGGCTGCGGCAGTTAATACCACATTAGTATTAATTAAATGCAGCACAAAACCGATTAGACAATGTTTAAAGTCAAATATAATATTCAAATATTTACTGCGGCTAAATCCCGTTAGCTGCAAATTGCGAAAAAGGGTATTACAACAAGGTTTTAGTTTGGATCTCAAATTATTCCTTGATCTGAAACAAGACAGGATTTCGTATAACCTGCTCTACCATATTAAGTACTAGAAAAAAACATAAATTATGCAATTTGTTATAAAAAGTTATAAAATTAAAATTTTCTCATTATCTTAGTATTAGGCACAGATGTATATCTATGAAAGATTTTGAGTACTTTAGCTATTTGTACAGGGTATTGCTTGGTCAACCATAACTGTTTCTATTTGCCTGCAACAAAATAAAGCGAAAAAAAAAACGACGTAACTAAGCAATAAAATCACAGCTCATAAAAGTGTATGCGCATTGGCATTTTAAAGCCATGCAAATCCTCAATGAAATTTATATACTTGTTAAAATGGCAAAAACTGCAATTCAATTAAATGCAGCCAGACATATAAAAATACGCATACGTATATATGTATAAACACTCATATATGTGGTACCGTACATATATATTATTAAACAAGCTAAAAACCAAATACGGCACAGGCGAATACCGGATGCGGGCAACAAAATGCAAATGGGCGCCGCCGGAAACCGCGCAAACCGCACGCCGGAAAACTAAACACGCGCTTAACAGATGCAGCAGTTGTCGGTTAAGGGGGAGCGGGAGGGAGGGGTTCGTTTAGGCCTGCGTCTAACTTGGGCCGGCTTATTTAGACCAGTTGCTCGAGCACCTGGCAACTCGTTAGCGCTTAACAGGCCCAAATGCCCCGCCCAATATCAATATTTACATTAATTTGAGCTTTGTAGACACTCCTCCCCACCCACTCACAACCCTCTGTGGCGTCCATTACGAATTGTGATATGGAAAGACGGGTTTTAGTGAAAGTGGATGCTTCTCGTCCAGCTCGTTGCTGGCTGGCAAAAGGGCTGCATTAGCCCATATCGTATATCATATGCCAGCCACAAACTCAACCGTCCCTCTTCCAGAACTTAATAGACATTAAAAAAAAATGGAGTATCCGCGAAGCAGTAGAAAATGAAAAATGCCGCAGGCCTGCGTAGGTTTTGGGCGCAGGATCGGAGCCAATGTTGCCACAGTGGCTATGCACATAAATTTTTATAAAACTGCACGCAGTTAGGCAAAAATTATAAACCAAACAAAAATACCTAGACTCTTTCATACCCTGTAATCTCTTAAAATATCATAAGCTTTAGGTTTGACTACTCAAGTTTGGTCAAGTCTTATATAATATAGTCTTAGAGTGGGTGTAAGTGATATTATATGCTTCCCAATATCTTCATATCTTGTAATTTCAATTTATCCAACTCAGTTAAGAAAATTTGAATACATCCTGAACGACGGCCTTAATGGCTTTATCACTTAGAGTTCAACATTTTTAATCATTCCAATAATATAAAAATTGTAATATTTAACTTTTTTTAACACCTTGAACACGTTAACACCAACCCTTCTTTCAGAAAATGTCTTCTAATAGAAAAGAAAACATAGAACAACTTACCGTTCCGGCAGCCCTTATAAGCTGATTTAAGAATAATAAAATTAATATAAAAATTTAATTTAATCGTTACAGTTTTTCTGATTTTAAATATAAAAATATATAAAATATTAGCTGTTCTAGATTTGATACGCGGACTACGACAAATATAAATTCAATCGGAAAATTCTGGTAGCTTAAGCGCTTTCGGAAATTCAAGTAACGCCAAATTGCAAAGTTAATTAATCTGTTTTGGTCTTAATAAAAATACAAACCAAATATATATGTATGTTTTATTTTTAGATCAACTTATTCCAGAAAATATAGATTACAATAAAAAAAAATATATTTGAAAAGCTAGAAGACTTCTTTTGCAAAAAGTCCCCACAGGGAGTCCCCACATACTCGAAATGCCTGATAAATTTAAATTAAGTTTTTGTTTAAAATTAAAATATAATGGTAACAAGACGTTCATACAAAAGAATAATGAAAACTAGGCTTTACCACTTATAATATTCTGAAACGCACTTTCAATCTCATTATACGTTATTTCCGAGTCGCACGATTGAATAAAGGATAGAAAAATAAGATGCTTAATTAGATGTGCTTACAGTACATGACAAAGCAGTAGGTCAAGAAGGTATAAAGAACTGATTATAATTTAGATATGAAAATATGAAAAAATATAGTAGCGTCTATAAGTTTATTCGACTATTATATAATAATTTTGGTCTATAATTTGAATTCGACATCTGCTAAGATTATGTGATGCGGTTTCGAAAAGAATGCCTTGAAAAGATGCTCAATCTACTCAAATTTTTCCAGATCATAGTACCCTGTGCATCTCCGAAGCTGTGACCCAGATTTCCTACATTCATCAATCCTCAGTCAGCTCGCAGCTTAGTTCGAATTCTTACAGCACAAAACAGAAAAAAAATAAAAAAAATGTGTATTGTTCATAATACTTAAGAAGAAAGTGATCAATGAAGTTAACACTGTTTTATTTTTTAATGAAAGAAAGATGTGTCAGCATTTTATAATATTATTTATATTTAAACAATCCCTTCTTCCAAAATGTGTAAGACGCCACTGTTCAATGGTACACATACTCTTGCCAAACTCAACACGGTAAGTTGACAGTTCGTATAATCTGGAGTACTAATTTCATTCTCCTTTCTATTTTAGCACTTCACCAACACATACGGCTAGCTATGCACACACATATGTATTGCCCAACCCTTAGACGAATGAAGAACAAAACCAACTTATGCCCTGAACGAAGTAAGTTGGCAGCTCTGGTTAATATATTATTTAATTAACTTCTGTCCATAGTAACACATTGGCATCTGCTTTATCCACAACTTATGAGGAAGTCGATTGGAAACACGGATGTTCTTTGAATAAAAATCGGAAAATTTCGCTCCTGTGAAGATAGATAGATTTTTGTGGCTTATTTTGGGAAATGCTTATTCGAAATCAATAAAGTGATCATACATTATTATTCTTTATTTGGACTAGTATAATACGTACAACATAAATAAATAATGCAGACATTTTCAATAAAAATATACAAAATGTTGTACATTAACAGGGTATTCAGTTTGTTGACCTTTCATTTCTCTTTGTGGCAACACAACGAAGCAGAAACAAGAGCGAAACATTTGCATAAGAGGCAATGGCGAAGGCGTAACATGTAGACGAAAGTGGTGGGCGTAGGAGGCGTGTTCAGGGCGGCTCTGTGTGTGTGTGATGCAGGTCAGCGTCGAGGTTATTATCATGTTAAAACTGCAAAATGCAATAAGTTAGCTGGCAAGCCGCGTACCGGCCAACGGGTGGCTGCCATTCGGGCAGCAGCCCTGCTGTGCCAAGATTTATTAAGTATATTTTTGCTATTGTATATCTCTATACCCTGTTTAAATCTGTAAAAAAGAGTACATTGGGCAGGAGCTTGTAAATGGCATTTATGAAGCATTCAGAATGAAATTATGTCCATGCTCAGTATTTGCATGCGGATCGATCCAGCCGTCGTCCATTCGCTACTCAAAAATCGATAAATATCGATTTCAAGCAACGATCATTTTTAACAAATCTTGCAGACTATACGAGCTAGAGATACTAATTTAAATATTAAAAATTCAAATAATTGAACCGATAATCAAAGCTGTCTGAAGGGTATGGGCTAGTCTAGCACTTCGACTAGCCACTTTTTTTTCTAATATTTTCTAGGTATTTTTTTAGTTTTTTTTATTGTTGTTTGGTGTGCTCAATGGCTACACGAGAAATAGGTTTGCATTTTTCGTGGTTACGCTTTAAGCTCGCCCTTTGCAATTTTAACATAAGTGCACGGGGCGAGTGGTGCGGGGTGAGTGGGCGCTGTAAATGGGGCGGGGGGGTGCAGGCGGTGGGGGCTGTCTCAGACAATGTGTCATCAGCGAGTGCTGCTTAAATTTGTTTCGACATTTTCTTTTTTTAGTTTGTTTGGCCAGCCACAAAAGTCATTATCATTATCAGAGAGTAGATGGCAACTCTGGCAACAAAAGTTGTCACCGAGCGCAGATTTCTTCGTTTGTTTGTGTTTTTGTTCGTTCGTTTGTCGTCGTCGTTAGGTAATATTCATAATATTTAAGTTTTTGGACGTTTCGCCCATTTGGGCCTTCATTAGGGGTAATTTCGAGTGTCATTTGCATGCGAGGCAACAGCAGAAATATGTTTATGCGCCCCCATCCCCTCCAAGCCCGCCAACCTTTTTCAAATGGGCCCAACGCCAGCTTAGGTGCACTTGTAATGGCAATTTAATGAGTCCGACAGCGATCGTTACAGTTGACAACTGTACAGAGGTCGAGGGTTAAAAAAAGAGGTATAAAGGTGTTTATGTGTGAGTATTTAGCAATGCAATTGCATATTGTTGTTTGACCCACATTTATATGCGCAAATATACTTGGTGGGCTTCATAATTGAATAGTTTGTCAAGTGCATTTAATTCATACATCGATATACATATATTTTATCATAGAGTACGACAAACAAATGCTCTTTAAAACCCTCGTTTCGGTCAGATCAACATTAGCTATTCCGTGTGCACTAAGGAATCAGGTCAAGAACAGCAGTGAAAACGGGCAGTAGAAACAACAGCAAATTATAAAATGCAGTCAATTCCTCGGGCGAGATTCCATTGGGTATTGCTGAAAAACAGTTGAAAACTGACTTAAGTAAATTTCAATTTGCCACTCGCCACTCGCTTAGCAATAGTATTTCAGGACTCAGTTGTTGTAATTTCAACAGGACGGCGGCGAGGTTGAGCAACTGAATCTGGGGAATTCTGTGGAGCCAAACAAGTCGCAAGAAATGCGAATGGTCTTAGCTAATTCCAGTGGCTGCATGGCAGTGTGTTAAGCGGCGTTTAGTGTTGTCAAATGCCTGGCGGCAGTGTTGCTAATTTCCAGAAGCTCTTACACCTGCCGCAACTGCCGCATACTTGAGCTCAGTACTTGGCTTGGCTGCGACTCTAACGGACCACAAACTATCGCTGCGAGCCACATCGCCGAAACTATGCCAAAGATTCTGGCAAGTCGAGTCGAGTCGAGTCGAGTTGAGTTGAGTTGAGTCGGGTCGGGTCGGGTAAAGTAAAAGGTCGAGGGTAGCGCGTGTTTTTTGAATGAGAACATTTTTGATAACACAAGTTTATAAATACACGCAAGAAATTGCTGAAATAATTTTGTGCTGGGCAAAAATATTCTTGAAACTCCTTTCGCTGCTCCGAAAAGTTTTCCATTTCGGCCAAGTTCTGCTGCGGCTGCCTAAGTCGAGGCCTCCCGCTCAGCAAATTTTTTCCTTTTTGTTTTTCTATCTTTTTTTTTTTTTTTTTTTGAGCTGCATGCACAGAGCTACCAATTACCAGCTGCCACAATCCGCCAGGGCCCAAATAAAAAAAATAAAAATAGAAAAGGGAGAGAAGCAAAATTTAGAAGTTCGTATATCTCACATGGTTTTTAGCACATTGCCAGCGTGCATCGACTTTGGCTTCAAATAATCTGGGCAAAATAGACGAGTAAATCCGTTAGCAGCCTCACAGTAAATCTCAGTGCAGCCAAGACATTCGTGTGTGTGTGTGTGTGTGTGTGTGTGTATGTGTAGTAAGTAGTGCAGTCGTTCGTAGTTGCATTAACTGGGATTTGGTTGATATACCCTGTACACACAAATATACTCTGAAAAAGAAGTATATGCTTTGCACCGTCCAACAAATTTCAACAACCATTTTATTATATATGTTAATTTTATTGTTTTTAATATTTTTATTATTATTATGATTATTACTAATATTATAACATAAAATAGATACACCACTAAACATTTTGTTGCACTTCCAAAGTATGGAATCTGGTTACAGGGTATATGCTAATCGCACAATTTCGTCGCCAGCTTGCTGACATGTTAGATTTGGGCATTGCATTCAAATAAAATATCAAGTTGCCATCGCGCTAGACGTCTGCTGTAGCCGAATTTTTGCAATTTTCAATCCGCCCACAAAAATGCCAAAAGTCAAATGTAAGATAGAGACAACAAGCGGCAAACAAATCCGGAGACAACAAACCGCATTGCGAACTTTGTCCAGGAGCCAGGACCCCCCATAAACTTTGTAACCCACAGCCTACAAAGTTGACAACACAAAAATACACTGAAAAAAAACCATTGCAAAATTACCATATATTTTAAAAATAACACAAAACTCGGGTGTGCCCGGCTAGATGGTCTATATTCGAAAAGTTGGACAGACAGACAGCCGGATATGGCTAAAATCGATCCGGCTAGTGATGCTAAAGAAGAATATTTACACTTTATGGGGTCGGAGATGCTTCCTTCTGCCTGTTACATATATTTGCACAAAATCGTTATACCCTCTTTACCTTCATACCTTTTCTATGGGTTTTTGCATATTCCACATTTTATTTATATTTTTTCGCGATTTACTTCCAATATTTACTCACCATTCATTCTTTTTCTCTCCGTGTATGCGCATTAAATAAATAACTGATTGTCAACTTTTTTTATGGGTCAATCTGCTACAATAAATCAAACTTTATATAACTAAATTATGACGTAAGAGCGGCTGAGTATTCAATAACGTGACGCAGTCAAACTTTTGTAATGCCATCAAATACAATTGGGCCTTTACTGCAACTTATTGAATTTGACAATTTCGAATTTTGTAAGTTAGCTACAAAACTTTATTGTATGTAATCAAGTTTCTGAGTATAACGTAATGTTAAATTTAACTGATTATTTTTGTGTATTTTATACTTAACTAACAATATTATAATATTATTTATTATAGTTATATCTTAAGTAATGTACATTTATAGAATGTATTTTTAAAATTTCTCATTAGAATCCTTTATTGCTTGACTTTGAAGAACTGTTTAATT
Source organism: Drosophila sordidula (assembly GCA_035047465.1). Lineage (NCBI taxonomy): Eukaryota > Metazoa > Arthropoda > Insecta > Diptera > Drosophilidae > Drosophila > Drosophila sordidula. The sequence goes on along the minus strand of JAWNPQ010000136.1, from coordinate 7,722,560 downwards.
TTGTATTAATTGCGTTTTGCAAGAGAATTGAATGTTGGTTGTGCTGCAGGAAATTGAAAATAGGCAAGGCCTATGCTGAGCAAATAGGTCATATCTGACGTAACACTGCCTTACGTGACGTAGGCAACGTAATGCCACATGTATTGAGGTGCATACTATATGAAATATTCCATTAAGTTGCCATTTCCTTGCGCTGTGTCTTCAGCACACACAAAAGAAATTGTTAAAATAAATCTAAAGCTACAACGTAATGTGCGTAAGTGTATTTACGGGCATACGGGTGTGTGTGCGTGTGTGTGCGTGTGTGTGCCGAATTGGCGCACATATTTTAGATGAAGGCACTTTGAAATTGGGAATGCATGCATTATTTTTTGCTAGAACGCCCAGCAAATTTATGTACTCGTCTATCTCTATATGTGACTCACGGCCTGAGGATGGTTAAGACCAAACCAGCATCAGTTCCCCTCCGGTTGCCACCCTGCCACCCTCCATTCGAGCCTTGTCTTTAGCTCTGGCAGTTGCCTGAGCTTCGGAGCAGCCTTTCAAATGTCTTATGAATTTTTTCCGCGCTTGACTGTCGCAGCTGTGTTTGGCGGCTGGTGTGTGTGTGTGTAAATACATGTGTGTTGTTATTGGTGTGCAATTTTCCTGCACTTGACGGCAGCTAACGAAATTTGTGTGTGCGCTTGATCTTATGATAGCTTCCGGTCTCCCCTTTACCGTGCTCCTCTGTGCACCCTCTGGCTCCTGCAGGCTCTCCAATCCCTCCAGCTGGCTGCCACTAACTACAAGCTGCCTGTCGCTATAATTTTCGAAAAGGATTTACAATGCTAAAATTACTTCCTAAGCCATTCGACCTTGTCGTCGTTACGTACCACCGCATCAGGCACAGCCTTAGCCGCAGGAGCAGGACCAAGAGCAGGAGCAGGACCTAGAGCAGCTGCTGCCCACGTCGACTCCACTGTATCCTCCTTTTAGCTGGCATCCTTTTTCGCGTGCATGTCGCGTGCTTTTTCTCTAGTTTGCAACTAAGCGCAAATCCTCACAACGAACTGTTTACATCTACTGCGAATTGGGGATTGGGGGTCTATATTATTTTTTGGCTCTGCTTTGTTTGTTCCCAGCCATATGCCAATGGCCTGGCATTGGTGGCTTTGATACCCTATATTTGCATAGGTGTGGGAGTGGGTATCCAAGATCTTCAAAGATTTGCTCACATTTTTTCGCTTTGATTAACTTATCTGGCTCAAAAAACTATAAAAGTCGGAGCTGCTTAATTCTGTAAATTGTTTTTTTTTATACAATAGATAGATCCAGATTTTCAGATTTCAGATTTCATATATTCAATTAATAATAAAATGTTTTTGTTTATTTTCATCATTATTTATATTGCAATTTATATATAAATATTGGCAACGTCCTGTCTTCAATTTATCTAGTTTTTGTCTATGTTTTCGTATTCCATTTGATGTTCTTTTACTGCTTGACTCTCACTTGCTGTAAAACATTTAGCTGATTAGACTCGATTACAGGGTATAGTACAGTAAAGCGCTCGAGAGTAGAGCCGGACTACTTCCCGTCCCTTTTTTTTGGGGTAGCTTTCATTTGGCGCTTTTGCGTATTTAGTCTGTGTGCATGTGTGTTTTGTCATCCTTAGGCTTTTTGGCCGTTGTTCAACTCTGGCTGAACGCCCACTCAGCGACAGCTGCTGCCTGTGGAAGAGGCAACCATTCTACACTGCCAGCTGCAAGTTGCTGTCCCCGTTGCCTGTCGTTGCCTTTTGAACTTTAATATGCGCGACCGAGTGTGCGATGTGTGTGTGTGTGTGTGTGTGTGCAAGGCAAATGACGTCTCAATTTTACAAAGGCGTTGATGTGTGCACACACACGCACACGCCCACGCCCACGCACACACACTGAACACACCCACACATGCTCTGCATACAAAGCTCTCTTAGTTGTTGAAGTAATTCCCATTTATAATTTACTGTCGTCGATTTATAAATGAGCCGATGCCATCAACATTGCCTCTGTGTTATGTTGCATGTGCCTCCATTTTGGGGCGCCTCAGACTCAAGTGCTTAACATAATTTTAGGCGCATTTGTGGCATTAACGGAGATAAAAGCAAGCGATTGTCTTGGCTTGACAGTGTGTGCGTGTGTGCGATACACTGCTCAAAAAAATTGCACAGAAAGGCATTTCGTGACGCGATGTAAAGCTTTGACAACTAGAATGCTAAAAGCTTCATCCAATTGTTTTTTTGTTTATAAAAAAAGGGCAACACTTAAAAGCAATCACAAAATAATTTCAAATTTAAAAATGTTTAATACATAAATTAAGATATGCCCATAAGTACACTCAAAAAACAAAATAATGAATAAGTTTAAAAAAAATGCAAACTAAAACAAAAAAATTCTGTAAAATGTAGAACAATTTTTGCTATTAGGAATTATTCTTATTTTAAATAAATTATTATAAATATTTATATAAATTTAAAATTTAGAAATGTTTGTCGTTTCTTTATATGTATATTCAACTTAATTATGTATTGGTTAATATATGCTACATCGATCAGCTTTCTGTGACAGTTTGAAAAAAAAGAAACTAATTAGACAAAACTTTGAACATGCAACTGTATTTTCATTTATTAATTTTTCTCAGTATACACATTGGATGTGACACAGGGGTATATGGTTCCACAGGTGCGCTATAGAGATCTCTTAAGCTGTACACAGCCTGACCCAGCCTGACCCCGAGCACTGGCTTAAATACGGGTGCCTGGGCCCGGGACCGGACTGAGTCTTGGCCGGGGCATTAGCGCATATGTGTAATTAGAAATTTATAAAGTGCAGCTGGCAAATGCGGCAACACAGCCTCAAAATCAGCAGCCACAAACCTGAGTTTAATGCAGTCTCGACATCTTCGTACTCTTGTATTTCAAATCAGCTTTAAGGCGAAATTTTCGTCAACCAACATGGCCAACGTATGCCAATACCAACAATCCGGCACAGCTAGAGCGCACAGGCTTCTCAACTGTGCCAGATCTGCAGGCTATATATGTTAATAGAATCCTAGTTCAGTGCTTGGTGCCGCAACGTTTCCTCCCACACAAAGTTAACAAGTGTCAGCCCTATGCCGTAGGAAGTAGCTCGCACCAAAAACTAAAGAAATCAGAATAAATATATCAATATGGCTTGATGAATACAGCCACAACTGCTTACCATACGCATCTGGCCAAAAAGAACTTTTAATTTGGATGTCCACACTTGCGTGGGTTTATAAAACAACACTATATATACTACTTTAAACTGTTCGAAAAACAGAGTTGGGACAATTATCACATTTGTTATTAATTTCACACACTTCAAGCAAACTCGCAGCCTGCTCGATTGCAGGGTAAGTCGAGCAAAAGAGAGTTCGTTTTGATTTCTATACCCTATACCCATTCAAAATGGGTAAAAAGGGTATAATGGTCTTGACCAACTGTAGAATCTCTTCAAGGTCAGCTATTTGTCTTAATACCTAAAACATTGCCTGCACACAAAACTTTATTCGCATTTAAAGCTTAAAGCAAAAACCAAAAACTTGTCCTTAATATTTTACTAATAGCTGCACATCCATTTTAAGCATATGCACAAAGCTTTTTGTAATTTGTTAAATTCAACGTCGACTGCCAGATCCTCCCTCCTGTCTCACGGAGTTTCGTAGCTGCTAGTTTGAAACTTATAAAATTATGATACCCAGAAAGCAACAAATTTTAATTGCAAGAAAATTTTCGTAATTCACGCACACACGAGACGGAGACGTAGATAAAGTCATATGTGTGCGTGCTGTGGGGACGGGGCTGAAGGGGGCGGGGCGGGGGGGGGGGAGGGAGGTGTGGCTGGACGCGCTTTACTAATGTATCCAAATGTTCTATGAGAGAGGGGCGTGTCGGCTGTTGGAGGTAGTGCTAAAGTTGTAAACCAAGACCAAAAAAACAGACCAAAAGCTCGTTCAAGTTGTGCAACTGATTGCATGTGTGTGTGTGTGTGTGAGTTATAAATTTATTTAGCCAACGCGCGTCTAGCGCATAAATTGCTGGGCGCAAGCTGCTTAAGGGTTGCCACCCCGTTCCACAGCTTCACGGTCTAGAAATGCGGCAGCCGCTTTGCTCAGTGCGAGTGTGAAAAATTGGAATTTATTGTTATTGTGAGCCCCTCGCACACACATGCAACACCTTGTGGTACTGTTGTTGTTGTTGTTGTTGTTGCTGAATTACTCGCAGACAAAATAATAATGTAATAATAATTTTTCCAACTCGTTAACACATGAAACGTGTGTTCCACATGCACGAACTGAACTGCGACCCAGAGACCGACCTGAGCCCTCCGCCCGAACCCGAACCCGCACCCAAAGCCAAACCGGAAGCTGAACCGTAGCACAAGTCCTCCTCCCCGCCCACTTTTGGCCGGCATTTCGCTTGGACCTAAAGCGTTTCACAGTCGGGAGAACAGCAGGAATCGTGTGTGGATTAGATGCATCTAGTGGAAATTAATGATGCGAAAAGGAATGTTGCGGCAAGATGCTGAAGATATGGGCAAGAATGGAATGAGCAGAAAAAGTATTCAGAATATGCTAAACAATCCAAACGCATAGTTCAAAAGAGCACGGCTTGGGAGCGTTATACCATTTTAGAAGCGTCGATTGTTAAAAACCATTCAAATTCGATCAACTTACGGGTGAATTTGTGAATTTTTACGGGTCTGAAAAGATATAACTTTTCAGAAAGTGACTTAGCAATGACTTATTTGAAAAAACAGAAAAGTTCTTTAAAGCTTAAACATAAATATATCTGTTAAATTTAATCACATATGAGATACTTTCTAAAAATGTTGTTTGACGCTTTAGTTCCGTGATATTCCACGAGACTTTCGAGACTGTTTGTTTCAATTTTCCTTTGTTCTATATGATCCAAATTGTTTGATAAGCTTTCGCTGATAATAAGCAATAACCAACACCACAAAAGCCCACTTGTGATTTTATTTGGTATTCAAAACTAATCTAAGTCAATTTATCCCAATCGGAAAATTATCCAGCAACTTGTGGTTCCAATTAAAATCTCCAGTCTAGAGGGCTTGTGCTCCAATCAGAGCAGCTCAACGAGGTTGACTCTTTGATTAAAGCCGAGCTAAGCGAAGTAATGTCGGTTGCAATCTAGAAATATTTGATTTATTCAATGCTTGGCATTCTATGGTATAATCATTTCTCAGGCTTTGCCTTATTTCATTTTCTTTCTGGCACAAAACAAGAGCTTAACAAGGCGACCGCAGCAGCTGCCTTTCGACGTTTCCCTTCCTTTTTTTTTTTCATTTTTCCTGTGCATCCTTGCTTTATTCCCAGCTTTCCTTTCTCTGACAGCACAAAAACGAGCAACGAGCAACAAAACGAATAAAAATCCATTTGTAAAGCGCTTTTAGTGCAGTGGGTCGCCCAGTTGGCTGTTCGTCCGGTTGCCAGGACTCCTGGAGCTGGACTAGAATAAAATAATTGAATTCAATTTATCGGCATAAATTGTTTTAATTAAAACTGACAAACAATGCACAGCAAATATTAACGTTGCACCGAAGCGACGAATATACTTTCATGAGAACCAAAAAAAAGGGGAAAAAATATATTTCAAATATAAATGCTGCATTTCTGCTAAGCTATTCTAAATATACACCAGCCCAATATAATGAGATATAACGCCAATTTAAGCCGTTTATTGAACCAAGTTGTATTTATCGAGTTTTCTAAAACTTCCAACACAAATTTTTAACCGATTTGTGAAAAAAATACCAAAAGTTACCCGAACCCCCTTTGAACCCATATTTGAACCACTTTGAGGTAAACGACTGTATACACATTTATTCTCGTATATATTTAAATTCCATTCGAGTGATGCGTGTAACGAAAAAGTCAAAGGACCCGCACGGAACTCCATGGCCAATTGTTTATGGCAGGACTGAGCTAAAATTGCAGCACAAAAAAAAAAAAAAACAAAAAATAGCATTCGCACTGAAGGAACGTATGCTGTTGGCGTTTAGGTTAAGTGAGGTTTTGGTTTGGTTAGGTTAAATTTATGCTAAACTAAGATTTGCATTAAAAAGATTGGAAATTTAGTTAAAAATTTGGCAGTTATATTCAACTGGTTGTGGTTTGGTCGTTTGCTGCTTGCTGTTAGTGTATGCCAAAGGCCTAGAGATTGGCCAACATCTGTGCTATTAGATCGTCCGTCTGCTGTAGGAATGTCTCGAGCGGAACTATCTGCTGATCGTGTGGCAGCTCAGCCGGCTCCACATTGACATCCAAATCTACATCAATCTCCACTTCAACCTCGATATCCATTCCCTCGGGCTCCGATTTCGAGTCCGGTTCTGGTGCCGGCTCCGGTGCTGATGCCGGCTCCGGTGCTGATGCCGCCGATGTTGCATGCCGCATATCAACCCGACTGAGGTTCTGCAGCCGTGACAAGTTGCGTTGCAAGGTCTCGCTCATGCTGTTCATGGTGGCCACGTAGTTCGGGCCGAAGCTGTAAGGGACGCGTCGTTGGCTCGTCTCGGTGCCCGAGGCCGTGGCCGGAATCTCCTGCGGACGCTGGCGACGGGTCGGCTCAGTGCCGGAGGCCGCGGCCAGATTCTCGTGCGGACGCTGGCGACGGGTCTGCTCAGTGCCGGAGGCCGCTGCCAGATTCTCCTGCGGACGCCAGTGCCCATTGAAGGAGAGTGGCATGGACTCGTCCTCCAGCTCGTTGCCGTGATGGCGCGGACCCCGTCGGCAGTCAAAGTTATCGGCCGAATGGCGCCACGTACGACGCTCCTCCTGCGCCGTCTGGGCGGGCAGCTCGCCGACAAGACGCCGGAACGGGCGGCTCAGCTCCGTCTCGAAGGATCGATCCTCGTTGTACTGCCACGCGTTGAGGTCCTCGCTGCTGCAGCTCAACTCGGAGCGTATGTCCTCGATCTCGCCATTGGTGCCGCACGAGCCGATGTCCCACTCATCGTCGTCCGCCTGGGCGGGCTCGTGGGCCAGGTTGACCCACTCGGAATTGAGGCGCGTGGCCAGGCCGGTGGCATGGGCGCGCAGCTGGCGCACCATGTACGCGTCGAAGGATTCGTCGTCCTCGAAATCGCTCTCCCAGCTCTCCTCGTCGCCCTGCTCCTCCTCGTTCTCCTCCTCGCTGCTGGTTAGCGACCAGAACTGCTGCGGAAACTCCTCGAAATCGGGCCCCAAAAATATCGAGCCGCGCACATCGGAATCGGTCGATGTCGATTCGCCGTCGCACTTGATCTGCGAATCGTCGTAGTCATCGTAGCGGACAAATTCCGGCGTGCACTCGCACTGCTCCACCTCGCCGTCGGTCTCGTCTTCGAAGGAACTGGTCACCTCCTCGTCTGTCTGCTCATTGCCGGGCTGTTGCTCGTCAGCCGGAGCGGCCGGATCGTCCGGCTTCCCCGGCGACTGTGTCACGGCCGGCATGAACAGCTGCTCGGCGGCCTGCACCGATCGCTGGACACGCTCCAGCATCGCCTGCAGCGATTGGCTGGTGAACCGTATCTCCTGCACCAGTGCCGGCAGCCCGGAGCCCTGCTGCGGCCCAACCCAGCCAAACACATTGTCCAGAATCCGGGCCGTGCGCATCACATAGCTGCAATAGTGCTCGACCATGCGGCGTATGGCGATCGGCTGAACGAAGCCACCGACAAGGATGCGGGGATGGGGCTGCGCCGGGTTCCTGGGCAAGTCCAAGGGACTCATCAGCAGCTGCTGCATCATATGCCCGCCAGACGGATCCTGAATCAAGCCCAAACTGTTTAACAACTCCGGATTCACAGTAAAATTGTGTATGGTATTTGTATAATGCTGGCCATTGTGAATGATCAAGGTCGATATGCACCAGGTGGCCGGCATGGGGTCCGTCTCGGGCGCTATATTGATGTGCATGGTGGTGCCCGGCGACACCTCGATGGTGAACATGCAATTCTCCGACTGACGCATCACATTCGTCGACTCGCGCTGCACCTTCTCCGGATCGGCGTCGTCCATTTGCTCGTCCTGCAGCTCCAGTTCATGATCGCCCTCGTCCATGCCTATGCTATTTTATATTTATATATATGTCTAAATATATACATATATATATTTATATGCATAAATATATTTATGTATATATATATGTATATTTATATTGGTATATTATATATATATATATATATTTGTCAATTTCTGTTATAAATCGCACCGCGTCTTGAGCTGTTCAATAAGATAATTTTTGCAAATTAGATTTCAAACGCGAAGCCCGCGATTCGCTTTTCAATTAGTTCTCAAGTGCAGCCACAGCCCAATTAATATCCGGCGCTTTCCGTTCAATTAAAAACGCACGCCCGAGGCAATGGCCACCCCTTGATTTTTGAGCCCTTTTGTAACTTTTCTCACTTACCCACTTGTACGAAATAATTGTGGCTTTGCTTGGAAATTTTTATGTTTTTATTTTCGTTTTTTTTTTTTTTGGTTTTTTTTTCCACAAAACTAGTTTTTTGGTTATTAGAAATTTGTTGTAGTCACACGGAACGGCTACTCCTTGCAAATGACACAAACGAAAAAAGATTCTGTGTCCACACGGCTAAAACTTTTTAACAATTAGCTTGGCCAACTATGTGCATCCATTTTCATTTTCTTTATTTTGTTTTATGAAACTTTCGATTTGAAGTGTTCCTTAACCAAGTGGAGATTTTTTAAAAATTTATTCCAAATGTGTGAAATAATCTTAGCAAGAATTCATAAAGAAATCGAATTTCTGCTAATTTAGTTGCGTCTCCAGTTGCTTGATATAGAAATAATTGATAAGATAAATGATATATGGTAAAAAATACTTAAAATACCATATAATTTTCCTCATTAAACCTAATGAGATTGCAATATTCACGATTTATTGTATATTTTTGAAGAACTGAAATAAACAGCCGTTTTATTTTTTAAAGGTATTCGTCGTATATTATGCGAAATCACCCACTGTTCCCCTGGTCTCTGCAGGCAGCAGATTTGTGATTGATTTCCCATTTTTGGCCGTAATCCAATCAGCCAAAACCTCAGCCTTTGCCTCCACCTCCGACATTTTTGTGCATATTTGGCGCTAATGGAATTTTAACACAAATTAGTTGTATTGCCTAAATGCCAGCAAGTAATTTGGTAATGTCAGAGCCAAAAGTTTGACCTGCGGCAACTCAGGCGGGGGAAGTATGTGAGTGGCTACCAGTGGAAAGGGGGAGGGGAGGGTGGGCACTCACAACCACGCGTTGGCAACCGCAAAAGCAATTTTGTTGGCCGAGTGCTTCTTGTGCTTGAGTCGAGATTGGAGTTGGAGTTGGGATCGGAGTCGGAGTTGGAGTTGAAGGCGAAGCAGCTGCTCTGTTGACTGTGTGCGATTGGCAATTTCTTAGCTGCGTCATCCGGCGTGCCACATGCCACATGCCACGGCCAGGCCGGCTAAGTGCCTATGACAACGCTTTGCACAGTTGCAACTGAAGCCGCTGCAGGCAACATGGCTAATAAGGTGGGCTGTGCACACACACACACACACACACACACACACACACACACTCCCCGTCAAACTGCAATATTGGCATTAAATATTTTTGCTTGACAGAGCACTGCAATAAAATCAAATCAACAGCAACAAGTGAGACAGAGAGAGAGAGAGAGAGAGAGAGAGAGAGAGAGGGAAAGAGAGAGAGATAGACAGAGCCAGAGCTGTCAACTCGCTGGCATGCCAATAACAGTTATGGCCCCCCTTTGCACAAAATGAAATAATTTCACCGCAGGGCAGCCAAAAACGAAACGGGGGGAAACGCAGGGCACAGGCAAAGCCGAAAGCGTCGAGCAAAACGGAACAGGCAAAACTATCATCATCGAACGTGATTTATTTTATTTGCAGCCATCGTTCTTTGAGTCAAAAGAAAAATATTTGGTTAGCTCTGAAAAAACAAGTTTGCCGCGCTGCAACTATTCCCAGCATCGAGCAGGGCCATCATTCTCGTTTTAAACAATAATAGAGGACAACTGAATGTAAATGTTTTCCTTAGCACATTTACTTGCCAATTGTTTTCATAATATAATATGCAATAATAGAAAAGAGTTGGCAGTTCAGGCCACAGTTTTTAAGTTTAAATGTGTATTCAATATATAGTCGATTGAACTACTATATTTCAATAAAAGTAAAGGCATATAAAAAATACTCGGCGATTAATATAGGAAATACTTTTTTAAGTGCCATTATTTCAAATTTTTATGAAAATATCCTACATTTGATTATGCTCCATTAAATTATAATAAATATTTTTTTGCTTAAATAAACTATTTGGGGTTTTAACCATATTCCTAGTAGTAGATTTACCCAAAATATATCTGAATTTTAACTTGATTTAACCTCACTAAGCCGCCAACAACTGATTAAGCTCTATTTGCATAGCTGCTCTCGACATAACCTCAACATTGGCCGCACCTAACCTCAACTGCATGCCATAAAGCAAGCCCCAACGAACATGTGCTAAACATAACGTAACCACACGTTTACCTCCACTTAATATCTGGCTAAACTATAATTTTACGCTCACTGCCTGGCATATTTTTGGCCCGGAATCTCGGCCAGCTTCTGGCTTTGGTTGGTTGCCACTGGGCCGTCGCGTCCAACTGGAGCCCCATCCATTTGGCCCATCCATTTTGGGGTATCTGCGTCTCCGACTGGCCACTTACGAGCTGCCTCGTGGCCCAGTTGCCCAGCTGCCAGGTTGCCCAGGTTCTGCCTAATCCGTAGCCACCACCAGCTCCACACTCTCTCAGCTGCTCTGCTCCAAATTGCATGCAAACAGAAGCAGCTGAACGGGAGTGGGGCTTGGAGAAGGACGAGGAAAAGAAAAAGCAGGCAGAAACAGCAGAAAGAAGAAAAAAAATGAACAAAAGAATGTCGAAGTTCAAATACTCTTTCAGTGACTTTTTACTTAATTTCTTACCAATCGTTCCAATAGCAGCTATATGATATAGTTGTTCCAGGTTAATCATAGTTGGCTCAAATACATAAAACAGCATTTTGATTTGATAATTAATTAATTAATTTTTGACTCAATGTTGATAAGATTTTTTTCGTATATTAGGACCATATTTTTGAGCAATTGTTATTGTTGATAACATATAAGGAATATATCTCAAGATACCTTGAAAAACCAATGTGGTTTTTTTTACAAAAACTCAAGCTTCACAACTGAGAGATTAGTTTGGATAATAGGATCCACCTGATCAAGAACCTTAAAAAATGCAGATGCCCTGTGCAAGGGTATAAAAAATGGATGGCAGCATGGAAGTCTCCTTGGCATCCAAAAATTATGCAATGCTCGAGCTTTAAAGTAGATTACACGAAAATTTTGCGCGCCAGCACAAAAGCCCACGACGGGCATTAATCACGGAAGCGACGGCTTACACCCCCCCCCCCTCAAGCCCTTCCCCTACCCGCTCCCCTCGCCCCTAAGCCCAAAGAGCGTCTGGCTGTATTGTATTTCTAAATAGTGTCTGCTACGCCCACAGGCCAGAAGACCTTCTAGAGGTAGACGCTGGGGGCGGGGGCGGGGGTGTTGGCTTGTGCTAATAAATTGCCAACGTGCTGGAATGCAAACCCTTTGGGTTTTTCTTTCAGATTTTTCCTCCATATTGCATTCGGGCCGCCAAGAAATTAACATAATTTTTCAATTGCCTTTCGCTTGCCAACACGTGGCGCCTGCTCGAAACCTTCCAATAATTGTCTAGCCATATTTTATTGCCGGTTCCGATTCTGATTTGAATTCAATATAGCGTTATATATGGGAATGTAAAACCAAGTCAGAGTTACAAATTACTTTAAAAAGGATACAACAAATGGAAGCTATATAACATTTTAAAGTGCTTGTCAAATTTGACAGCCACGTGATCAGTTGCTTTTCTTTTAATTGCACTTTTAATTTCTCGCTACTTAATTGTGGCTCCGGCTTCTAAGGCTCTCACACTGTTAATACCCTGTAACAATTGTCTAAGTCTATATAGTGGAATGTGGAATGGAGTGGAATTTGGGTTTCTCTATATACATATATCTCTCGCAAACAACAAACTGTTTTATTTTTATACTTCGACTTTTGGTCATACAAAACCGATAACCATGGATCAAAAAACAAGGTTCTTTAATTTTCAAGAACATATTCTTAAATTAAATATCAGTTTATTATGAATTTCACAGTCGACCATTAAAGTTACATAAATAAGAACAAAATTCTTATTTGTGAGTTATAAATAGCAACTTTGAGATCATAAAAAATGTTCTTGAAATAAGTTAGGAAATTTCCAACTTGGCTGGAGGTAATTTCAAGCTCAGTTACAGGGTATCATCTAGTTGCTACTTTAGCTAGCACACACTTGTATTCTCCTTGTCTCTCGCTCTTCTCTCTCTGTCACTCTCCCTTTTCTGTCTCTTCCATTTGCACATGAAATTGTCAGTAGGCGACCGCATAAACATTCGCAATATGGCGACGCGTCTGTCGCACAACCGCAAGCTTCCGGTTAACAAACAACCAAGCACACACACACACACACACACACACACACATACCCTGCATTGGCCGTTAAGTTATTGTTGTTGTTCTTGTTGCTGCTGCGTCGTATTGTCGCGGTTTCCCTTTAGTGGTCGTAAACAATTTTTACAGCCCAAACATTTGGCCGGCGCTTTTATTATTTTTATATTTATCGTGTTTATATATTTAAAAAGAAAAAAAAAAAGAAATGGCGCCATTTTAGTTAACGCTTTGCGCCATTCCATTTAATTCACTTCTGCCCCCGCTCCAAGGCCAGCCAAAGCCTGTGGCATGCCACTCATTTATCACATTTGTGCGCGCCGACGGGGCGGCGCAGAGGCTGGGGCTGAGTTTGAACTGAATGCGGGAGGCAGAGCTTGGACAGCGGCCATTGACCAGCTGAAGCGGCTGCCGCTGACGCTAAGTAGTTGTGGCAAGTTCTGGCTTCAGTTTGCTTCAGCTCTCAACTTTGTTGTTTGTTGTTGATTTCATTTGCCTCTTGCTTTGTGCTTTTTGTGCTTATTTTTCTCTTTTTTTTTTGTTCCTTTTTGTTAGCTGCCAAATACTTTTGCGTGCCCCGTCCCCTACCTGCCCCAGCAGTCTAAAGTTGTACGCGTAAATGGCAGCTACGAAAATCTAGTTGCATTCTCTTTGGGCTGCCCGCAAAGTGGGCTAATTTATGCATTGCAAGGGGGCGTGGCCCGTACGTTTTTAGCACACAATTAAAGCGGCAGAAACAAAAATAGAGCCCGTAAAGGGCTGATAAATCGGCAAAATACGTTGTTATTTATTGACGTGCTCGTGACTACAATTTTTTTGCATACCCCTTAAAATATGACAAAAGCTTTGTGGTTACTTTTCAACGATAATATTATTCACTGGAACATGCATTTTTTATAAACAATATTTTCATTGATAATCCACAGAAAAACCTTGGTAGGACCTTTAGCTCATAACTGCCCGCATACCCTACAATGTATATATATGTATATATATACTTTACTTTTTATGCCTACCATTTTTTACTTATAATCATCAGAGAAGCTTAAAGGGACTACACTTGTGCCCTTGGGGAAAAAAGAAATATGAAGACCTTTTTGAAAACATAACGTTTCTTTGAGGGGAAGAGCTTAAGTACTTGAAAGAGTTTTCTTTTTTTTTTAACATTTTAACATACAGGACTTATTTTATATATGTATATATAGAGTGAGTAAGGGGAGAGTACATGATATTTTATCAAAAAATCGAGTATTACGCAGTCGGTTATATCCGACTACAACGTGCCGACTTGTTTTTTACTCCTCATTCGCAACTGAAGTTTTGTTAGCTTTCGACTTCATATGTTTTTTATAGACATTTAATATTCAGCTGGAGTTCGCGACCTCAAGTCGACATAGCTGAGGAAAAAAACATATAAAAAAGCCATTGGCACAATAATCCATAAATTCGCCATCCTTTGCTTCTGTTTATACTCAAGATTAGTTCATTGAACCCCTTCATGCAAATGAAACTCTTTTATTTTTAGTGCCTGAAGACTTGGCTGACGCTTCTTTCTGATAAGCAACAGTTAAAAATGCACAACTAAAGCCGTGCTGCAGTTGAGTTTGGAGATACCCTGTAAATTTAATGGATTTTTGGATTACGAAAAATCTTTAAAAATAATACTTCCTTAAAGGGAGCTGTGAAGATAAACTGTAAGTTACATTTATTAAGATTATGCAGAAATTTATATAACAATAGTTAGTGTATATGTTTGCTAATTTAGAACGATTTATTTTATTTTGTGAGGTTTTTGCAAACCACATTTACTTACTTCACTCATTGGAAAAAATTAAACTGAAGGTGGGTACTTTAAAATTTTCAAACATACCTGAAATTTCTGAGGCTCTGTAGACAAATGAAACTTACATTTGAATCCTACAAAATTACAGGGTAGCTTGATGCATACGCAATAGCTGCATAGGAACAATATAGCAATTTCGGCAAGAGTATACAATCGTCGTTAAGCCTCCTCATTCACGTTTATCATTTCGAATGACATTAAGCATATTGTGGAGCATTTCGTATGGTTTCATTTACAGTTCTAGTTTCACTTCCAGATGCGAACCAGAATTGTTGCCAGGACATTTGATTGTATTTTTATAGCCTTGCACAACATTTGCCTGGCAAATGGGGGGAAATAGGAAAATGTAAATGAGGAAAATGAGTTGCAAGCGGAGCAACAGCCGAAAGATAAACAAAAATAGAAAATTGTCCAATTGCTAAGGCAGAGAAGGCTGTTGATGTCGACAAGCTGCTAAGATGTTGACGTTACCATTTTCCCTTCATTTCCATTTCGATTTCCACTTACCAAGTGCCCCCCCCCCCCCCGTCCACCCCCTCCGACACTCGCTGTTGCTGGCAAAATGTATATCGATACGTTAAAATGCGCCCAGCTTTTGGCCCATTTTGGCCCATTTTCTCCCTGGTATTGTGTGTTGACAGCGGCAATTGCTTAAATAAATAAACAGCAGCAGAGTCCAAAGTTACCCACCCGCACCCCGTCGCCATTTTGGCACCCAGGGCTCTTCACTTGCCTTTCTCATATTTGCAAATTTAATTTTATGCGCCATGAAATTCAGCCAAATAAATGGACGTGACTAATAAATAAACTGCAACTGTAACTGTAACTGCAGTGGCAACGGCAACTGTAAATGAAACTTAACCACCCCTCCACCCACCCACCCTATCACTACTCTCTTTCCATTCTCCACTGCCCCAAGTCCACCTGTGACTGTGATTTTTGATTCTCTGGTTGAATTGTAAGCGGCTTACGTGCTCTGTAATAAACATTTTATAACATAAAATTCCCACGGCTCTTTTATCAAAAAAAATTTTTTTTTTTTTTTGCTCACAGTTGTTCTGAGTTTTTATTTATTTCTTTGGGGTTGACGTACCCGTTGTGTAAATTGTTTATATTCAATTCGATTCGCTTAAGAGTTCCTGAACAAGACCCAACTACAAATTTAAAACACGCACCGAATGACACGATTTTTTAAATTTTTGATTTTTATTTTCTCATGAGTTGTTTAACAACCGCACAACAAGGATTCGGCTTCGGGTCCCTTAACCGAATGTTAAAAATATTCCAAACTTTTCATTGCCTTTACATTTTTTACATTTCTTGCATATTTTTATTCAAAAACTTTTTGCCACAAGGGGTTAGGGACTTTACACAATGGTTGCGTTAGAGAAATATAAATTAGAAATTTAGCACAATTTGCCGAGCTCAGCGGTACTCTGGAGCCTATATATATATATTTTTGCAACATAAGATAACTGAGGTGTTAGCTAAGAGATATATAAAGTTAAAAGGATATTTAACATAAACATTAGTCAAAAAATTAAGGTATCATTTATTGTGATATAATAGACATAAAGATTACTTTTCCAGTTTCTTTGCCATACGTTCTTTTCCTATGAAATATTCCTTATTTTGTCTTAACCTGAAGCTTCAAATATAAACTGAAACCTAGAATATACGTATTCAATCAATTTATTACGACTCCCACAACCTTACCCCCTCCCCCACACACAAACCACAAAAATCTATATTTTTACCAACTATTAAAGCTTGAAAAGTCTTCGGCCACTTTTTATAAAAAGAAGCTTTTCGACTGTCTTGAAGTAACAAAACTGGACACAGTGTATGGCATGGTCGGTAAGAACCGACTGCAACGTTTTTATTGTTTTTTTTTTTCGGCTTTTTTGTATTCTTTCATTTTTTACGTTGCTGTCGCCCGAGCAGGGCTCACGCTCACGCACACATCCATAATACGGGTCTTATATGCACGTACTACAACAACAACCGCCAATATTTAATTTAAGCACACACACAGACAGAGCAAGAGCAAGAGGAAGAGGGCGAATAACTCTGTGCGTTTGCATTAAGTTTGAATTATGTATTTTTATTTGAACTTTGCGAATATTTTTCCTTTTGGGCACTTTCTAGGAATCGCCGTCGTATTTATTTAATGGTTTTTCGGGGTTTTCCATTTTGTTTTTTTTTTTTGTTTTTTTTTTGTTTTTATTTAATCGCATGGGCTGCTCTGAGGCTTCCAAGTTGGCCACAATCCACGGGGCCATAACTCTCAGGTGCACATTGCGGGGCCAAATGAAATGAAATAATGAAAACAATTTCAACGCGCGTGCATTGAACTGCAATCGACAGGACGAAAGGACAAAGCCAAAACAAAGCTAAGCAAGGCAAGAGAAAATGGAAGAGCAGAAGCAGAAGCAAGCGGCAGCAACAAACTTGGAGGAGCCAAAGACCTATTAGTTATGCTACGTGAATTTTATGGGTCTTAGGACTTTGGCCAGGGCCCAGACGTTCAGCTGCCAGCTCTGCATTGAGGCGCACAGAGAGATTTGGGGATTAGCCACAACCAAACCGAAAAATAGAAACAAAAAACATATGAGGATATTGCAGCTAGGCGTAACCGGCTCCGCAATACTCTGTGGACAGTGGAAAGAGTGTCAGTCAGAAAGAGTCTGCTTGATTATAGGCATGGGGAATATGAAACTGTTACCCTAAGACGGTGACTGTCAAACTATGGAAATTGAAGCAGGTCATTAGAGGTTATTATCAAGTTAGAAGAAATACGATTTCGCGATTTTGGCAAAGGAAAACTTTATATTATATTAGTATTAGCACAAACATATATTCCAAATTGCCAAGTGCTTAGCAAGTAGAACATTGCACAAAGCTAATATAACCTTTTTATTTCGTAATCAGAGCAGTAGAAATGTTGAGGATTATGCTTTTGGCAGCGGCATCATTTCTGGCTGTAACCCGCACCACTGTTCATGTCAATCATTTATGCACTTTATGAACCACTGTCACTGTTCAATTTTGGATATCAATTTGCTTTTTTCGAAATAAGCTAGTTTGGCTAAATAAAATTCGTTTCTGATAACTATAGCAAAGTAATTAAAATTATGAGGATATGCACAAGAGCTAAACAGCATGTTGAAGTTCCTGTTAAATAAAATTGATTTTCAAAAATTTTTAGAAAATATTACTCACGCTTGCAAAAATTAAAATAAATAAAATAAAAAATAAAAATAAAAATAACTTAGCAAACTCAACTCAACTTGTTCCTCTATATGCCTGAAAGGGTATTTAAGCACCTCAAAGATAATTGTTATTTCTCATGGTAATTATATTACTTCAATAATAAGCTTAATATATAGCTGTCTTAGTTTTCAGTAAGTTTTGTATCATAAGCCTAGTATACAAATATGGGTTTATATATCGGCATCTTTATACTTTTCAAATGTGCCCACATTGACAGCTGACTTTTGTGGCGCACTGTAGCGTGCTGCTTAACCCTCTGCTACCCCCTGTTTTTACGTCTTTGTAGAAATCGAATGATTGGAAATCGCCAACGACCAAAGGCAAAGTGCGGAAGCGGTCGCCGTGTGCGTGTACAATATATCCTGTTGTCATCCTTGGGCCACATCCTGCGCGACTGGTTGAGTGTCACGTACATGTCCAAACAGGCAACAAACTACATAAATGTTGCGTTTTAAAGTCGGCGCGCTTGCCACGCCCCCACCGCCCTTGGCAGGCAGTCAGGCAGCCTCCTGGCAAGTCTCCGACGTCTTGACGTCCTGCCCAGGCCTCGTGCCGCCAGGCGCAGCAGGTTATCCAAAAGGCAGCCAGCGCCGGAAGTACTGGCATATTCAAGAAATAGACGCCGCTCGCCCCTCCCCCCTCCCCCTACCCCCTACCCCTACACACACACCGCTCCGCGACTGCAGCTAATGTCAACGTCAGGGCTGCTCCTTTGCTTTTGTGCCTTTGCCTTCCGCTTTTCGGGGACACTTTGCGCCGCTTTGTGTCGTCAAATGTCTGAACTGGGCCGCAAGGGCGTGACGTCATCCCAGCAGAGAAAATTTGAGAAAAAAGAGGAAGAAATTAAAATATGTATAAAGCATAAAAATATCAAAAAACAACTTCGAATGCACTGGCTGAGGTAACTCGACTTGCAGATGCCCTGTACAACGATATCATTTCTCTCTGCTTTTTACTACAATTTAAAATTGATATATGTATATACAAAATTTTTAATTCAGAACCTATTAATTCATATTTATTTATTGGTAGTATTTCAATTCTCTTGATACATACAAAATTTGGAATATCTAGCTCTAACAGATTCTGAGTTCTTTGAGATGAACCTGAAAAAAATATTATTTAAAAAACTCCCTGGATAAACTTATGTAAAATCTGAATTAAAACTACTTTCAAATTCGAAATTTGATGTCTCTAGCTGTAAGAGACCCTGAGTTAGCATGGGAAGATATGTAGCTTTAGTTCCTCATGATGATCAAGAGCATATAAGCTCACAATGGGCTACGAAATTGAGATTATAATGCACTTTGTTAGCCGCATCTACCCGCTGCTCGCACACAGAGTACCCTAACATAGAGAGTAGATGACGAAGAAGAGTAAGCTGCAGAGGAACTAGTAACACATTGCTTTCCATTTTCAACACACTTGAACATGCTTCCGCACTTAGGCGTGTGCGTAGAGTGGAACTGGAACTCGAACTGCAGCTGAAGCTGGAATTGGCGCTGGGGTGTTTTTGTGCTTCTCATTTTTTTCCATTCTGAGTGGGTAACACGGTGAAGTGGTGTGAGTGACACGAGCTGCAGTCGCGCATACCCGGCCTACGCCCTCCTCGGCAACCTGGCCCGTCGCCTTGGCCTCGACTACCGCCCGCAGGCAACAGCCCATTAAGTGTGCACTTCACACGCCTACTAAGTTCATATTACTTACTTAGTTGCGTTTTGTTATTCGCCCATTCTCCCCCCCCCCCCCCTCCGCACTCCAGCAAGCGCCTTGATGAGGCTTTGAATGGGAGGAACAGATGAGATCGCAAATGCGGCGCTGTGAATAAAAATTATACTTAGCCCCTTGCAGTTCCCTGTTGCCATGAGCTAAAACTTTCTACAAAATTCCTCTTCTTAATAGTATTTGTGGAATATAACAACCTACACCATCGGATATTTATTTGTCCTTAACCTATTTACATATTAAATCGTTTCCGTATACAAATATTCATATATACAAATGTAAAATACAAGGTATATTGAAGCCACCGAACTGAAGCACCAATGAAAACAATTTAAAAGCGGCCCACTTAATACTTAAGCCTGATTAGATTTAAGTCTTGTTTTAAGATAGTATCTAAAAATCTAAGTTTAAAATACTTTTTGACTCGCCTTTAAGCTCTACCAGTTTTAAACCAGTTTTAACCCAGCTTTGAACTAGTTTTAAACCAGTTTTGAACCAGCAAAATTTTAGTTATATGTTTAAGAGTACAATCCAAAACTATGTAGGCTTTAAGCTTATATTTAAATATGAAAAAACCACCTTAACATACGAGCAATTTTTGAATACACCTTTTGAACAATTTTATGCTATTTTAACAGGTTAAAAAAAAGTTATTTATAAATAATCATTTGCAATCAGCTTAAATCTCAACAGCGCTTTTAGGTCAAAGCATATGCCAGGTAACATAGCAACAATACTACATTTTTAGTTTCACTTTATATACGAGGGGGAGGGGCCTCAAGGGCTGACATTTTAGAATTGTTGTCTTTGCTTGCGGCATGCTCCGAAATTAACATCAAACCATAATCGATTTAGATTTTGGCTCGGACACACATAGTGCTATAAAAAGCTCTACTTCCCTCTCCACAAGACGCAAATTTATTTACGGCACAATGGACAACTAGAGGACAGGGACGGACAGGTGGGCGAGGTGGTGGGGGTGGTGCCCAGCTGAGATGTCGACTGTAGCCAAGAAAGCGCCGCATTTTCAAACATTAACGAAATGCTTTTAATTGTGCACTTAACGCTCGTAAAATGTGATTTAATAGTTGTTTGTAAGGGGAGGGGTGGCTGCGAAATGCCCGACGGGGGCCTGACACAAAAACAAGACGTTGCCATAGGATGCGGGGGGGGGGCGGTCGAGGGTTTGGTTGGCCGGCCAATGGCCTAGTTGTTTGGCTTTCGGCGGAAACGGAAGTGGAGCGCGTTATAAGTTGGTCGCACAGCTTCCCATTTAACCGTAAGCAGCCGGCAACAACACTGACAGCCCAATTTGAAACGACAACCAGCCAGAAACCGACCCGACCCCAACTCACACTACCGGCTTCTGGTATGTGGGTTTTCCCCGAATGTTGCCGTTGACTTTGGGGAATTCGCTGCAAATGGCAAAGGCAAACAACAAAAGCGAATTGTTTTCTATTTTGTTGTTGGCTTTTCTTCTAGTTTTTGGCAGTGGGTGGGATGTGCGGGGCAACCGCTGCTGAAATCAATGGCAAACACTATGATTGCGACACCAGGTCTCAAAGCAATTTACTTTCCACTAAATATGTGTGCGAGTGAAGACAAGTTTTTGTGCCTTCCCAGAACTTGCGTGAGTTGAGGATTAAAGATCCAGCTGAGAGTACAAAAGTCTTGTATTCTTAACTAACCAAGATCAATGAGCGAGAGGGTAAATGCATTTAGAAACTGCCTCATTCTATACCATTTATACTTCAGCTGCATCGAGACCAACACCACTAGATCCTACTGGGTTAAACTCTCTTACCCTAAAGAACCATCCCCAAATGAAGGAAACTTGCCAGCCCGATATATTTGTAAGGAAGCCAGTGTTATATTTAACATCCATCATCAGATGAAAGGAATTTATTTGAGGCACACCCTCAAATCCAAATAGTTATCATAGCGAATCGTTGTCCGATTCACAGAGTCCGGCGGTCAGCACGTAGTTTCCATCGGTGCGACGCACAAAATCATGGTGGCATGCAATGGTCAGGGTATCGGTGACCTCGGCACGCACATCGCCCGGCGCTTGGATGGTTGTCTCGGCCACGTACTCAACTATTTCCGTTAGGGTTAGTGGGCGCTTGAGTACCATGAAGGCGGCCAGTATCTGATCGCCATATTGCAATGAGTTGACAGCCCCGTCTAGGGACATGCCACAGCCAACCTCTGAGTCCGAATCTTGAAATCTAATCGAAACGCTGGAGATTTTAACCCGATTGCCCTAACCGAACTGATATCTCAGCGCCTGCTGTCGACGTTTTTCAATACTGCCTGCTCCTGGCACCACTGGCACTACTGGAAGTAATGGAACTTTTGAACCTATTGGACTTCACGTTCTCCACAAGCGAATATAGATTGTTGTCCTGCTCCACAAAGCCATACAACCATGCAGCTGTCAGCGTATTGTTAACGGGTAGACGCACCTCGAGTATCGATCTATCGGTCATCTCTGCCACATATTCGATCACCTCATCCAAAGTCATCGGTCGCCGGAACTCCAAAAGGGCCGCCAGTATGTGATCACCATAGCGATACTGCGACATGTTCACACATTAAGAGCTCCAATCCACACAAAACAATTTCGAAGGGGTGAAGTGTGTAGCCTAAATAAGGGATATATATTTTATATTTTTTTTTTTGATAGCTCAGATTCATGGGTTGCCTGGTTTGCCCATCGATACAAAAGTTGGTTCCTATTTTGCTTTTTCTTATAACAAATTTTCAAATGTTTTGTTTCAGTGTTCAGTTTTATCTCAAATAGATCATAAGCGTTATTAAAATCAGTCCCAGGCGGAAACTTCTTAACTTAATCTTAAAAAAGGATTTTATTCTTGAATATTATGAAGTATAAATTATTTTCAATTTTGGAAACTATCTTAAATGTTTATTATATACTTGAAACAACTTTTGAAATAAGAATTTAATTCTTAAGTTAGCACATTCCCATTCACATTTGTTTTATATGTAGTATATGCCTGTAATGCCCCACGTGAAGCTCAAGCTCTAAAAAACTTTAAGAAGAAATATTCCATTTTGAAATTAAACAATCTTTGATTAAATTTTCTTAGTTACCTGCTTTGGGCGGGCAAATACTACCTGGTTTCCTGTCTGAGCTTAGCGACACTAACAGCTCCCCCTCCGCGCTTGACAATGGCATAAAAGCACTTGTATCTTAAGGGGGATGGTGTGGGGGAGGGGAAGGGGGGGGGGTAGATTTCTGCTGGGGCCCGTTGGCTGCAGTGAAACTCTAATGTTTATGCTCATGATTATTTGTTGTTGCTTTTCGTTTTGTTTTGGGCTCTCGGTTTAAGCCAAACCCCGCCACCCCCCCCCCCCTACCGCCCATCCCCAACCACCTCTCCAGCGAGACGCCCTCACCTTGCCGCTAGATGGCGCTGGGCGATTATTTCGTTAACATTTACACCGACTGCAGCTAAATTGGAGCGTTACGCCATTTGGGCCATTTTCGGCAATGTTTGCCTGTTTGGCCTATTTAATCTGGCCTTCTCGTTGCTGTTGCCGTTGTTGCTGCTGTTTCTTTTAACTTCTTTCTGTTGGCCATTCGGGCCCGTGATTGCTGTTTGCTGCCAGACTTTAAGATTTGTCATTTGCGATAAGGCCAAAAGCGTTTAAAGTTTTCAGCTTAAAGATGTTTGTGTCCCAGTTGTGCCTTCCTGCTTTTCTGCTCGACCTGCAAACTCGACTTTCATCTAATTGAAAATTTGCTTAGTCGTCCACTTGTAATTGGGCCTGACATACACACACACACACACACACGCACACACACGCACACACTCTGCCCAAATGCTAAACTGTTTTGAAAATTGCTTTTAATATGCCAAAGTGCGACACACTTAGTTCGGATATCACAGCATATGAAATATATATACCAACGTATCAATTTATCTTCTTAAAGTTGCGTTAAAGTCTGGCCAAAATATCACATCAAATTCTATCAACATGCTTACAAAAGAACCAAAGAACTTTCTGCGAACCACTTGAGAATTGTTTACTTGAAAGCAAATTGGTAAATGATTTAAAATCGAAGATGATCAGTTATCTTGGGCTACCGAATATCAAATACCCTTACAGTATAATCCTATAGTAGACTTTTTTTGCTTATCTGCAGTATGAGAGACTCAACAGAAATGTTTATCAAAACAGCAAAAACTATGTATTTATCTGCTCTAAAAAAATATTCTTCCAAAAATCTATATGACATCGCATCAAATTGTAGGGTAATTGAAAACTACAAAAATTCCCCTTAATTAATAATGCTCTCGCTCATTGTTGTTGTCCTTATTGTTGCTTTTGTTGCACTCAGATTATTTGTGACTAATATCAACTTAGAGCCAAGTGCAGAGTGCAGTTGCCTGCATTGAATTTTGGTCCTTCAACTGGAACCGGCTGCAGCCGGCATGTTTTATCTATAGGTGAAGCTGCAGCATAGATGTATGAATGCGGATATGCGAGGGCTGTTTGATAGGTAATCGAGCCGAGTGCTGTGGCAAGCTATTTGGTGCTTTCGCTAATGTAATCGATTGGGCCAGATCAGCAGAAATTAAATTGACAATCGAGTACGGTTAAGTTTTTACTATAAGTTTTGGACATAAAAGAAATTGTAACATTTTTTTAAAATAAATATGGGCATATAAAATTATCTAAGTAAAGACTTAAAAGAAAAAGAAATTTAAAAGCAAGGCGATTAAGCAAAACATTCCAACAATTTAAGTTAACACTTAATTCATTTACAAGCTTTTAAGCAAACATTCAACAACAATCAAGAATACTTAGGTTTACAAAAATGTATTCGAAATGATGTTAAGAAAACCCGGCAAGCGCCCATTTCAAAGAACTTTTGGAGCACACCTCGCTGCTGGCGGCGCATCGGAACGTGGCGTAGCCCATGAAATGTGTCAAATTGCTCAACAATTTGCGTCTCCCTAATGAATTTGAGCCAAAAATCGATTGCCTAGCCCCACTTCAAATCGCCTCCCGCCCCCTTCACACTTCTCCACGTCACCTCTCTCGCCTGGATGGCCTGACAAATGGGCGCAGGCTTTGACTTTGACTAATGGAATTCCATTGGCTCATAGGATGTGCAATAAAATAATTGCATGCCATGCACTAATTTAAGTCAGAATCAACGCCTCCCCCATTCCCCCCCCCCTCCCCCCTACCATTCTTTGCCGCATTTTGTGTCCATTAAAATCACTCTGGAAATGCATACGAAATATTTTGATGCGATTTGATAGAAATTAATCGGAATTCGATTTGTGTGGACTGCCTCTCCCTCTTTCGCCCTCTCTGCGTCTCTTTCTTTCTCTGTCTCTCTTTATGTTATTTAAATTGATTATTATTACATTTTCTCACAATTTGAGAGAAACAGCTAGTTTATGGTCTACCTGTGCCCATTACCCATGCCTAGGTTTGCCTTTGTGGTTTGCGCTACTGAATTCGATTCAAATGATTGTGATTATTTAATATTTGTTCAATTATTTACTTTTTCAATTAACTCTGAAAAAAAAAAAACAATTGAAAACCCCGACTAGCCTGAACCCTGCCTTTTCATACATTTTATCCATTATCCAAAATCCGAAAAGTTCCTTACATTTTCTTGGTTCTAGTCTTGATTTTTCTAAAATATGCTTAAAAACCGAGACAAAAACTTAAAAGGAACTTAAAAAGTCCAAGTTCAGCTTTCTAGCATTTATTGTGTAGACGGACGGACAGACAGACGGACAGACCGACGGACATGGCTAGACAGACTTTTATTTTTTTGAGGTGTTGGAACACAGAGGCAGACAATAATAAAGACTATTTACTAACTTTTAATATTTGCAATAATTAACACTATTAATATTTTTAATGGAATTTCAATAGAAGTTTCAAGTATATTTAATCTTAGATTCGTTGATCCATCGAATACAGGCTTCATATTCCGGAAACGAAAGACTCCGCTGTAAGTCAAACTAAATGACAGTCAAAGAATACCCTACCAGGCTAGGGTATTTGCGTAACGAAACCAAATATGCGATTGCATTTTGCATTTGCGCTCAAAGGAATTCAACAAAACTGTCCAAAATTAAAGACCCCATTCGAATACTGTTTGCCCTTGGGCCACTTCTCGGCTGGCCATAAGAGGCGGGGGTGAGGGGCGAGTACCGGGAGAGGTATATAGCCGACTATTGCAACTGTTTTCCAGTTGTTCTCAATTGACGTTTGTTGTGGCCAAGCGGGCAAACGCCAAAATGAAGCGCATTGTGCCCGTGGCAAGTGGTTACCAATGGCTCCCAAACAAAAGGACCCACTGACCAACCAAGTAGGGGGTAGCGGGAGGCCAGGGGAGGGGGGATATAGTCAGACAAACGCTTCAATAGGGGCATTAACATTTGCATCCGCATCCCAAAAGCCCGAAAAACAAGCCAAGAAATCAGTCCGAAGCGTTTCCATTGAAATGTTGTTTTAATTGCGATTCACTTCGGGCCAGTTGTTGTTTGTTTCGACTACATCTGATGCGTGGCGTGGAGGCGGGGAGGGGGTGGGGCTGGGATTGAGAATTGGATGAAGAAGCACGCATTGCCGTGGGCAGCAAAGCGCAGCCAATTGGCAAAAATGCTTTGACATCCACCATAGCAACAACAACAACAGCAGCAAACAGCAAAAACATTGCAACACAAAAATAGAAAGCCGCACACGCAAATACCCTTACACACAGAAATCTTTCCCAATTCTTACATCTTCTTCTTATCTATATGCAATATCAAATTTTAATTATTTAAGAATTTTCTCAAATTAAAACGAATAAAATTGAAAAATTAATTAAGTACAAAATACTGATGCGACTTTTCATACCTAAAATATATAAAAAAAAATTCTTGGTTTTTTTATTTGAGTGTACTTTCCACTTTTAATATTTACATTTCATTCTTATTCAAGCAAAAGAAATCGATATTTTCTTGGATTAAAAACATTTACTTATTGCTTAAGGCAAAATACCCTGTTTTTGCCATCTCACTATCATCAGCATAATAATTCAAACCTTTGACTCTAGTCGAAATGCCCGCTTGTATAGTGTACCAAATTGACGGCCTCATTTGCAGTCCCAAATTACCGCGCTTAGCGGTTATTTCAATTGGTATTCATTCAGATTCGAATTTTCTCTTTCGTACTCGTAAGCGCATTCATCACTTGCAACTGCTGGACTCGAAATAATGCGTGGGCTCGACTGCGCGCATTTTCCTGCGTTTTGCGGTCACTGTGGAAAGCTGGGTGACACTAGGAGATATCCTGTATTTAGCTCGAT
Organism: Drosophila sordidula; assembly: GCA_035047465.1. Lineage (NCBI taxonomy): Eukaryota > Metazoa > Arthropoda > Insecta > Diptera > Drosophilidae > Drosophila > Drosophila sordidula. Next base: position 7,695,763 of record JAWNPQ010000136.1, on the reverse strand, counting down.
GTTGCTAGAAATGTTCTGAAAAGTTTGTGAATATCCTAATTGGTAATTTTTGGTAGTCTATCCTAAAATAACACAAATATTTCTTAAGAAAAGAAAACAAAAGACATTTTCCGGTAGTTCCAATAATAACTATATATACTATATAGTAATTCAATCTGACCAACAAATGTGGGTTGGCAATTAAAAATAACTAAAATTAGAAGACACTTTCGATATTTTTTCAAAATAACAACCACAATTGAGACTATTTCGACGGCTTTAAGCTGTTATTATACTGTGAACGAGTATTCCGCAATCGGCTACACCCGACTGCAACATACTTGTTCACATTTGAGCGTGGATTTATTTAATAACAGACTTTTACTTAATAGGTTAGGTTTTGTTCTAAGTAACTAAGGAACACTCTTAGAAAATATAACAGGTTTATCTAAGGAACAATGATGATATATAAACCGATTTTTGAATACACTTACAAAAACTAAATCAAAAAAGATAAAGATAAATAAGGAGAACTTTAACACACTGTTGGCTGAGGTGCATACCCTCAAAATATGACACCTTCTGAATACTTTATGCGCATTTAACTGTTGTGCGCTGGGGAGCCGTAACAGTCAACTGGTGGAGTCTGGGGAGATAGCGAAAGGGTAGCTCGCGATGGGCAGTTGTTGGCGTAGCTGCCAAGTGGCATTAAAAATGCATTGGAATTGATTTTGCTGCCTGGCGCCTGTCCTCGCCGCCGGTCAACAGTGCATCCTGCTGCTGCTGTTGGCTGTGTCCTGCCTGGCTGACTGCTCCCAATGCGCGCGTTGTCATCAAAGTTAATTGAAATGTTGAGCGTAATTGTTGCGATTCCGTTTCTCTCTTTATAAATTTTCTGTTGCTTTTGCCCCGCCCCGGCCCGTCAGCGTCGGCCGCGTCTGGCCTCACCGGCGGCTTTGCGGAAACGATTGTGGGCACCGCTGCCAAATTGTTTGCTGGCCACCAACAGAGCCGTGGAGCCGGCAACCTCATCCTTTTCGGGCAGATGCGCCACATGCAGTATGTCCCAGAGCAGCTTACCGTTCTCCTGTGACTGCAGCAGCTCGGACAACTCTGTCTGGCTGCGCTGCAGCAGCTGGCGCAGACTGCCGCCGTGGCGGAGCAGCCGGTGCACGTTGCTGGTGTGGACGCCAGGCAGACGCAGCAGAAAGTCATGTATCGCATTATTAAACTGCAGCTGTTCGCCGGCCAAGGGGCCGGACGGATCGTCGCTGCCGAGGGCGACGGCCACCGTGGGATTCGGTTCGGGTTTGCCCAGCTTTAGCTCCTCGAACAGCTGGGCCGTTGCATACGGATTTGGCGACCAGATCAGACGCAGCCGCGGAAAGTGCAGCGTGAGCAGCTGCAGCTTCTGCATTATGTCCGCATTGGTGGCCGTCGTCTGCTGCGACAACATGAACTTGCCCTGGAGATGAAACGGACGGTTCTGATCGAACTCGATCAGCAGTATGGGCTTCTGATAGTAGCGCTGCATCTGCACGCATTGATTGTACAGCCGGCCCGAGTTGAGGGAGCCGATCAGATCCGAGATGGACTTGCGCTCCACGCACACCTCCGGCGTCAGTATGTAATCGCCAATGGCGATGGTCAGCGGCAGCACCTCCAGGCCGCGTCGATGTATCAGGCAGGGCAGGTCCGAACGGAACTCGCGCATATCCACAATCACCTTCGGCGTTACCCGTTCGACGGCCAATGCAGCGCCCATTGCGGCGCCCTGGCGTGTCTTCGCATTCGAGGACTCCTCGTCGTCGTAGCACTTGTAGAGCACAAAGGCCTCGTCTGTTTTGCCATCCTGGTACTCGGGTATGACCATTTTCTGTGAATGAAGAGCACATTAGTATAGAAAAATTTAAATTTTTCAAAATGTATAATTTTTAAATACCAATTAAATATAGAGGACAAACCATGATCAAAATGCCATCAAACACGAAAATCGGTTTTGTTTTGACAAAGTTATGGGCGTTTGAAATATGGGAGCTATGGATCCGAGAGCTTTATATGTCTAAATTTTTTTCAATTTTGGCATGATTTTTGACAAAAAATTTGACCCTCTCAGAATCACTTTTGATGTTGTTTTTTATGCTAATTGTGACAACCACAATCGATTAAAAATATAAATTTGCATTTCTAAATTTTGAAAAAAAAAATTTTCCCAAAATGAGTAAGGGGGGAGTACATGATATTTTCCGAAAAAAATCCAAAAATTTTAATTTTTCAAAATTGTAAATTTTTAAATGCCAATTTAATATAGAGGACAAACCATGAACAAAATGCCATCAAACACGAAAATCGGTTTAGTTTTGACAAAGTTATGGGCGTTTGAAATATGGGAGCTATGGATCCGAGAGCTTTACATGTCAAAATTTTTGTCAATTTTGGCATGATTTTTGACAAAAAATTTAACCCTCTCAGAATCACTTTAGATGTTGTTTTTTATGCTAATTGTCACAACCACAATCGATTAAAAATATAAATTTGCATTTCTAAATTTTGAAAAAAAAATTTTTCCCAAAATGAGTAAGGGGGGAGTACATGATATTTTCCGAAAAAAATCCAAAAATTTTAATTTTTCAAAATTGTAAATTTTTAAATGCCAATTTAATATAGAGGACAAACCATGAACAAAATGCCATCAAACACGAAAATCGGTTTAGTTTTGACAAAGTTATGGGCGTTTGAAATATGGGAGCTATGGATCCGAGAGCTTTACATGTCAAAATTTTTGTCAATTTTGGCATGATTTTTGACAAAAAATTTAACCCTCTCAGAATCACTTTTGATGTTGTTTTTTATGCTAATTGTGACAACCACAATCGATTAAAAATATAAATTTGCATTTCTAAATTTTGAAAAAAAAAATTTTCCCAAAATGAGTAAGGGGGGAGTACATGATATTTTCCGAAAAAAATCCAAACATTTTAATATTTCTAAATTGTAAATTTTTAAATGCCAATTTAATATAGAGGACAAACCATGATAAAAATGCTAATTGTGAGAACCACAATCAATAAAAATATAAATTTGCATTTCTAAATTTTGAAAATTTAGCTTCTTATAATAATCAGTCAATCAGTCCTGTCAATCAACATTCAGTCAAGCCACAAATATCGCATAGGATATCAGGCAAGACCATTTCAAGTTAATTTTGTTTGATGATAGTCAGATAGTGATCATGATCATTTTGATCTTTACTCACGCTTTTGGTATCGATGATCAGCTCAAAGGCGGACTTCTCGCGCCGCAGACTGGTCAGGTAGGACTGCTCCTCGACCGTGCGGGCGTGTATCAGAAAATAGATTTTCATGCGCTCGGCGGGCGGGCGACGACGACGCGCCTCAAAGACCTCCAGCTGCCGGATGGCGGTCACATTCGTATTGTACATGACGACATAGTGGGGCTGGAGCTGCTCGAGCATGTGCTCCAGGGCCATGGCGCCCTCCCGTTCCGTCTTGAACGTCTGCAGGCAAATGCAGGGCTGCCTGTGCGTAGCCAGCGCAGCGGACACATCGAACTGTTCCAGTTCGGGTATGATCTCGAAGATGGAGGCATTCGGATCGGGATCGTTGGGCACGGCCTGCGTCATGGTTAGCATGTAGCTCTCCTCGAACAGCTGCAGATGCTGCAGTTGCGCCTCCGCATCCGTTTCGCCCAGCAGCTGGGAGAGCTCATCCAGAGCTGGTTCCGTTGCCGCCGGCTTGGGCGCAAGAACGGGCACCGCTGGCGCCTTGGCATCCGCCGTGCCAGCGGCTTCGGCCATGGCGCCCGTTTGGCTCTCCTGGGCAAATCTCTCGCTCAGCTTGCCCACGAGCACCTCGTGGCGCATGGCCTGCTGCAGCAGAAAGCGGGCGCTGCCCTGCGTCAGATACTGCTTCAGCTGGTAGCAGCCGCGCGCATCCTGGCAGAGTATCAGCACCTTGGGCGGCTCCAAATGATCGGGGCCACGGCGACGCCGCATGTCGCCGGGTATATCGTGGGTGAGCAGCTCGCTGAGCGCTTGCCACTTGGGACACGGCTCCGGCTCGAATTCTGTGTGCCAAAGAGATTAAGTTGTGGCAACCACCCGCAGCTGCTGCGACAACTCACCATTTTGTCCGTTGTAGACGCGCTGCTTGGAGAGCATGAAAATCTGCTCGGCCGCATCGAGCAGCGTCCACCCGGAGTTGCTAATGGCGTACTCTGTGCCCCGGTAGCGTTTAATCAATGCGTAGGCGCTAACTGCATCATCGTACATGGTGGAGCTGAAAAATATAAATTAAATGTATGCAACTAATTGATTGATTGACTGATGATTGAAGCACAGCAAAAGCCAAAAGAGATAGGATGATATAATATGTATGTGATTGATTGATTGACTGACTTAGTGATTTGCTGTGTTAACTTTAAATATAGAAGTCCTACGTCCTAGCTGACTGATCGACTGATTGATTGATTGATAGATTCAATCATAGGAACTAGGAAGCTGGATATACTTTCTTTATATTTTAAACGGTGTTTTCTAAGAAACCGACTGACTACATGTTTGATTGACTGATTGATGGTCGATGAATGAAATGCATGCAAAAACAAGGTACCCACATCATGAGACTGCGCAGAATCTTGAGATCGGCCACAATAAGCTTCGTTTGCGAGTTGAGCTGATGCCAGATGCAGTCGAGTTGCGCCTGCAGAATCTTGTGAAACTTTTTGGTCACACAATTCTCGACGGTGACCGCCTCCATGTCGACGGTGCGATTGATGCGCTTGATCTCGCGCACCAGAAAGTTCATAATGTCCAGAATGTGTGACTGGATAGAGCTCATGCGCGTGCTGAGCGGCACGTGCAGCTCAATGGTCTGCGCCTGCCACGGATGCAGTGCACCGCGCACGGTGGCATGAAAGCGGGGCCAAATGTACAGCTGCTTAACGAACAGATTGCGCATGGTGCGCTCAATGTGCGCATAGCCAATTGTGAAGGCTTCCGGGCTGGACGAGAATGCCTTGATGAAGCCCGTCTTGTTCCGCTGGCGATACAAGCGCAATGCGAACGCCTCCTGGCAGCTCTCAATGATGCTGTGCGCGCGCAGCACCACGATTCCCGTTATCAGCTCAATCGGGATGCGCTGCTTGAGCAGATCGACCACCAGTATGCGCGTCGATATAAACTGCAGACCGCCCTCCAGATAGACGCGTTCGCTGTCAAGTGTGAGGAGTTTTAGAGAGATTCTATGCAGAGTAGTGCTAACTTACCGCTCTGCGGCCGTGTTTGCCACCTCGTGCACATATTTTGCGTCCAGCCTGGACTTGTAATACTGCTCCTCCCAATCGGAGCTATTGATCACCAGCAACAGATTGCCCGCGTCGCTGTAGACCTTCAGTATGTTCAACACCACGCGCTCAAAGCTGAGTCCCCTGTGGTAGTTTTTTTTTCAAATTATGCGCTCTACTTGGTTTTCGGCTTCGGTGTACTCACTTGGCGCACACCAGCAGCCCGTCGGCATGCACCAGGTCCAGGAACATTTGCTTCTCGTACTCCAGCAGCTGCACATCTTTGCGCAACAGATATTCCTCGGCTGTCACCAGGTTGGCCAAATCCTCATCCTCCAGATTGAAGCCCGGCTCTGCAGCTGCTTCTGCTGCTTCCGCGGCTGCCCCTGCTGCTGCAGCCGCTTCTGTGCCCGCCTCGACATCTGTTTCTGCATCTATTTCTGCAACTGCAATTGTTTCGGCCTCCGACTGCGACATGGCGCAACAATTTCACAAATAAACAAAACAAAAAAGCCGGTAATCGCTTATCGATAGTACAATCATGCAAATGTTATGCAGCTCACGCACGCTACGACTGCTTGACAGCGTATATTGAACAACAGACGTAAAAATGTATATATAATGAAGGTATAATAAAAGGTAATAAACACAAAACAATAAAAAATAATATAAAAAATATGCTACATATACTTGTATACTTATACGAATTAAGAGCACATATACTCATTAAGTAAAAGTCTAAAAGCCATCAAGCAAACAATTTGACAGTACGACCAGAGTTGTGTCGTGCTTTTGCGCAAATAGAATCGGTGCTATCGATATGCAATACGCACTGACAATCAGTGTTGTACATTGTAGTTCAATTAAAAAGGTATCTTCAGCCTATCTATTTTTATTGAGCGGACGAATCGCTCTTTTATTTTGTTTGTTCCTACGCTTAAGTTCTTTAATCGTTCGTTTATCGAGTTTAAGTCCCAATTCGGTTAAATTACATAAATTATGTATAAAATAATATTTTTATTATTTAATTTTAATTTTCGTTTGATGTCACATTTGAGCCTGGCGCCATAAAAGGCAGATGTAAAAAAAAGTATGGTGAATCAAAACCAAAGAGGCAAACGAATGATAATGCGACTCAAACGAACGATGAACTATAATCTGGGTTCATGGGTAGTTCAATCGTACTAGTTCTGAACGATTCGACCCAATCGTTGATAATATCAACCCACCGGCTTGACGAGCACGTGCGTATCGGCATTCAAATAGAATTGAGTCAGTTCTGATTTAATTTTGCTTTAAATAATTATAAATAACAAAAAGCCAACGCTAAATGGCAGACGAGGTCTCAGCGTATGCAGCGTACAGCAAATCGCCGCGGCCAAAAAAAGCAGCCAAAAAAGCACCAAAGCAGATAGCAAAGCGAGCGCCAAAGAAATCACCACAAAAGCGGAATAACGGTGCCGCTATCAAACGCCAAAATGGCGCACAAAAGAAGAAGAACAGCAGCGGCAGCAGCTTCACAGACGCTTCACGGTCACGAAAGGAGCAACTGAATAATACAGCTGAATTAGCCCAACAAATGGCGCACCTGGTCAGCAAGCGGGGTGAGCAGAATTTCAATGCGGATGGAGACAGCAGCGATGACAGCTCCTACGACGACTTTGATAGCAGTGGGAGCGTCAACGGTTGCTGCGGCGAGAGCGCCAGTGAAAGCGGCAGTGAGAGCGGAAGCGAGAGCGATGATGATGGCACCGCGAGTGCAAGCGAGACCGGCTCATCTCCAAACGGTTTCCAGAGCGAGATCGGCAATTCCAGCTCTCAATTCAGCGGGGAATATACGCTGAACAGCAACGCCAGCTGCAGCGACAGTCCTGCCAGCGCCAACGCCAACGCCAGCTCCAGCTCCAGCTCCCCTTCTCCCGCTCCCGCTCCGTCCGCGGCAGCAGCCAGACGCAAAGCGCCCAAACGCAGCGAGCTTTTTTCCAGCGATGCCGATCCAAACAACAACAACAACGGCAAGCCGCCATCTGCCAAGCAGCAAAAGCTTGAAATGCAGCAAAAGCTCAAAGAAAAGCGCCAACAGGCACAGGAACAGCGCACAGCGGCAGCGGCGCAGCGGGTGAAGGCGGCGCCGTCCTGTCTGCTGCCGCGTCCAACGATAAATGCGTCGATCAAATCGTGTCCGCTGCCAGCCAAAGAGACCGCGAAGGCGAAGCCGCCGGGCCCCAAATCGTGTCGCCTGCCCAGCAAAAATGCAGTCAAAATGGCCGACAAGATGGCGACCAAGTCGTGCCCGTTGCCGCGCAAAAGCGAACAGCAACAAAAACAACAGCCGGAAAGCAAACGGAAAACCGTAACGGAAACGGAGCCGGCACGTCCGCCGGTGCATCTCATGGACAGCATTGCGGAGGGCAAACGTGTGCTCTTCTGGCTGCTGAATCCGATTAAGCCGGAGGAGTTCTTCGGCAAGTACTGGGAGCGCAACGCGTGCCAGGTGAAGCGCAGGCAGGAGCAATATTTCGCACAGTTGATCTCCTTCAAGATGATCGACGAGATGCTCATCCGGAACCATTTGGAGTTCACCACCAACATCGATGTGACCAGCTACAAGAACGGCATACGCGAGACCCTCAATCCAGACGGACGTGCGATGCCGCCAACCGTGTGGGGCCACTACGGCGACGGCTGCAGCATACGCATCCTCAATCCCAGCACCTATCTGAGCGGTCTCCGCCAGCTGTGCACCGTGATGCAGGAGTATTTCCACTGTCTGGTCGGGGCGAACGTCTACCTGACGCCGCCAAACAGTCAGGGCTTTGCGCCGCACTACGACGACATCGAGGCGTTTGTGCTGCAGGTGGAGGGACGCAAACGTTGGCGTCTCTATGATCCACCGCAGCCAAGTGATCTGCTCGCGCGCGTCTCTTCGGGCAACTACAAGCAGGAGCAGCTGGGCAAGCCGATCTTTGATGCCGTCCTGGAGCCGGGCGACATACTCTATTTCCCACGGGGCACCGTTCACCAGGCGGTCACCGAGCAGCAGCAGCACTCGCTGCACATCACTCTCAGTGTCTATCAGCAGCTGGCGTACGCCAATCTACTGGAGAAGCTGATGCCCGCCGTGCTGGAGCGCGCCATCAAGCACCATTTGAGTCTGCGTCGTGGCCTGCCGCTGCACACGTGGCAGCACTTGGGCCTGGCCCGCGGCGGACAGCAGAGCGAGCTGCGGACGCATTTGCTCGACAACACGAAGCGTCTTGTGCAGCACTATCTTGTGCCCAGCGACGCCCAGATTGACGCCGCCGTCGATCAGCTGGCCAAGCGCTTCCAGCACGAGGCCCTGCCGCCCGTCATCCTGCCCGAGGAGGGGCTGCGCACCGTGTTCGGTTCGCGCAGCCAAACGGACGCACACGGCCAGTGCCTGTGCGACTACGAGCTGACCGAGCGGACGCGCGTGCGCCTGCTGCGCGCCAACATCCTGCGGCTCGTGGCCGAGGGCAACAGCCTGCGCGTCTACTACTACGTGGACAATGCACTCGAGTACTGCAAGCACGAGGCCAACTTCATGGAGATCCAGGCGACGGAGGCGGCCGCCGTGGAGGCGCTGATCAGCACATATCCCAGCTACCTGAAGATCGCCAATTTGCCGCTGCGCAGCGCCGAGCGTCGCATCGAGGTGGCCACCGCGCTCTGGGAGCGCGGTCTCCTCATGACCGAGCAGCCCTTCAAAGAGTCCAATTAGCGTCGGAACTCTCCATTGTTATATCGATATTTTTTTTATAGAGTTTTATGCACTTTTATAGAAATGCGATTCAATTTTTTGTTTGTGCCACGTTTGCAATTCATGCGCATCCACATACAAGATATATATGTCTATTTTTTTTTGTAATCATCCCTAATTGTTAATAATAATAAAAACTATGCATTAACTAGACTAATCTTTAATTCCCTAAAATGGTATTAGTCTTCGCTCGCTAGAAAATATAGTTTTCCAACAGAAGTTCTCTTCTCTTTCTATGCAAAACTTCTATAAAAAATGTCAATGTCACATTTTAAATTTAAAAGATAAATATTTAACGTTTATAGGGAAATATTTAGTTTTCTCTTTTTTTCTATATTTAGTTAAGAGTTGGGATTATTTTCATTACTGTAAACTTAAGTCCGCTCTATTCAAAAAGAAAATAGTTTTGGTTCGGCTGGTTTGATTATAAAAATAACTTGAATAAATTAATAAATCCATTGAAAGCCCGTTTATTCCTGTGCTACATTATGTAGATTTTAAAGATCAACCCAATCACAAGTGGACATCTTCACAGTCTTAGCACTGTAGAATAACTGGTTTCCACTGGAAAGCAGCGGGAACTTGTAAATCCCACGGAAGAACTGTCTTTATCGAGGAAACCTCTACCCTCAGATACAGAGCACATATGTATATATTTGACTTAGACTACATATATATATATAAAAACACAAAGGAAAACAAGGGAAATCCAGGGCACCTTTCAATGTTCTTTCCCACGCTGCCGCCTCAAGCGCTACGGATTCTCTTGCGCTCGCGATACAAACTCTCCTTTTGTACTGCAAAAAATTATAATATAGTTAGCGGAACTGGCTTGAGGCATAACTGTCCAATAGGCCACTCACTGTAAGGATCGAACCGAATCAGCTCCAGTTTATCCGCGAGGCGCTCGCGGAACGCGTTGAATTGATGGCCGCTGACCACGCTTTCCAGTAATACCATGATGCGCCTGTGTATAAATACGGGATTTTTGTATTGAATACAGCGGGAAATAATATTAAATACCCGACAGTCACTTACTTGCTCTTTACTTTCTTAAACAACACATTTGTCAGCCTCATTTTTGTTAGAAAAAATCGTGTTTATTTAAACTTATTTTCTAGCAAGTAACACCTGAAAATTGTTGTGCAAGCCGACAGTAATAAAGCGCTAAAAAATGCCAGAAACAGCTGACAGCCAGCGAAGTTATCGGGTGCTTATGTTAGTGCTGTAAAACTGCGCGCGCAATTCAATATATGTTTATTTTTATTTTATTTATATTTTTATTTAGTTTATTTTTATAGCTTAATTATAAATTTGATCAAATTATTTGTGTTGTATTTATTTTTAGCTGGTACTTGATATCGATCTCAAGAATTATTCTTTAAAAATAAAGGCACTGAAAAAATGCCAAAAACAACTGACAGGTATTAATGTTATCGTTTGGCTCTGTAATCGCTGCGCGCGCAATTTGAATTGTTTATTTTGTTGTAAATTTTATGCTTTAAGTTAGCTTTGAGTATATCTTCTTATTGATTTGCTTATTTATGCTTTAAAAAAAAAAATGTACTTGCTTGTCACTAAAGCACTTAAAAATAAAAAAATAAAAACGAGCACCCCACACCCCGTCGATTGCAGTGCGCAACACAAGTGTTACCCAACAGCGCGCGGATTTCAAAATATGTTTTCCTTTGCTTCTTCTTTTATTTGTTTGTTTTGCATTTATTACCTTGAGCTTGCTGCAAATCTAGCTTAACCTTCGGCAAATATGTAAGTCATGTGCACTCACGTTCCGGTGAAGCCCTCGCAAGGCAAAAATTAATCCACTTACGACGCGAATTAGCGCACAGTCAAAGCAAAGCAAACACTGCAAGTGCCATGTAACAGCCCGTGTCCGTGTCGAGGCCCGTGAGGTCGCCGGCGGTGCCCCTGCCCTTGGTTGGGGCCGACTAGACAAAGTCAAGTCAGACCGCTGCTTCACATCAATAAGCCAGCCAAAAAGCTGGACAACGTGGGTGCAAGGGCAGAAGATGGGTTTCCTTTCCGTTTCCGTTTTGTTGCGCTGGTCGTTAAATAGCTTAAGCTGATACAAATTAAATTAAATGAATACATACCAAGTAATACCGCACCAGGGCGCTCATTGTCAGGGTCAAAGCGTCAGAAGGAGCGAAACACGAGCGCACTTCGGTTCGGCTGCACGCACACATAACCTCAAACAATGACGCCAATTGGCACAAAAGCTTAAATGTGTAATCCCGCCGACAATGACTGTGACTTGACTGTAACGGTATTGAGGGGGGCGTATTACCGTGAAGGTAAGGTCAACAGCATCAGCAGCAACAAGAGCTAAGTAAACCAAATTTATGAATTTGAAAAGATACATATGCATATATATACGCATATTGGTATGTAGTATATAAAATACATAACATAAAATATAATCAGCTCGCCCGCTAAGGAAGCAGTAAGAGCGTTAATTTGCCGTTATATGCCGTTGTCAGCTCACGTGCTTTCGACCGTTGTCCAACACTAATGCCAAAAAGCACGTGCCGCATCTCGCTCGCACCTGTGCTAAACCCTTGCTGCCTTGAATGCAGCCAAGCTTTGGCAAGCGCCACCTTTAGAAACCAAACAAAAACATGACTACACACACACAGAGAAACAAACGCGGCGAGCCTGCCACTATGCAGCCCAAAAAAGTAGACTAATAATATTAATCTTCTAATTAAGCGCGGCAATATATATTATGTATATATGTGTGTGTCAAACTAATAAATATTTCTAGAGTTATTTATTGAAAATGTGTTAAATTTTGAGCGCTTTTAGCTAAATATGCTAGTGTATTATTGTGCTAGACGCGTCTGTGCGTCTCAACAGCAAGCACAACGCATTCAATGTTCAGCTGCTGTCGTCGTCGCACTTGTAGAGCTTTTTACGCGGATAGGGCTGAAGCTGAAGCTAAAGCTCGTGCGCCAACGACAAACGTCATCGTGTAAATAAACGCAAGTTCAGTTCACCAACGACACTCGTGCGAGGCGGATGCAGAGCGCGCAATACTCTGCACAGTGCCATTCAAACATTCAAGTAGACAGGAGTAGTAAGAAAAAGTTGCCTTTTTTGAATGTGAAGGCGAGCCCAAAATAATGACAACAACAGCAACAACAGCAACTAGAACAACAGTTTAACTTAAAGCACGCACATTTTGCTGCCTTCTACCAGCTCGTGTTCCTGTTGTTGCTTTTGTGGCTGCTGTCTGAGTTAAAGAAAACAATAACAGAATATTTTTTGTTTTTTTTTTGTCTCGCGTGGTGCGTGTAAATAAATAAAAGCGGAAAGCAACTTTTTCTTGCTACAACTGATTTGTTGTTTAATTGTTATTTTTTTTTTTTTTGCAAATTTTTTCATGTGTTTACCACAACAACAACACCAAACAAAAATGATAGCCGTGTAAATTAAAGTGCAGAGCCAAACAAAAAAATATTAATATACAAAAAAACAAAAATATAAACAACAAAATCACACAGACACGATTTGTATATTTTGTGGCAGCAGCGCAGCTGACGCCAACGTCAGCGTCGACAGCGGTAAGCATTCACCAAAAAAAAACCAACAACAAACAAATAAAAAAAGAACCGTTTGCATTGCACAAATCCAGCTTATGCGCGCTCTCTTTGCCGCTCTCTTTAACTCTAACTGCTGCTGTTTGTTTGTGTGTGTGTGTGTGTGTGTGTGTGAGTGTGAAATCTTGCTGTGATACATATGCAAGTGTGCGTGTGCTAGTTGTGAATGCGGCAATTCATGTTTTTGCTGCGCGCTTTTAGGCGCGCCCTCGCCAAACTCTTCAAATGCAGCCAAAAAAAAAAACGCGTCGCAAAAACAACTAATTAAAATGTCCGCAACTGTCAGACGCAGGCAGCAGCAGCAGCAGTACCCACCCTCCCCCTACCATGCCCATTACCATCCTCATCCTCTTTACAGCGTCCTTGGCCATGCGCCCACGCAATTGCATTCACAGTTGCAGTCGACGTCGCTGTCGACGTCGCAGTTCCCTTTTTTTGCCGTTCCGTTTTCGCATTGTTTTTGCTACTGCTGCTTTTACCCAGAAATTGCAATATCTATGCGAACTTTTTACCATTATCACAGCATATATTAAAAAACACTTTCACGCTACCCTGTACTCTCATTGTAAGGGTGGGCCTAATCGACTTCTGGTAATGTAACAGGCAAAATGAAGCATCACAGATCCCAGAAAGTATTGAGTAAATATAAATTAAATATAAATATACATATATATATATATATATATATATATATACATATGTATATATAGTTATATATATATAACGTATATCCCCATATACTAACGTACCCCTACGATATTTTTATCGGGCGAAAATTCTTATTTTTAATAATAATCCTTATTTTTTGTGTTTAATATTTATAGCTCAAAAATAATAAGAACAATAATGCTTGCGGTCCTGGATATTTCATGATCTTGTCCAACCAAAACTAAATTGTTTCTTTTCTTCGTTTTTACCATGTTATCAACATAAGGAAATTAAAAAAAAAATTGCATTACTATTTTCAATGAGATTAAATGTATTTGAAGCGAATTGAAAGTTATGATGTTGTAGTTATTATTAATTTATTAATATTTTTCTGAATATCGATAAAAACGATTCTCAACGATCGTGTTTGTGGTGCACCTATATATATCAACCGTTCTCGTTTAGAGTCAGTCCACTGATCAAAACTTTAATCTAGAACAATTAATAGCTTTTCCCGAATTTGCTTGTTCGATTTTTATCGATTTCAGGCTGCGGCATATTTCTTAGATTTCGTAAAAAATACACAAGAGATAAGTAAAACAAACATTAAGCTTTTGCAAAGTCATATAACAAGGAAAATATATATACATAAAATTTATATACGAAATTTATATACATACATAGATATATATGTATATTCGAAATTTATATACGAAATTTCCATGACCCAAAAGTTAAAATGTCAGTTAACTTTATATGGTATATGGCATTTATTTTAATATAATTTGTATGCCAAGGAAATGTTAATAAGTTCAAACAATAAAAATAAAAGTCCAAGATTTAAATAAGCAGAAAAAAGTATTTTTTTTTTTTGGTACAGGGCATCTGCTGGTCAAACAATATCGACTAATTTAACCAGAAATCATAATATCTACTATTTTACTAGAAAATACTTCATTTTGTAGAAATATTCAACTCAACATTTTCAATTTGTTTTTCATATGAACTCCTGGTTCGTGGAAAATTTTGTTTTCACAACGTGATGGAAATTCAAAGGGTTTTCACTGACTTGCTGCTTGAATTATTTTCATTTAAAATGAATAAATCTCCCCTCCACCCACCCTCCCCCTAGAACAAACAGTTTTTAGAACGTAATCAAAATCAGTCGACGCTTATTCGTTTAATCCCTAGAAAGTAAAACTCATTTGAACGAATCAACTGTGAATACCAAGAAACTTTCCTAACGGTATTCAAAGGGTCTAGAATTTCAATTTGTCTAAGGTTTCTATCGTAAATAGAATACGAGGAAATCGAGAAGCGAAATTCAAAATGAAAATTACGTGGAATAAATATATGATGAGGGATAAACAGATAGAAAAATTTAGAGAGTACAGTTTCCGCGTAGAAAATCAGTATACATGTATGTACATACATATGTATATATATATGTAGTTGAAAGGAGAGTCAACATAATAATATTAAATAAATATGTATATTAATGCGACTTTTAAGTCAATATTTAATTACTACTAGCTGGTTTTACCAACTGTTTTTCAAAACTCTGTGTGTGTGTACACGTCCATTTTCCAGCATAGCTGAAACACGTTAAAATTGTATTAGTTATAGCTATTATATGTATTTACTATACAATTATTATACCATTTTTTAAACATTTTTATACCCTTAACCCATTGTGGGTATAACAGGGTATAATGGTTTTGTGCAAATGTGTGTAACAAACAGAAGGAGGCATCACCGCCTTATAACGTATATACATACATACATATATTCTTGGTCAGCATCAATAGCCTTTCCGTCTTATCGTCGATTTCTGAGACTACAAAACTTAAAAACAATCGCATAGTACATATGCACATATATAGAACATTTTCATTTCAATATAATTGTTTCGACGAATCCTGTTTTCAAAATAAATTTTAATTTATAAAATCCCAATATTTGTTATGCACTATACACTACTTTATTTACCTGACTTCATTGTAAGTTAAATGAAAATGATATTGGGTATTTTATTGGGTATTTAAAACAAATACAACAAACAAAAAATATTAATGATTTTCTTAAAATATGAATTTAGGATGTACATAGATGTCGTCTAATGCTCTTAAAATATACATTTTACTTTCTAGACAATTAAAATATTTTTAAAATTCCTTATAAACATTAATTTAAGTTTAAAAGTTCCTTAAACACTTTCTGAGAAAACTCTAAAAAAAAAATCCAACAAATCTCTTATGTATATTTCCCTCATATTGTGCTTTAACACAGTTAACGAGAGTTTCATAATAACAGCTGTTGTCATATTCCGCTCACACAAAAGCTTCGCAAGATCAGCCTCAGCATCCTGGCCGTGCTGATCAAACTTAAGCTCAAGCATTTTCGCAGCGACGGCGAGGCTGGCTGCGACTGCGACGCTGACTGGCAGGTGAAACACGTAAATAAACAAATGTCTCGGCAGGGAAACTGAGGCGTTTGTTTAGGTAGAGGGATGCGCTAGAGGTAGCGGGACGCTCGCGTTCGGCACACAAGATACATAAGTAAATGAATAAATAATGTAAACAAAATATTAAATTAGAAGAAAATTTACTTACGCGCACGCCGACGCAAGCACAATAGAATGGAGCACAGTGCGAGAGAGGTGCGAGAAGGCGAACACAAAAGCACTGTACATAAGTGAATTGTGCAGAGGCGCATAAGCAAATAAAGCAAAAACAATTTACACGCACTCTCTGCAGCAGCTGCTGTTGTTGCTGCTCTTTGCGAGTACAGTTTAAGCAGCACAGGCCAGCAATGCAGCCACTTGTTCCTTTCATTCTTTCAGCCGCAAAATCAGCAACACCAAACATATTTGTGCTTTGCTGGTGCAAATACTCTCGAAATTTATAAGCCAAGGGGCGGGTTTTTATTAACCAACAAATGTAGTTATTATTAATTTTAGAGTTTATCTTAGTAAACAGTGCGTCAAACAATTATTCAAATACATTTATCTGTTATAAATAAAGATACACAAACATATGTATTCATAATTACAGGGTATTTTAGTATCGTTCATTCGGTTAGGGCTTCAGTGTTTTTGTTTGCCTGGCTGCTTGATGTGAAGATTGTGCAATAAAGCAACAATAACAAACAATTGCCGCCGTTACAGCGGCCGCACACACACACACACACACACACGTACACACAGTTAAAGATAAATACAGATATGCACATAGAATGGTGTGAGCGCGCAAAATTATTAAATTTGCACTCTCTTTGCCGCTCTCTCTCTCTTTCGATCGGCACCCACGCATACGCTCCCTTGCACGCTCATACTCTCTCTGTCTCTCGCACTCTAGCTCTCTCACTACACTTTCGTCTTCGTTGTGCTTTGATAAACGGATGGTGGCAGCAGCAAAAGCAAATGCAAGGCGTGCGTATCCATTGCTGCGCTCTCAGCCGGTCAGTTGTTTGGCTGAGCTTTTCCCGTTAGCCCGCTCGCACTCGCAGTCGCGCACATTGCCCGATAAACACAACAAAAGCAAAGAAAGAAAAAAACAGAAGCCGCGTCACGGCGACGTCGGCAACGTGTTTCGGTTTCGATTGTTTGGCAGGGCAAAGAAATAAATAAGCTCTAAATAAAGTTACTTGTTATATGTATGTATGTATGTGCCTACCGTTCACACATACGGCCGTGCAAATGTGTGCGTGTGCGAATTCTTGTTGAGGTGATCTCCAAATGTTGTTGTTGCTTTTTGTTTGTTTCCAGTTTGTTCATGTGTTTGTTTATGTGTGTGCGTACGATAAAAATGCAACAAATTAGCAGGCATAGCGATAGCAAAAACAACACGCAGGTGTCAATTGCTTGAAGAGCAGCCAGCCGCAAAGAACGAACGAGCGAGCGAGTGAGAGAGTAAGGGAGAGGGAGAGAGAGAGAGAGCGAAAGCGCGCCATGCCGATTGCCCCGTAGGTGAGTGTGTGTGTTTTTTTGTTTAGCACAGTGCATTTCAAACTGTGAGCGACTTAGCTACTTACTAAAATTGAGTCAGTGAGTTTTGCAAACACTTTAGCCGTGCGAATGTACATTATAAGTATATAATTCAAGCCGCACTGTGTCATACCCTTAGCCCCAAAATTTCTGTGAATTTATTGTTTATTAAACTAATGCAAATATTGTGAAAATAATATAAATATAATTAAACCAAACTTTCTCAATTTAATAGTCTTATAAAAATAATGTAAAAAAATATAAGTAAATATGAAAATAGTATACAATAATAATAGCAATGACAGTAGACTTAGATATGTATGTATATGTGTATTATGTGATATAGTTATAGTTAGCTAGATAAATATATTTACATATGATATATTATTTTAATAGATAACAAATTATTTTAAATTTCTTAGAACTGACATATCATTTATGACACTAAAACCCCAATCTAAATTTAAATTTTATTCAATACTTTTGTTTTACTCTACAAAGCTAAGATATTTACATAGAATTATATACTAATTAATGAATTACTATATCTCTTTGAATCTAGAGACCTAAAAATTCGATATGCACTAACTCATATATAAAACTATTGATATAACGAATTGTTAAGTAAATATACAAAATCTCATCAAACTTGGTGACTAGAAAAAACAACTTGTATTCTTAAATAAGATTTACAGTTATACTAAAAAAATATTGATATATATAATAAATAATGCAGAATTAGAAAAGTCAAAAAGTCAATAAGTCAAATAGTATGACTAAATTCCAGGGAATGTAATTATTATAAGTTGTATTATTAAAACTAGACGGTATTGTTTGTTCACAAGGCTAAGGTTAAGTTTAAGTTATATTATTAACACACACGCCATAATCATTATTTTTAAGCAATAAATGTAAAACTTAAAATTAATGATTATGAACTGAGTTTTATTTATTTTTTTTTTAAATAATAATTTATGACTTTACATACATATCCAATTTTCATTAAAAAAGTTAGAAAATTTTTGTTAGTTTTTTTAATTAATTTTCAAAATTGTTCAATTAATTTTAAACATCTCAGTAAATATACATAGATGATCCAAAAATAAGCGAACTGGTATAATTAATTTTTTACAAGGCTATTCTAATTGGATGGTTTTATTGGTAAAAAAATAAAAATAATTATTATTTACGGTCCCTGTTAAATCTATGTGTACATATGGCACTCGCTTACAAGTGAAATGAATTCTAGACTCCGCAATATAAACAGTCGACAGGTGTTTGCTGATAGTTTTATGTGCCCATGGCATACACGCACACACACAACATACAACATACACACACGCACACATGAGTTATAAGCACGCGGCATATTGAATTACATTACAAACTATTTTGTTTAATTAAAGTCGCGCTGCGGTTTGCACCTTTCGCATTTCATGATTGTTATTGTTGTTGCCATTTGTTATTGTTATAGTTTTTGTTGCCTGGCATTAGACTGATGAGAATGCCAATTTTATTTGCCATCATTTCCATTTCCATTTTCATTTGCACAATTCGCCAAACGAGCTGTGCAAATGTCAGAAGCTATTTGTCTTTGTGGTCAAGACCTCAAGGTCCCCCGCTGCCCCCGTGCAACCCCGCCCACTCCCCGGACAGAGCCCCACCTTTAGTAACAATTATTGTATTATGCACTAATTGAGTTAATAATAAGTTCAAGTGCACACCCATGCGATACCCTGTACCCTTTTTTATTTACCTCATATACCTTTGTTTATTCTTTAACTGAAAGGTTATGAAAACATTTTTCAAACCGTTAAACTAAGCATTTCATCGACATAATATATATTGTAAATATAGATGTAAATTTAAATTAAAGTCGATAATAATCGATTTTAAAGATTTTCAGTATAAAAATTTCAATACACCCTCTATTAAAATTTTTTCACTATGTTCAGGATATAGAAAAAAAAATTCGTTGCATTTGTTCTTTTTTGCTGTTGTTTGCTGTTATTTGCTATTTTTTTTTGCTGTTATTAAGTTTAATATAATTTGCTTTTATTCATTATATATTGTTTTTGATGGACATGGTTACTTTGGAATCGTAAGTATACACATAGATAAAAATTCGTCCAGACGACAATTTAGTGCACTTTATCTGACAGAAATTTTGGGTGGATCCAGTGATAAACTTACAAGAAGAAGGAGGAAAAAATGAAGAATTGAAGCGAAGGAGATAATAAGTAAAATGTAAAAGTACATAACATTCACCAATCCATATAGATATAGAAATTGTCCAATGACAAGGCCTGCATCATTCCTAACTCATCTCTGATTTAACAGATATAACCTATAAACCTGTAATATGTATTATATATATCATATATCTATATATGTATGTCTCTATGTATTCTCAATAGAGGGCGCCGATCAGTAGCATAATTGTTAAATAGATGCCCACCGATGGCAACGTCGGTGTCGATACCGGACCGTGCAGTATATAGTCCAGAAATCGGGCAACTATCTCATACGCAATAAACCTGAAGTTTGGCAACTGCGGACGCCAACGGTGCGCGCCGATAAAGCAGATTACGCACCGCACCATTCCGATCTTGCGTTCCACTTTGCCGATCTCCTCCAATATAGCATCGGTCTGGCTCTCTTTAAGCAGCTCGTTGTGCTTGCTGTGCGAAAGAGGGAGAGAGATAGTGAGAGGCATTGAAAATGAGAGCAAATGCAGTTAGTGATATATCTAGCAAAGAGCTTGTATTGAGTTTAATATTACTATCCAATTCGAATTCCAAAGATATGGCATGTGAATACTCTATTGCCTAGTATGAGTATCCTGAGCTATATCAGTTTTTTATTTATCATTTAAAATAAGTGGCTTTAGGCAAATCGCCTTTTTATCGCTTTCTTATCGCCTGACATTAGGTGAAGCATTTCCGTTGATTTTAAAGTTGAAATTCTCGTCCGAAACAAACAAAAACGATACACATGTTTTGAAGTTGTATATATAAGACAACGTTTTGAATTATGATATTCTGACATTTCTGCAAAATATTTCTCACGTATTTTTTTAGTTTATCTTTCCTGCGATAAAGATAAAAACGCAGAATTGAAATATTTAAAGCGATCTGAAAAACGATTAGTGAACATTTCACAAAACCAATATAGCCTCTCTCCCCCTTTATGTACAGTGTATAGACCAGAGCAAAAGAGGACGCCCAACACACTTACAGTTCCAATTCGGCTAGCTCCTGTTCGTAACCCTTGAGAATTTCGTATGCCTCATCCAGTTTCTCCTGTTTCATATGCACAGCCACGACAATATCGTCATGTTGCGTCTGAAAGCGATCCTTGAGCGTCAGCAGCTGTAAAAGGATAAAACAGATAATTAGATAATAGATATTATATCATTAGTTGTTTACTTATAATGCCCCCCCCCGTCCCACCTCATCCTCCAGTTCGGCATTGCGTATCTCTAGAACGCGATTCTGTCGCTGTTGCTCAGCCAATTCCTGGGCACATTGCCGAAACTTGGCCAGCTCTCGGAACATTTCAGTCTTCGTCACATTGAGCAATTCGGCGAAATTGTTGCACTCCTGCGTCTTGGCGAGCAGCTCCTGGCGCAGCTTCGCCTGCTGCCTGCGCGCCACATTCAGCGCCTTCTCAATGGTCGCACAGTTGTGCGTGCTCAACTCGGCCGCGTATTTGACCCGACGCAGCTCCGATTCCAGGCACTCGCAACGCCTCTGCTCCTGGCAGATCAACTTGTTGCGCACGAACAGATCGTGCCGCATTGTATTGGCCTGGTCGGGCGAGAGGGGCAAATGTGGAAAAGTTGTTTTGAGGTTCATTTTCTAGGCGATTCCAAGTGATAATTAGACTCTCTCACGAAGTGAATAGAGTATATTGGGCTTGAGCAATGTCCGTCTTGCCGTCCGTCCGTATAAAGGCGTTTGTAATGAATCTAGAGTTGTCAAACATGGAATATTTTCTCATGTATGCCCGCGTCAGATAAATTTCAGATTTTTATGGACAAATTGAAATTCACAAATAGTTTGACATGTAACGCTTAAGGATCTATAGCTACTACTACTATAACTTTGTCAAAACTGAACAAATTTTCATGGTTGATATATATTTATATATATTTATTTTTATTTTAATTTTTTATATCTACACTGTACCTTACTTATTAAAAATACAAAAACGTACATTCCCAGTGTTGTTCTTAGCTCTTACTGTTTTTGAGAACGATAAGTTATCGATTTTAGTGAAAAAGGCAAGTTATCGAAAGAAAGAAAAATATGAAAACAACGTAATTCAAATACTACAGTCACTACTAAAATTATTCCCGTATTCAATTTCCTGAGAAAAGCGCACAGCTAGTCGGGCGCCCCCGACTAGAGCCTCTCTCTTGTTTTCTTTTTCTCTTCTGACTTACCTTACTTTGATATTTGCGAACTAGTTCATGTAAATCGCAGACCTCGGCGCAACGTCGTCGCCAGAGACGTGCCAGCATCACGTTGAAGACTTTGATGGCTCTCATCCGGCTGGGTATGTCCATTGTGTTACCTGCTGCTGCTGCTGCTGCTACTGCAGCGTTTACTGGGGAGTCGGGAACACGTTGTAGTGCCGATGACGCTGGGCGTGGGTAGGCGTATTGTGATTTGTGCGGTCGCATCATCTTCTCGAACGTGGACTTGAGTTTCTTGATGTCCTGGTTAAGGGCCAACTCCATGCTTTTACAGTTGTGGGCGTGAGTATCCTGGGTGTGCAAGTGCTCGACGATATGCCGCTGCGGTGTGTCCTTTATAATGTTAGGAGATGACATGACCTTGCCTGAGGGGCAGGCCGTAGCCATGGAAATACAAGTCTACAACGGTCTGCACCCACTTACCGTTGGCAGCTGCTTCTAAATTGTGTTGGCCAAAAGTACAGATATTATTTTGATTTTAGTAGTGTGTTCATTCCAAAGTGGGAAATTTGACCTGTCTCAGGCCCGAATACTCAATATATACACAAATAAACGCGCGCGCATAATGCTGATTTGGAATCCAAAGCATATTTGATCTACGAGAAACTTGTCGATAAGCAAAAACAAAAATTTTGCTCGAACTCCACTCTCTCAATAAACCTCTCTCACCCTCAATAAAGTTGAAATGGAAGAAAATGGGATTTTACAATCATTTATGTTATCAAATCGCAATTTTAGACTCTTGAATCGAAATGGAAAACCTGAAAGTTTTTAGCTTTCCAGATCTTAAATCGAAATTCAAAAGCATATATCACAAAATCAAATTTAAGTTCTCATCTTTTTTGGAAGTTTGAATCGGCATAGAAAAGTTAATTAAAAAGCATAGGTAAAAAATTTACAAAGCACATTTAATTTTATTTTAAGTTGAACTTTGGTTTTGATCCCCACCTTAAACTTTGAATTGTAATTAAGTGGAAACTTTTAAGTATGTTAATAAATATAAGCATTTAAGATGAAAGAGCTCGAAAATTGGGGTTCCCAGAAATTAGAACTGTAAAAAAGTAGAATTTGGTTTATTTTGAGAAAATTGTTTCTTCTCGCTTTAAGATGAATGTGGCTTAATAGATGGGACTATTAAGGAATCTATCTGGACTATATACACTCGAATATTGACTTTGACTGACTGTCATAAAGGCAAACCTGTTTTGATACCCCATTTTTTAGACCAACTGAGTGTTACTAGGGCATAATAAAAAATACATTCATCTATATAGAAAAATATACAATAAATGATTGTGTGTGTGTGTGTATAGCGAAAATATGAAATGAGAAATTACATTATTGACTTATTGACACTGTTGTTGCTGTAATTGTTGTTGTTGCTGTTTCTGTCGGTTGTTGCCGCACGCCATTTTGACAGTTTGAGCGCTTCACAAACAAACCATTGGCCAAAGGGAGAAGCGATTGTGGACGATGTAGGGGGAGGGGGTGGGAGTCGTGTCGTTGACAGGCGTCAAACATATCGGCTGATAAGGCCCGAAACGGGGACGATGGTCAAGTGGCGGGGAGACGGGCTTACGCCTGGCAGGCAATTACCTGCAATAACTATAAATGAAAATATCAAAGGAAAAGCAAGTAAAGAGAGCTTCTGTAGCAAATGCCCGACTGACAGATATCCTGCTCTCAATTGAATAAAATTTAGCTATAAAAAGATGACATATTTCAGACTGCGTAAGCTTAAGGTCTGGCTTATAGAAACATTTTGAGAAATTTAAAAAAATGTGATATTCATCGTACTTGTGAATGTTATATATAAATGGGGTATAGCCACTTGAATTAATGAACAGGGTATAAAAACAAGTTCAAGGTGATTTAGTTGAATGAAGGCTAAAAATGTTTCCTGAATTGCTGGCGGACTTGGGGCCAATTGCCCGGGAATAGCAACAGCAACATTGATAAACTGATAGACCGACGAGCCGATAGACTGGCAAACTGATAGACTGATAAACTGATAAGCTGAGCAAAGTATCTTGTAGCTAAGATTGGCGCACATAATTAATTAAAATATCATTAGGCAAAGGAAATGCGAAAGTCCTGGCAACACGCACTTAACTAACGCCCAACCATAAAACAAGGCTAAATAGTATTGCACGAGACAGGCAACAGGACAAAAAGGAGAACAGCGGGAGAGCAAGAGAAAGAGGTGGGAGTGGGGGTGGGGGAGGTTTTGGGAGTTGGGGAGAAATGAAAGCCGATGCTGAATCTAAACCAAGTCGCATATAGACAGCTGGCCAAACTAATTATGCGCTCCAGCGCCACTGGAATCTTTTGCATATGAAAGCAGTTGTGAAATTGCCACGACCTTACCAGCCAGTCTCCCCTTACCAAAAAACCCCCTTGGCCACCCCCCTACACCCGCCACTCGCCCATTGCTGGGCAAACACGCCCATTCACTTTTCAGCATTGATTAAAAGTTTTCGCAAGTCAATAGGAGTCCAAGTCCATGTCCGTGTCCTCGTCCATGTCCGTGTCCATGGCCGTAGACGGAAAGCCGGACGGATTGGTAAGCGTGACATTTCAAAATGCAATTTGCAATGCTCTCTCCTTCGTGTTAAGTTGATGGGGGATTATTTAAATTTATAAACGCGTCCAAAATATTCATGAAAACCAACTCCAACGTCTGCACAGCAGATTTCTAGCTAGTTTTCATTTGCGGCTTATGTTGTTTTAAGTTGGAATTGAAAGAGGTGCGAAAAGTCGTTAAATCGTATGACAATTCGCTTAAAAATATTTTCGCTGGCATTTTACTCTGTGCGAACTGCTTTTCAAAAACATCCAATGTTTTTGCAGCCTTCGTTGAATTTAAGGTGCAAACAGAAGCTTCACCCAATATATGTATGTTTAAATTCAGTTTTAAACAGGAATTTTGTTGAATTTATTAAACAAACTATGAAACAATTAGTTACGACGTTTTCGCGTTAATTTTGATTTTGAAACATTTTAATTTTACCAAGCAAAAATTAATTCGATAGAACAATTTTAGTGTGTATCTTCCACAAAAGTTTTTGCAGCTTGCATTAATTTAATTAAAATTTTAAAGGCACTAATTGTTTTGTTCTGTTCCCTTTAAGCACCGATTTGATTAAGTTACACTTTTGCCCCCATTATACCTTGCATCACCCTTGGATTATGATTAAAGTAACTGTATAAGGTAAAACATTGTTCTTAGAAACTGCATTTCAAAAGCTTTTAACAGCTCGAGTTAACGCGAATTACTTTTCAGGGGAAAACATTAATTAGATTTTCGTTGAATTCACTGTAGTTTGTTTTTAACCTTAATTTTCCTTTTAACGCTTCAAGAAATAGCATCATTTTTAGAGATACTGCAAACAAACTCTTTCTTAAATTAAGCCAAATGATATTAATAGACGCAGAGTTAACAGGGTTAGCTTTCGACAATTTGTTGGCCAAATTATGTTTAAATTTGCTTTAGTTTCACTTTAACGAATATTTTTGGTAATTTTGTTTTAGTTCGCATTGGAGTCACTTTTGTGTATATTTGACAGCACAGTTGAAACCAGGATGAAAGCAAGATAACTTAAAAAATCAAACAAAAACATAAAACGTTGCTTTAGATTGATAAGAATTTGATAAGGATTTTAGACGGCTTTAATAAACATTTGTACATTAAATACGCATTTTGCTGCACGCATTTCCGCTAATAAGCGGAGACAAATGAGTGTGGGGGAGTAACAAAGAGCGGGAGCAATGGGGGCGCGGCGCCCGTAAGCCACCCAACCATGCGTGGAGTATTATAAAAATATTCACTTAAGTTCTTGCTGCTGCATTTTCATTGCCTTAGACTTATCCGAGCGCCATCTTTCCCACACTCTCCCCCAGCTCTTGCTGCCGTGGCAAATTGTGTCTTTTTTGGCTTTTTTTGCCTCCCTCTTTTTCATTTTTCTTACGCTTCGGACAGGGTATTCGACTTTTAATACCAAAAGCGTAACGCTCGGAAGGAAATATGTTCGACTTTATTAAGTATACGCATATATTCTTCATCAGTAGTAGGAGTAGAGCCGAAATAGTCGGACCACTATAGCATATATAGCTGCTATGGGAGCAATCGACCTTTATGTTTTCAAAACATCATAACAAAACTTGGCTATTGAAAGTGTGTCGATGTTTTTAACTTATCTGCAAAATATCATCAATACTTTGTATAAGAAAAACTTGTATGTTTCCAAAGATATGAACTGCAAAAATTGTCCAACACGGCACTATTGAATAATATAGCCATCGTTAGAAATATTCTTGAAACTTGGAATATATAGTCGTTTTACGCGCATCAGATAATGTGTTAAGATTGTTTAGCTACACCCACTTGGGCGTTTATATTTGTTAAGAAACTGACTGCTAGAGTACATGTTTCAGTTCTTATTAGACTGTGATCGAGTATTCTGCTGTCGGTTACACCCGTTTGCAACGTTCTTATTTGTTTTTTTTTTGCCTTTTCTTGTTTTTCTCTGTTTGTTTTTCTTTTTGTTTCCGCCATTTCGCTGCTCATTTGCTGGCTGTTTATTTGCATAGCCGTTTGCCGCGTGCCTGGGCTCAGCCTCAGCCTTAGCCTCGGTCTCGGTCTCAGCTAAGGCTCAGCTGCGGCTGAGCAGGGGCTCAGCTCACCTGGTTGCCAGCCTGTTTACCTGGCCCAAGCAGCTGGCTTTGTGTGTGTGTGTGTGTGTGTGTGTGTGTTGTGTTTTATTTGATTTGCATTTGTTTATAAATGATTAACAAAGAGGTTAATGTGGCCCACAGCGGGCGAGAGATAAACAGCAAAGTGGGAGCTGGCGGTGGTGCCACATTAGCAGGCAGGCTGGCATGCCCTTGCCAGATCTGGCAACACTGGCAACAACAGCGGCACAGCAGCAGCTCAACCAGAAAACGTTAAAGCAGGCTACGAGCCTGTGTGAGCGGGAGCCACAGGGGGAGCGAGCGAGAGGGCAAGGGGCGTGAGCGAGCAAAGAAATGGAAATGTAGTTCATTAGGCACAGCGATGGGGAAATTTCTTGTGTGTTTGTGTATGTATGCATGTATGTGGCTGTAAAAACTGGCAACATTTGGAATGCAGCAGCAAGCCGGCAACGCTGGTGACCCTAACACACACACACACACACACACACTCACACACACACACACGCAGACGAATGCGACTTCTGTTGCCTGCACCAAGCCACCTCCTTTAGCTTTTTTTTTGCCTCGCGTTTTCATGTCTCGGTATTCACATTTTATATATATATATTATATAAGTATATATAAGATCATAAAAAAGAAAAAAAACAAAATTTTTTATATGCATATATATGTATATTATATGTATGTATATGTATATATGTGCATAACATTGCTTGATTTGCCAAATTAAGGCCAACAGCAGCAGCACCAACTGTACAGAGTATAAAGTTCAGGGAACTCTCTGGATTCAGAATATGCACATCTATACACGCATACACATACATATAGTTATAACTGTTATACAACTTAAATAAAATAGTAGCTTAGCTCGGTAAATGCATCTGGCTTGGCAAATTTTAAGTTTCGGGCCCAAATCGTGGGCTAAATACGGCGTACGGTTATTGTTAGTCAGTAATAAAAATAAATTTAATGAAGACAATAATAATTTATAATTTATAATAATAATTAAAACTATGCCGATAAAATCTGATAAATTATTAATTTTTTCTATACATACTCTTCTTTACAGATCTAAACGTATTTCTCAAACACAACACAAAGCTGGCGTAAGTACAAAATAACCTTAAATGTTTTTTTTTTTACTCGTGCTGTCTTTCTATTTAATTCGCACTTTAACATTTAGTTGACAATTTATTGCATTTCGGTGCAACAGTTAGCTTTGGTAGGTAGTCCTCATGTCAACATTTTGCCAGCAGCTTATCGTGCTGTCTATGTTGCCCGTTTCTGACATCTTGTCGTTAAGGTATTGAAACATTATCGCAATGGTCTTGCCAGCTGCCAGTTTTCCATTCGATATCTGATATTTTAATTAAAATATAAAAAAAATTAATTAGGTAAGAAAAAATTCCTTTCAAGCGTGATTGGCAAATTATTTATCATCGTGTCTCCTCTACGTATAAAATTCCACGAATTTCCTATATACGGCTCACACAATAAACGCGCTTACTAATCTCAGTTTACAAAGGAAAAACGAGCTGTTTAGCTAATACAAACAGGAAAAATGAACCCAAAAATCAACAGACGATTCTATATCAAAGCTATTGTTAACCTTCACTGTACTCATTGAACTGTACTCGTACACCAAACGCAGCTCTAGTTTTCTTAGCATTTTGTTGAAACCCAACCACCTTTTGTTTGAATCACATACCACTCATAGGTAAAACTTGCTGCGGGGTATTTCCACCTAGTCGCATACGCTTATTTTGCTATAGTCACAGCAAAGCAATTTAAAATATTATTTGAAGTATAAATTTCTGTTTTCTTTGCAATTTGCCCTTTGCTTTGTTGTGTTTCTTGCTGTTTGTTTTCATCTGTTTTGTTGCTTGCGCTTTCTGTGCGCGTGTGTGTATATATTAACGCATGAAAAGTTAATTTTCTTTGGCATAATTTTAGAGGCTCGCCCTAACAATGCAGCATATTTTACAAAAGCAGCTTCCCTGGTTTTGGTTTTTTGGTTTCTTTGTATACACTCTTTTCACATTGTGAAAAGGATATATTGGTTTAGATGCAATTTTTGGAGCAAAAGAATTCGGATGCCGCAGATGCTGTTAATTAAAAATACACTTTTTTATGGTTGACATTTTTAGTCAGTGAAGTAGAAACTCGTAAAGACTCTTTTTCGACTGTTTTCAGATGTTTTTGCACGGTGAATAGAGTATTGCGCAGTCATTTGCATTCGACTACAATATGTTTACTTGTTTTGTGCGATACTCTTGCAGAGGATATTATAATTTTGTTAGGAAAAGTGTAACGTGTGTTGTAGGTTGTCATATTACTATATCATATAGCTCCAATAGGAACAATCGGTCGACTAAATGTGTTTCTCTTTTGGTTTATATATGAGCATTTCGTTGTGTAGAAAAATATCGTAAAATTTGTTCTTTATCTGCAAGAGTATTTTATCTTCGGCAGCTTTCCTGTGTTTTTTGTTTCGGCGTTTCTTTTTGTTTTTTATTATTATTTTATTACAGTTGCCTCGTTGGCTTATGTATATTTCATATTTTATGTTGATTCGCTTTGAACGGGACTTCACGCACACACACTAAACGCTTGCCACTGCGTGAATGTGTGTGTGTG
Organism: Drosophila sordidula; assembly: GCA_035047465.1. Classification (NCBI taxonomy): domain Eukaryota; kingdom Metazoa; phylum Arthropoda; class Insecta; order Diptera; family Drosophilidae; genus Drosophila; species Drosophila sordidula. Next base: position 7,666,640 of record JAWNPQ010000136.1, on the reverse strand, counting down.
TGTGTGTGTGTGTGCGTGTGTGTAAACTTGCCATAGTTTTTGAGGTTTTGCTTGAATGTATGCTGCACACTTGTGGCTCATGTTGTATTAATATAATCACTTTGGGGATTTTGTGGCTAAAACAACAGCAACAACAATAACAACAACTACAACAACAACAATTGTCTCGATGCTACGAAACACCACTGACATGTTAAACAGATATTAAACTATGACTATGAGGGTTAGTTTCAGTTTGGGGTTTTTAGTAGTTTCCTCTGGTTTTTGTCGCCAACTTTTCTCTTCTTGAACTCCCCTTTGCCTCTCTCTCCCACTTTCTATACTCTGTTTCGTCTTGTCCCTTTGCTTTGTACTTGCCCTCGTCGCTGGCTGTTGGACAGTTTTGCTAGCCGCTCCTTGATTATGACAGTTACATGTCGTATTTTAAATATTTCATGTGGCTTCGCTCTCTTTCGCTCATTGTCTCTCCCTCTCTCTCTCCTTCTCTCTTCCTGGTTTTGTGCTGCGTGCCCATTACCCTAAAAGCCTCAACAGTTGTGCCCAAGAATTTGCGACATGCAATCGCATTGGCTTCTGCTAAAGGCACACACGCACACACAAAAACACACACGCACACCCAACTTTAGACACACACATCAACTAAAATGATGTTAATTCACAGCTATAGAAATGCCAAATCTTATAAACTTTCTATAGCTTTGTCTTAAAGTAGCACATGAGTTATATAGAGAAGAATATACCTGCAGAATAATATACATGCATTTATTATGCAGAGTAATTTCTAAAAAACAGGTTTCAACAGAACAAATGTTTTCGGGTTCTTATCGTGTCCAACTGATACGGTTTCAGGTGACCTGACATTAAAATTAATCAAATTCCGGACTAGAGCCAGTTCGAATAAAAATAGAAATGTTTCTTTGAACTACTTTTAAATCACTTTTCAAACGACTTAGAAGTAATTATTTTATAATGTATCTAAAATGCTAAGTAACTTGTTATATCAACACATAATTTTAAGCTATAAATTTAAATCCTTCTTGAACCCCCCTCTCAACCATGTTTAATTAATGTGTACACCGCTTGCTCAACTATTTTGTTCAGTTCTAATTTACATGTAATTGAAATTATTTCAACTTCAAATACTTGCTTTACCCCAAGTAGTTTCCAGATTTATGAAATATGAGCCCGAAACGCGTTTTAACCTCTGTGCAACCTCGTTTAAATCGCTTTTAAACCACCTTTTTGGCATTTTAAAACCACTTTGTTGCCTATTTGGTTTTGACATTAGTTAAGATGCCACATTTTATATGGTATTTGGTTACTTGTTATCTTCCAGGCACTTGTCACATGCTAAGCGAAAGAGCTGCCAGTTTTTGTCAGTTGGCTCTATTACCCCTCAATCATGCCCTCTCGCACAACCCTCCCCTCTATGTCTTATCTATAGCCTGCCATCCACTCATTGCTCAGTTGTTGTTGCCATCATTTCGTCATGTTAATTTGGCGGGGCTTATGGCTTTTGAGGTGGCAAACAGCAGCAACACCTCTGTTGCTACAAAAATAACATTGAGCGAAGGAGAGAGCCAGAGAGAGAGAGAGAGAAAGAGATAGGGAGACGAGCTTGCTGTCCCTTTCTCTCTCTCTAGCTCTCTATCTACATCTGCCGCGTGGCCATCAAAAAAGCGTAGCATACATTTGTGCGTTGCTTATGTAACGCAGCGCTGCCTTGACATTCACACTGTCCCTGTGCATGCGTATGTGTGTCCGTGTATGTGTGTGCGTTGTGTAAGCGTCGTTACGTGCACACACATAAAACGCGCCGCCTAATGTTGGCATCATTAGCCAGCGCCTGGTCCTTTCTCCACCTGCTGCCAGCCTTGCTTTCTTCGCACAGTCTCTTGCTTATCTTTAACGCCCCACACACACACACGCACACGCACACACACACACACACACACGCACCTGCAGTTGAACACTCAAGCTTGTGACTGCTGCTTCAGTTATGCCTTTGGTTATTTGCCGCTTGGCACCTTCTGACCCGCCCCCTGCCACTGTCATGTCCTGGCAATGTCCTTAACAGATCCCAAGAATCTGGCCGATCTGGCCTCAAGTCTGGACCCAGTCGCCACGCTAATGCTGATGACATCGCACATTGCACTCGGTCTAATCTAGTGCAGCCTGCTGCTGATGACAAAACGAGGATAATGGACACACGCACACATACAAATAAGCGATTGAGGGAGAGCGAGAATCATGGAGAGAGAGAGAGAGAGAGAGAGAGAGAGAGGCTGCCTGAGTAGTAGCTGGCAATAGCAGCATTTTGTTGACTAATGATTTACAAAATACAAGTCTCCAGCTGTGCGTCGCCTCCATTGCCGTCACATGCACAAACCGAAGGCGCCCAAACGTTGGTGGCATGTTTTTTTCTTGTTCCATACCCTGTACAAATGTCGAATGGCTAAGAAGTGTATCAGTGTAAGTATGATTGAACACGCCAGTAGGAATATGTGTCCAGAAATTTTGTACTTGAAGAAAAAGTTTTTTTTTTTAAATCTCGATTAGTATGCGTAGGTCAAAAATGTTGTTTGTTGCTTTAGCATTAATTTTGTATATATACATTATAATTTTCTAGATATGTATACTGCGGACAATAAAAAGAAAAGTTGTTTAAAAATTAAGTTAAGTGAAGAGCAAAAGAAAGAAACAGATGAAGCTTTTTTTGCGGCAGTTCGAAACAGGTTACAGAGTATTGATAGTCAATCATAAAACTAGTGCACATCTACTTGTGTTTTCCTAGTTTCTATACCCGGCAGCCGTTTAAATGTGTGCAGGAAAATTTCCATCAAATCGAGCAAGCAGGCATCTGAATCTGTAAGGATAGACCATATACGACCCAATCGAGTTCCTTATAGCCTTATCAAACTCAGGAATTAAACTACGAAATATATAATAGCGAAATATTAGCTATTGTGAAAAATTGCCGCATATTAAGCCTGAGATAAGCCAAGTTCACTAAGCCTATCCCTAGTTGTAGATGTACTACGTAACGAACTCAGGAGCTATATGTGCTATAATTATAAAATTAGTTATGTAAATATTACAAAGCCCAATATAGTTATATTTATATCATTTTAAAACCTAAAAAAAATGGCATTTCATTTAAGAATTCGTTATAGAGTAGAGACTGGTCGAGCAGTCGCATTCGCTTGCCTTTTTGTTTGGCTACTAGCAACAGTTTTGGCCCACTTGATTGTTGGCTTTATCTCGATATGAGGCCAATTATCGGCAAAGCACCGGCGTCTAATCGACCCGATCAACGTCCTGGCAGCCTCTTCAATTAGCTGCCCGCTCCTGTATCCGCTCCACAAGTGCAATCAAATCATATCGCATTGATGCGAGACATTGTCGATTGCGATGTCGAAGAGCGATGGAAATGGCAACAGAGACAAAGACGAAACGGCAGAGAGAGAAAGAGAGGGCAGGGGGGTCGAACAAGAAAGAGATGGAGACGTGTCCTTTTGCCCAGCCAAGTCTATCGCATTATTTACACAATTCGCCTCAAGTTGAGTGTCGAGAAATTGGGTAAGGAGACGGGTAGGAGAACGGGCCTCCAAAAGCCAAGAGGCAACAATTGTGGCTGTCTGCAGGACCGAAAAGGTGGGGCGGCATCGGCGGCGTCAGCGGCAGCGGCAGCGGCGGCAGCGGCGGCGGCAAAAGGGGTTGGCATAAATATGCGTGTGCCATTTATAAATGGATACGTTATACGATGAGAACGGAACTGGATGAAGAGGAGGACGAAGCGCGTGGAAGAGGAGGGCGGCGCCAGCCCACAAGGCCCAAAATTGTGCGCAATTAATTATTTGTCATTGGTTGACGCCGTCAAGTTTCAGTGTGTGCGTGTGTGTGTGTGTGTGTTGTGTATGTTTGTTGTGTGTGTTTGTTGTGTGAGTGTGCGCTTAAGCAGGCAAATAACGTGCAAACTTCTTGAATGCCATTTTCGGCTCGTCTACGTAACTTATTATCACATCTGTTTAAAGCCCCCAACTTGGACGATTCAATTCAAGGGCCCCGACAATTAACTGTAGACATTTTTATTAATGAATGAATTTACGAGTGCAAAGTTTAACAACAAAACTCCACGAAGCAGGAGGTAAAAGGAAACATGCTGTTCCATTACCATTTTGTTCCTCTAAGCATAAACTGTGCCCAAGCTAATTTTTCGCTCATAATTAGTTATTTTCTGATGCACTTCTTCTTTTCATTCTAATGTTCATATTTTCAAGGTATTTTGACCCAATAAAGTATATATATTCTTGATCAGGATCACCAGCTGAGTCGATTTAGCTAAGTCCGTCTGTCTTTCCGTCCTTAAGAGACATACAAGCTATTTTCTTAAATACATTTGAGAAATTTGTCAAGCCAATTGGCAGCAAGCGCTGCAATAAGAGTTAGAAAGCTAAAGTTTTTTTTTTTTTTTTAAAGTTCGTGAATTATCGATATCTGTAAGAGCTACAGCCACCACATTTAATTTAGATTGTTCTCGTGAAGCATCTACAGATTAAGAATATTATGGATTTTGAATTTTCCTTTCCCCACTCGCCCCAAATATAAAAATAGGAACAACCTGTGCTGTGAAATGTATGTAAAGGCAGGCTTCAAGGTATCCCCTACTCGGGCACTCCCGACTAGAGTCCCTCACTTGTTTTACTAGATACATCAATTTTTGGCTTATCTTTAAAAACTAATTAAGCTTTCATTACTTTTTGTTAATTTGCTACACAAATTATTATCCTTACTAAGAACAAGTTTCAAATCCCGCGCAATTTGATCACTAAGGAAATGTGTCCACCCTCTTAATTGCAAATACTTTTAGGAGGTGCTCCCATTCCATTCGGTTCCTAACTTGATACCTGAAAAACTCTTTCATCTCGCATAATCAAACTTCAGGTTGTCAACGTGATAAGAACTGTTAGTAATTTCTGACATTTTAAAGGGTTTCCTTTCCCGCCTCGTTCCAAATATTAATCCAGCTTAAGCTTTTAAAGAGAAATGAAAAGTTGAACATTTGGGCACTTTAATTTTATTCGCTTGTTCCACTGCCAACGTTTCGCAGGAAGTTCATTGTCCTGTCCCGAAAGCACAAGTCCAAAATCACCAACCGAATGAACAGCAACAATAACAAGGACAACAACAACAGAGTCGGCTATTTTTGGGCGAATCATTTTGTTGGCAGCACTGGAAATCATTTCCGGGGCGCTCATTAACTTTTAGCACGTCCAAATTTGATTCTATTTATTTAAAAATTGTTGCTTTCTGGTCTCGTTTGCTGTTTATGCCAAAGTCCATACGCAAATAACAGGAAAACGCACAGCAAACAAAAAAAATGAAATCAAATGAAGAAAGAAGAGAGAAGAGAAGCAAAAATGAAGCGAAACGAAACGAAACGAACGAGAACAATTCACAATCATCATTTAACTTGTTTCCTCTCTCATTTCATTTCGTTTCATTTCGTTTCGTTTCGTTTTACTTTGGCTGCTTTGGTTTTCGGTGTATTTGTGTTCTGCTGGCCTCTATTTTCCCGCTATGCACCCCTATTCTTCCCTTCAGCCATTGCCTATTCCCATTTGCTAAGCAACCCCCCTGCTGAAATGTGTTTTGATACGCAATTAAACTCACGCAATTTTCACAGCGTGGTCAGTGAACAGACACCGGACCCTGAACTTTAACCAGGTCCCTAAAAAAGCTCACGGCTCATGGCTTTCAGTTCCTGGTTACCTTTTACCCGTTCCAGGGCCTCAGCCCAGCCCGGGCTCATTTGCGTCTGTAATTTGACGCGCTTAACCTTTTGACGCAGCCCAAAGTGCCCCAAATGTGTTGAAAAAACTCCAGGAATTATATATACTTACCCACATATATATATATACACATATATGTAATATATAATATATATATATATATAAGTGATTGTAAGCTTTCAATTTGGCTAGACAACAAAAACAATCAGCACTTCATCAAAATAATAAACAAGTGCGTAATTTATGTTGTCTCGGATTTTCGGCTTTTACCGGAAAAAATAAAGTACCCTCTCTGTGAGCACGGTGGCATTTATGAGGCAGCTAGGCAGCTAGCTTATAATTATAATCAGCCACAATATGGCTAAACATTTACAATAGACTGACAATAACTTACAAATATTGTATATAGCTGCGAAATCTCTATACTTTCAGTAATATAGGAAATGATACACTATTGCCAGATGTTTATTCAGTCAGCTAGACTCTCAAAATTTATCTTTACATTTTCGCCTATTTTAAACTTAATAACTAAAATTTCAAATCATGTGTATACATGTTATATAAATAAGCGTATCTGTAATCCCTGCGATCTCTCAGTTCGCTGGGTATATTCAAACAAAATCGGGCTATAACAAAAAGCCTGGTATAGACTAGCAGCCAACAGAAGCCAACAACTCAATTTCAATTTATTTCATATTATTTAAGAACGTTTCAATATATAAAATATAGACTACAAAGTTCACTACAATCATTAAACAAATTTTAGGAGAGCCAGTTGAAATAAAATATATTCTACCATTAGGCCCCAACATTTCGACTTGTTTGAGTGGGAGTTAATGCCCTGCAAACAATTTTTATCGAAAAAGATTACTCTGGGGATTAGGAAAGCATATTGCCACAGCGACTATCGCCTGGGAAAAGGCAAGCTTTTCGCCACGTAGATAAGAATAAGTGTCGCCTGGGGGATCCATTTGCGAGAATAACAAACATTTTAATGGAAATTGTCACGCGACGTAACCAATATCGTATATATTTGCTTTAAACACTATTTAACGCTATGTTTGCTCTTGTCAAATGAAATACTCGCTTGGGAATATAAAGAGGCGATACAAGTCCTTTTTCTCTTTTGCCTTACGCTTCTTGAATTTCTGCCCCTGTTTACTTTTTGTTTGTTGTAGTGCATTAGTAGTGCATTATCGCCAGTTTCACGCTTTGGAAGATAAAATGGCGATATAAGTATTTTTCATTGACCACATATTTCTATTTTCTAAAGCACTGTCCTTTGGAAAAGCTTTGAGCTTTGTATTTTATTTATCGAAGAGGGTATTATATGGCACAAAGTGTTTACCCATGTAAAGGTTTGGTATATCATATAGCTGCGATGAATTAGAATGATATATTATATAGTCTATTATAATTATAACCACCTTTTTTACTACATCTGTTGATTATAACCTGAAAGTATGCTATATATTATTTTATTGACTTTAAAAAAATTAAACCAAAGGAGTATACGTTAATTACAGCAGCATATATACGATATTGGATATATACTTCTTAATAAATCAATCTAAGGCTTCACTTGTAGGTTTCTCCATTATTTTAGGACAACTAATATGCATATAAAAAATATATATTGTATCAGCTACATAAATTTAAACCGAAACTTACAGGTTTTACTATCGTTTATCGATTTCAAAGCTACATATGTGATTTGTGTTTCGATTTCTCAATGGGATTGTACACTTCGTAACAAGTCTCTCGAGAACTAGACTACATATTAACTAACCAACTATCTGGCTAGTATCATATCTAAGTTATTTAGCTATCTATATACAATATATGCGAGTTGTACATAATCAGAAATCGGCAACCAAATTCAACACCACTCCCCCCCCTCCCCGTCACTCTTCGCTTCCCCTGAAACCCCGCCGGCCTTCACTAATTAACGCACATTAATATATCAACATGAAACGACCTCGAGGCATTTGTTTGACTTTGCCAGTGCTGCCTCCCTCCCCGTTAGCCATCCCCCTGCCCCCTTCGTCTACGCTCTTTGCGCAGTCGAGCGCCTAAAATGCTGTTAGATAAATATTTGCCATAAAAATGATTTTGGTTTTTCCATTTTCTTTGTGATTTTCATAGCTGTTGCTCTTATTTAGCTCTTGTTGTTGTTGTTGTTTTTGTTGGTTATGTTGTTATTGTTGCTTGAAATATTCATGAACCTGAAATGCGCATTCTTCTGGGGCGCTTTTATTGTTTATAAACAAATAATGGACAGCTAATAAATAAATCAAATTAATTTTGCGGCCCACCACCCAAAAAAAAAGAAAATATCAAAACACAAGCAGGTCGGCTGCAACCGACTGCGTTATACTCTGTTCAAAATGCAAAACTTTTTGGGCGTGGTCAAACCCGATATATTTCCAGTTCTAGAAAAGTTCGCCTGTAATCTGTCAAATATGATGTCTATCTTTAGAACTGCAGAGGGAAAAGTTTTCCCCTAGACGTGGACATTCTCTAATCCGGGTATATAAACGAATTTGAATTCGAAAAGAATGTGATCGCAAAACAAACATTTCGCACAACCAATATGCTCTATTTAACTTTGTGAATAGTGTACACAAATGAGTGTTTTTCCATTTTATCGGAAAAGTGTTGCCAAGCGTAGTTCAGGTATTTATTTGCTCGATCAAATGGTGTAAAATGTTTGCCAAGAACTAAAATGTACAGCTCATGGCTATTGCACGGCATGCACTGGCGCCCCCTGGCGGCCAAGTGTAACCAGAGGTGAACTTGAGAGAAATAGAAAAATATATCATGAAATACGAATTCTGTCATGACTTGCATGACTTTTTCGTGTGTAATTTGAGGATTGTTTAAATTAATGCATGATTTTATTATTTTTCGAAGGTAAACAACGGCTAGTTGTTATTGCATATTGCTTCTCAAACGATGTAAACAAAAGCAGATTGCGTTCTTTTATACTAAATGCGGAAATTAGAGCTTTCTTAAATTGGAATTGTCCAGCAATAAAAAACGAAATGTTGAATGCATAAAATCACATGAATCTAAAATTCTGATGGAGAATAGAATTTAAAAAACATCTATAGATTTCGTTAAATTTAAAATATTTTATTGTATTCAAAAATTTGCAGTAAACCGAATAAATTGGTCTGAAAAAAGAAAATTACTTCCAGAATTGCTAAAATTATGATTAAATTCGTTGTACTTCTTCTATTGAGACACATTTTTGAATATATGTACATATATATTTATACAAATTAGTTTGTCGTGTTGATGTCGTGATGGTTCGTTTAAGATAGTATTATATTTATTAAGGCATTGTTAAGTCATGTTTGCTAATGTGTTGGTATTCGGTGAAAACATGCTTAGTTGAGTTGGCATCGTTTATACGGCTTTCGATCGTGTATGGTCTTAATATATCCTATATAGTCTTGTTGGTAATGTGTAATAGTCGTGTTAATCTTGTGTAACTTCGTGTTACTTCATTTTGTTATCGTGTTTGTTTTGCGTTAGCTCGTGTCGAATCGTTTTGTTTTGAATACGGTAGGACGTTTAAGGCAATCAAGACGTTTGTACTGTTTTAGGCCGAGTTAGTATCGTGTCAGATCGTCTTAGCCCAGCTCGGGATACGGGTAATAGCACGAGACACGTTTAGAACTGATAACAGATAGACCTTTCTTTTGTAACACGACTCCACAACAGACCATACTTGTCTCACGCTGCGTGACACGAACAAGCACGATGAACTCAGCAAGTAACGAGGCTTGTGTCACGACACGCGCACAGCGCTGCGTGTAACTTTGTATGGCATGTAAATAAATCAAAATTCAAATGGCAGCTGCACAGCAGAGCACACAGAGCACACACACACCCACACGCGCACACAGCAATTTCTACCAAATTGTTGTATGCAAAAATAAATCATTATCTAATTGCCAACTAACTTAACAACAACAAGAACAAGAACAACATGAATATATATCCGCACGTGTAACGGCAAAATTTGTGTTTACGATTGCGCTCGAACGGCACCACCAACAGCAGCACCACCAGTACCAGCAGCACCACCCATCCACCCACCGCTGCGTGGGTTTCTGGCCGCCTGGAATGCCATTCAAAAGACAGCCGCTATAAATAGCGAACCGCGCAAATAACTCAACACTGGCAATTGCAACTGAATTCTAAGAACAATTCAAGTGACTTGCAAACACTCGACAAAAACACAAGAGGCGATGGCGAGAGGGGGCTCAGAGTGAGGGTGTGTGCGGTTTGGTCATAAGTATAATTCGCATAATTATAACGGTTTCTAAATTTAACACACACAAAACGCTTTGAAGCCAATTTACATGGAATTTTTTTTGCTTTAGTTGAGATTTAATTATGTTTAGATTAAACTAAGTTAAGGCTATTTTCAGAATTCTCTCCGTCTCTCTCTCTCTCTCCCTCTCTTATCTACTCTCTGGTGCTTTAAGCACTCTCTTTGATCAAATGTGCTTAGTTTGGCTTTTGACACAAAGGAGAGCTGAATACAGTTGAAAGAGAATCAAAGTGGGGGGTCAATTGTGGAATGTGCACTGGGGACGTAGGTAGGCATTTGGCTTAACAGATAAAAATACGTGTTGCCTATTGATACATTCGCTAAAGTAACTACAAATTCTTTGTGAATTTTAACGCCACAAAAATATATTAGAATATCAGGTTTAGACTTTATTTCATTGTAGGGTTCCTTTTATCAAATGAATTATGTGTTAACAAAAAGATTTTGAATGTCTGCAATTGTCGCCAATTATCGCCAATGTCACGCATAAAAAAATAAAAGATTTGCCCATCCGTCGGCCGTTCCTGACTATTTCATTCCTACTCGTTTTTTTCTCATTTATCTACTTTTCGCATGCATTTAGTTTTCTCATTCATCTACTCTACTCACTTGTATATACTCTTTTCTTATACCAAACTCTGCTCAAATTCGAAACCTTATTGAGATCTTCCCCTTTAAAAATCAAACGACATCCATATGTTAAAAAGGAAAGCACCAACTAATTTGTATTCACCAAATTTGACAATCAAAATTAATCGCGTATTAAAGCTGGAATTTAAAGCACACAGCACAGGTTCACATTATATTTTCTTGAGCTCTTGGCTTAAAAGATTTAAAGCTCGGCTTTAAGTACAAAATGCGCAACTACTATAGCGTAACGTCTTTTCTATTGCACTTTTCTTTCTGCCTTTACATTGGATTCATCACATTTAAACTGGTCTTTAATACGATGTTTCAAATCCATTATGACCTCTCGGATGAACTTTATATCCTCGCGGAGCTTGCAATTGTCAGCACTGAACTGTTCAAGCATGCCCTGGCATTCGGCTAATTGCCAGTGCAGCCTTATGCCTTTTTGTCCTTTCAGTTCCTTGTGTATCTTCTTCAGTAGCAGTTTCATAGTGCTGGAACTGATGCGCAACTTGGAGTCCTCCGTCAGCGGATGCTCTTTTTTCACCATGATCTCATCCTCCAGTATCCTATGCACCATGGAACTAATCGTATCGGTTAATGAAGACATTAGGGAATTAAAAAAAAAAAATGAGAAAAACTGAGAAAATATTAAGAAACAAACTGAAAATTTTGAAAGTTATAACACTTTTCAATGACGAACTCTGCGAGGTTGAATATGAAAATGATTTTTGAGGCTAACAGTATTTGGATCTATTATGATTTTTGAAGCTGACAGTTGTTTCAAAAGTAACTAAATTGTCTAAACCATTTTCTATTTATTATGATTAATTAGATTCAGTTAACTTGAGTTCTAGATATCTGTCAAAATAAAGTAGTCTTAAACTGCGCAAGAGCGTTACAGTAAAAATGAGCCAAATATTATTACAACCATGCTGCAGAAAAAAGACATATAAAGTTTTATTACGATGGAATACATATGGGAGAAAAGTTTTACTAAAAAATATACATACACGTTCACAGTACACTGTAGTTATAATTGTCACTTTGGATAAATAGGAGGTCAGCCAAACACTGTCTGCAAAATTTGCTGACGTTTTGCGAGGGCAGAAGTGGGCGTGGCCGGAAGAGAAAAATCTATCCACTCAGAAACACCTTTAAAGTGGCGTTTTGCGCTTACGGGGGGAAGAAAAAGATTTTTTTCGAAAAAAAAATCCAAAAAAATTTACATTCAAAAACGAGTTAAGCTTAAATACAAAATCAATCTATCAAACCATAATGAAAATGACAAACATCATGAAAATCGGTTTAATTTTGACAAAGTTATGGGACTTTGAAATCTAGCAAGTATGGATTCGGGAACTTTACTTGTCAAAATCTTTGTCAATTTTGGCATGATTTTTGACAGAAAAATCGACCCCCCCAGAATCACTTTTAAAGTTGCGTTTTATTCTAATTTAGGTACCCGCAATCGATTAAAAATAAAAACTCGCGATTCTGAATTAAAAAAAAAATTTTTTTTTCAAAATAAGTAAGGGGGGAGTAAAGGATTTTTTTCGGAAAAAAATCTAAAAAAAATTTACTTTCAAAAACGAGTTAAACTTAAATACAAAATCAATCTAGAGGCCAAACTATGATGAAAATGGTAAACATCATGATAATCGGTTTAGTTTTGACAAAGTTATGGGACTTTGAAATCTAGCAAGTATGGATTCGGGAGCTTGTCAAAATCTTTGTCAATTTTGGAATGATTCTTGACAGAATAATCGACATATTCAGAGACACTTTTTAAGTTGTGTTTTACTTTTTAGTCTAATATACCCATGTATACCTGTGGCGACGGGGTATAAGAAATAAGGATTTTGATTCAACCCCCTCCCCCCTCCTTTTGCGTCATATATTGGCCTTGCCTGGCAGCTTCACTAATTGCACAGTAGTCGACTTTGAGGAGTCCGGCAATGATTATTTGATTAAATGACAGCAACTAAGCTGATTACGCGCACGTAATGCAATCGCTACACACACGCACACATACTAAGAGCTACACGCGCACGCATACACACGCAAATACACCTATACAGCCTCATGGCCATGTGTCCATTTCTTCAATTGCATTCGCGCTGGCGTCATTGCCACCCACTTTTGTGCCTCTGCCTCTGCCTTTGCCTGTGTCCAGGTGAAGGTTATATCTATTGCCTGCCAGTTGCAGATCCTGTGGCTGTTCAACCCCCCGACACCTACCCCCTCTCCCCCACTATCTTCAGAATCCTGCTCTTAGCCATGTTTAATTAATGCAATTCGTAATTCTATTGCACTTTATATTGGGCTAATTTATGGCATTTAAGGCATTGTGGCAGTGCCACAAACCGACGTCTGGCGCGGGGGAGGCAACAGCTGCTGTTATTTCAGGATTAGTGACAACTTTGCTGATTGTCACTAATACATAAGAGTGGACGGGGTGAGGTTGCACTGTCTGTCAAATGCATTTTTGATTAGCTCATCCCAGTTACGTGCATTGCATTGGGAGTGTATATGGAAATCAGGATTAAGTTGGATTAAGATCGATTAGTTTGCATTACGTTGCTCGGGCCACACTCTGCAAACGGGTGTGCATTTGACAGGAGGGCTGCTTATCTGTGGGTCTATCTATGTGATAAAGAAACGTTTGTACTTCGGCTTAGTGCTTGGTTAATATCGAGATGTTATTCAATAGATTTCGACATTATATAACCTGTTGTTACAGCTTTTATTAACGATTCAATGACAAATTACAAAGGCCAGTGCAGCATTTACGAACGTGACACAAAGCGGAATTAGCGAAGCAAAGGTACGTTGCCGAAAAGAAAGCAAAAATCGTTAAAAAATAGACAGAGAGTGATTGAGAGGGAGAACGATACAAGAAAAGTTATGAAAAGGGGGAGAGAGAGAAAAAGAGACGAAATGCGAAAGAAAGCAAGTTCAAGAAAAGCATACAAGAGAGACAGGAAGGATGCAGAAGGAAGAAAAAAAAGGCATGGCAAAAGGCAAAAAAGAGAGAGATTGATAAAGAGAGAAAGGGGCCAACAGTTTAAAAAAGAAATAGAGAGAGAGAGAGAGAGAGAGAGACGAGAGGAATAGAAAAACAAAAGTGACTGATAAAATGCAAAAGCCAACACAGTGAAAAATTATAGAATAGAAATATTATTTAGAGAGAAAGCATTTAAGATGACGAATGTGACACACAAAAAATCGACACGGGTAAATGCAGTCAAAAGAAATAGGATAAAGATATTTATGTTACCAACAGCATTCTGGCAAACAAACGGCCCCCAGTAGAGGGAACGCAAGAGAATAAGATCAGAGAATTGTGAAATGAAACAGAACAAAGAAAGTTTATTATACATGCATATATGCCAAAAAGTAAGCCTCAGAGGGCTACAATTAAATTAAGTTTCAGTTGAAATTTGAATACGAATTCAGAGTTCAGGCAGAGACAGAAAAGCGAAAATGAGAGTGCATGCGACATTTAAAAGGGTTTCCAGCGAAACGTCTGCCGTAATTTCGCCCAGCTTTATAATTAAGAGACCCAAACAATTGTCAGACACAGCCGCCAAGGAAAGAAGAGAAAAACTCAAAACAAAAACAACTTCATTTCAATTTATATTTAATTTTATTAAAGTTCCTTATTTTTTTATTTTTATTTTTTTTTTGCGGCCACGAACTCATTGAAAACCCAAATCCGCTGCACGGGTACTGCGGAAAAGTGCCAAAAGCGAGCAAAAATCAGGCGAAACGCACGCAAAAAATAAAAAATAAAGTAAAGCTTGACAAAAAAGTTGGCAATGGCAAAGTTTTAATTCCAGGCACGATTCCTGCTTACCGCACACCCCGTACACCTCACCCCAATTCTGCCCACTCACACACTGTCAGCTGCAGTGCAAAAAATACAGTTGCTGTTGCTGTTGTTTTTATCCTTAAATTTTGTTATTTATAATACCCTGTTTTCATGAAATGTTGAATGAAATTGAATGCAGCAGCCAAATAGCAACAGCTGTTAATATATATTTACATATATTTAAGATGACATTATCTTTTGTCAAATAAATCGCTTGCTTCACGTCTGTCTTAATAAAGCAGCTATATATGTCATAGGAAAGCGTATTGCCTGAAGGATAAAATGGTTATTTCGCATTAAGAAAGACCTTAACAAAAACAATAGCAACGACATATTTAATAAATTCTTCAAGATGTATATTTTAATACATATACTATGTATTATGTTTTTTGCGATTACTTAACTGCTAGGTACATGGTATCTCTTAGTCGTTTACACTCTTAAACCTGTTTGTCCCCTTTGATATTGCCGTTTTTCGCGTTGTAAGCGCCAAGCATAATTTCATTTAATACTTTTTAAGCGCATTAATTACATGTATGCACACACGCGCACGCAAACACACAAAACACGAGCTGAAAATTTTCCAGTTTCGTTTGAGCATTGCTCCCTTCGCCTCCCCCCCTCTAGACGCACATGCCGCATTTAATTGGATAATGCGCGGTAATCACATAAAATTGCATTGGCAAAAAAGATATACATATATATATATATTAAAAAAAAAGTTGCAGTGAATAAAATGAAATTGCATTACGTTATACATTGTAAACATTGCCAGGAGCAACACCCCCCTCCCCCACCACCTTACCCTCTTTCCCCTCTGCCTTTCCGTTTAGTTGACAAATAAAAGGCAACGCGAACGCTCACAATAAATTCTATAAAGTGCAGAAAAGAAAGTAAATAAATAAATAAAGAAAAAAAATTGCTGTTGATATCCATTTGTGCGCTTATTGTAATCGACATTGTCATCCTACTAGCCCTGCCCCCACAACCACCCACCACCCTCGCCTGTTGCAGGGGCAAGGGGTTTGACAGCCTGGCGCATTGTTATGGCACCAAAGCAGGCCATTTGACATACAATACCCACCGGCACGGCACAAACTGTCACTTGGCTAGTGGCCGTGAGGTTGCGACACCAGCACACCTTACCCAACATACACCCCCCCCCCGCCGTACCCTCACTTCCACTTGACCCCGCGTGTTACCTTTAAGCGTCTTGTGAGCCGCTTACAATAACAGCGAACGACATAATGTGGCCAACTGCGCTAATGGCAAGGCTTTCTTTCACTCAAGGATTTCTGGAACACAAGACTATGGAAAACCGCTGAAAGAAGAGATGCAGCTTCAAGAACTGCCTTAATTGCTTGTGCAGTCATTGTTAAACTTAACTTGATTCTTTTCTTTTAATTTATTTCTTTTATTTTGCCTTTCTCCGTTTTCATAGTTTTACTCAGTTTTGTACACCTACCGAACTTGACTTGATGTGTTTTCTTTTGATTTTTTTTTTTTTTCAATAAATAATTGTCGAATTATAAAGCGAATATTTCGGACATCCTAAAGGCAAAGTAAAAGCTATAAAATAAATAGGGATTTCTGAAAAATATTTCTAAATGGAAGTGTTTTGATTTATAGTGCATTTGTTAAAGACGCTGTTGACTTTAACAGGAACATGGAGCACAATTTTACATTCTCTATTTGTATATATATAATAAAGGGCTTGACAACATATTAAAGTAGCTGTTAAGTTTGATGGCAGCATTTCAAAAAAGGTCCTCTGCTAAAGCTCCTGAAAGTTACAGAAAGAACTCCCACTCTTCCTACTCTCTCTCTCTCTCTCTCTCTCTCTCTCTATTTATCTATCTCTTTCTTCCTCTCACCAGCTTCCCAGCCCTCCTTGCCTTTGCTGCATTAAACAATCTCAAGGCCCAACACATTTTCAATCTTTTACTCCCCCAACCCCTCTTGTTATTTATCATTCTCTTTGTTTAGTTGCGTCAGATGGTCTTCGATTAATATACTTATATATCCCATTTCCTTTATCTTATTTCGTTTTACTCGCTGCCAATTGGTTCGCTGTTTGCCATGCAGTTTATCTGACCCGCCCGAGCAAATTCATCGACTCTGCTGGCCCTTAATATCCATCATTCTGTCACTGGACTCTACTTCAGTTTCGCTTCGCTAGTGTCCTTCGTCCCTGCTCTGTATGTGTGTGTGTGTGTGTGTATTTTGTGTGTATTTATATAACAAAAAATCAATTCAATTAAAAGCTCATTAAATATAATTGTTCACAACAATCGATATAAACTCTATTTAGACCCTGACTCACAAAGCACCCAACTTCGACTTCAACGTCCTTCGCCCGGGCGGAAGCAGCATACTTTCCTTTCTTTATTTTTACGACCGTAACAAAATTATCGACAAATTAGTATAAATGCTTTATGCCTTGCTACCTAGCGACCAATCCATCTCCCAGGCCACAGACCCCGCGCTCACAGTCCCAGCAGCCCAAGCTGAACCCGAACCCAAAGCTCAAACCCTTGTCAAAAAAATAATAAAAAAAAAAAGTAACAAAAAAAAAACAAAAGGTAGAACTTATTTTAAGACGACGAAAATTAAATACCCTTTTAGGCAAATTAACTTGAACTCGGAAACTAGAACTTTTAAGAAATGTCAATTGTTCAGAAATACGGTTATTATTATATTATTATTATTATTATTATTATTATTATTATTATTATTATTATATTACTGTAATTAGAAGCGGGGCTTTCCTGCATCTGTAAAAGCGTTTTTGTACAAATTTAGATGAACGCTGCTTTAAATTAATAAATGTTTTTTAATGTAAAATCTTTTTAAGTATTTTGGAGCTCAAACCCGACGCAAGTGCACGGACATTTTTTTTAAAGTTAGTTGCCTAATAATACCGTTATTAATATAAATAATTATATTATTAGCAAGGTCCTGTCAAAAAAAACCGTGATTACAGGTTCAGTGATATATTTTTTTCTTTATTATTCACTCTAGATCGCTTCACAATTTTTGTTTTGAGTGTTCATAAATAAAATTAAATTACCGATATACTTTCCTCTCTTTGATCTTACATATCTGTGAATTTAGCATTGCAAAACTAAAAGTTTATTAAAATAATATAAATTGAAACCTTTTTTTTAATAATTTGTTATTAGTGCACCTTACCCTAAAATGAACCATATGTAGGCCACAACCTTCAGTGTGTTACACACATCTTTTAAATACTTATAACCTCTTAAAGGGTATAAAAAGGACACTCATCAAAAAGCACGCAAAATTTTTGGCAAGCTACGAAGAAGCACAAAGAAAACTTTTGGCGCTGACTTTTTTTTTTAATATTTTTATTATTATTATTATTTTCCTTCGCTCGCTTTGTTTTTTCCCCCATTTTTTTCGTTTTGCCTTTTCTTTGGAGCATGCTTATTGTCATATATTTAATATTCACAATTACAGCAACAACAAAAACAACAACGACAACGTAATTTCCCCCTAAGTTCCACCCTTCCCCCACCATGATGATGTATTGTTTTGATACGGAGATTGGGTAGATACGCAGCTTGTGAGCTTCGGGCTTGCGGGGTGCAATACATGGGTTTTTTTTTTGGAGGTGCTAAAAATAAACCGCCTGCTACGTGCCATTGACTAAATCACAGACAGCCAGCTTCTCAGTTTCCCAGTTTCTTCAGTTCTTCAGGGTTTTCCCCAGTTCCTTAGCTGGCGCGATGACATCGAACAGGAACTGGGACATGAGCTAAACTGGGCCGGGGCGCTACAGGGGAGGTTGGCAGCCTAAAATGCGCCCAGCTTCCCCTATAAAAATGTATGTGGCATTTTGTTGCTTTGCTTGATGCTCTTGCACTGAGTATTACAATTTTGCCATTCAACATGTAACACATGGAAGGCAATATAGACATATCTGGCAAAAACGGGTGTCTGGTTTTTTAAGCCAGCTTGGTAAAACTTTGCCTGGATGCATCTTTATGCTCTTATAAATTAGTAAAATACAAATTTTCATTTTTCAAAAATCAAGTTGCTTAAGATATCTTTATTAATATGAACAATAACCAGCTTTACGATACTCCTTATCTTTTTTTTTACTTCCCTTTTTTTCAATTTTTCAAAATAAAATAACTTTGCTCAGTAACTACGTTCCTCATGACAAAGAAGAAAAATCCTATGATTATAGGACTTCTATATCATATAACGGCAATTGGGAAATTCATTGATAAATTAGGTTGATTGACTGCCAGAAAGTGCGCAAGTGTATTTAAACTCCCGCAACGCGTAGATTTCTTTCTTGTTTTTCTTTTTCTTATTTTTCGTTTGTTTGTTTATTTTACGCTTTCTCTTTTCTTCTCTGTCTGTTGTCCTTTTCTTTTGCTTTGCTGTTTGGTTTTGTTGGTTTTCGTTTAACTTCTTTTGACAGTTGCTGACAGTTTTGTTTGAAGGATGCCCAGCAACGCCTCCCGCCTGCCTTCCGCCTCTCTCTCGCTGTGCGCAGGACTTTGATTTTGTTAGCCCGCCCCTGCCAAAAAGTGGGCGTGAGTGTGTGTGTGTGTTTGATTTTTCTTTTCTTTTTTTTTTTCTTGTGTAGCTGGTATCTGTTGCGTGCCTGGACGGATATGCGTGACAAAATGCCGCTGGCTTTGTCAGGCGGGGACGAAAGGGGGGCGAGGGTTGAAGGTGACGCTGGCAACTGGCGCCAAAGGTTATGCAGGGAGCGTGGAGCGCAGAGCGTGGAGCGGGGAGCGGGGAGCGAGATGTAGGGTGAAGCATTTGCTGCATTGGCTTTGGCTATAACAGATTTTACGATCGCATCTCACGTTGTTCCAAATACTAACTCTTTCTACTCTCTTTATACTTGTGCACACAAATGTGGGTGAAAGCCAAAACTGATAAAAATAACAATGGGAATGAGTAAAGGTTCTCTCCAACTTTAACAGTCCCATATAACTTTGTTGCAACTCACGCGTTTGTCATATGAAATGAGTTTTTTTTTCGAGGTTAGATCCGTGAAGTTCGAAATATTTATTTTCGCGCATTTGCTAAATTTCACTAAAATGTTCTTCTGAAAAAAATTATAGAGAGATGACCAGAGAGAGTGAGAAATTGAGAGGGAAGGATAGAGAAAGAGGGGGAAAAGAGAGAGGAAGTGAGGGATGGGGAGGGAGTCAGTCAATAAAAAAAATGGGAAAAAACTGATAGAGATAAAGCACTATATAAACACTTAAGTAAAAGATTTGCCAAAACATGTAAGCCTTACTTGAACTCATGAAAATCGCATAGAAGGGCGTCCTTGCATTTGGCCAGACTCTGAAGCAAACACTGACAGTCTGAAGCGCCTGACTAGGAGATACCAGGAACCCTGTCTTTTCTTTGGTTTCTACTTTGGTATTTTTTTTTTTAATTTCAAGTTTTAAATTAATAAAATATAATTAATATTAATATGTAGTCAAATTTGCTTTAATTGTTTTCAAAATAACAATACGCAATTTTGGCGATACTACAGTTTCCTTTTCAAATTGCAAAACGCCAGAGCTTTTGCGAATTCACAACTAAAGATGTACGCTCCTTGCCTTCCTGCCCGCATCTTTCCCCACACGCACAGCAACTTCTGGTTAAAACTGAACCCGCGCAGTAAATTTTTTTGCTTTTGTTTTCGTTGTTTGGCTTCCTGCTGGTTCGCTTGTTATTTTTTCCGGGTTTCTTTTTTTTTTCAAATTTAATAATAAAGCAAACGCTGAGTATGCGTGTGTGTGTTGATGCTTACTTTAATTTCATGAGAAATTTCATTTGCCATCCAGAAAGTATGCAATCATTTTATGAACTTTGACATTTTGCGCAGCAGCAACCGACCGTTGTAAGCGAGACAGATAGGTGGGACGATAAAGGGGAAATGGGAGACTGGCAAGGCTCACACTTAGCCAGAAAACTGTACACACACACAAGCACACACCATACACACACATACAACCGCATTGTTTGTGCTGGCAACTTGATAAGTCATTTGGCATATTTCCTGCGTTAATTTTCAGTGCAAAATGCATTTCTTATACCCTGTGGCCAAAGTTTCAACACGGGCATATAGGTTTCTTGTGCACGTCCGACTTGGAATTTGGCATATATAATCGCTAAGCTTTTAATATTGTTATGTCACACGGTCTATCCACACAAATTGCAAATATCTATATATGTATATATATATCTTATAGTTCTAAAGTAGAATTATTGTTGACACGCGTCATTCGCACCCACAGTTCAGCCTCTTTTTTAAACCAAAAAAAAAAAGTAGTATCTCACAGAAACCCCGCTGCAGCGTTCTCACTTGTGTCCAGCACAAATTTATGCCCGTCAGCCATTTTTGCATATATGTTTCACGCTAACACAGTCAGTCCTATGCTGGTATTCCTTTCCCCACCCCCACCCTCTTCCCCTTTTCAACCAGCCTCTCCTTTGCTCTGGCTATTTGCATTTCAACAAGTTTTCAATTTGTGCAAAAATGAAAAAAAAGAGAGAAAAATAGTTGCTTCTTTCACGTAAATTACTTGAGGGCAAAAAGCCCGTTCAGCCTTAGCTTTTGATTGATGTTGCCACCGGAATCTGATTGAGAACTTAACTCAATTGATTGACGCACTGATTGACTGCTCAACTGACTGACGGACAGACGGACGGACGGGCGGACAGGCTGCATGTCATGCACTGCATTTGCTGTCGTTCGTTGATAAATGACTCAAATTCAATTTCAATTTCGTTTCGGCTGCAAAACGCAACAAGGTCAAGAATTGTAACTTTAACCAATCAAAAATCAACCCACAGTCAAACGCCTTGCCCCCGCCCCCACCCCACTCTTCCTCCTCATCCCATTGGAGTTCAGCTTTTTTATTACCTGTGCGCTCTGGCAGCAGCTCATCAAATATTGAAATGCCAATTTCACAGATACTCACAAGAGCAACGCAAACGCAACGTTGCCAAATTCAATTTGGCAACTTAAGTAATGGGCAACAACAAGTACAACAACTATTACGACATCTACAACAACAATAAGCCATAATAATCAGCAGCAGGAACAACATTAACAGCACGACAATCATAGATCCTTTGTTTTTTTTTCGTTCGTTCGTGACTAGCTTGGTAGCCAAAAGAACTTTTTGATACCCTTAACTATTACTTGACAAAAAAAAAAACCACAACTTAATTTTTCTTGCAAAGTCCAATGTGGCTCACATTTTGTCAAGAACAATGCATGGACTCAATGTTGAGAAAGTTTCAGTTTGACATAGCTCAAGAAAAACCGCACTTAATATATATTTAATGATTTCTACTAATCAATTTCACACGGTATGCGAAATTCTACATGATAAAGTGTTTCAATCGGTGTTGCTATCGATAATTGCGAACTGTTTAGAAAACATGTTTTTAAAGAATATATTTAAAACTTGGATGAACAATCGATAATATTAATTTTTGGATATATCGATAAATTCGATATATAACATCAATAAAAGAAATGTATGACACCAATCAAAAAAACTATCCAACCCATTCGATAACACCAATCGATAAAAATCTATTTATATCACAAGTCGATAACCTAGCATATCCACAAACAGAATAAAATAGCTTTATCACTAGCTGATCACAGCTTAACTTTTACCGGACTATCTTAGTAAATATTTACCTAACTATATATCTGTATTTTGAAGATTTTTATAATATCGATAGCAGCAATCAATAACAGCATGGGATTACCTTTAACTTTTTATGCAGCTTACTGTCTATTTATGCAGTTACAAGTTCAATAATAACAATTGATAGCTTTTATTTTTATATCTATACAGTTATCTTTCCATCTATATTTTTGAATCTTTCTACAGCTATCGTTAACTTGCAACAGTTATTACTTTGATTTAATATTTACAAACTATCTATCCGTCTATTTAAATTTAACTATTTATAATTTGATAACAGCAATATATAATATATCTATATATCTTTCAAAATAAAAATGACAAAAACATCATTGAAATCGGAACTTTTTTGTAATCATTAATCACAGACTATGACAGCTATCTATATATCAATATACTACGTATTTATCCATATATATTGACTAATTTGAATTGCGATAACAACAATCGATAATTAAGTACATGTCACAGCGATAGATTTATCTACTCATTGCCTGGTTTTAATTTAATCGTCAATCCAATTTAAAATGTTCAATAAGTTGCCTGAAATTATGCAACGAACTGCGAATTCAAAGGATGGCTACGCCTCCCAAAAAAAAAAATTGAGACGCGAACAGCTGAAATATGGCCACAAAGTATGCAATAATAAATTGAGCCATTGTCGCTGCTAAGAGGGGGGAGGGGGGAAGAGGATGTTGGTCCGATCGGGTGGTAGGGGAAGGGGTTCGGTGCTGCCACTTGGCGCGCACGTAATGAGCATATTTGTAGCATACTTCCAGCGCGTACGTGCGTCGTGTGCGTGTGTGTGTGTGAGCGTCCTTTGAGACCAAGTTTATGCAAGTTATTCCTTGTCCGACCCGTACAGTCCCCACCTGCTGGCAACGCCCTCCACTCAACGCTGCGCTTACCTTTCAAGTTGGGCGCCAAACTTTTGCAGCTCGTATATATGTATATACATCCATATATATATATAAATTTATATACATATTGACACAGGTGCCCAGAGGCGTTCGCTAGGTGTGCTGCGCTCCGTGTGTGATGGGGTGTGGCACTTGGCAACTGCGTGCGTGGCAAGGGGGAATAGGGGATTGATGCGAAGAGAGAGAAGGGCAAGGGCTAGGTAGACCCGAGAGGCACCGCTTTGATTTTCTATCTGCATTTAATGCCAAATGGGAATGCCAGGCGATAAACCACAAGAACTCAAGCAGCTGGTAACGCCCACATTTGTGCGAATACCCTGTACTTCAAAAGGGGAATGGGAAACTTTTATGTTTCATAATATATATACATATATTGAGAGCATATCTAATTTTCCTCTTTAACTCGGGCTTACTCCCTTGCATTTTAAAAAGCATTTGACCTATGCGTGTCTTGCATATCGATAAATTCTAGTTAAATTATTCACAATTCTTAAAATCCCTTTCTGCTAAAAAAAAAAAATGTAAGAAAATAAATTCATCAATTTTAACCTATTGGGTATTGACCGATTTGTTGGTGATTCGGTATAACTTGAACTATTTTTGCTCCAACATTCTACACTTGTTTATTTCTGGTGTTATGGAAATTTTTTCTAATACTCAAACCATACGTAAAAAGCCATATCTTGGAAAACCGGTTAAGTGTTCACAAAGTTACTGCCATGAAAGATTTAAATAGATTTAAATCTATAAGTAACCATTATGGTATAATTCATATTTAAATCAAAATAACTAACTCTAAAATGTCAACGTATTTTTTATGTTATGTATATAAAAATAACGTTATTTATTTGAATTATCAACCCATTACAAATTTTTTGATCCAACTAGAATTTCTTTCCCGGTGTAAAAAGTCGATAATTATTTCGGATTTGTATTCCTACTCCCGCCTTTCTAAAAAATATCTTACCATTCTGCCTACTTTCACCTTGAAATCACTTACATAGGTGAATTTACTGTATTTGTTTTCCAAATCTTATGAAACTAGTTTTCATTATATTAGGTAATGTGTCAAAGTGCAAAGTTTTTAATTTTAATTATATATTCTTAATTGGATTTATTTAATGTACGTTGGCCTACAAATTGAGTAAATGGAAATATAACGATAACGAAGCAAGTGTTAATTAAATCGAATAATTTTTGCTAAAATCGCCATCACAAATATGCGTGGAAATAAAAACACAATTTAGGGATTCCGTTCGAAATCGTTTATCTTTTATTGGCAAAAGTAATTTAAAGATATGTTTCGCTTGATTACTTTATAAATTGTAAACACGAAACTTGCTCGCATCAACTCGTTATTGAGCTATTCGAAACTTGAGCCTGAAAGTTTCCATGTCTCTGCGCATTGATTCAATCTAAGTAAATCGCGACGAAGGTTTATTTTTCTTTACATTTTTCATTTTTTTTTTTTTTGGGAAAGTTCAAAAGCGCAAAGAGCGTAAATTCATAAAACGTTCGCTGGGCGTGAAAGTATTTTGACATACGCTGGAAAATCATATCCGCTTTATACACACACACAGACACACACACACACACACAAACAATACACACACACACACACACACACAGCAGTCGCTTACCTTGCTGGCTTTGGCGCTAACGAGCTTCAAGTTTAACAATGAGCGAACATTTTGCAGCTCATTGAATTTGAAGTCATGTGAAAGCAGCGCACACTCACACTCACACACACGCACCTCTTATATACACACCGGCAAGCAATCAGTCAGTCCAAGCTTTTCTTTTTTTGTCTGCAGTGTGTGATGTGGGGGGCTGGGCCTTGAGGGGCGTGACAATTGCATTGCAAAGGACAATGTCGAGTGCCTGTCAAATAAAAGTGTGAAAAAAAATACAAGAATTGTAAATCTCTTTTGGCACATGCACAACAAATTGCAGAGCCAATTGGACAATTCGTAATGCTATTCGTTTCTATTGTTGCTTTTGTGTGTTTTTATAATGCTAATAGGCAGCTCAGATTGCTCTTTGTACTTCCTTTCAGCTGGCACGACACGAATATCTGCCAAAGTGACTGGTAGTAACTAGTTGTGACTAGTTGTGACTAGTTGTGACTAGTTAGTGCCTTACATCTCTTTTTCTCTAGCACTCGCTAACTCTCTCTTTCTCTCTCGCTTTCTCAGTCTTTAACTCCTATGATCTCAAAGAAAGGAGTTTTTTTAAATGAATAGATTAGGAAAATAAAAGTGGTGGCTGTTCTCTGTCTATTTTTCCCTGTCGTTCTTGTTCCTTGTCTCTCTCTCTCTCTCTCTCTCTCTCACTCTCTTTCTCTATCTCTCTATTTGAGATTTCGTTTATAGTTATAATTTCTGGTTTTTCTTTCGTGCTCTATCTTTTTGTTCTCTGTCTCTGCCGTTTGACTAATTATCTGTCTTCTTTACTTAAAATAAGAGCTTTACTTTATACTTATAAATTCTGATCTTCCTCTGTCTCTCTCACTCTCATTACCACTCTCTGTGTTTATCTCTTTTTTCTTGTTTTGTGTTGCTTCGTAAACGTTTTACTGACTCCTACTCTTAGCCATACAACATTCGAATTAGAGACTTAGAGCTTTTAGCCATTCGAATTTTTATATTATTTTTATTATATATATTATATATATATATATATATATATATATATATATATATATATTGCGTTTCTGCATTATTGGTTCTTCGCTTACCCAAGACAGAAACAAAATAAAACTTCTTTATTTTAATTTTTTGTGCAATCCCAATTAAGAGAAAATAATTAGCACACAATTCTTCGAATCCTTTTCGAATATTTTCAACATGAACGTTAACAAATGAAAATAAAGCCGAATGAATTTAATTTATTTTCCTACGGTTTTCATTCTTTTTTGCGGTTCCATACGATTACTCACATGAAAATTAATCTTAGTATTGGCTATCTTTAAATAGTCTTCCAGAAAATCCTTGCATTTTGCTTCGGACTAATGAAGTACTTATGGTTTCTACGTAAAGCTTTGTGGGATTTATCCAGCATGCAGCAGTTCCAGGGAATTTTGGAACTTTCTCCCAAAATTGAAGCCACACGCATTCAATTACACACACACACACACAGACGCACACTTACAAATTCGCACATGCGGCTCCTGGGGGCATGCAACACATTTCGCTGCGGCGCTGCTTTTGTTCACTTGGCAATGCAACCCAACCACAGCTGGGGTGCACAGACGAAATACCACAAAACAACCACATGCCAGATCCAAAAACAGACCAGATCCAGCTGGACAGAGATTTCGTTCTACGTGAACCGAAGCGTTTTCTGCATTCAATCTCATTTGATTCCTCAGTCTGCGGTTATACCCCGCAGCGACTTTACATATTTCAAAGGATTAGGTATAGTTTAAGGTATACGAAAAACAAAAAAACATAAGACTCGTTTTAGTGAATTATAGATGTATAACAGATTATACGGTATAATTGAGTTATTCTGTCCAAATTCTTTATCTAAATGTTAGTACATAAATTTTATTCTATAAATTATTTTCTAAAAAATGATTACAGAGAACTGAACTGCTTTCGTTTTATAGTATTTCCCCAAAATTATTATATTCTATCCTAAATCTAAATATTCCGGCTCACTTGAAAACATAGCTCGTATTGAAACTTTAATTCAGACATCTTAAGTAATCTAAAACTCTCTATCTATACATGCAATCTGAACTGATTTCTCTGATTTCTCAAATTGCCTATTTAGTGTGCTCTTGTACTGCTCAATTATAGGGTATCCCTCAGTGACACACTATCCCTTGCACTTAGATCTCACAGCATATCTCTTGTTTTATATTGCGATTGACTTAAATTTGGTTGATACTTAAGCTTTAGCTACAAAAAATACTTAATTTGTTTTCATCTGTTTGTTTCTTTGCAGCTAAGCAATTTCAATAAGACCGACAAAAGCAAACAACAACAGCAACAACAACACCAAATCCAATACGCTTATAGTAAACTAAAAACCAAAAAAAAAACTAACACCAACAACTAAAATCAATTGTAACTAGAACTTAACTTTCTATAGAAAAAAGGCATAAGAAAACTACCGGAAATTAGTTCAACTGACGAACAAAAGAACACAATGTAACCTACGACAACAGTAAAAAAAAGAACAAAAAACAAAAACAAATGTGTATTAAATACCGTTAAGACGTTAGCTTGATGTGTGTCCTTAACTAACATGTGTCAGAGTTGCCAAACCGTAACAGTAACCACAACAAACAATACACCAAAAAAGCCAATTCAATAATAGCCAAACTCACGTTCAGTAGCACCGATAAACCCAATAAATGCAATAAACTGATACACCGATAAACCGATAACCGATACACCAATTTCAAACAATATACTAAACATAGCGTTAGCCATACGTATATAGATGGGCATATATGTTTTGCTATAGCTATAGCCACAAACACAAACATAGACTTTAACGACAACTGTATATATCATGACCAAGAAGTACGAATTCGATTGGATCATTCCGGTCCCACCGGAACTGACAACCGGCTGTGTCTTCGATCGCTGGTTCGAGAACGAGAAGGAGACCAAAGAGAATGACTTTGAGCGCGACGCTCTCTTCAAAGTCGATGAGTACGGATTCTTTCTCTATTGGAAAAGTGAGGGACGGGTGAGTGTTAGAGAAATGAAAAATCTCAATTGCGATTGTAGCCCTGTGTGTGTGTGTTCCATTTCACTTCGTTTCATTTGTGTTTCTTTTATGACAGGATGGCGACGTCATCGAGCTGTGTCAAGTGAGCGATATTCGTGCAGGCGGCACTCCGAAGGTAAGTTCCGCTTTTAACAGTAAGACTAACGTTATTTGAAAGCGTTAAGTTGACAGTAAGAATGGCAATAACACTTAAAGAGAGTGGAGATAGTAAGTTTTAGTGAATGTCACTTTTACAGTTGAAACAGATCGAGAAAATACAATAAACGGTAAAAGTGAGAATAAGAGTAAGACCGGCAGAATTTGTAAAAGTAACTGACAGAAAAAATTACAATAATAGAAAAAACTACCAACACCACCATCATCATAAACATTAGCAATGCAAATAACAGTAAAATTAAAAAAAAAAAACAGTAAAGGAAAAGTAACAGTAACAATTACAGTAGTCCTTTTATAACAGTCTGTTATAGTATTAGTAATGGTCGTAATTGTACTTATAAATGTTGCTGCAATTCAAAAACTTATAGTGGATTAACAGAAACTACAGAAACTCAGCCAATTTTCAAATTACCAACAATCCAAAAGTTCAACGAAATTCCATTAAAATGATATAATTGAAACTGTGAGCTAGTATTAAATTTAATTGAGAGCACTTTGGTCCCTACAGGTGACATAATTTCAGAGTCTATTAGCTACGCCCACCCTTCACAAAAGGATATCATCATGCATTATATATAGATCGAAGACACATTTATATACACACACATATATATATTTTTTCCGCCGGCACAGTGGGTCAAAGTGCACTCACTCAGCGACTTGAGGCCATTCAATTAAGTTGAAACCCGTTGTCCATTGGACAGCTGCACGTTCGATGTGCATTAACCCACATCCTGCGGCAGCCGCTGGCCCGATGCGAGGCGTATCAGCCAAACGGGGCATATCGATATCGGTGGCAGGTGGATTGGGGATTGAGGATTGAGGATTGAACAGGTGCTGACACAATTAAAATGTGTGCCAAGCGAGCAGCAAATCTCAATTAGGCGACCCCACTGCACCACATTTGCACTTTGTTCCAATGGCGCTCCGTCAGCCACGTGCTAGGGCCATAAAAACTAACTGGGTGTGTGTATGTGGAGGGGGCGAGGTGGGTGTAGGTGGGTGGAGGGCAGGCAGCTGACAAATATGGGCGCGAACTGCAGCCCATAAATTGCATTTAGCGGCAACAACAAAAACTACTTACAACAACAACAGCCACACAGGGCAAATGCAATGTGTCATGACAGGATGTGGGCGTGGCACAGCCATGGCCAATAAATCCAGCGCATAGACAAATGCGTACGAGTGAAGCCGGCGACTGCCTCTGGCCAAAACAATTGAGAGTCAAAGTGACACATTGACACATTAACTGACAAACACACTTAAAACACACTCAAACAAACACACTCGCACACAAACACAGGCACAGCTTTGTGACTACACTGACAGACAAGTTAGTAGACTTATATATATTTACACAGCTTTTACAATTTTTTCATTTTGGCTATTACTAGCTCAAGAGTTGAACTGTGAACTAGCATTGAAATCAGCACATTTCTTTTTTGAAGCAATTGTTAAGAAAACCCATATAGAACGATTTGATATAGTATATAATCTATCTAATATACCTTGAACCAGAGAAAACCCCAAGTATTTTGTGCCTCAAACAAGCACAAACTAGTATGAAAGCTTGTTAAGCTGAAAACAAAACTCTTGTATCAATAACGATTTTTACAATTCCAAAATTCCTTAATAAAAGACTCAGATACGTTTTACCTCCATAAAGCACGCTTTTCGCTGACTCGAAATTAATTTCCAAACTATGCATTTTTACTTAAATATATTTTTTTAAGAAACAAACTTAAACTCGAATGTGCGATGACATTGTTGGTTCGTGGTATCTTAAGCCTCTGTATTAAATCAAAGGACTCTACTCTAAGCTTAAGTAGAGCTTCAAGGATTTCCTTGAGTGGAATCTCATCTATTTTGGCTCAGTGTATTGCACAAAGTATGCAAAAAATGATAACGAAGGCTGCGCATCGTTGCACTTGTAAATTGAAAAGTGTCAAAGATTTTGAAATGCCCGATGCACGTTTAAGTGCGCTATGTCTGTGTGAATAGAAAGAAAGAAAGAAAGAGAGGGAGAGAGATAAGTAGAGATAGAGGTAGTGAAGTGACTGGCAAGCAAAGTGTAGCACTTATTTTTGGGCATATCTCAAGCTGTTTCTGTTCCAATTCCCAAATCTGAACCAGTTGCCCACTCGAAATCCCCGAAATGCCAGTCAAATGGAACATTTGCTGCTGCTGCTTCTGGTTCAAGTGCTCAACTTGAGGTCCTTGCTTTAAAGCCTTTTCAGCTCGCTGCAATCCTTTTTGGCCAACACACACACACACAGGTCGGTTTCATGTCAGCTGCCAAATAAATTCAATTAAAATGCAAAATAAATGCCAATGAGAGAGCAAAGAAAACGAAGAATGGACGAAAGTGTGAGTGTCTGTGTGAAAATGTGGCCAAGAAGGCAACAGCAACAGCAGCCCCATGAAATTTGTATAATGGTCAAAAAGAAAAATGAGTATAAAAGGAAAATAATAAAAAAAAAAAAAAACCGCACACACAAATATATATACCCTTATAAAATTTGTATATTGTCGAGAGCAATGCAAAAGTTTTCAACACTACGCAAATTTGACCACAAAACGTTGAAAGAAAAAAGAATCGTAAGAAAACACAAAAAAAAAACCAAATAAATACAATAATATAAGAAACAAATAAAAAAAATAGAATACAAAATGCAAAACTTTTGCTTTTGAAAGCTTGAGAGTGACAGGCACTCAAATAAGTATACACATGCATGTACCTAAATACATATTTATATAGGTAGAGTACATCGCTGTATGTGTGTGTGTATGTGTGTGTGTGTGTGTGTGTGTTTGTGTGCGTGTATATGCACATTTGAACCATTTGCACTGCATGCTAGCGAGGGTCGCAAGAGAAGTAGTGTTCATGATAAATTCCAAATTTTACTTGAAGACGAAGAAAAAAAATATCTTCGTTGTGCTGAAGAAGTGCTCTATATTTGTATACCTAATTAGTTGTCGTACAAGCACTTCAATTTTAACTTATTTCTTTGGAAGCCAAGGCCACAAAACAATATTTTTAAAATCATAAACCGAACCTTAACCTGAACTGAACCATTTTTTTTCTTTTTAAGTAGTTTGTTTTTAGTGGAACAGAAAACTTCTCATCATTTTTTTTGCTTATCGTACAAATTCTTTAAAAAACAAAGTAAAAATAAAAAATAAAATTACTTTTTACTTATGTTAAATAATTTTAAAAGCTAACCTCCCACAATCGTAAATGGAAGACACTTTTAGTTCTTTCTCTTCTCGTGTGTGTGTGTGTGTGTGTGGGTGTGCGTGTGTATTTGAGTGTGCGCTGGCAGCACTTGAAATGTTTGGTCATCAATATTAAATCAGTGAGCCACACAAACCAACTAACACATTCAGACACACAAATACACACACACACACACACTCACACACATAGAGTACACACATATACAATACACACTCAAAAAGGAACTCGTAAGTGCCAGTCGCACAATGAACCATTAAAAGTTGCTTCGTTTGGCAAAGCAAACGCCAACTGAACGAAAATGGGCAAAGAAACAGCTGCAAGCGCATGACTGATGCCCTGCTTAGATACCCTGGAAAAATATTGTAAAATGTTCCACTGAGAAAACTATCAATAGGAAAAGACACTGATCTTCTTCTCTTCTTTAAGAGCTTCCAAGATAAGCCCATAATTAGTGAGATATGAATTTATTTAAGCTCTTTTAAGTTACTAGTAGTTTGATTAAAGTTAGGATTAAAGTTAAGAACTAGTTGAGAACGTGTACAGTGACGCTTCCTGTGAATGTACGTCCAATTAAGTAAGGTTAGTTTATATTATTATTACTCAATTTGATCGGAACAAAAATAAGTTCCACAGGTTCCAAAGTTTCTTCCTCCTTTAAGTGGACAATTGATTCAGTTTCTGCGCTAACTAATATGCCCACTTGTTGGTGCTTTTTGGGTAACAGGGTAGTTCAAGTAAACTGCCAACAAATATTGAAAACGCAAAATTTGAGCTTCGTTGCAATTTTTGTTGTTACTTTCCAATAATGCAAAAAGCTTCATTGCTGCGGAAGTACGTCAAACAACAACAATAAAAGAAGAAGAAGAAGCAGTAGAAGGCAACACATTTGTATATTTGCCCAACGCTTTGCCCCGTTTTACGTATTTCTATTTTTACTTTATTTATTTACTTTTCTTTTTTGCACTTTTGTTTGGGGTCTGGCAACGTCGCCCGAAAGCAGGCAACGCCTTTGACTTATTTATTCGCTGACTTATTTAGCACTTGGAAGTATGCAATGGTTGCTTTTAAGCCACGCCAGTAAGTACTCACCGTACAAATTGCACTCGATTTGATTGCCATCGAATTTCAATTGCCATTCCAAATGCGACTGCAACTGCAACTGCGACCCTTTGAGTTAATTTGATTGCGAATGCGGCTGCGGCTGTTGGTTCGACGTTGGCTTTCCATTGTATTCAATGGCGACACGAGGCTAACAAAGAGCCCATTTGCTCAACTATTAACAATTGTTAAGTTGCGGCTGCAGCAGCAACAACAAACAGCAACAGCAAACAACAATAACAGCACACAAAGTAAATAATAATTGTGTTCCTTTTTCAGTTGCTGGCAAACTTGCCGTTTAGCGTTATTTAAACCCAATTCATTTTTCAGCCAGCAACTAGTACATTGCAAAGCTCATGTTAGATAATTGAAATTTAAACTTGCCGTTTAAGATGGAAAGTATATTTAAATGTTCTTTCTTCTTTCTTTTCTCTTTCAAGTGCCCCAGTATATTCAAGTTTGTTTACATGCAATTAAACTTTGTTTTGTTTTAACAAGCCCATGTCAATGTCACATTCAAATTGTATGCAAGTCTGGTCAATAAGTTGGCAACATCTTGACGACAAGTTGTCTATTTACTTCTCAAAACTTAGCAGCTAAATAAATTGCCTGTTTTTAATAGGCAGATCAGAGTATAACAGCTTAAATAAAGAAAGTAGAATTTGTCAACACGTTTAAGTGGTTGGTAACATTGAGAGATGTATGATAAAATGGGTTAAGTATACAGTATAGAGTAAAGTGCAGGGTAGAGTAGAGGATGTGGTATAGGGTATAGAATAAAGTCTAGTATTGCTAATATTTATTGTGGTCAATAATATTGGATTCAGTGTATTGAAAAATGAACACATCATATTAGTTGAATAATTTTATTACAACTGTACATATATGTATGTATATAAGTATATTTCTGACCAAGTTTTACTACACGGTATACCCTAGTGGAGCACACTTATTTAAGACTTTCCCATGACTCGAAACATCTTAAACGAATGGGTTTTAATTTTACGGCAAATTGAATTCGATTTGCCGATAGTTTTGCATTGGAATTCGGATTATTTATTTTTTATGTGCTTACGCGCGCGGCAGCTGAAGGTCAGATGCGAAATTTAAATGCTATTTTATTATTGGAATTTCGCACAGAGATTTATTTATTTTTAATTCTATGTACAATTGTTGATAAATGCTTCTGGAATGGCCCGAACTAAAACCCCCCAATTCTCACCGCCTCCTCCCTCGCACCCATGACATTTGCTTTGTTGCTGCCCTGATTAATGATGCGATCTGAGATTAATGTTGCTGCTGCTGCTTTGCCACGCCAAATTGCAGTTGCCTCAAAGAGTTCTCGCCGCCCCTCAGCCCCCTATCTACCCACTGCCCTTGGTCATTGGCCATGATTGGCCTGATAAACAAATTTGAAACGCGCCAAGCGCCAAATTCAAAATGGGCTCCCGGGTCGAATACGCAACGTTTGGCCCCAAAACACTATTAAATACTTATAATTGACTTCTACTTTACAGCTCACAGTTCATTTTTCAAATCATAAAATTTATGTCCGAGCAAGGCTACAGGAAGCTATGACCTAGCCCGAAAGGATATGTTAATGTGAATATTGAACAGAATCGAATGACACAAAAGGTCAATTTAAAAAAAAAAAAAAAACTAGTATAGACAGTAAGGGCATTTAACAATGACTGAAGAATTCAAACTCAAGATTAACGTCAACTTTAACATAAAACTACTACTAGAAGAACATTTTCAAAATGAGCTTTACACTAAAAGTTGTGAGTGTGAGCTATAATAGGAAAAATTGAATTACGAGTTTTTCGATATAAGAAAATATTACCAACACAAATCGTATTGGTTTATATACAAATCATCTAAATATATAATATTATATAATATAGTTTAAAAAATAAAATATTTCCCCATTTAATTGCTATTATAAATGTATCTCATTTATAGGATCCGAAGATATTAGATAAGGTAACCAAAAAGAATGGCACGAATATACCGGAACTGGATAAACGTTCGCTAACTATATGCTCGAACACGGACTATATCAATATAACATATCATCATGTTATTTGCCCAGATGCGGCAACGGCCAAGGTAAATATTTTTGTATAGCTAATCAAGTGATCAGGGCTTTTCAGATGGGGGCTTACCGACTGATCATTTTTGCTCATTAGCCTCATTTCATGCATACTCTCTGTATTTATAGATCTGGCTAGATGGCATACGAAAAATAACACATAATGTCAAAGCGAATAATATCTGTCCCATGATGTGTCTGAGAAAACAGTAAGTGGACTCCAGCAGTTCCCACAATTTCTATAGACGCACTTTATGTACTCTATCTTTATGCTGTGTTCGTGTGTTTCGCGTGTGTTTGGTTCCAAAGAAAATACCAATATCTAAACTGTTTTATTACGTTCTAAGCAGTTTCTCAGCACGATGAACTATTGCTTTCCATACACAAACATAGTACATATATACATACTATAAGCATATAAACATACACTATCTGTCACATATATTATCTATCTATCTATTTACTATACCAAATGGATGACTGTACATAATTATTTTCGATTGATTTCATTTTGTTTTCTAATTTGCATGTCTTGCGCATTATTTTTGTTCTTATCGTTATTGTTATCGTGTTTATGTGTGTTATCGTTATCGTGTTATCGCCATGTCTTTGGTGGCCATTAACCAGAGCTGGCAAAAGAACTTGCGCCTTATAACGCATAACAATCGCGCTACCAACGTGTGTCCACGCACCAATCTTATGAAACAGTAAGTTACATTTGACCTAAAAACTACTTATCGGAAACAATCGATTATGTAGAAAATATATCGATGTGTTCAATCAGTCCATTAACAACTTTGTTCGGGTAAGTACAATTTTAAATAAGTAGAAAAGTTTGGTTTGATTCTTAGTGACTTAAAATTTGTAAGGTAAGTTAATAAGGATAAGTTTATGAGGAATATGAGGTAAGTTGTAAATAAAATATTCTAAAAAATATTCTAAAGAATATTCTACAAAATACATACATATATGGAATAAATTTAATTGGACTTAATGCGAGAGAAAATACATTTAAAAATGGTTAATAGTTAATATACATATACAAATAGACGGGAGCATTTAAGTTCCTAGACAATAAAACGTAAACAATGTATAGAAAATAAATAAAAATAGATTCAAGAATTCTCGAGTAGATAAAACACAAACAAACAAACACTCTACAATTCAAATTGAGCACCTCAGAGCAATGAAAACATTGCAAATTGTATATTATTATTGCTTCCAAGTTGTCTAAACAAATCGTGTCTGGGCAGGTGGGCAGCGGCTGCGGAAGCGGAAACGACATCGTCAGTTGCCACCTAACCTCACTTCTAGCCCACCCACTCTAAAATAGTTGGCGTTGTTTCAACACACAACAAATTCATTTCATTTGCATTTCTCTGCTGAGCTTCACAACAACAGCAGCAGCTTTAGTTTCCATTATGGAATAGCAAATGGAGAAATGAAGCCATTTCCTCTCAATGCTTACGTCTGTTTTTGCCGCTAAGCCAACGTCTCTTGATAAATGGCATCTGAGTTGTCGGCCAGGGCTGAAAGAAGCGAATCAGACCTTCTGATACCATAGCGACGGGCTCCATGAATAATATACTAAGCAAACATCACAATGAAATCAACATTTCATAAACAAACAAAAAACTTAAGACAACGATTCTAAGTCGGCTATTAAATTATAAAGTATTTACTTGTCAAGTTTTTCGCTTTGGTTCTTGGCCTGCTTTTTACTTCCATTTCGACCCGATACTTTTGAGACATAATATTGCTCTTCACATTTTCTTAAACTTCCAACCTGTCTTCTACTGTCGCTTCTTGCTTTAATTCCGTTCTATTAGTTTATAGTATAAACTTTATACCTACTTTTCTTCTAACTTTGCTTCTCTCGTCTCATTTTACATAGTTTCTAATAGATTTCAAGAAATTACTTAGGGATTCTTACGTAAAGCTTCTTAGCGCTTCTTGCTACCACTGTTGCTTCTTCCTTTGGCATTTCACACTTAGTTGTTTTAAAGCTTCTTGCTTTATTTCTTTTGCCGTTTCTCCCTTTTCATCTTGCCCCTTCACGACTGCATTTCTGTTTGTTGCTGTTTCGATTCTGCTCTGACAGCTTTGAAACGTTTGTTTAAGCTTTTTCGCGCTTCTCACTTATCCCATCGCAACACGCCCTTCTCGTTGGCCCATTTATTTGCTTTGTCGCTGCTGTAGCTTCTTTCCATATTTTTTATTGTCGCTTTCCCCCTTTTGTTTTAAGCGTAGTGGCACGTTCTTTAAAGTTAAAAATTGTACA
This sequence comes from Drosophila sordidula, assembly GCA_035047465.1. Lineage (NCBI taxonomy): Eukaryota > Metazoa > Arthropoda > Insecta > Diptera > Drosophilidae > Drosophila > Drosophila sordidula. The sequence goes on along the minus strand of JAWNPQ010000136.1, from coordinate 7,629,753 downwards.
AAATTGTTTTTTGCTCAATTGCTGTTTAAGCTTTCAGCTCCAAACTTTAAGCCCCATTTTATATTTTTGCTTCTCTTTTTTTTTATTTCTGTTGTAGCTCTTTACTTAGTTCCTTCTTCGTTTCTCCCTTTGCGATTTTAGCCAAATGGAAAACTTTGTCCCGCTTCTTGCTTTGGATTACCTTCAATAAAAAGCTAAGTGATATTTATAACTGGGATGCTCCGGCTTCAATTCGCTTCTTCCTCAGTTACTTCACTTACAATTCCAATCGCTTTTCGCTTTGCTGCTGTTGTTACAATTTGCTCAGTTTCATGCGCTGCTTTTTGACCTGTTTCCCTCAGTTCGATTCTCACGCCGTGGTGCCACTCTGACAGCTGTCCATCAGTCTGCCTGCCTCACTTCTCGCAATGCTTCTTGCTGCCACACTTAAGTCCGCTTTAATCTAGCCAACGATCTATTGAATGCGAATTCAGTGCGTGTGTGTGTTTGTTTTGGACAGGGGGACGTCCCGGAGGCAACAATTTCATGTTTGCATTGGCAATTCGTTGACCCAGTTTGAAAATTTGTTATTGTTGATTGTTGATTGTGTTCTTTATGGGGCATTTTATGGTAAGGTCTTGGAGCATTAACTGCAATTACTCGACTTACTTGACTTACTTGACTTACTTGACCTGGACCTGCTTTAAATGAGGCTATTGGGCTCAACTTGCCCCTTAACCGGCTGTTCGCTTCACTGACCTGCCCTGGCAACAGGAACAGCAACAGCAGCAGCAACAACAGGGAAACAAGTTAAACACGCAAATCCTGCGCTAAGTAATGAATGTCCAGCGAATGTCCAATGAGTGTCCTGCATTGCAACGACACAGGCAGGCTAAAGAGGAGGCAGATGGCATGCAAATTGAATTTAATCGCAAGACATTTTAATGAATTGTTGCCACTGCAAATGGTAATGCACTTTTTGCCCCCCATCGATCATTTGGGCTGGCAATTAATTGCAAATTGCGAATTGCAATTACAATTACAATATCAATTTTAATTACACTTCAATTTCACAACTTGCTCGAATTGCACTGAATAAAAATTATATATATGTATATACAAATTCATTTAAAATTATTATTAAATTATTATCATACCATAAAAATGTAATTTCAATAATAAAGTTTTTTTTTTGTTGTGTTTATTTATTAAATTTGATTTGTATTCCTCTTTCTTTTCTTTTTTTTTTTGTGAAATAAAGTGAAATAAGTTCAAAGACGATCTCTAGCTTTAGAACTAGTTGATTTAATTTTATTTGTATTCTTTTTCCTCTTTTTTTTGGAAATGCGATTGAGTTTGAAATACATTTCCATATTCCCATCAGAGCTGAATTGATTTAGTTTATATTCGATTTGCATGGCTTGGAAAATTTGTTTAAAAAAATAAATACAAGATTTAAATTTCATTCAATTTTGCTGAACAAATTTATATACTTTACAATATTTAATATTATTTATTTATTATCGATTGAAGTCTGTTTTGATTTATAGCGTTTAACGTTTGAGTTTAGTTTTCGTTACAAAAAATTTGAGTTTTCTTTATTGATACGTGAGCCAAAATGAAAATAAAAATTTATTAGTTAAAGACAATGACAGTTTAAATTTGTTTGAAAGGGAGTTCAGGTACATAAACCAGCCAGGTAAAGTACACACCATATATATTATATATGTATGTATTCGTGCATGCTCAGTATAGTCGCACATTTGGTGAACATCTTTTCCTTGTGTAGCTTTGAAATTGTGTGCTTCTCAATTACTTTGTTCACATTTTATTCATGAGCTTTTTTCCTTATCAAAATCATTCAAGTTGGATGCGTCTCAGCTACTGTGTGGAGAAAAGCGGCAAAATACCGGTCAAGACGCTAGCAAAAACTTTCGCATCGGGCAAAACTGAGAAGCTGGTCTACACGTGCATCAAAGATGCTGGCCTGCCGGATGATAAGAGTGGCACCATGACCAAGGAACAGTTTACTTTCGATAAGTTTTATGCGCTCTACCACAAGGTCTGTCCACGTAACGACATCGAGGAGTTGTTCACGTCAATGTAAGTAACTACACCGTTCGCATACTGTCCTCACTATTGAAATAGGTTTATCCATCCCCAGTTAGCATTTAGTTTCTTCTGTTCTCAACTGTCAATACTTCTGTGTAGAGAAATGAACATTCCAATTAATTTTTTTAATCTTTCGCTCCCACTTTTTTAAATAAGCAGACTTTCCTAGTTATAATTGTATTCCCACTTAACACATATTTCCCAATGATCCAACTATTCATAGTAATATAATTATTTCCATTGATTTCCTCGTTTTAAATAGTGTCCTTACCGGTTCGACTCTTCCCATTATTGGTAATTGGTCCAATATTGGTTCCACTCTTCCCATTATTAGCTTTTCTCGATCTTTCGCGTGTTCCCAGTATTTTCTTTATTCCCAGTTATACCTTTGCGTGCACTTTTCAACTGCCTTTTTCTCACATATCATCGTGTCTTCAATCCTATCTCTAGCACCAAGGGTAAACAGGACTTTATCAGTCTGGAGCAGTTCATTCAGTTCATGAACGAAAAGCAGCGCGATCCGCGCATGAACGAGATTCTCTTCCCGCTGTACGAGGAGAAGCGCTGCACGGAGATCGTCAACGACTACGAGCTCGATGAGGAGAAAAAGAAGAGTGGTAGGTAGAAATATGAAATAGTAGATCACGTGGCATCTCATCAACCTCTTCCACCCGTCCGGTCCGCAGTGCAACTCTCGCTGGACGGCTTCAAGCGCTACCTAATGTCCGATGAAAATGCGCCCGTGTTTTTGGATCGTCTCGATTTCTACATGGAAATGGATCAGCCGCTGGCGCATTACTATATCAATAGCTCGCATAACACGTACTTGTCGGGTCGCCAGATTGGCGGCAAGAGCTCCGTCGAGATGTACCGCCAGACGCTGCTCGCCGGCTGTCGCTGCGTCGAGCTGGATTGCTGGAACGGCAAGGGTGAGGATGAGGAGCCAATTGTTACACACGGTCACGCCTACTGCACGGAAATCTTGTTTAAGGTTGAGAGTTACAGATCAGTTGGCAATTCTGTGTTATTGATTTGAAATATTTTGCCTTTTAGGATTGCATTCAGGCCATTGCGGATTGCGCCTTCGTCTCGTCGGAATATCCGGTGATTCTCTCCTTTGAGAATCATTGCAATCGCGCCCAGCAATATAAATTAGCTAAATACTGTGATGACTTTTTTGGCGACCTCCTGCTAAAGGAGCCGCTCTCGGATCATCCGGTAGGGTCTTAAAAAACTGTCACTTCCCTTCAAATTAATTGAATTCCCCTATATATATATATATATATATATATATATATTGCCAGCTGGATCCGGGTCTACCGCTACCGCCGCCGTGCAAGCTAAAGCGCAAGATTCTTATCAAAAACAAACGCATGAAGCCCGAGGTGGAGAAAGTCGAGCTGGAGCTGTGGCTCAAGGGCGAGCTGAAGACCGACGACGATCCCGAGGAAGATGCCAGCGCTGGCAAGCCGCCAGAGGCGGCCGCTGCACCAGCACCCGCACCGGAGGCAGCTGCCGCCGATGCGGCCGCCGAGGGCGGCGGCGGCGCCGAGGCGGAGGCAGCTGCTGCCAACTACAGCGGCTCCACCACAAATGTGCATCCATGGCTCTCATCAATGGTCAATTATGCGCAGCCCATCAAGTTCCAGGGCTTCGACAAGGCAATTGGTAAAAGAAACTGTTAAAAGACAGCCTTCAGGGTTAAATGTTCAGGCAGAAAAATGTTCAGGGTTGATGTTATTCAGTTAGAGCTATAAAGCGAATATGTATATATATATATATATATATAAGCAGGATGTATTCAGGATGATTTATACATATATGTGCCAGAAAATGCAAAGCTAAGAAGACAGATCCTCTAGGGTCACTTTATGTTAAGGAACATAAGAAGAATAAGGGAAAATTAGAAGTAAAACAGCTAGATAATTTTCCTACCAATCATGGCAAGACAATTGGAATAGGATGGAAAAAAAAAATGGTGTGCAAATTATTATGATGGAAATTAATAAAAATTAATGAAGAGAGAGGGAGAGAGAAAACGATAGAGAGAGAGAGAGAGAAATAGAAACGTTACGGTTTGAAAGTAAAACAATGGGTCAGATTGCAGTAAAAAGTGTAAGACGGAGATAGAAAACGATAAATCAGATGCACAGTTTAATAAGAGTGAGCAGGAGAGAGGAAAAGTACGTGAAACATAAAATATAATGTTACATCTAGTGCTAATTAAAAGTAGTTTGGTTGATAGCTTAAGTTTTAGAGTTTTGAATTAAAACAAAGAGAGAAAACTGATTTTTAGATACGCTCAGATAGTGCAAATATTTATAATCTGAACAACATTCTACGTTCACAGAGAAGAACATTGCCCACAACATGTCATCGTTTGCTGAATCGGCTGGAATGAATTATCTGAAGCAGAGCTCCATTGATTTTGTCAATTACAACAAGCGCCAAATGTCGCGCATCTATCCGAAGGGCACCCGGGCCGATTCATCCAATTATATGCCGCAGGTGTTTTGGAATGCCGGCTGCCAGATGGTCTCCCTAAATTTCCAGACCTCCGATCTGCCCATGCAGCTGAATCAGGGCAAGTTCGAGTATAACGGCGGCTGTGGCTACCTTTTGAAGCCGGACTTTATGCGTCGCGCCGATAAGGATTTCGATCCGTTCGCCGATGCGCCCGTCGATGGTGTAATTGCGGCCCAGTGTTCGGTCAAGGTTATCGCCGGGCAGTTCTTGTCCGACAAGAAGGTGGGCACCTACGTCGAGGTGGACATGTTCGGCCTGCCCTCCGATACGGTTAAGAAGGAGTTCCGCACCCGTCTGGTGCCCAACAACGGCCTCAATCCGGTCTACAACGAGGACCCCTTTGTGTTCCGCAAGGTCGTCCTCCCCGATCTGGCGGTGCTCCGCTTTGGCGTCTATGAGGAGAGCGGCAAAATGATCGGCCAGCGCATCCTGCCGCTGGACGGCCTCCAGCCCGGCTATCGCCATGTCTCCTTGCGCACGGAGGCCAATTTCCCGATGTCGTTGCCCATGTTGTTTGTGAACATCGAATTGAAAATCTATGTACCTGATGGCTTTGAGGATTTCATGGCCATGCTGTCGGATCCGCGCGGCTTTGCCGGCGCTGCCAAACAGCAGAACGAACAAATGAAGGCTTTGGGCATTGAGGAGCAGAGCGGCGGTGCCGCACGTGATGCCGGCAAGGCCAAGGAGGAGGAGAAGAAGGAGCCGCCGTTGGTATTCGAGCCGGTCACCCTCGAATCGTTGCGCCAGGAGAAGGGCTTCCAGAAGGTGGGCAAGAAGCAGATCAAAGAGCTCGACACGCTGCGCAAGAAGCACGCCAAGGAGCGCACCTCCGTGCAGAAGACCCAGAATGCGGCCATCGACAAGCTGATCAAGGGCAAGAGCAAAGATGATATACGCAACGATGCAAACATCAAGAATGCGATCAATGATCAGACCAAGCAGTGGACCGATATGATAGCACGCCATCGCAAAGAGGAATGGGATATGCTGCGCCAGCATGTCCAGGACTCGCAGGACGCCATGAAGGCGCTCATGTTGACCGTGCAGGCGGCGCAGATCAAGCAGCTCGAGGATCGTCATGCTAGGTAATGTCTGCGGCTAGTCCGACTATCTATTTTCGATCTATCTTTTCTGAATCTATCTTATACTCAACCTGTCTCCATACAGAGATATCAAGGAACTAAATGCCAAGCAGGCTAAGACCTCCGCCGACACCGCTAAGGAGGTCCAAAATGATAAGACACTGAAGACCAAGAACGAGAAGGATCGTCGTCTGCGTGAGAAGCGTCAAAACAATGTCAAGCGTTTTATGGAGGAGAAAAAGGTGCGGCGTTTAAAGCCAGTTCTCTCTTTATTTAATCCCTTAGACCTCAGTTTATTATATTTATATTCAACTCGCAAGTCTTTAAAACTCGAAAACCTATTAACCTGTATATTGAACTCTGCACTCCCATCTTTTTTTTACCAGCCTTTATATTTTAATTATATCTTTAGCTATTTTCTTTCAATTTATCAATACTTTACAGCCCTGTATCACGCTAGATGTGCGTAAGAGTAAAAATGTTCTTTTAATCTTATTTTCCATACCCCCTCTACTTTTTCTGTAAAATATTTTTACCTCATTAATTACTGTCCATGTTTTCATATATGTATATATTCCACATCTTTATCGAATTTTTTTTCTTTAGCCTGTTTTTCTTTCATTTGTATTCATCGGCCCCCATTATCATGTGTTCATTTTGCTCTCTCGTAATCATAACAATCCTTTGTTTTCTATTATTTGTAAATCACGTGTGAAGTTCCTCTTTATATTCTTAACTCTCATATATAGATTTATGTGTATCTATTTATCACTTACTCTTTATACATTTTAATTCTATAACTATATAGCCATAAGAATTTACTTCTACAACATTATAACTTTATACCCCTTTTCCTTTTTATTCTCGTTAACAATAAGATACTAATTGTCATTGTTACTCTTTATCGTTCATTCACAGCAAATCGGCGTTAAACAGGGTCGTGCCATGGAGAAATTGAAATTGGCGCATGCGAAGCAAGTTGAGGAATTTAGTACCGACGTGCAAAAGGTACTAAATGAAACACGGCCGCAAACCGACACTATAACCAGTATTGAGACTGTACTTTAGACCACAAATCAAACCGATACCAAAAATACCAAATGCGTTAACCGTTAGCTGTTAACCGTTATCGCCAACCGATGAACCGTTCCGATCAATGCTACTTCTATTTCGTATCCATCTGCTAGTTAATTGTAGCCGAGTAGCAAACTAACGAGTACCGAGTAACGAGTAACCAGTAACGAGTACTTCTCCCACACACAACGTTCTAGTCGCGACAAAACTATTTTGAGTTGAACGAAACGTTGTTAAAAAAACAAACTATATATATATATATACATATATATATATCACAAAAATCCAATAACCGAAAACTCTTGAAAAAGTAATGAGTAGCTGCTAAATTTTAACTAACTGCTAAGATGTAATTATCTATATCAATTTTTTCTCTATATATTTATATATATAATTATAAATGTGTATTTATATTATTATCCTAATTTGCTAACATATAGTAATTCACTTTTTAAAATGATGGCTTTAGTTTTGTTGTGTTTCAACATTTACATTCACCAACAGTTTTCCCCATTTTCCACATAGCTAATTTATCAATTTTCCTTTTTTTATTTTTATTTTTTAAAATTTAAGTTTCTGTGTGGTTTGTTGTTTTTTTTCTTTTTCTTTTGAGCTTTGCCTATGGTTACGGTTTCATTCCAAACTCTAGTCCTGTATTTGGCAGTTAACTTGAACCCCAACAAAAGCAGCTCTTCTATATAAAACCTGTCTACTTACTCTTAAGCTACTCCCTCTCTCTTTCTATCTCTCTCTCTCTCTCTGTATCTCTCTCGCTTTCACACACTCGTTTCACTTGCATAGAATAAACAATAAAATGCTGATTTTTCCACATGATTTAACATGAGCATTTAACATGAACATTTAAGATCTCACACTTCACATTTACCGCTATTCGCTAAACGTTTTGCTGTGCGCCCTAACATTGTGTCAACATCATGTCAAAACTTAACCGAAACACGTTTTTCTCTCTTTTTCTCCCTTTCTCTCTCTCTCACACTTAATCAAATATATATTTGTCACCGCCGCTGTCATCGCACTGATCAATCCTAACCTAACAACAACAATCCACATTAACAGCTTATGGATATGTACAAAATCGAGGAGGAGGCCTATAAGACCCAAGGAAAAACGGAGTTTTATGCTTAAACAGCAACAACAACAATACGTTCAATACGAATCTTTAAAACAAAACCGAAACAAAAAAACATTTCTTAAACTCTTTAAATGTACACCTATTATTTAGAAATTGTACATCTACAATGGAGAAAAAGAAAAAAAATGCAAAACTTGTAATGAAAAGAAAGTCAACACTTTGTGCTTTATATTTATTTAAGATGTTATAACACGAGGCATACTACCCAATAATATCTTTATGCATAGATATTACATCTAATTGTTGGAAGAACTTTCAAGAAAATGAAAATTTTTCGATCTCCAAATAATTAGAAACCCATATTTAATTATTTGCTGTAAAACTGCAAAATACTAACCAAATTACATTTAATTACCACAAAACAATGATAAAACATATTTTAAAAAAAAATTATTTTTTTTAAATACCAAATCTGTTGGTATTTTTGTATCAACAAAGACGGTACACCGATAAGCTTAGACCATGTCATAAGTATCCAACAAAATTTTCCAGTTCTCAAATACATTGAGCACAGAAATTAATGCGCATAGCGCTAATATTTTTCTTTAGTAATTTTATTTAGTATTTTTTTTTATGTTTATAGCGGAGAGAGAACAATTACAACTACCAACCACAGTAATATATATATATATATATATATATATATATATATATATATATATATATAATTATATATACTTATATATATATATATATATATATATATATATATATATATATATATATATATATATATATATATATATATATATATATATATATATATATATATATATATATATATATATAATCCATTATACATTACTTGTACGTATGTTTCAAATATGAAAAAAATACTTAACATATACATATGTGTTTCCGATTTTCCACCTAACAGCTTAGCAAATAAATTATATTATGTATGATAACCATAAACAAAACTGACTATCCAAGCAAACAAAAACAAATGCAAAAATAAAAAAAATACCCGAATACAAAAAATATAACATACATTATGTAAGCTAGTGTGAAAAGAAAAGTATTTAAAAGCATACTAATAAACTATAGACAGGCATAATATACTGTGTGTGCTACCAGTAAAATGTTTGTATTTTTCAAATAAAAATTAAAGAAAAAAACAGAAAAAAAGCATTTATTTTGAATAAATGCGTAATATCTTCAACCAAAAAAATTAAAGCTTAAATACAAAAAAAAAATAAAATCAGAATTCAAATAAATGTACATCCCATTTACTGCGAAGCGATCTATGTGCATAACCTCGAACTAAATACAAATAAAAATAAAACTTAAAAACCAAAAAAAAAAATTAAAAATAGTTAATTTCTGCTAAAAAAAAAAAAAGTAATAAAAAGTAAATACCTTTAAGCGTTTATAAATGTCATAACTCCTTTTTAGTATGAGCAATTCAAATGAAACACCCCTACCGGAAGTTATATGCCCCATATATGTATTTTATATGGGCCCCGATTGCAGTACAGATTGCAGAGTATAATACATGTTTAAATTTATATCAAAAGAGCAAGCGAAGCGTTTACTTCGCTCAACAGCAAAATACTTTCGCAAATTTTACAAGAAGATCAGCCAAAAATACCAACAAAATACCTGTGTGGGTTTGAAAAATAATAATAAAAATTTAAATATCACAGATGAATAAAAATTACCTACATGCTATGTACTTATAAGTTTCGAGTTGAGTTTGTTTAGGTTGCATTCAAAAATAAAACACCTGTCGTTTCTGTTTGCATATATTGTAGTTGTTGCAAAAACCATGGTAAATATACCAAAAATACCAACAAAACTATTATGATTACTGACCATTTTTTTTGTATATTTAAAAGATTAGAACAATCTAAAAAGATTATTTCACTTGAATGTGCCCTAATTAAAAAACAAACAAAAAACCAACATTTACACTGTGCTATTAACAAAAGAAAAAATTAGTTAACTTGTGCAAGGTAATGCTACTAATTTAATAGATAACTGTATGAATGTACCATATGTGTGTATATATATATATATATATATATATATATATATATATATATATATACATTTAATCAATTAACCTATGACCATGTATATCTACTTAGAACAATTGCGAGCGTTTTGTAAATGTGATAAACGATAAAACATTTTATTGCAAATGAAACAACTCTTAAAAAAGTTGCTTAGTTTTCAAATTCAGTTCGTCATCTTGAGACACACAGTACTCTCTACTAAGAACATAATTGCATGCTGTGGCCTAAATTGCTGTTGCACCAACCACCCCCGCCCCCTACTACAACCACAATATATGTTGAAATTCGATATGTAAGTAAGTACTACGTGTTCTTTATCAAATATGTCATTTTGTGCACTTAAAGAAAAAGGAAAAAGCAACCGATAACCTTTGTATTATATGTAATATAATGTGCCAATCCCAAAACACAATGTTTACCAAAAAAAAAACCAAAAAAAAACCACTAAAAAAAAACATAAAAATTGTACATCTATAAAATATTTATTTGTTTGTATACATTAGATAGAGGCATAGCCTCTTAGTCGAAAAGAAGCCCTCACAGGCACATACATATGTAGGCATACCAGGCAAAATTTGGGCAGCTGTGTAAGAGGCTACAGACACACACACACTAATATGACATCATGGCTTAGTATTAGTAACTGGCGGCGAGCGTATACTGCAGCAGCCTTGCGACGCGTGTCTGTGTGCTGTGACTGTGTGCAAGCGCAAAAGCTCTTTTTCAGGCTCAAGCTTTCTAAGCCCAACTTTTGCTAACGTAATGAAATGTGTCAATTTTCTTTTTCATTTTATTTCAACTTTGAATAAGATTTATTTAGCGCATGTATTCGATACTAGAGCAAAAAAACAAAAACAAAAATTGTTAAAAAGTTAACCCACGCTAGGGGCCATATTTGATATAGTTTGTACTATTTCGGTGAGAACCATACAATGACATAATTAAACAACTCTTTTTTTCCATACAAGTGCAGGGTACAAGTACCCGTAGGAGTATAAACACACGCATATAAGTATTTGCGTATATATTTATTTATTATGATTATAATTATAATATGCACGACGAAAAAATAAACAGCAAAAAACTGTATAAATATATTATTATTACGACTACGTACACTTACAATTATAGTTTAAAAAAAAAAAACAAAGTAATGAAGAAAAATGCAAAAAGAAACCTAAAATGAGCGAAGGCAAGGAAACAATGAAAGTAAAGAAAATTAACTTCTATTTAACAATGCTGCGTATGAACTTATGATTATATACATACTATATAACTATGTATTACTCTATTATTATCATTATTATTCTTATTCTTTTTATTATTATTACTTTTATTATTATTATTCCTATTCTTATTATTATTCTTATCAATATGATTATTATCATTTTCAAACTAGCTATCATTTATCGATCACATGTGCACATCGATTGCTCAACCAAAGAAGAAAAATCGATTTTAAAAAATACATAATTACGTCGCCGTTTTTGCACTCCCATTCACAATTTATTTATTAAAACTTTAAAAAATATACAAACAACAAACCGTCATAATGTTTACAGTGTATACTTTTTTTTTAAATTTTAAATCTCATTCTTTCTTTTGCCTCACAAAAGAAACGAACTCAAAACTCCCTCAATTAATGCAATTATTTTTAACTTAGAGCTTGCAAGGCATTACGTTTGATTTCGCCGGCAAAACAAAATTATTACTATAGGTGTGTGATTCGATTTTCGTTCTACATAAGGCATATTAACCAGTACATTGCAAATACTTTAGTTTTAATCAAAATTTTTTTGAAAAATCAATTCCTCTACAAAAACAAAAACCAAAACGAAAGTAGTACACATATTATATACATATTTATATGCATGTATATCTATAAAACAACTAAATTATCTTCTCTTTTTGTTTATGTAAATGAAGCATGTTTTTCTTGATTTTATAAAACGCTGAATCGCGAGAGGCATACCAGTTAAGGAAACAAATGTAACTTAAAACCAAAAAATTTAAAACGAAACAGCAGAATTCTTAGCTGAAAAGTAAAAGAAAGTAAACAAAAAAAATTAAATAAAAATTGTAAAAGATATTTATGAAGTTTGGTGTTGAGGTCATAAAAACAGTTGGAAATAAAAATTTTCTGATGAAACCTGTTGGCGTTGAGTTTTCTTTTTTGTATACCCTGTACCCATTGAAAACCGGTGAACACGGATATAATGCATATTCCAGCCAGAAAGATGCAACTCCGGCCACATCAATCCATATTATATATTACTGATCAGCATCGATCTGTCTGTCTGTCTGTATAAATGCTCCTACTATAGGGACTATAAAGACAATAGACTAAAATTCCAAATATTTCAATTATAGTTTTAATTGTAAGTTTCTTACATAGTAGTCAGATAAAGTTTATCTAAAATTATCTACAACCCGTTCACATTTTTTAAATCAATAAATATCGGATTTTCTCACCATTCTTATACATTTTTAGGAAATGAGTAAGATTTTATTTCAAAAAAAAAAAAATAGTAAGAAAAATATTTTCTATAATTCATTAATTTTGGATGCAGAATTAATGTAGAGGACAAACCATGATCATATCTAGCTTCAATAGCAGCGAACAAAATAGCGTTCATACGGACAGCAAGACGGACATTGCATAACAAATAATAAAATGCGCAAATTGGTTAGTTTGTTTCTGTTATTTAATATGGGATATATATAACGGGCTGTTTGATTTCAAATTCAAGCCTCGCGCCATACAAAGAACCTGAACGAACTATAATGGGGCTCTCTGAACAAAACGAACAATAATCGGACTCGAACGAACCAATTGAATGATAATCGGAGTCGAACGATGAACTAACTGAACGAATAATTCGTTCACTTTGAACGAGTGCACTTGCTTTTTATACTCGTTCACGAAATGAAACTAGTATATTGGCTTTGTGCAATGTCCGTCAAGCTGTCCGTCCGTCTGTCTGTCTGACCGTCCGTCCGTCTGTCCGTATAAACGCAATATTTTTCGACGCTATTGAAGATAGAGACTTGAAACTTGGCATATATACTTGTAGTTGTCTGCTTCAGACAAAATATTAAGATTTTTGTGCCACGCCCACTGGGAGGCTGGCAAATGGATAACATGTCGATACACCTCAAATCGCAAATCGATTAAAGTTGAATATTTCCCACAATATTAAAGTTAGAGTCACCAAATTTGGTAGGTAGATAGCTGGTGATCTCCCCCAAAAAATGCGGCCCTGATTTCCCAGCCACGCCCACCAGAACGCCCCCAAGCGTCCCCGCCTTAAAAAATCGGAAATGGCCATATCTCCCACAGTTTAAAAGCTAGAGTCACCAAATTTGGAATATATATTACTGGTAAGGTCTCCCAAACAGAAAACATTTTCCGGCCACGCCCCCTTCCGCCTCCGTAATCGCTAAAATCGATATATTTGCAAGCTCAAAACGGTAACACGTGTATAATTAATACAATTTTAAAGCTAGAGACACCAAACTTGGTATGTAGATTCCTGGTGACCTCCTCAAAAGATTGAGACCCTAATATTCCGGCCACGCCCATTGAAACGCCCCCCAGACACCCCGCCTTAAAAAATCGAAAACGGCCATATCTTCAAAAGTTTTAGAGCTAGAGTCACCAAATTTTAAAGGCAGATGGCTGGTCACCCCCTTTAACGATTCGGCCACTCACACCCGCCCGTACGAAATATAAAAATTCTATATTTTTCCAAAATAACAATGATAACTACCGTGTACTGTGAACGAGTATTACGCAGTCGGTTACGTCCGGCTGCAACGTTCTTTCTTGCTAAATTTAGCTACGATGTGCACCATAACATTGGCCGATCGTTGACGTTCTCTTATCTGCAACCATAGCTGCAGTCATAAAACAAAGCCGCCGGGCGTAGAAGTAAAGTTCACAGATAGCTTGTCAGTTGTCACTACACATGCACTGAAACAAAGGCGGAGAAAACTGAAAATGAATTGCGGAATGCGAAACTTATTGCTGCTGTCGTCGTCGCGTTTATATGGACATGGCTATTTGGAGCACGCTCGTGGCCAGCTGGACGATCTGTTTCAGGCGTAAGCTTCTAAGTATTGCATGTTTGGCTAAAGCCTAAAGTTCCATCCACAGCAAGAACGTGAAGACAGTGCTCTTTGTGCCCTACGCGATGCGCGACCATGACAAGTATACGGCAACGGTGCGTGCCACACTGCAGCCGTGGGGCTATGCCGTTGAAGGATTACACACAAAGCCAGATCCGGGCCAGGCGCTATGTGAGGCGCAGGCCATCTTTGTGGGCGGCGGCAATACGTTTGTCCTGCTAAAGCAGCTCTATGAGCTGCAGCTGGTGGAACTGATACGGAAACTGGTCATGCGTGACGGCGTCGCCTATGTGGGCAGCAGTGCCGGCACCAATGTCGCCACACGCTCCATCCACACCACCAACGATATGCCGGTCATGCAGCCGCCCAGCTTTGAGGCGCTGGCATTGGTGCCGTTCAACATAAATCCGCACTACGTGGAAACGGACGTGAATAGTCAGCACAAGGGAGAGACGCGCGACGAGCGCATTGAGGAATTTGTAGCCTACCATTCGCGACCCGTGCTCGGCTTGCGCGAGGGCACCAGCGTCCGTGTCCAGGGCGATCGGGCAACGTTGCTGGGCGATCGACAGGCCAAGCTCTTCAGGGCGTGAGTACAATGACATACATATAAATCGGCGAGATCCATTGTATATTTACCTATGTTTATCCAACAGTGATGGCACCACCGTGGAGTACGAACCCTTCTCCGATCTGAGTTTCCTATTGCAACCCTAAGACTGTTAGCTGTTACCATAGCCGCGGGCATAGAAAACATTTAAATACATTTATTTTAAAGTATACACCAACTGCAATCAATGCAAACATGTATGACATATGACATATATACTTTTCAGTATTTTCTTATATATATATATTATATGTTGGCATGTTCGTGGTAGATCTTACACATATAATGAATGTACACCATATTCTATGTCATGGTAGCACTTTATTAACTATAACTACACATTATCAATTAAACAGTAAAAATATTGGTATCGTCCGCATTAGCTACCCAAATTGAATAGTAACTAAATATTATATATTTACAATCAATTGCCTGTGCTATAACATCAATGTTAATTGCATTCAAATAAATTACATCAAATGTTTTATGCCAAATTTTATTAACTATTGTTTTATATAAACGAAATGCAAAATGCGGTACAATATTTGTTTGTCGTATTAAAGCAAATAACTGGCAGGCTACTTATTTAAACTCTAAATACGTAGTTTGTGTCCCTTTATTTTTAGTGGACATTTGCAACAACTGCACAAAGGCATGCTCTTGGTTTTTATATAAAAACGTATTTTCATATAAACTTTAGCAGAAATCAGAACTGTTTTTATTTTTCGAAATCTGTTAATACTTGTGTCTACTCTTTCTGTATAACAGTTGATACTTGTATGAAAACGCTGGTTTGTATTCTTTACTTTAATATAAACTGATTGTATAACAGCGTTCCCTTCTATACGTTTTGCATAACAGTTGATATGAATATAACAGAATTTGTTCTTACTACTATCTATTATATGAAAATTTATACTCGCATAACAACGTTCGTTATCATATCATAGTTTTTTTTATCTTTATTGCAAAGAAACTTAATTGCGTTTAGTGCTTTAACGGGCTTGTCGTTTAGAATTGGGTCATATTTATAACAGTGTTGCAGTGTTATACAACGAGTTGAGCATTTATTTTAACAGACCGTTTGCTGTTTGTTTACACTTATATAACAGTTATGGAAAAAAACAAACCCTACATTGCAGAACTTTAACTGAAATATTCAAAAATATTGCATAAGACACATGTATGTGATTGGTTTAGAAAGAGCGCGTATAACAGTTGCAGTATTCGGTAAGGCAAGATTTGGGCCATATGCAATTGGCTAAGGCGGCATTATTTTGTTTCTTTTTTACATATCAACACAATGCGAGTTAAGTTTTAAATTGGTTTACTTCAACAGCCACTTGTTAAACTTATATGTATATGTAATGTGTAACATAGTATAACACTTAGCTGTGCACTAAATAAAATATATATAGTATATAGGAATCCTTGCTATGCGGCGGCAAATTATAGAGTACATGCTTATGTTTACAGATTAATAAATTATTTATTAAGCTTATATATATTTGCTAATTGAGAGCGGCTAATGACAAGCTAGATTGGCCCTGAATATTGGCTAATGGCTGTTGTATGACTGTTATACAACTGTTATACACACGTCCTAAGCAACTTACAAACTACGTTCGATATACAGTTCACATATATTTATGTATATATAATTTGTATTTATATATATGCTTAAGCTTAAGCAAGCATTTTGGCAGCTACATGTTCCCCACCTCCCCACCCGCCCTTACCCACCCTCTTATTCGCCCCCCCTTTGAGCACTTATAATATAACAATTCTTGTCTACCATTTTGAGCATTAAAAGTTTCACTTTAAAGCAGGCCATGTACACAAAAAAAAAAGTATTAAAAAAATCCAAGAGCACTTACCTTCGAAATGCCGAAGGTTTTATATACTCTTGCAGACACTCATAGCAGATGTATTATTATGTCCGAGCGGGTTCGTTGTTGATAGGATTTTACACATGTATTTTTTTAGATTAGAGTTTTTGGTGAGTTTTTAAATATCCAATCCAATCCATCAGAAAAACAGACAGACGGACATAACTATGTTTCGCTCGAATATAAATTTATCTTGTCAAAATTATAATACGTTCTGCAAGGGTATAGCAGCAAAAATTGTCTAAAACTACACACTCACACACACACTCGCGCACATACAGCCAGACACTTTCACGCACACACTTGGAAATATAAATGTAGCAAGGAACTGATGATAGTTTTGTTTTTGTTTTCTCGATGTATAACAGTTAGCAGTTGGCAGCCGCTACTTCTGCAGAATACTCTTATCCTCGTAGCGTATGATGGCATCTCCGATCTGCTTGCGCGACGCCAAGTGGATGCACTGCTGGCGTCCACACGCCGCCGGCAGCGTCGGCGGCAGCGAGCCGCCGCGTGCCAAATGCTTGCGCACGGCGAGGCCGAAGCGCAGATGGGGCTCAACGGCGCGCAGTATGTGCACCGTGTGCTGTGCCGCCACGAACATGTCCAGGATGCTCTCCACGCCCGCCGGACGCTGCGGCGCCTGCAGCAGCTGCTCAATGTCCAGATCGGTGCGCATTATGGGCAATCCCAGTGGATCCAGCAATTTGCGAGCTGCAACGCAGAAAACAAAACAGTTTAAAATGGGTAAGAGTAGTTTAGTCGAGACTACCCGACTGGGAGATATCATTTACCCTGTTATTTATAGTAATTATAAACATATATTTAATGTAATGCACTAACACAATAAATATAGTTTTATTAGCTGGTATAATCTGCGGGATATGCTTAAGAAACCTATGTGAAAAATCAATTTTTATTGATTTTATTCACTTTACTTTAGCAAGTTGAATACTCAAACCTAAACCTACTTATATAGAGAGGAACGTTTAAAACAGTTATCAAATATGAAGTCATTTTCTATGGGTACAGGGTATGTGATTACCAACGCTTAAGCTGTAACCCCTTTTCGAACTGTGACAATTTTTCTCAAATTTCTGGTAACACTAGCATGAAAACTAAAACAGATATATCCATGCCCAGGTAGGCGTGGCAACAACATCTATCAGCTCTTCTAATGAAGGAATATAGACTAGTATATGCAATAAAAAAGTGCGTTCATTCAGACAGACAGCACACAGCTAATAAACTTCATTTGCACTCTGTAAACAGAGTATAATGGGATACAAGAGATAAGAATCTCAATGCACGTACCCTGGACATAATCGCGACTGTAGAAGGCGATGACATCGTGGTTGTGGCGATCAAAGTAGCCGCTGCTCTGGCTGATGTCGCAGGTGTCGCACTCCTTGCAGAAATGCGCCCAGTTGCAGGGATACAGCTGGAAGCCGATGGGCGCGTACACCTGAAAGCCCTGTATGGTGTTCATGCGCACGCGATTCAGGAAGTCCGTGCGGAAGAGCATGCTCGGCGTCGCCAGCAGCACGAGCGACTCGAGCCCCAGCTTGGGCAGCGCCAGATCGGCCACGGCCAAGCTGAGCAACTGCCTCGAGCCGTACATGGAGGCGTGCAGCAGCCAATCGTCGGGTGTGGCCGGTGCGCTCAGCTGCTCCGGCAAGCGGATGGACACCCAGGCAATCCTTGAGCCGTCCGTCTTGTATTTGGAGGACAAATCCAGTGCCAACTTCTTGAGCGTCTTGAAGGGATCCTCGTCGCCCTTGCTGGGCGAGTCGAGGCGATAGAGAAAGATCTGAAAAAAGGTGATATTTAAATATAACAAGAAAGAACGTGTTTTCTTCTCGGACTGCCGAAAATGATATACCCTGGCTTTTACAATTATATATATTATATACATAATTGCTGAGTGTGGTTGAGATATATGGAGAAATAGAAAAGGAACTATTTGCGCCTATGGCAGCTATATACTATAGTAGTTTGATGTTATTGAGATTTGGCTAGCTTTATCAAGAGTATATTGAACGGATAACTAAGCTCCTCGTATCTAGAATATGCTATATGTACACAAAATTAGTATAAGGGTGTGAGAAGGAAGACAATTCCATTGAGATGCACCCACCAGCAGCAGGAAGGTATTGCCCTGGTTCTCCATGCAGACGCGCTCGTATTGGGCCACAAAGTCGAGGGCGTCGGGCACCTGATGCTCAAATGCCGGCACGAGGAGCGCAATGCGTGTGCTTTCCGTGACGTACGGCGATGGGACCACCTCGACCCGGCCGAGGGGCTTCACCACCTCAAAGCTTTTGAGCAGCAGTCGCTTGGGTGCGCTGCCCTCGAACAGATTCAAGTGGAGCTGATAGTCCATGCCGCGCGTCGCATCGAATTTGCGATAGGCGCTGTGCAGGTCATTAAAGCGCAGCTTCGGATACTTCTGGGCGGCGTACTGCAGCGCTATCTCCAGCACCTTGGCAAAGTCCAACGCCTCGATGCGGCTGAGCGGTGCGACGGCATGATCCGCATTGGCGTTGGGCAGGAAGCTGTGTGTGCCATTGAGCAGCTGCCAGGTGAGCATGTCGTGACGTGTCTCCGGCGCACTGGGCGGCGGCACGCCCAGCGGCCAGCGGATTTCGAGTATCTTATTGGAGATGCTGCCGTTCGCAATGCGATACGATTTCTGCTCCAGCGCATAGCCCCGCTGCTGTACCAGCTCCAGATGATGCTGTAATGTAAAACAATACAATGACATTTTTATTTAAACAAGTAGTCAATTTATTCTATCTTTTATATTGGCAACTTATGTCTATCTTGTATATAGGTATAAGTTTTTAACTGATTTCGTAGGGTTTTAAGGGGTTCCCAGCGTCCATAATTTCGTCAAGTTCTTAAATGACTTTCTTTTTTAAGACTTT
This sequence comes from Drosophila sordidula, assembly GCA_035047465.1. Lineage (NCBI taxonomy): Eukaryota > Metazoa > Arthropoda > Insecta > Diptera > Drosophilidae > Drosophila > Drosophila sordidula. The sequence goes on along the minus strand of JAWNPQ010000136.1, from coordinate 7,610,252 downwards.
TCCAGTGTCTATAATTCCTTTCAATTTTAAATTTACGTATGTTGGTTTCAGTTATTCTAGTTTATTTTGTTGCGATAAAAGTTCCTAAATCCTTTTTGTCCTTTCTCAGTGCAGCACCTATTCTTGTTCTAAGCATTTTAAACTTTGATCTTTATTTATCTATTAGCAGACTTTCGATTTCGTATCCAAATTACAACAAAGTATAGTTGTTTTTGTTTCATCCTTTCGTAACTAACTAAGCTTTTAACTGAGTATCAGAAAACTGTAAACAGCTCAATGTTATTAACATTAAGGGGAAATCAAATAGAATTCTTTTTTGCGAGTTCTTACCTTGGAATAGTAGGCGTGCAGTCGATAGAAATCCTCTGGAGTCTGTACAGGATAAACCGTGGTTGCATTGCGGAATGCCGGCTCCTTGGCTAGTATGCTTAGATCCTTATAGTGGCGCGCCTTTGTATTCAGAGCATAGCTGTACTGACGCATACCCTGTACAATAATAAAAAGACAACAAAAAGGCACAACGATTAGTCAGAATGCGATTTGGTAGCGCCGTCAAATGTTCCATGAAATTAACTTCTAACAAACAAAAAAAAGAAGAAGAAGAAAAACAAAAACTTTAACCCCGACCCAGACCCCAATTCACGATCCAGTTATGAACATGTGTTCAACAGATCGCAAAACAATAAACTTCATTTATCGGCGAGTCGCTGTGTTAATACCCTTGCAGTGGGGTATTTGAATTTTTGTGTATTTTAATTTTTGGGTATTTTAATTTTGTTACGATATGTGCAACGCATATGATCCAATGAAGTATATATATTCTTGATCAGTATCAACAGCCGAGTCGATATATACGCGAAAATCTATATATCTCCGTCAGTTTTAAAGTCTTATTCGAGCAAGATTTCGGAGACATTCAAATTGGCAAAACTTTGAAGATGTAAAGCATTCCAAACTGAACCGATTTTTATGTTTATTGACATTTTGACCATGGTTTGTCCTTCAGATTCATTCTGCATTTAAATTATATGCATTATTTAAAATACAATTTTCTTACCATTTTAGTCATATTCGAAAATATTATTTTTTTCAAAATTTAGAATTGCATATTTATAGATATCCATATCTTTGTTAAAATTAAACCGATTTTCATGTTCGTTATAGATTTACTCTGCATTTAAAATATGTACATATGTGCATTATTTAAAATATAATTTTAAGTAAAAATAATGTACCTTAAATTTAGAATTGCAAATTTATATTTTTAATCGATTGTGGTTGTCACAGTATAGTAAACAAAATTGGAGTTTAAAGATTAGTTGCCGGCCGTCCCAAATGCAACTTTTTTTTTCAAATGTACGAATAATGATAGGGTACACGCTTGGTTGTTATTGCACTGTGAACGAGTTTTCTGCTGTCGTTCTTACATGTTTTTATTTTTTATTAATTAGTACAATAAATAAAAATAAAGTTTGGCTCGTTTGTTTTGCCTAAAATCCCATTAAAGGTATTTGGTTTTCGGTATCCCGAAGCTACCCGTTCCTTCTCGTTTACGATCCCATTTGGCCCAACCAGCAGTCGCATTCCCGTGCCCGTTTCCATTCCCATTCCCGTTCCCACTCACATGGACGCGGAATGGGGGGCGGGGCAGGGAGGTTGGGCGCATAATTAAATTAACATTGCCACGCTAACAGTCGGCAACGGCAATCGCCGGCTGCGAGTTAGTTTGAGGAGTCAACACACTCGTTGTCAGGCAGCCCATAAAAGCGTCTCCGCCACTTGCAACAAACAGCAGCAGCGCCATAAAACATAAAACATTTCAGAGTTTTTCCACATCTTCGTTTTTGTTCGCAGAAAATGCAACTAGTTAATTTGCCGGCGCACATTAATCAATTTAAATGGCAAAATGCTAAAAACTTGGTAGAAGCAACTGCAACGGTACTTTTGAAGATGCAAACAGCATGACAAAATTAACAGTTAAGTGCGAGCGCATTCGCGTTTACTGCTCGACGAGAACATACCCTGTTAGCAGATAGGTACTTAAGACGTTTATGGAGCATAAAACTGAAATTACTGTTTAAAATTGAAATAACAACAACTATCGACAATCCCACACACACACACACACAAAGAGAAAGACACCGACTGGGTCGAGCACATAAATCATTCCACATAAATAAACTCAAAATCCAAACAAATGAAATTCAAGTGAAAGACGTGCGTCAAGTTCTTGGCCCTGCGATTCGTTTTATGTACCAAAAAAAAAAAATTTTACAAAAAACATAAAACAAAGAATTTCCTGCTAAATTGCGTGTGCAAAATGCGATTTCGTCTTGTTGTTATAAATAGTCAGCAACTATGTATGTACTTTAATTGAGGCAAATAGATGCCACCCAGCGCAATAAAACGAGAAAGAACGGCTATCTTCGGGGTGCCGAATATTAAATACCCTTGCAGTCTATATATGTATCTATAGTTAATTGTGTTTGCACACAAAAACTTAGTTTTTTTTACCGACTTTTTCCATTTTTTTTTTTTTTTTTTTATTTTTTATTAGCTAATTTATTGATACTATTCTTGAGCATCTTAACCTAGCTGTACAGTAATTTTTTAACAAACTTAGGATTGGTGCTTAAGTCTTAGGACGGTATTATTATTTTTCTTTCAATTTTTTATTTATAGACTTTTTCCATGTTTTTCTTTTGATACACTTTTTACAGTTTAACCTCTAAACATCTGCTAACCGAGATGCTGAGTGGTTAATTTTATACCTCTATTAACCGTGATTTACTTCTTTTATCTGTGACATTTATGTCACATTTATTTATGGATGTGTTAATTTTATAATGTGCATACATAAACGATGTATTTATTTTTCAATAATTTAAATAAATGTATTTCATATTCAATGGTGGTGTATAAGCATGTTCTTGTTAAAAATAAAAAAAAAGTAATATTTTTGGATGTTAATAGTCATCTCTTTTAATAGGGATTTGAGCATCACAGATAATTATAATCGATGTTCAACTGTATTTTGAAGAATAAAAATTACCTATATCGACTCGGCTATGGGTACAGATCAAGAACATACATTCTGAGAGACGCAGACACATTAAGCGACAAATTTACAATACCCTATGCCAGGGTAGAAGAACGAAGAATTGTTCAGTGGCCGGCAAACAGCATAATAGCCACAGTGCTTGTCAAACTGTTTGTTGGGTGCATATCAATTGGCTGTGGATCGTAAACGTAACCCCCCCTTCCACCCACCCCTCTCTGTCCGGCCACGTATACCGTTTAAGAAATTCTTTGGCCCGTTGCTTGGGAAATTAAATAAACTGTCCATCAAGTGTTGTTGCTGCTACTGTTGCTGGTGGCATGTCCGAATGCCTGCCACAAGCCGCAACAACGTTCCAGAACAACGAAGACTTTGAAGTTGCTTTGCTTTTTTGCTCTTGGTCGCCTTTTTAACTCGCTTTCTCATTTGTATTCTCCTCTTTGCGCATCGCATTTCGCTCTGCGGCTGCCGCTGTTGATGCTCTTTTCAGGGTCACTTTTGTGTATCAATGAACTGATTTTGTTTGTTTTTGTGTTCTTTTCTGGCGTGCTGCTTGCACATGTCTGTATGTGTTTCTCGCTCTCTGTGCGTCTTCTTTAGTCAACGGCAAATTGTTTAAATAAATAAAACGGCGTGTAGGAAGCAGCAAAGATCACACGACAAGCAAACGGCAAATTAACTTGCTCACACACACACACGTGCGTACATACGAACATGGAAAGCATTTGCTTGTGCGTGTGATGCTGATTGCTGCAAGAAAGCAGTGCTGCTAAAACTGCTAAAACTAACAGCTGCTGCAGACAGCAGACGGCAAATGTTTAACATTACAGCTCCTGCTTGTTACGTACATACAAGCTGCCTGCTTGCTGTTACATGACACTTAACATACATACATACATATGTACGTTGGTTGCATGCGCGCCAAACTGTAAATGTGGATTTTGTATGCCTGAAATTGTCGTTTTCTCGTTTTTAAAGAAATTATTCTCTTTAAATTTGTAACGTTTTAAACTAGCAAACGTGGATCTTCTCCGAAGCTTAACATTTTTCCGTTTAATAGCCTAATTCCACAATGCCCAACATATCTTTCATTTACATATTTCACATTTTGTGGTTCCATTAGCAAGTGTCCGCTGTCGGTCACATGTGCGTGTCAAAATCGGTACTTGCACCGAATAAAACAGCTGATTAGTTTGCTTTTATTTCTATTTGCAAAATAAAAACGCTAAAGTGAGATCTACTGTGTTAAAAGCACGTAATGCAAACATAACAAATACATCGCGCAAAAAACTTGAGTGGAATATGACGACTTGATGCGGATCTAAACTAAAATTACCTCGCAAAAGTAAAATAATGTAATGAATGCAAGACAAACTTTTACTGGTTGACACCAAGGCCCGAACCGGTTCGAACACGAAACTCTAATATTTTTAAAATCATAAACCGAACCGATTCTGTAGCCCATAAATTCAACCGAATCTTAACCCGGTACGAACTTTTTTTTTTTAAATGGTTTGGTTTTAATTCAGTAGAAAGGAACATTTTTATTTATTGTATTGATTCCCTTATTTCAGAATTCCTTACGAAAAAATAAACAAGAATATATGGCAGAAAACGAAAAATGATCCTATAATGTAATAATTTCCTTTTACATTGAAAATAATGTGACCAACTAAGGCTCAATTTAAAACCTCGGTTCCTTGATGCGAAAAACCAGATTCACGAACCGAACCGGTTTTCAAACATGCGTTTAACTCGAAAATGTGGATCTTATATGCCCAAACCTGACGCATTGATGATTTCTTGTTTAAACAATTGCCGTGTCCAAATATTAATAGTGTAAATAAATTCTACACTGGTTTCATTTCGACACGTTTCATTTATAGCAAATATTCTCACCTGGAAACTCTCCTGGCAGCCAGCCACACGGCTCGCATACTTCACGCAGCGTCCAATGTTGACACTGTGATCATTGGTGATGCCAATGCGAACACAACGATCCAAATTATTGCGCATCTTGTGGATGACACTGCTGCTAAGCAGGATGCCCGCCTCCAGGGCGCAATAGTTGCGATCACTGAGACCCGCACCATCCGAACTATTGGACTCATCGCCAGCATTCCCGGCGGCGGCGTGCGGCGCATTCCCATCCCCATTGCCATTGTCAGCGGAGGAGCCGGATTCACCGAGGCCAACGCGTGTCCCGCCCATATATAGATCGAACGTGATGCTCATGTGGTAGAGCAGGGCATTCAGCTTCCGGGCATCCACATAGACATTGTCCGGCACCAACAGAAAGTAATCATAATCATCCAGATAGTTGTCCGCGATGTACTTGATCACATGGAATGGCCGGCGACTCTCCTGAGTGTCGGTGAAGCCAACGATGTTCTTCAGCTGATAGTTGGTCTTCACGCTGTCCGCATTGATGAAGAACTTGATCTTGTTGACCAGGTGGGCGGTGGTGCGATTAAAGGCGGTCGCATAACTGTTGATGTTCTCCTGTGACGTCATCACACCAATAAATATCTTCTCGCGTATGCCCAACTCCGAGGAGTAATACCGCGGTCGCAGCACATTTTTTACCTGCAATGAACAAAAACCAAAATTTATTAGAAAAGGCCTTAAGTTGGAAGACAAAACAAACGGGGTGCAAATAACGGCGCAATACTTTGTTCAAAGCGTGAAATCTGCTTAAAATAGTCGAAAAGGGTGTAGCTTATTATTGGATTGGTGACTTTACGACTGTAACCTCAAATGAGTGACCTTTAAGCTTGGAAAATATACAATCTTTGCAATTTTCGAGGTGGAGGGAATGGTAAATGTCACGAAAATTATAAAAACATGAAGGGCAGTTTAAACTAGGATTTTCAAGAATATTATTATAGTTAAAATTATTATTATTTTTTTTAGTTATTTATTATTTATTATTATTATTTTCAGATATTTTATTATTATTGGTCAGCACATAGTAGTTGCAAACTATCAGCCTTTCATTTAAACAATTAACAAGACAAACTGAATCTGTATGTATCTGTAATGTATTGTGTATAAATAATTTGATTATATACATTTTTTTAAAGCTACTTGATCATTGAATTAAAAAATATATAATTGATAGACACCAAAAATAAACAAAAAGTAAATTATAAAGAAAAGAAAGGATTTTCAAAAACAGTTTAGTTTCAAAATGGAGCCTTTGCCATGCTGATAAGTCGTATATATATTATAGGATTATTGAACTGATAACGTTATTAAGCTCAAGCCTTATGCTGAAGGACAATACCATAAGTGTTATGTGCCCATTAAAATAATCTAGCCGGGTGCATGGACGTTTGCCATGCACGTTTAGCCACTTGAGAAATCAGAGCCACAACAGACAGCCACAAAATGCCAGTCAGCTCAAGTGGCCACTCAAAGTGTGGTTCTTGATGATTAGATGATTATGTTATTCATGAACGAGTAAGCGAAGTACAAGTTTTTTCTTTTTTTTTTTTTTTTTTTGCTTTGGTGTAAAGAAACGCCGACTAGAAGTAGGAAAATAAAAAAAATAAAAAATAAAGACAAAAATTGTATTCATATCTATTTGTATCTAGGTTTTTATTATGTATAAAGGGTTCAACGTGCTCTATAAAATGTTTACGATTATGAGTAAGAGTTTTTCTAAGGAACTCCTTATGAAAAGAAATACTTCGATCGGCTGGCAAAAATAGTTGAGCAATATGAGTAACTAATGTAATGGTAATATTAGTAGTGTTGTAAATAAAAATGAATTCCATAGGCCCATTGTTAAACATGGTAAGATAGTAAACAATTTATGTATAATATAGAACTGTCAGAAAAATATGATATATTCTATATTCCTCCATTTATGTTAACTTCCACGGATGCGGATGTTGCGTTTTTAAAAATATGAATCCTCAATCTCAATTACAAGCACTATTGTTAAATCTAATATTAAAACTAAGGCAAATAAAAACGTTATCATAAAGATGACTAAAGGAAGAATCGCTACAGTTTTAGTTGTCGCAAAAAACACTTCCTTCTTGTTGGTTTTTCGTTTCGTTTAGTCGAGTTCAGTTAAGAAATTATATGGTCAATTACAAATACCTTTTAATTGGCCACTGTTTATGGGCTCGTAAAGTGACGGCCTTCGTTCGAGATCGCAGTTTTTGCTTTAGTAAGTTTTTTTTGTTCAAGTTTATGGACGCTGACGTCAGATACACCTGCCTGACCTTTGAACCACGTGTCCAGCTAGCTAAACTTAGTTAGTTGTAGTAAGCATCTTTTGCACACACACCTAGCATTGAAATGGGGGGCGTGGCTAATGGCCGACTTTGGATCGCAGCAATTAGTGCTAATAACAAGCACAAATACAAGTTGTCTAGTTAGTGGCAATCATTGCGAGCACAATGTGCACAACTGGAACATACCCTGTAAAAAACATTTGCTTATTATACGAACATATTTATGACCAAAATGGAAAAGATGGCAATATCAAATATAACAAGAGTATGCGACTAGCAGATACCCTGCAACCAACGCCACATAGTTGACTATACATAACTGCACATGGCTTGACTTTCAAGCGGATCTTCAGTAATCCAACAATACCCAATTCAGTAACTCCACTTCCAAACAACACCAATATACCCTTACCTCTATTTGAGCGGAGCAGAGTACATTAGGTTCATGAGGTGGTGTGCTGTTAATTTGTGATTCAGAAATCAATTCAATTTTATATACCTTTTAATTGTCAGTTGCCGCTGTCGACAGGCGAGTACCATTTCAGCGATCTAATGAGCTGGCGAGATGGCCAATGCACTCATTAGGAACCCCCCTCCCCCTGCCCGTCCCACTTTTTCACACAATTCGCATGCAAAACTAAGATGACCTTGTGCCTAAATTACGCCATCTTATGCCACAGCCGCAGCTCCGGTCCGTACGCAATTAATTGTGTAAATATCGAGATAGAAAAAAAAACAACAACACAACAGGTAAACATTTGCCTAGCAGGCCACACACACCTGCCCGCCCCCCCCCCCCTCCCGCCCCATAATATTTTACATAGCTGTTTTTTTCGTGGGGGTAAATGAAAATACTTTCCTAAATATGTCTGCATGTTTGTGTGTGTTAGCGGCAAAATGAGCTATGCAAATTCCACAGAATGGAAAATCGAAAGCAAACATTGACCGCCCCAAATCGAATGCCAATTTCGATTCACGATCTATGTTATTAGTGCCACGAAATTTATTTGCTTTGGCATTTAAAGTTTTCACTTGAATTATGATCGTGTTCAAATGAATGGAATTAGAAGTATGATTCAACACATTTTTTTGGGGAAAAGGTTTTGTGTACTTGATTTGCATTATTAACAGAGCCAACTGACAATATAAAACAATATAAGTTCTTATATACTAAACGCAAATTAGATTCATTTCCCCCCAGTTTTCCCGAAATCGATAAATACTTTTTCTATCCACGTGTTTATTTAAATTTGTCTGACATCATAAAAGCTGGAGACATAAAATGTGGTATATACATAGGTTTTTATATAGTATACACAAATTAAGCATATTCAAAATAGATAATAATGATAATAGTAATGATCAATTATTAATATAGCATTTGCATATCAGCTGAACAATTGTTGATCTTCAAATTACTTAGCTTATTCTGTTTACAATATCTCACTGTCGAGTATTTAACAGGCAGTTAAAATTACAATGTTGCCACCCAATAATTAAAACGGCTGGCCGATTCGTCGCCGAGGTGTTGCCAAACCAGCGTAAAAGCGAGGCGTTGCCACAGTTTCACGTGATTTGAAAATGTTCGGTGATATGAGAGTAAATCTACAAAACGCCAATCGAAAACCAGTTGCGAATTTCAAGCGAAATCATTGTAGAATTAAATTGAATTTAAAGTAATTTGCGACCTGTCACAGCGAATTAAGATTCGTGAGCTTTCTGGGGCACGTGGCTGGGCAAAAGTCAATGTTTTTTTATGGTTTTACGTTTTTTGCGATTTTTTTTTTTTATTATTTCTACTTTGGTTTAACAATTGATAAGCGATAGACATGACAACAGCCTTGTGTGACGTAACAGCAGCCTACGGAAGTAAAGAGAAAAAGGGCAGTTCGATGTGTATTATGGCACGAGTATTTGAGTGTGTGTTTTTTTTTTGTCGTTCTTTTTCCAATTGATAGTCGCAAAACTAGCTGACATTAGCCCAACAACGCGTAGGCATTTATGCCAAGTGTTTGGTGTTATCAACGAGCTACCTTATCAGCCCGTCGAAGGAGCAACAACAGCAGCAGCAACAACAATAACAAAGTAAGCAACGTCACCAATGACAACAATATTCCAATTTCCATTCCACAAATTTAATTAAACATAGATATTGAATTATGTTTATTTGTGGCACAGTTGACGTCGCCGCAGTGCCGCGTCGCATAGTTGCGTCCACTCCACTACCTGGTTTACAATTTACATTCGCTGCCATCGCAAACAGCAATCAAATTAAACATTTCGCCGTTGTGACTCAGGCAACAATAGGTTCAAGTTGACGGATTATATGGCCCAGCTATGAGCTATGAGCTATGAGTGGGGACTGGGGTACGGTTTCTCGTCGGCATTGGGTGTAATAAATAAATCTTAAGATAACTTTTGCCACGAGCACTCGACCATATTTGTGCATACACACAAACGTGAACACATATATGGCCCGTTATGAGGCCGCTAGTTTGGGTGTTGTGGTTGCCATGAATATATGAATATATGGCCGTGCATTAAGGAGCGCTCATAAAACAGCATATATATGACACGACACACTAGAGGTTGCATTAATCTTATGTGTGCTAAATGTCCACTTGGTTTTAGATTTTTATTCAACACTCGCACAGTTAAAACAATGCAAATATATAACAGATTTTTCGATATTTTTCCACACATACATTAAATGAGAAACGATTTTCTAAATGGTACAAATTTAATATCTCCTTATGCTCGTTCAACAGGTGAAAAGAGTATATTGGGTTTGTGCCGTCTGTCCGTATAAAAATGAGCATATCTTCCATATTTCAAACTTCCACTTTGTGAAAACTGAAACGATTTTCATGTCTGCTGGCTTTTTTTTATCATCTATATTGATTCAGCACTTTAAATAAATGCGTTTTTGAAAATTTTTTTTCGAAATTTTTTGGGAAAAAAATCATGTACTCCTAATGAAAATTGAGAACTACAAATTTATATTATTAAAAAACAACATCAAACCCGATTCTGAGGGTGCAAAATTTATTTTATTAAAAATCATGTCAAAATTTGTATTTGCGTTTAACATTTTGAAATTTTTGGTTTAAATAGCGCATAAGAATTTAGCTATCAAGTTACTTGCCAAATGTTGAATTTTTAGTTTTTTACTAATTATTCTGCCGACACCGACAAATTTCAACAAATTTTTAGGAAACAAAACCCATTTGAAAAGGTTCAGCCTGCTTTTTTTTTGTTGTTCATACATATATTTAAATATTTTAAGCCTTGAATTTATCATACTGACAATCAATACAGAAGTTATTCGAGAATTCTTTTTAAACACAAAGAAGAAGCACATCTGCGTAATCAATATCAATTCAACACATTCATTTAATATCGTGTCATATAGATATAAGCAAATTGAAGTACTGCAATTCCAATATTTGATTTGCTTCTAGATTAATTGGTTTGTTATATGAGCTACAGTATCGAAATGGGTTATGCTCATTTGCGTGTGAATATGTTTGACTGTGAGCTTCAGCTTAATAAGCTCTGTTGTCTCTGTAGTCAATTCATAAACATGGGTATTTTAAACTTCGTTAAGCTTCCTTTGAACATAATCGAGGTATCTTAAGTATATGAAATGATGTAAACTATTTGAATGCATTTATTGAGCACAACAAAATGTATTCATTCATATTTTTGAAAGCAACTCCCATATTTGCAATAGGGTTTATCAAATGATTCGAGTAATCTGAGCTATTTTAATGATTTAAATAAAAATATGTGCATTCAATTGCAGAAAGCTTGGCAAGTAAACAGTTTGTTATTGGACACTTACAATAGATCAAATGATTTGAGTGAATCGGTTTAATTCAATGCAATTCGAGTGCTAGCCCATGTATTTTCATACGTATAGTTTATCTCGTTTCCTGTAGATATCCGCATTACTTAGTTTAGTTATGTTACATTTGACTAAATCAAAAGATTTTAATTATACGAAGTCGCTTATTAAGCAATTGATTTAAATTGTCGAAATTCATTTAGAGTAATAAAACCAAACATTCAACTTACGTTTTTTTTTTAAGTATTTACTTCTCTTCAGAATCTAAACAATATTCGAATTAAATTGTTCGTATTTCAAGTAATTCGAGTATATTCAAATGCATAGAAAAGCTACTGTTTTTGTACAACAAACTATATTAAGCCTCATTTAGTGACATTTTAGTTAATCAAACGATTCGTGGAATTCGGTTGCACTCAAGTTGTAACCCGCCTTAGGCAACACCTTTGTGTCGGACAAGTGCAGCTAAGCAGATTATAGCCTATGCTATATAGTACATATTACATACTACATAAATAAATAGGCGTAGTTCTATATAGTATGATATATTGCATGTGTCTCAATCTCAATCTCAGCTCGTTTTCAATCGGGCACAAGAGCCAAGTGGGCACTGAAAATTGCATTGGATTTGACAAATCTTAATTGAAAGAAGTGCGCAGGCGGTGCTAGCTCGTTACAGATCGCAGCTTGTTGTTGGTTTCGCTGTAAATGTCTGGCTAGCTGGGTCGCCTCTGTCTCGCGCTTATGACAATTAATTGAGCGCGTTATTGTACGCTTTATAGATACACACACACACACACACACACGTGCATCTATCTACAAATATGTGTTTTGATATATAAGCATGTGGACCTTAAGCCGGAAATGCGACGCGCTTTTCAATTAAGGCAGCAGCAGAAAAAAAAAAACAAAAGCTGCGGAATAGATTCAGTTGCTTAGCCGTTGCATCTGGGTGAACTAAATCAAAAGTGTATTAGCCATAGGGAGAGAGCCCTGACAAGATCTGCCTGCGAAAACGATCAGAGTGAGCTTCTGCAAGGCTTCTCGAAGTTGCTTTAAGTCTCAAGTAAGCTTTAACTCGTACAACGCAAAGACTCAAAGCTCAATCGATTAAGCTAAAGGATTTTGTGCATGGACCTCGGCTAATCTCTTAATATTCAATCCAACTGATCAGGTTTTGGGAATTTTTTGTACAAATTAAATTAAGTTCTTTAGTTAAGATTTAAATTTGAGCATGACAAAATCAGTATATGGATTAATTATCACCTTTGACGATAGTATAGATCATTTTGTTAGGTTTAGCTACATATTTTGACAAATATTTATTTAAATTTAAATTTATATAGTTTGCACTAATCCGCCAGTTGGTATCCTTGAGATCAAATCTTTAATGCATTGAAGAAGACATCCGCGACTTTATAAATAATATGTATGTAAGATGAGTTGAATCGATTAAGCAATTTTAAGGACATCAAGATAAAACTATTCAGTTTTTTCGCGTGCAGTTGCGTTGAAATTCACCAAATCGATACACGATATATTATATTATATATCATATGCTCCTAACATTTGACCAAAATTTCATGAACCACAATTATGAGATTGCTTCTCCATAATCGGGTGTGAATGGAATTTTAAAATTATAAATCTCACATCTATTATATGCAAATAAAAGTATTTTTTGTTATAATAAACTATATAACAAAAGCTTGCACTGATAAAGGTTCTTTTGGAGCTATTTTTTTTTTAGAGTCAGCTTAAGGCACCAACTGATGAGATTGTCGAGGTAGATCTTTACAAATAAAATTCATAAATCACGATCGAATGCGATTTGAACGCAATCGATGGTGCGAATTTAAAAGTTTAGCTAGCTAACTTGGTTAGTTGTTTGCGTACTTTCGATATAATTACACCTGTGTGCTAATTGATAAGTGGATTTATTTATAGATACTGTGTACTCCAGGAACGCTGATAAGTCGTGCATTTTATGAATTGAACTGTCACAAGCCGAGCAAAACGAAATGTGATTCAATGAACTTCTCAATGCTTCTTGACCTGGCCATGCATGGACCCGGAGACCATATACTTGTCAAACAGATAATCACCGACTTCGTGCTGGGCGCGTTCCAACTGGCGGATATAATCAGCCAACACCTTTTGACCATCAACCTGTTCCTGCAGAAAGTTGGCCTCAATGAAATCACAGAGATTGGGATCATTCTCCCGATTGGCCAGCGCATGCACATCCAACAGATGCTGATTCACCTCCAGCTCCATTGTCAGCGCATGCTTCAGCGCCGACATTGTATCCTCAAATTCTGGCACTGGCTCCGGCACAGCACTCAAACGTATTAGGCCCCCACGCTTATTCATATACTTCATAATCTTCTCGGCATGCTCACGCTCCTCGTTGCTGGCCTGCAAAAAGAAGCTGTGGACGCCCGGGGAGCTGACATCGGCGCGATCGAAATGATAGGCCTGCAGTTGGGTATATTAAAGAACGCAATATATACATATATATATATTTACCTACAATTATCTACAATTATATCTACCTTTATATACCATATCCGTATCAGTAAGACCTTCTATGGCTTTATATCTACTCATATCTATATTTACATCCGATTCTACGAATATCTAATTATATCTCTTTGCCTCTCTTATACCTACATCCACATCTACATATATGTCAATATATATTTCCTTATCTATTTATATTATTTTAGCTGCCTGCATATATCTATGCCCTTATCTACATATTCGCAACTCTATCTTTAAATACCTATGCCCCTGAGCTTACCATGGCCAAATATTGATGACAGGCCTTAAGTTCCATATTGATCTGTACGTTTAATTTGTCTTCACAGTTTTTGGCAAAATTTTGACGCATTAACATGCAAAGGTTGCGCAGCATCCAAGGATAACATTTCGCCATATCAAACACTTCCAAATTTTCTGTATAACCCAAGGCGACGAAATAAATAGAATCCAAAAATTTTCGTTTACACCAAATTTAAAAAATATTTATAAATATCAATTTTGTTTCTGGTTTGCTGATTTGTGCCTGAATAGTAACTAGTTCTTTAAATAAGTTAATCATTTGCTAAAGTAAGCTCAAATATAGCTGCATATAGACATAGTAGACTGAATCAAATGCATATTTTCTCGATTTCATGCAAAAGGCCTTCAAATATAGAAGTAGTACTCGCCTATATATCATACCATATTAATATATATAAATATGGTGTTTCTATTACAAGAGACAAAGACTTAATCTTAGTTCGTTGCAACGTTGCTTTTTCTTAAATATCTTGCATGATGTATATAAGTGATTACAGGCTAACTTCTAGTCGAGCATTTCGAAATGTGTTAAATTTGTGTCAAAATATTGTCCTGAAAAGCAAAAATGCAATCGAAATAGAATTGCATAGAAAACAAATATGATAAGAGTCTTGTATCGTTTATATGTGTGAGTCTGAATTTTTGCGCATATTTACATATAATTCATGGCATTATACGACAATCATGTAAGATGTGGCTTGAGGGGTCATCGGTTCAAAGTGCGCATCCAACTATGTGATTTCACTTTTTTCTCTTCTCTTTTTGTGTCAGCGGAGCACTTAGTCAGTGTACACACACACACACACGCACACACTAGCATACACACAAATATCTATATATGCATACTCTATGCTCTATGTTTGCTTAAGCAACAACAACATTGTGTTAAGTAAACTCGAGTTATTGTCATATACTTGTATTAAGTGAATGGAAAACGACTTTTTGCCCAAGTTTTTGTTTCTTGGTTTTTTTTTTGTCTGCGCGAACGAGTTTCAAATATTATCTTTCGCTCGTGTCATCCACTAAGTAACTTACGCACATTAAACAAAAATAATAATAATAATAATAATAAACCCACACACACACACACACACACACACACACACACACAGTTATTAAGTCGAAACAATAAACATTAATTTTGAGCACACGAAGCGCAAATCATCATTACAGTCGAACATTTTTTGAAGTTTAAGCAAACGCAATGAACAACTTTCGAGGTTTACAACACTGCATAAAAAGCCGCTGGTTCCATTCCATTGTTGCAACTATTAAACTAGATTTTATTGAGCATAAATTAAGTAAGCTATGGGCAGCTATTATGGAGACACAAAAAAAAGAGAACATAGAGTATTAAAGCAATTGGTCAAAAAAGCTGGAGGCAGTGTGAGATACTAGGAGAGGAAACAATACTTTAACAGTAACTTTGAACCATTTCGACTTTGTTTTCATTTTTTAATGTACTTCCATACATTACATATTATTATATCTAACTTTTTCAGTTCACTCGTTCCGCCAAAGCAAGGAAAACATGTGTATTTTCCAGATTTAAGAAGATAAAGACTTAATTATACAATTTTCAATTATTGATTGCTTTCAGTAAAAGTGCGAAAAATCATTGAGTTTGCACAATATTCAGTGATAAAAATCGGTGACTGTTTCAAAAATATATATGTATATAATAATAAGTGCCAAAAAAAGTATCAAGTTAATCAATTTACATTTTTATTACATTTTGCACATGGCCTGGCCAATTAAAAAGCAAACGTTCGCATTGTTAACTGTATAAAAAATACACACAAAAAAAAGGCAGACACACAAAAACTCAAAAATCGAATGGCGCACAAGAAAAAAAACCTAAAATTTCTACATAACGCAGATGATATTTCCTATAGTAAATATAGTAAATATATGATATGGTGAATTTTGTATAAAATACAAATGCTGAATATGTTCAATTCACCTTAAATATATGCATATATATATATATAATTATGTATACATATATACATGAGATCGAACCCGCACGTGTGACATGCTCTATTACAAATCGAAAACACTTAAAACTAGATTAAACAGAATTTTCATTGGGGTTCGTTGGTTTTTCCATGCGCGCATTTAATTCAATAAATTTTGCTGTGTTCGATTTATGTCGGCATAAGTACATATGTCTGTACAAGCCTATATACATATGTATATATTTAAATATATGGCATGATGCATGTCTCAGCTATCGGCTATTTACTTGAATCTTATTTATAAGTGAAATGCGTTTATTTATTTAAATGTAATTTATGCGCGCGCCAGTGGAATTTTTGCCGATCGAATGTTCTTTTTTTTTTAATTTAACTTTTTTTTAATGATCAAATTTTTTGCAAACTATGCTGAAATTGGCGCTCACTGTAATTGCCGAAATGTAACTGTTACCGTGTAACACAGGAGAGAGAGTTAACAGTTAACATTACGGCAAGCACTGCATTTATAGTGACTCTCAAACTGTAGCATGGTCCAAACTGCTGCGCGCCGTGTATTAATTGTCGAGAAGTGGTATTCTTTTCTGTTCTTCTTCTTAACTAAACGACTGCAAAGTGGTTGCAGGGTTTTTTTTTTTTGGACTTGTTCCCGCAAATGCCGCATTAACACAGGCAGCGATAAGAGCAATTGAAGCTAAAATAATGAAAAGTGACGTCTGCACTGACGCATACAGATGTGTGCACATGTGTGTGTGCACGCATGTGCTCTGCTTGAAATGAGGAGGTAGGCGAAGTACGAAAACGAATGCGATAAGCAGGAAGGTCAATAAATTGCTTGATATGATGAGCCATGTTCACAAACACAAGCCCGCACGCGCACACTTGTACATACATATGTGTATGTATGTATATATGGCCACTTAACATATGCATATGCATTCATTACGATTAAGAGTGCCACAGATTTTGCAAAAAATTCTGAGCACCTAGTAGTCTGACGTCACAATTTCGGAATATTGTGTGCAGTACTATGACTAAAGTAGACATAGAGCCGTATTAGTATTAATATAGCTATATCATATAGCTCCCATACGAAAATTCGGATAAAACTAAAACTAAAACTAAAACCACTTTTATTTTAATATGTTGTTATCTAATTGCACATTTCCGGCTTTATTAAGCCCTCAGTATTGTCCAAAAATTTGAAAACATCGGACTTTAGCTTCATATAGAATTTAAACAAACCAAAAATCGAACGCGTGCCAATTACAATGCAATGGGACGTCACACTCTCTACATATCTCTCTTTTTTGTTTAAGCACTCAATTGTGAATCGTGTGCACACATAGGACGCAATTTGGCGCTCTCTTTGCTAGCCGCGCTCTGATTGGCGCGTGGACCACGTGCAGACAAAGTTTTGATTTTGCGAACGAGCGAGTGAGAGAGTAAGAGTAACATTGAGATCGATTTTGTATGTTTATTTGTGACTTACCGGCTTTTTAGCCGCCAGCGGCTTATTGATCAAATTCAAATGCGGCTCAAAGTCCTGGCCAAAGCGCTCGATAAGCAAATTCTCGGCAATTTCCTGAGGACACTCCTCTTGCTGCACCAGCTCCCAAATGTCCTGCGGTATATAGCGGCTGAGCACCAGGCCCAGCAGCAGCCCAATCACAAAATAATGATTGCGACTCAACGCGGACGGTCTACGCATGTTTCAGGCGAGTGGCAAATGCGTTCACACACACACATACATATGTACCAGAGGATGTGCGGATGCTCGACGACGCGCCGTGTTGTCATGTGTACATTTTGTTGTTGCACGCACAATTGCCGCCGATGCTGTTCCTTCCCCTCCTTCTTCTTCTTCTGTTGTATCGTTTCGTTTGATTTGCTGTTGTTGCTTTTTGTTTCGTGTTCGTTTTTTGTATTTTTGGCGGAAGCGATAAGTAGAGAGAACTCAAACAAGTGCGCTGACTGTGCCGGCTAATTTTGGCATTAGATGCGTGTTGTTACTGTTGTTGTTGCTGTTGTTGCTGTTGCTGTTGTTGTCGTTGTTGTTTGCTGTTGTGCTGAAGCCGCTGTTTGCATTTGGCGCATTTTTACAACAAACTCACACATGACCAAGCCATCATTTAATACACACACAAACACACACTAACACTGCACACTTTCATTCGTATCGTCGAGACGCTAAAGCATTGAAAAAAAAAATGGATTGAACAAGCGCGAACATGCGCCGACTGGCCGCCGCACACCGTGTAACGTAAAAAAATAAATGGGATCTTCATTCGTTTTGCACATTTAACAGCCGCTGTTACCTTGCTGTTATGGTAAACTGCTATCTAGCTGTTAAAATGTTCTGCTATCTGGCTGTTGTAAGTTAGTATGATGCGCACATATAATGCGAGCTAAACTAAATAAGCCGTACAAAGTTAATAAATCTACGATCGTCAATTTTTAATATTACAATCGTCTTTTATTAAAAAACAAAATGTTTTTTATTTGCAAACAATCATTTTAATAGCAAAAAACACCGTCAAACCTACACAATATACAATGTGCCATATTTAATGGCAAGCAGCGTACCTGTCTAATTTTAAAGGCGATCGCCTAATAGGCTGTTATTTTTAACATAACATGGAGCTAATTTTTGCGTTAACAGTAGTTGGCTTTTTGCGGAACTGTTAGCTCAGTTTCGCGTTGCTGATTTTGCGTTAGCGTTGTTGACATTCGCCAAAAAAGACAGGCCGATATGGCTGTGGTTGTGCTGGACAATGGTGCGTACACAGCCAAGGTGGGACTCGCCACGCAGGACGAGCCCAAGGTGGTGCCCAATTGTATAATGAAGGCAAAGAGCGAACGCCGCCGCGCATTTGTTGGCAGCCAAATCGAAGAATGTCGCGATACTTCGGCGCTCTTTTACATCCTGGCCTTCCAGCGTGGTTATTTGCTGAACTGGG
This sequence comes from Drosophila sordidula, assembly GCA_035047465.1. NCBI lineage: Eukaryota > Metazoa > Arthropoda > Insecta > Diptera > Drosophilidae > Drosophila > Drosophila sordidula. The sequence goes on along the minus strand of JAWNPQ010000136.1, from coordinate 7,591,323 downwards.
ACACACAGAAGACGGTGTGGGATTACATATTCAGCAAGGATGGCATCGGCTGCACGTTGGAGAACCGCAACATTGTCATCACCGAGCCACAAATGAACTTCCAGAGCGTTCAGGAGGCGATGCTCGAGATGCTTTTCGAGGAGTACCGCGTGGCGGGCATGTACAAGGCTACAGCCGCCGATCTGGCTGCCTTCAACTATGTGGCAGACAGCGAGGAGCGGACCACAATGCAAACACTCAACTGTATCGTCATTGATGTGGGCTACAGCTTTACGCATATTGTGCCATTCGTGTTGGGGAGACGAGTGCTGGAGGCCATCAGGCGGATCGATGTGGGCGGCAAAGCTTTAACGAATCACCTTAAGGAGCTCATCTCCTATAGGCACCTGAACGTCATGGACGAGAGTCATGTGGTGAATCAAATCAAGGAGGACGTCTGCTTTGTCGCCGAAGACTTCAAGGATGCGATGGGCGTGCATCATAGTGAGAAGCGGCGAAAACAGATCGCCGTTGAGTATGTTTTGCCCGATTTTACGACCGTGAAGCGCGGCTATATTCGCATTCCCGGCCAGCCGCGCGAGGATGAGGAGCAACAGCAAATGGTGCCGCTGTGCAATGAACGCTTCACGGTGCCAGAGGTGCTATTCAATCCCTCGGACATCGGCATATCGCAGGTGGGCATACCTGAGGCCATCGCCGATGCACTGCAAGCGTGTCCCTGGGAGGCGCATCGCGAACTCCTGCTCAACATACTCATTGTCGGTGGCAGTTCCCAGTTTCCCGGCTTCTTGCCACGCCTCAAGCGCGATCTGCGCGCCCTTGTCCCAGATGATCTGGAAGTATCACTCATTTGCCCGGAGGATCCAGTGCGCTACTCTTGGTACGGCGGTCGGGAAGTGGCCACCAGTTCCAATTTCGATGAGTTCGTCTACACCCGCGACGACTACGAAGAGTTTGGCATCCATGGCCTGCATCAGCGTTAACTGGACTGCGCTTGGGTCGATTGCCCATTGATTAGATGGTTTATAAATTATTTGTATAGCTTACAATTGTGTCGTAGTGTGTGTGTGTGTGTGTGTGTGTGGGGATGTGTTTGTTTTGATACGGTATTAAATAACTCATGAATATGTTGCATATGGATATTTTAATGCCACATTTTATGTGTAATGGAATTTGTGACTTTTAATAATCTCAAGTTAAGGCTAAGCATTGGGTGGATTGAAAGGATAGCTTTGGCGGCAACGCTTTTCCCTTAATTAAGCAACTCTTTCAGGTCATCAAGTATATGAATTCCAGTCCTTAATGTTGCAAGCAATACATATGTCGAATCGAACCTTTATATCACATTGGTCGAAAACTGGGTTTTTGTATGAACAACTTTTTCTTTTTTAGATATCCGTAAATAACATTTAGGAGAGACACATTTGTGGTTTAAACAATTTAGTTTAATTTTCTTTATATTTGAACTTCATATATGCTAGTATACGTATTTGTTATTTAAACGATAACCTAAGAACTGAGTCAAGTGGCGTTTTTTGCTGACCGTGCGCCATTTAATTTACAGTACGACTAAAACGTAACTACTGAAAAGAAACTTCAGCATATTTTTATAATTCTTTAGTACAAGCTGCTTGCTTTAGTTGCAAATGTGGCACAATAATGCACATGTCGTATATTAATGAGCACCGCATATTGCAGAGAATTTTATAAACGTATTGCGAGAATTGAGATGTTTTCGGAACGAGCGTTCGACAATTGCTCCATTCGCAAATAACAACTAAACAAAAAAAGAAACAAGCTGTATTCTCTACATAAACTTAGATAATTTAGGTTTTGCGAGGCGGGTGCGGTTCTGCAGGAGAGAGCATGGCCCTGGCCACAAGCTCTCTACATGCTAAACGATTCGCCGCAACCACAGGTGCCCTTGATGTTCGGATTGTTAAACACAAACTCGCTGGACAGCTTCGATTCCACAAAGTCCATTTCGGTGCCTGCGGGCGTATACAAAAGATTCGATTATACGATTAGTTAGCCATTATATAACGGGTTAGAGCAGCTTGCTCACCTAGCAACGATAGTTGCGCCTTCTTATCAATGAAGACCTTGACGCCATCCTGGACCACCTCCTCATCCAGTTTATCTGCACGAAAATACATTTAATCAAGTCTATTAAAAAAGCAACTGCTAGTTATATACACACCTTTGGTGCTGGCATAGTCCAGTGTGTAGGAGAGTCCATTGCAGCCGCGCTGCCGCACGCCAACCTTGAGACCAATCTGTTGGACAAAGTTATGCATACACTAAACTACTCGAAATTACATATTAGCCGTCGACTTACCACGTCTGGCTTGTCCTGGAGCAGCGATTTGATGCGTTGCACAGCAGCGGACGTCTGGAGAAAAAGAAAAGAAACACCACAATCATGCAAAATGTAAACAATGTGGAAAGGCCAAGGTGATTATTTCATCTCCGGATTAGGTATTTCAACACAATTTGTAGCACTTACCAGGGTTAATGCGGCACGCGTTGCTATTAATTTGCGTCCTTTAACAGCGCGGACCGTTGCCGTTGCCACAACACGTGTTGCCATTTTTTTTTTGTTCTAGATTTATATAATTTGTTTTGCTAACAATTTCAACAATATCTGTGCGTTTCGAAAAGTGTTACTAAACACTAATACGACGTTTCTGTTTGTCAGGTGGCTTAGTGTTGGCTAACAATCGAGTTTCGATAACACGATATACGACTAACGTTTCGTTACAAATGATTAAAAACTGTAATTTATTTTGTTTTAAAGCTTAAAGTAAATTAATGTAATGACATTATTAAGACTGTTGGGTACCCAACATTTTACAATTTCAATAAAACGGTATAATTTGAATATAAGTATAAATAACATGTCTAAATTTAATTTTACCAATACATTTTATATGCAGTTTTTAATGTCTTACATTTAATTTTGTAATCAAATTTAAACATGTAAAATAATATATTTGCTTTAATTGTCATGTGCATAAATATTTGAATATATGCAAATAGTTGTGACGCAAGCATGTAAATATTGTGAATGTGCCTGACATAATCTTCAACAATCGATGTCTTCAAATTATCGATAAGTGTTTGTTATTGTACAATGTTGATATATTTTGCATATTTCTAATTAGTTTACAAGATGAGCGCCTTAAAACAAATGTACAAATTATATGCCAGCGCCAGCAGACGCGCCATAGCTTCCGCCACAGTCTCCCTGCACAACGCACAAAATTCCGGCCGGCGTCAGTACCATTTGTTGGCCTTATCTGCATTGCCACACAACAAACACACGTGCCTGCAGCGCGCCACCTTCAGCGACAAGCTCAAAGCAGAGGCGGTGAGCGTCGAAAGGTGCCAGAGGCGAACTCAATTCTCATCTATCATTCCATTGCAGCACGATGATGACAAACGCGTGGCCAGCAACAGCATACCCCTGGCCGAGCTCCAGACCAAAATGCAGCTAATCTATACGTGCAAAGTGTGCCAGAGCCGGAACATGGAGACCATATCCAAGGTTGCCTACAACCGTGGCGTTGTCATTGTCACCTGCAAGGGCTGTGCCAATCATCATCTCATCGCCGACAACTTGAATTGGTTCACGGATCTCAACGGCAAACGCAACATTGAGCAGATTCTGGCCGAGAAGGGCGAACAAGTGGTGAAAATTGTTAGCGATAAGCACGAGTATCTGCCGAGCGATTAAAAACCATATATCGTTAACTGTAAACGTAGGCCATTTTATTGAGTACTTCCCGCAGCCGATTGAACAGCGTCAGCGGCAGCGTCTGCAGCAGCGCATAGCACTGTCCACGACACGGCGACCTAGGCGTGAGCAGCAAATGTGTTAGATAGAGCATCTCGTCCAGCGGCAGCCCCGCAATGGGCGCCTCAGCTGTGCATTGCAAGTCATCCACTTGCAGGTGCGGCAACAGCTGCGTCCAATAGCCAACCACATAGCCGCCCAGTGCGGCAGCGAACCGCACGTGCATTAGCCAGCAAAATAGGCGGGACACATTGGTGGTGCCACTGGCAACAAACTGGTAAATGTTGTGCACAAAGCCAGCGCTGGCTGAGCACGCAGTGCCCTCGACTAGCATATCACAGATCATTTGGCGCAGCACGTAGCAGCGCGTGTACAGAATGCTCTCCTTGGGCTCGCGGAACAGCTGCAGCCACAGTTCGCAGCCGATGAGCCGCATGGCGCGCTCCAGTGCGATTTGCATGTCTTCGACCGTGGCCAGCTGGAAGATGCGTCGCACCAGTTGACGCATTTGGAGCACATTAACGTTCAGCTCAACGGCTGCTGCTGCTGCTGTCGCCACATCCAGGGTGCTGTTTGCCTTGTTTTGGGCCATTGCCGACCAGTCCAGGTCCTTGATAACGCCCCACGCGGGCTGTGCTTCGGCAAACGCCTTGTGCATTTGATACAACAACGGCGCATGCGCGTGGCCATTGCGTGTGCCGTTAACAATGCTGGCGCACAGCTCCCCGATGCACTGGGCCCGATCCTTTTCGCAGTTGTCGTAGAAGCGCTGTATGGCTTCATGCGCGTGGACACACTGCAGCCGCACAGCCTCAACGAGCTCATCACCATGGCGCGCATGACACTCGTACAGGTACAACGTGGCTTTGAAGATGCATTCGATGTCCGTGTGGCTCAGCTCGAGATGTGGCTGCTGATGCTGCCGACTCTGCTGCATCTGCTCTTGGCAATCCAGCAGCCAAACGAGCAGTTTGGCGGAATGCGTTGCCGCTTGGTCCAGCGTTACGTCGCTATTGACGTTCAGCTCATTTCGTATGTACGCATCCATCAATGGCTTTTTTATTATTTATTATTTAAATGTATATTCATTTCGTGCAGTGTCCTGTTGTTGTGCTTGATAAATGCATTTGAATGTGCGTGTTATCGATAACAGATCTCTGTTAACGAGCTTCTCTGTTAATTCGATAAGTCCGCTTAGTTGCGCGGCACATTAGCAATAACTGTTGGGCAACACTGGCTGTTTAAAGGTTTTCGATCTAACGGCAGCGTGCAAGTGAATTGTATGTTCTTCGAATTATATATTTTTGAGTACACTCATAACTCTCCATCTCATTCTCTTTTCCATTAAAATTAGATTTACTCATTAAAAAGATAAACATAAAATGCATAACATAGACTTATAGTTATATCAAATACCTATGCCCTTCTCTTTTATGGTGCATTGTTTTTTTTTTTAATTTTTTTATTTTTGTATTTTTCTTTTTATACATAAACAAGAATCAAAGCGTAATGTGCATGTTATCCATATGCTTTGTTTCACACATATCCATGTAGGTATGCTAGACTTAAGAAAATAAAGTATATTAATTATTTTTTTAGTGTTATTATAATTTCTCTTTTCAAAAATAGGGTTGCAAAAAAAAAAATTATAAAATTAAGAAAACAGCTTTGAATACATTGATGTTGACTGATATACTTTCAATATGAATGATGTTATTCTTTGTTTTTCTTCTTTGCATGTTTTTCCTTATTTTTTTCTCTCGTTTTTACTGTTTATCTTCGATTTCTTCCTCTTCCCTTACTCTTTTTGAAAAGTTATGAAAATATATATGTAAATATATATATATATGGATATATATATCTATACATATATGAATGTATATATATTGTATACGATATACGCGAGAAAATTAATAATTAATTCAACATGTTTTTTGTTTTTTATATATACTATATAACTATATGTACTATATGTATATGTTGTTGTCGCTGTTGTTGCAATCGCACGTTTGTTGTGACTGTTCTTCTAATAATTTTCTTCGCAGTTTCTGTTTTAGGAATTCTTGAATGTGTTTGTGTGTGTTTCTTTCTTCATCAAGCATGTGTGTGTGTTTGTATATGTTTGTTTATTGTTGTGGCTGTTCTTGTAGTTGTAATTATTGTTGGTTTTTTGCTTTTTGGGTGTTCGGACGGCACAGCTTAGGCAAAGCCAAAGCCCTCGGAACACTCATGTATGGCCTTGAGCAAACAGCTGCGCAACTTATCATACGACTTGTACATTGGCAGATCCAGTTGATTAAAGCTGCGGGGAAAGCGAAAAATAGGGTATATTATTTACTTATAATTTTAATTATGCCGATTCGATGTGGCTATTTACCAGGTGTGTGCGCAAGGCAAACGATCCGTGGAACGATCATCGCGATGTATTTGGAACTTTTGTATGCCATTCATGCCCTCCAGGGAGCCGAAGCCCTGCAACGGTACCTTCGAGGTGCCAGTGACAAACTGTAGGAATTTAGCACGATCCGCCTGATCGAAGCTGCGCAACGCGCGCCAAAACCATTGAATCTGCAGCGCGAAACGTTAGCGAAGGGATATATTGAAAAAAAGTACCGATAATACAGTCAAATATGATACGCACCTGTGCCGATTTTGATGTGTACTTGTGGTATTCGGTGTTTGCTTTCAGATCTTCAATATCAATATCCGGCAAACCGGATATGAGAAGCTCTAATTCCTGTTCGTTAAATATGGATATTAAATGCTTTGGAATTATGTCATAGAAGCCTTCAAGGAATGCGTCCAATCTGCAAAAATTCAAACATTTAAGCAATTCAAATATAAGTTATGGAGGGGGGGGGGGGGGAGTTTGGTGGTTCATTCAATTAATTCACTACTCACTGCTGACGTATGGAGCCGCTCATCTTTAGCTGACAAACGAGTTGAACATATTCAAATTTATTCTCCTCGGTGACGGCAATGTCCCGCCCATTTGGCTTGAGATCACGGATTTGTGTGACGCCAAACTCTTGCACCTCAGTGGAGAAGGTTAATTCATAGCCAAGCGTCGATATATCATTTTTCATAAGGTAGTCAAGCCCCTTATAAAATTCATAATCCTGCGATTCCATATCAGTGTGCTTCACCTGTTTGCCCAGGATGTGTTTATAAAACGATCGTGTGAAATAGCACTCCAGCAGCTTGTTATCATGCACGGCCTTGGCTGAAAGTGGCAGAGAGCGAAAGAGAGATAGGTTTGGTAACTAGAGAGTGTGAGAGAGAGAGAGAGAGAGAGCGAGGGAGAGGACAACTTTGCTACTTACCAATTACGCGACCGACGAACTTAAAGTAGCTCAGATGATTGGGATTTGCGTGACTCGATGGGTTTATCATATAGGTGACGCGATCGCCCGGCGATACGCAGAACAAGGCATACATGGGATTAAAGATTTCGCGCGATATTATCACATACCATTCACGTAGCAGACCGCCAGCGTCTTGGCCTTCCTCATCTGGTAAAGCAAATAAACTTGAAGCTCTGACTGGAGGATATTTAAAGCCGACCTACCCTCAAATACAATGTAGAAGCGATTCTTCCACTCCTCGGGACCCAGGCGATAGAGCACACGGAATGAATCCTCAAAGACGGTCACACGTCGCACACTCACAGTATGCTCCTCGCGTCGTATGCCCTCGTCGAGGCGCTCCAGTTCGGTCTGGAAGTATTTGCGCTTCACATCAAAGTCGAGGATGCGTGTGTGATCCACCAGCACGGCGAAAGGTCCATCAGACAGATGTGTGGACGACTGACGCAGGATCTGGTTGAGCACTGTGCGATGCTTCTCGGCGAATTGCAGAAACTTTTGACGGTCCTGTTTAAGTTGGGCCTCGTGTGCGGTTAGCGCCACCTGCTGACCAGCAGCGCCTGTGGAACCATCCTGCATGCGGGATTCATCTGCACAGAGGACACGAGTTGAAAAATAAAATACCGACAAGTAACAAAGTTGGAATCGTAAAGAAGCTTAAAATATTCAAAAATGTTCGTAATTTATGGGGACAGGAATGGGCGTGGCTGATATTTGTTAGATCGGTGTTTAGAAGAGGTTATCAGAAAACAGTCGGCCAAATATTGTAACTAGCTGTAAAACCGTAGATCATCCGTAATTTATTTAAACAAATTTGATTCAGCTAGTTTAAAACTGAGGAAATAAGGGAATTATGGATCCGAGAGCATCACATGTCTACGGTATATACGGGCATATATTCTAACGGACATTGCACAAGCCCAATATATTCTTTTCACTTTGCAATTGCATTTGGATTTGGAGTTGTGGATTTCTATGCTTACCCTCAAAACTGGATGAATTTTGGGCTTGGCTGCTGCTGCTGCTGTTGGTATCATCCAGCTGTGGACTATTCTCGGCCACGGGATGGGGCACAACGCGCAGTCCAGAGCCGGCGGCGGCATTGTTGGCGGCCGTGCCACGTCCCGGCTTCTTGGGCGTGACGCGATGCGAGGCGTGTATGAGAAAGAAGGCCTCAACGGTCGGCTGGAGCACCAGCACGGCAAACTCATCCTTGGACTCCTCCAGGGCCACCAGGCACTCGCTCAACGTGTGCCAGAGCACGTCCAGGCAAAGTATTTGACTAAGCGTAGGCTTGGCAGCGCTTTTAGAGCCGCCGCTGCCGGAACTGTTGCCGCTGTTACTATTTGAAGTGTCGTTGGTCTCCATGCTGCTGACACCGGTAGCAGCTGGAGCCGCTGGAGCAGCTGAAGCCGCTGCAGTAGCTGGTGCAGCTGGAGCTGATCCGGTTGCGCCCGCATCGCCAATAATATCAATGATGTCCTCATTGTCCTCGTTCTGACTGTTTTGCAGCTCGTACATCTCGCGCACCTGCATGAAGATCTTTAGAGTGCGCAGGAAATACGGCTGAGCCGATGAGTTCGACATGAGCTTCTTCATGGAGGGCAGCTGCAGCTCACAGGTGGGCTTGGCATTCTTTGGGGCCGATATGATGACCGATTCGGATGTGAAGCGATCCTGCATAGTGCCCTCGTGGACGGTTAAATTGGTTAGCAAGGTGGTGGTGCCGGCGCTGCTGCTGCTGCTGCTGCTGTTGTTATTGTTGTTATTGTTGTTGTTGACGTTCTTGACGTTGCTGCCGCTACTGCCGCTGCTGCTGGGCTTATTGCTGTCCGCCTGCTGCTGCGGCTGGCCAATCATATTGTAGGCGCGTATATCGTTGAGCAGCGTCTGTATGGCCTGACGCACCTCCTCGGCCAGGCCGAGTATGGCTGCGGTCAAGTACTGCAGAAAGATGGCATTCGATGCCTGCGAGCACTGCGTGAGATTCACAATCAGTTTGGTTACGTTGTCCAGTCCCTCGGTGGTGCCGCATTGATGCGTCAGCACCTCGATCACCAGCTGCAGTTGGGAGAAGTTCTTGGAATAGATTTTGCGACGCGGCTTGTTCGACAGAGACGGCGGTGGCGGTGGTGTTGTTGGCAACTGAGCCGCGCCGCTAGCTCCTGACAGCGGTAGGTCATCGTCCTCGTCGTCGTCATCATCATCATCATCATCATCATCATCATCGTCATCATCATCATCATCATCGTCGTCGTCATCCTCCTCGTCGTCATCATCCTCATCGTCGTCCTCCTCCTCATCATCGTCATCATCATCGCGATCATCCGCCAGCTGCTGCGACTGCCCAGAACTTGTGCTATTGTCGGCCGCCTCAGCGTCGGCGTCGACGTCGGTGTCGGTGTCGGCATCATCGTCGGCGACAGCGTCGGCATCAGCATCGGCATCGCTCCGCATCGCATCCTGGAATTGACTTAGCGGCGCCAGTGGCGGCAACTGGCCAACCGGCTGCAGCGTTGGCATTTGTACATCTTGTGGCTGTTGCTGCGCGGGCATTTGCTCATCCTGCTGCTGCTGCTGCTGCGATTGTTGTTGTTGCTGCTGCTGCTGCTGCTGCAGCTGCTCCTCTTCCTTGGGCAAGTCGGCGCTCAAGGAGGCAAGCAGCTTGACCAGCATATCGGTCAAGTGCGGCGATCGGCAGATAACTTTGTACGGCAGCATCTCGAGCAGCTGGCCGAACGGTGAATCGGAGAACGATAAAAATTCGATGTTGCTGCTCTGCCATTTCCAGGCGGGCTGCGAGGTCAGCGGAAACCGCGCAACGTTCGCCAGCCGCTGCGCGGTCTGGCGATCAATGTTCAACACCACATCCCAGAAATTGTGCGCATTGGTCTGATAGGCGACGCTGTTCTTGCCCCTCTTCTCTTTGAATAGCGGCGGCGGATGCTTTCCAGCGGCAGCCGCCTTGGCGGCAGCGGCTTTCGATGTTGACGGCGCCTCATCCAGCGGCTGAGCCTTGGGCAGCTGCAGCTGTTGTTGCTGCTGCTCATCCAAAATGCCGCGCAGACGATTGGCCATCTCGTAGCGATGATAGCGCGAGCGCAGGACACTCGCACCAGCTGGACCGGCTACGGCTGCCGCCGTCTCATCCAGCCGTGGCGCGGCATTCGCATTCGGCATGCCAAAAACGGCGCTGAGCATTCGCGCCCGCGCCTTCGGCTCCCGATTGAACGGCAAGAAGCTGAAGGGATAATGCTTGGCCAGCACGAACAACAAGTCGAGACAGTTGCGTACAATCATTTGCGCCGCCTGCGGATTGATGCTGATGGCGCGCGCGCTGCCGTCGTACATGTGATTGATAAGGAAGATGTTGCTCTTGTAGCCGAATGCGGCGTCGACGCGCAGTTTAAGCCATTCGGGCTTGCTGCCCGCATGGCCGGGACCGAAACTCGTATTATTCTCGTTTGTCTTCTGTATAATGCTGATCAGGGCCTTGATGATCCAGTCGCGCGTCGGCTCATGGTGGCATAAATTTCGTATGACGCGATGCAAACGGACGCTGTTCACCTTCTGATCCTCAACGAACAGAAACAGCAGGAGCGTGGCCAGCGAGTCCGGATCGAGCAATATATTCTCATCCTCCATCATGAGCAGAGCCAGCGGCTTGCCGGTGCTCGGCGCAATATGATGATGATGCACAATGGTCGTGTGCTGATGATGTTGCGGCTGCGCATTCCCGCTGGCATCATACCAAATGGCACTGTGCCAGCGCGCCTCGTCCAGCGTCTGCAGGGTTGTCTGGAAACGGGCTGAGAAAATAAAGAAGAAATCAATAAATAAAGCATCGGAAAATATCCATTTTTGTAACGTGTGGCGGCGGAAGTGCGCACGGCCGCAATTTTTCTTTAGATGAGGTCATCAGTAATCTGTCTGCAAAGTTTAGCATAACTAGCTTTAAAACTGAAGGAAATCTGTGGATTAAATCGATTTGCTTTGCCGCCCGTGGGGTAGCCACACATTTATATTTAGATTATAATTTAAAAGCAATAAAAAATTAAAATTATACCTGATACATGATTCTCTGACCAAATATGCAAGAACATTTTATTTTAAATAATGCATGTATTTTAAATGCCAATTTAATATAGAGGAGAAACTATGATCAAAATGCCATCAAACACGAAAATCGGTTTAGTTTTGACAAAGTTATGGGCGTTTGAAATATCGGAGCTATGGATCCGAGAGCCTTACATGTCAAAATTTTTGTCAATTTTGGCGTGATTTTTGAAAAAAAAATTTGACCCTCTCAGAATTACTTTTGATGTTGTTTTTCATGCTAATTCTGACAACCACAATCGATTAAAAATATAAATTTGCATTTCTAAATTTTGAAAAAAAAAAATTTTCCCAAAATGAGTAAGGGGGGAGTACATGATATTTTCCGAAAAAAATCCAAAAATTTTAATTTTTCAAAATTGTAAATTTTTAAATGACAATTTAATATAGAGGACAAACTATGATCAAAATGCCATCAAACACGAAAATCGGTTTAGTTTTGACAAAGTTATGGGCGTTTGAAATATGGGAGCTATGGATCCGAGAGCCTTACATGTCAAAATTTTTGTCAATTTTGGCATGATTTTTGACAAAAAATTTGACCCTCTCGGAATTACTTTTGATGTTGTTTTTCATGCTAATTCTGACAACCACAATCGATTAAAAATATAAATTTGCATTTCTAAATTTTGAAAAAAAAAATTTTCCCAAAATGAGTAAGGGGGGAGTACATGATATGTTCCGAAAAAAATCCAAAAATTTTAATTTTTCTAAATTGTAAATTTTTAAATGCCAATTTAATATAGAGGAGAAACCATGATCAAAATGCCATCAAACATGACAATCGGTTTGGTTTTGACAAAGTTATGGGCGTTTGAAATATGGGAGCTATGGATCCGAGAGCTTTACATGTCAAAATTTTTGTCAATTTTGGCATGATTTTTGACAAAAAATTTGACCCTCTCAGAATTACTTTTGATGTTGTTTTTCATGCTAATTCTGACAACCACAATCGATTAAAAATATAAATTTGCATTTCTAAATTTTGAAAAAAAAAATTTTCCCAAAATGAGTAAGGGGGGAGTACATGATATGTTCCGAAAAAAATCCAAAAATTTTAATTTTTCTAAATTGTAAATTTTTAAATGCCAATTTAATATAGAGGAGAAACCATGATCAAAATGCCATCAAACATGACAATCGGTTTGGTTTTGACAAAGTTATGGGCGTTTGAAATATGGGAGCTATGGATCCGAGAGCTTTACATGTCAAAATTTTTGTCAATTTTGGCATGATTTTTGACAAAAAATTTTACCCTCTCAGAATTACTTTTGATGTTGTTTTTCATGCTAATTCTGACAACCACAATCGATTAAAAATATAAATTTGCATTTCTAAATTTTGAAAAAAAAAATTTTCCCAAAATGAGTAAGGGGGGAGTACATGATATTTTCCGAAAAAAATCCAAAAATTTTAATTTTTCAAAATTGTAATTTTTAAATGCCAATTTAATATAGAGGAGAAACCATGATCAAAATGCCATCAAACATGACAATCGGTTTGGTTTTGACAAAGTTATGGGCGTTTGAAATATGGGAGCTATGGATCCGAGAGCTTTACATGTCAAAATTTTTGTCAATTTTGGCATGATTTTTGACAAAAAATTTGACCCTCTCAGAATTACTTTTGATGTTGTTTTTCATGCTAATTCTGACAACCACAATCGATTAAAAATATGAATTTGCATTTCTAAATTTTGAAAAAAAAATTTTTCCCAAAATGAGTAAGGGGGGAGTACATGATATTTTCGGAAAAAAATCCAAAAATTTTAATTTTTCAAAATTGTAAATTGTTAAATGCCAATTTAATATAGAGGAGAAACCATGATCAAAATGTCATCAAACACGAAAATCGGTTTAGTTTTGACAAAGTTATGGGCGTTTGAAATATGGGAGCTATGGATCCGAGAGCTTTACATGTCAAAATTTTTGTCAATTTTGGCATGATTTTTGACAAAAAATTTTACCCTCTCAGAATTACTTTTGATGTTGTTTTTCATGCTAATTCTGACAACCACAATCGATTAAAAATATAAATTTACATTTCTAAATTTTGAAAAAAAAAAATTTTCCAAAATGAGTAAGGGGGGAGTACATGATATTTTGTCAAAAAAAACCAAAAAATTTTATTTTCAAAAATGAATAAAACTTAAATGCAGAATCAATCTAGAAGAGAAACCATGATCAAAATGACATCAAACATGAAAATCGGTTCAGTTTTGACAAAGTTATGGGCGTTTGAAATATGAGAGCTGTGGATCCGAGAGCTTCAGAGTTGTTAATTAGGGTTAAAACTTAGGGTTATTAGATTTCCGCCATTTGCCTCGCCAACATCGGGCGTTGCCAAAGAATATTAACACTTTTTATTAATAGAACAGAAATTAAAGGATTGGGTATACGATATAAATGACAGAAAATATTGATGATAAAATATACAATATTCAGAGTCGTTTTGCACAGCTAGCCTTGGCCCTACATAATCTTATTTGACTGTTCTAATTTATTATACTGTAAACGAGATTCTTAATAGGTTTCAATTTTGGAGGGAAGATTAGATATGTGTAAAAGAAAAAGTAAAATTGATTTGTATATACTTTATGAACCCCACATATCAAGTTTAGTGTTGTAATCGATTGCCTAGGCATCTAAATAAAATGGAGCCTGATATCGAAAAAATGGCTTAACTGTAGTTTCTATATATTATATGGTTTAAAGGAACTTGGCTATAGATACTAAAATTCTTTAGTCTCTCAGATCGACAGGTGGATTTGGCATATAAAAGCACTCAGATCTTGTCGATTGGAGAAGCTTCCTAGACACAAATAAGATACAAAACATAATTGTTAATAAAAAAAAAATGATAAATTGACTATTTGATACAATTTTCTAATACTTTTTATTTAATTTTATATATAGCCCCAAAGTAGTAGCGGAATCATGTAATATCTTTGCCTAAAATCAGCAGTTAACACGGCTATAATAACTCAGTTCCTCACTCAGTTGGGTAAGGAACTGCCTCCGGCTACAACTACAAGAGACTTACACAGCGCATTGCTGGGTGGATGAGCATCCATGCGGGCGCCATTCCGCGATTCCCAGTCGCGGCGCAGGAACTGCGCCTCGGCTGCCAGCTCCGGCGGCAGGCTGGCTATCTGTGACTCCTCCATGTCCGTTAGTATCTGTAAAGGCGAATGGAAATAATGAAATGCCATATCGGGGCGAATATATAGTAAATACACTTACGGCTTGGCGCAAATTGTCGGGCAGATTTTGAAAGAATGCGGCCGTATCGACAGGATCGTCGGGATTGGCGCTCTGCGCCGCCTGACGCTGCTGTTCGATCCGCTGCTGCATTAGCACCTCGGATTGTATATTGGGCGGCAGTGCGGCCAGAAATTCGGGATTGACCTCGACCAGGGAATCGTGCGCAATCTGGATGGCATTCTGCTGGGCACGCTGGCGAATGCGCTGCATGCGCAAATGCTCCTGTATCACCTCTTCGCGCATCTCGCTGGGCAGTGCGGCCAGGAACGATGGATCGACGCCCTCGGGCACCTCCAGATCACCCAATGCGGCACGCACCTCCGGACTCATGTCTGTGACAACGGCACTGACTGGAGCGGCGCCGGTTGCGCTCGCAGCCGCGCCCGCAGCCGCACCAGCGGCCGCACCAGCAGCCGCACCAGCAGCTGGACCAGCAGCCGGACCAGCGGCACTCTCTACGCTATTGGTCTCGTTGGCCGCTGTCGTTCCGGCAGAAGCAAATTCCAGGCCGGAGCTGGGCTCCGTTTCGGATTCTAGGTCGCGGGAGCGCAACTCCAAATCCAATTCGGGCGCCTCGATGACAGGTAAATCTGGCAGAGGATCAGCCTCAACGGGAGCCACCACAGCCGAGAGAGTTGCGCGATTCAGCTGATTGTATGGTTCAGGTACAGTGCTCAATATTTCACGTGCCTCATTGGGCTGTTCGTTGGCCATGAGCTGGGCGGCCAGCTCGGATATGGTCACCGTGGGCATGGCCGGTGCAAAGATGCTGACCACCGGCTCCGGAATAACAGATGGCACTGGACCCAGGTTCTGCTCGTTGCCCTGCAGCAGCTGCTGCTGCTGCTGCTGCTGCTCTCGCTCATTCAATTGCTGTTGCTGCTGCGTCGAGGGTGGTGGTGGCGGCGGCGGCGGCGGCGGTGCCAGCTCGGGGTAGTTCACTGTGCTCACCACCACATCCAGCGATGGCGGCAGCGGGAAAGCCACATCAGCATTGCTCACCCGAACCGACGAATCGCGCCATTGCTCATCGCTGGCGCCGGCATCACCGGAACTACTGCGTCCCGCCATCGAGAGACGCTGCAGGCGGGCGGGCATATCGCGACTGGGCCGAGCATTTAACGGCCCTGCTGCGCCCGTAGTGCGAGATGTGTTTATGCTTACATTGGCGATGTTGTTGTTGCGGCGCGCTGGGCTCTGACGTTGTTCGTTCATCTGTGAAAAAAGGCAAGCAAAATTTAGTTATTGCTTCAGATCTTTTAGCCTATGCAAATATCACTTGTCGATGGAATTTTATTTCATCTACTTTCAACACCTATCGCTAGTTCCCCTAACTATATAAAAACTGTTCCGATTTCCATTTGAATTTTAATATATTCCATCTATTTATTGGTATGGAGGAAAAAAGGCTTGAGCCTCTCCCAAAATAAACAAGTGAAATCGTCTCCAAGTGGATGTGCTAAATAAATGTTTTTTTTATCTTTAGAGGTCATCAGTTATCTGCCTGAATTTTATATATCTAGCTTTAAAACTGAGGGAGATTGTCTAGCTTCAAAAGCGTTCATACGAACACTGACTACAAAAATCTAGAAAAATTGAATATTTAAACAAAGTTCAAATAGTTAGAATAAGTGCACTTCGCGAAGTTTTCAAGTTTACATCAAATGCTCTTGCAACTCCTATAAGTGTGGTGATGGTAATCCTTTTCTAGACTTTATAGTTTATATAGATAGCCAAATCTCTAGCATTTATATCAAATCTGCTAGTGCAATTATTGTTATTATTTTTTCTAATTAAAGCTCCCAGCCCATCCTTTTGCTTTTCATCTTAGTTGATTATTAAATTGAATCGAAGACCGAATTTTTCAATCGTTTAGCTCACCTGGAACTCGAAAATTTCAGCGACTTCGGCGCGTGTGCGTGTACGCGATGGCCGCCCGCTGGAGGGCAGATGCGGCACTATTGGATGACGCGGT
Source organism: Drosophila sordidula (assembly GCA_035047465.1). NCBI lineage: Eukaryota > Metazoa > Arthropoda > Insecta > Diptera > Drosophilidae > Drosophila > Drosophila sordidula. The sequence continues at coordinate 7,574,808 of JAWNPQ010000136.1, read as the reverse complement.
GGATGCGATGGTGGTATGGCGGCGCCTCCAGCGCTCGACTGGCCCTGGACCTGGACACTTGGGAACAGCTGCTGCGGCGGCTGTTGCTGCGACTGCTGTTGTTGCGGCGGCCGTGGCGGCATATCGTTGTTGCTCGATGCGCCATTTGACGAATCCTGCTCGTTGGTCAAATCGATTTCGGCATAGATGTTATAGAGCGCCTGATGGCGTGAGGCATTGTTGCGATGGCGTGGACGTGGTTGCTCAGGGTTGCCAGCTGGAAAAGGTAGATGGATTAAATACCGACAGAAGAGTGTTTTAGTCGAGCGAGTGGGCGACTGCCAAATGCCCTCAGTTCTCAGCTCCCCAAAATATCAATGTGATAACCCTCAATTGATTCTTAAATATTATTATTTTACTCATTTGTTACTCACCAGGAGCTGTTGCTGGATAGGCAGCGTTGTTACTGTTCGCGATAATTGCCGGCTGAATTGTGGCGCTTGCCGTAACAATGCCGCCGCTAAATGGAGCTGGCGGTGGAGCGCCAACCGTTGCCAGAGATGCAGCGTTCACGAATTGCATCGATGGGATCAGTCTGGGTATGGAACTGCGGAAATTGTTCGTTGTTGTGGCCGGTGTTGTTGCCGTTGCCGGTGTTGGCGGAGCAGCGGCGCTTGATGTGCTGTTGTTGCCGCTGCTGGCTGTCGTCGCAGCGGAACTCGTTAGCCAGCTGTTGACATTGTTCACGGCTGTTGCACTAGCACTGGTATTGGCATTGGCATTGGCATTGGCATTTGCACTTGTTCCTGCTGCTCCCGGCTCAGTGGCAGTGGCACTTGCTGCGGCACCTGTACCGACAGTGGAAGCGGCAGCTAAAGCGGCAGCAGCTGCTGCTGCTGTGGCCTGTCGATTGGCCTCCTCCTGTTTGCGCTGCTGATGAGCCACCTTCAGTTCCTTAATCAAATGCGGCAACAGGAAATGTGCCGCATACAGGCATGCATCAGTTTGACTTTCCATGTCCAGGGCTTTGGCTTCCTCTAACCACCAATGGAGCGCTGCAGTGGAAACAAAAGAACACGATAATCAGCTGTGTTTTCTACGTAGAACACGTATATTAAATAAACGATAGACAAATACAACAAATTTTAGGTTTAAAACCATTAAAGTGGTTTGAAACACCTTTAAAACAGGTAAGAAACAGCTTTAAAACTAGTTTGATACAGCTTTACAAATGGTTAGAAACAGCTTTAAATGTGATTTGAAAGTGTTTTAAAACTCGTTTGAAACTGCTTAAAATTGGTTCGAAATAGCTGTAAAACTGCTTTAAAATTTTAAAATGTTTTTTAGCATGATAATAATTATAAAATGTTTTTTTAAAAGAATGAACTGATATATACAAAGTGCAGATTTCTGCCTTTGCTTGTGTGAAACAAGTGTTTTATTTAGCCATGAATTTAATTTTGATTCTATTTCTGGAGTGTTTGAAAATAATAAAGATAAACAATTTTTAACCGATTGCTACTATAATAGCTATATGGTATAGAGTGACATTATTTCGAAGGAAAATTATATGATACTATCAGCTTGAAATTCGCAACTGAGGTCACAATACCTTAAAACTGAGCGATTAATGATTAAATAATTTCTTGAATTGTGGCTCTTCACTCACCGTCCTGTGTGAACATCTCCATTTGGGTCTCCTCGGTTGGATTGTGATACGATGGCATACACACACAGTACTGCTGATCCAGATAGAGGAGACGACGGCGGACGCCGTTGTTGCATATTGTGGAAGTATTGTTGGCGTGAGTGGCGGCTGCGTTGGAGCCGCCGCTAGCGCTGCCGGTGCCACTGTTGCCAGTGCCAACGGCCGCAGCTGGTGGCTGTTCGTCGAGCAGATTGCTCATGTTCTGATTATTGCCGGCAGCGCCGCCGGCATTGCGTTCCATTTGGACCATGGCGGGCGGCAAAAAGGCAGTCAAATTGACATCAGCCGCATTGCCGCCGGCACCGCCCCGGCCAATGAAATTGAAGTCCGGTGCCATCCATGAGTCGGAGGAGGAGCGCAGCGCCGCTGCCACGGAACTGGCACCCGGAACACGTCCACCAGCACCACCGCCGCCGGCTGCAGCCGAGGACGAGGCACCGCCGTTCACATCAATGTCCAGGGGTAGGGCAATCGAGCTGTTCATGCGCACACGGAAAGTGGACGGCGGCTGGGGCATCAAGTGTCCAGATCCGACATGGGCGCTATCGCCGCCCAGACGTTCGTACAAATAGGCATTGGCGTCGCGCACCGAATCATCCATGCGATTATCGTTGCCGACACCGCTGCCGCCATTATTTGGCGCGATGGCGGCGCTGCGACGCGGATGATTGTTGGGATTGGAGATGGGCGATGGAATCCCGCTGTTGCTGCCGCCATTGACCTGGGAGAGCACCTCATCGATTAGAGCGGCATCGTCGGCATTGCGCGAACGTGCGTCCTCATCCTCGTCATCGTCCTCATCCTCCTCGTCATCGTCGTCGTCCTCATCCTCATCCTCATCGTCCTCGGCATCGACATCGGCATCGTTGGAGGCCGTTTCCGAGGATTCCGGCTCATAGATATGATCAAATACTTCAATAAATTGACGCGGACGCTCCTCGTCCACATCGGTCTCACTATGCTCATCGACATCATCGTCGGCGGCCTCATCGTCATCATCATCGTCCTCCTCCTCCTCGGCGTTGCGCTCATCATTCTCGGTGGATGCCTCCGATTCTGAATCACTTGTGCTGACATCACCCAAAAGGGATGCGTTCATCTCGCGTGCACTACGTGGACCACCGCGTCCACCACCAACGCCGGCACCACTGCCACCACCAGCACCGCCGCTACCGTTGCCGCCGTTGCCACCACCGGTATCCGAGGATGTGGATGCACCATCGCTGCCACCGCCGCCTCCACTGCCGCCGCCGCTGCCGCTGCCGCTCAGGCCGTTATCATTGGCGGCGCTGCCGCCGGGCGCATTGCTGCTCGAACTGTTGCCGCCGCCGCCGCCGCCGCCGCCGCTGCCGCTCACATCGACATCCGAGCTGCTGCGCAGTCGCGGATCACCAATGTTGCCAACGGACGAGCTGCCCGCGGAGCTGCCAACGGCTTGACCAGAGGCACCAGCACCGCCGGCATTGCTGCCGTTCTGTTGAGCGGCACCTGAACCGGTGGCCCCGCTAGCATTGCCATTGCCGCCGCCACCGCCACCGCCGCCGGCGCTGCTGTTGCTGCGCGAGGCGAGGAACAGACCCTCGCACTGCAGGAAATCATCCCAGAGCTGATCGAAATTGAGCACCGGCCGCACTGCGCCGCTGGGCGCCGCAGCGGCGGGTGCCGGCGGCTCGGCGGCTTCGGTGCCATTGCTGCGCTCATCGACCACATCGATGACGGCCGCATTGTGGTTGCCAATGATGCCCGGGGCGTTGCTGCTGCTGTTGCCAGCGCCGGAGCCGCCGGAAGCGGGCGCCGCCGAGTCCTCCGAATCCACGGCCATCTCATCCGAATTGAAGATGAACTCGAACGCATGTCGACGGTCCGAAAGTACATTCCGTATGATATCGCGCAGCACATGCTCGCCGCCAATGGCATTCGAGCGATCCACCGCCGCGCTGACGGCGGTGCGCGCGGCGAGTCGCGGATACAGGCGGCGATTAATGATGGCGCTCACTGTGTTGAGGCCGCCCAGGCCGTTGGCATTGCTATTGGCATTGTTGGAGCCATTCCCGGCCGCACTGGCGCCGCCAAAGAGTATGCGCTTCGAGCCGAGCGTTGTGGTGGCCACATTGAAGCGCAACAGAATCTCCATCGGCCGCAGTATGGCGCCCAGAGTGCTCAGCGTGTTGTGATTGGAGAGATCCTTGTACTGCGCCACCTTGGTCAGATAGGTCATGACGCCCTGGCGCAACAGCACACGATACATGGTGTTGCGATGCATGTGGACCTTATCGTACAGCATGGGCGACTCGATCAGATTGGGGTAGAGGCTCATCAGGACCTGGAGGCGTGTGTGCTTCTCGGACGTGTCCGGCTGGGTCAGGGCACGTGCGACGGCTGCGTGCAGCTCGTCGGCCACCTGAAGCTGCACGCCCGACTGCTGATAGCAATCGGACAGCGAGCAGAGCAGCACCCGTGCCATTGTGCTCACCTCGGGCACATGCTGGCGGTGTGTCAGCGGCAGGAAACAGTCGAGGAGCACCGCCATAAATGTTTGCGGCACGCTGCCAACCAACGGACTATCCGACGGGGCATACACATGCGCCAGCAGGACGCGCGGCACCAGCGACTGATACGCCCGCGTCGAGTCCGCCAGCAGCTTCAGCAACGTTGCACGCGACAGCGTCGGCTTGGCGTGGCTGTGCGTACTCGTCGGTATGTGCCAGGTGCAGCAGCACGGCTCGAATTTTTCCGCAGCGACCCCGGCGGACGAACCGCCGGCCGATGGTGTCGTCGAGCTGCCCGGTTTCTTCGTCGAAGGCGACGAATCCTGCAAATGGGAATAAGAGATCGAACATTGATTATTTGGTGGTCCACAGAAAAAATCTCATGTTTTTATTCTGGTTTACGAAGTGAAAAGAGTATTTTAGGCCAGATAACCGCCCACTATCTTCCCCAGTTTTCAAGCTAGATAGATCAAATTGACAACAATTTAGCCAGCATTGAATCTCTCGCATCCAGAGCTCCCCTATTTCAAACTCCCATTACTTTGGCAAAACTAAACCGATTTTCATGTTTGATGGCAGTTTAATTATGATCTAAATCCAAATGTATCTAAATGGCAAATCAACTTAATCAATATATCCCCCTCAGTTTTAAATATACATGAATTTTTGGAGACGGATTACTGATGACGTACTCTAAAGATTGCCCACTCGGGGAAAATCGGTAAAAATATTTATATCTTAGGGGCGGATAAGCCGCGAAAATCCATATCTCCTACAATTCTAGAGGCACGAAATTTGTCCGACATTTTTAGGATGACCTCTAAAGATCAAGACAAATGACAAATCGAGAGTTTTCCAAATGAACAACAATAATTAAGATCGTTTTCGATTGTTTAAGCTGTTATTCCGTTAAACCCGACTCTTCATATCTCTCACAGTTTTAAAATTAAAATCAGAAAATTTGGTCGACATCTTTCTGAACTCACCTCATCGTCATTACCCATAGATCCAGCAGCGCCTGGCGGTTGATCGGGCAGCAGCAGCTCGGCTGCATTTTGCTGGTGTTGATCTGTGAAGATTCCGCCGTAATGGCAACAGGGCTGCACAAGTGCCAGGAGGAGCTCCTTGAGCACGGCGACTGATGCCTGCACCAGCGGCTCCTTGGAGAGATCGTCTTTGGGCGGCGGCTCCTTGTGGCTGGCGGTTGTGGCCGCACCAGCGGCTGCCGTCGGCTGTTGTCCAAACTTGGATTTGACCATGACGCGTCCGTCATCGATCAGATTGCTACTGCTGTTCGCATTGATCATGTACTCGCCCTTGAGCATCTCCTTGGCGGCGGCCACAAAGATTTTGGGATCGCGCGACACCGCCGTTGAGACCTGGGTCAGTACATAGATGAGATCACGATGGCCCACCGGCACAATGCCGGCGGCCCGCATGCCCAATACACGTTCCATTGCCTCCTGGAGCACCGGTGGCGCTTCCAGCACATGACGCAATATGATAATGGCATAGGTGGGAAAGCCCATAAAGCTGCACGACTGCTGCAAATGGAGCAGCATACGGACACCGCCACAGCGTATGAAAACCTTTGCGTTCTCATAGTTGCGCGTGAGGCGGGCGCAGAGCCGCAACAGTGATAGCTTCGTCTCGTGATGCAGCAGCTGCGACGGCTGCAAGAGGGCCACAATGCTGCCAATGATGCGGCCGCAGTCGAATTTGCTTAGGCCCACGTTCTCCTCGTTCAGCACGATCTTCTGGGTGCGCTTCGGTATGGTGATTGTGACGCCGGTGCCGGTGTTGCTGTTGCTGCCATTGTTGTTGTTGTTGTTGTTGTTGTTGCTGCTGCTGCTGCCGCTGGCGGCCGCCGCCGCAGCAGCGGCCGCCTTCGCCTTGGCTGCAGCGGCGGCGCTCTTCTGGCGCGACTTGCTGCGCGTAACCATCGCAGGCGGCGGTGAATTGCTGCTGCTTAGGTCATCAGTGGCGGCACCTGCCCCGGCTGGCTCGTCGCCATGGGCCGATTCCCGCGGTGGTGGCGGCGGCGGCGGCGGCGGCGGTGGTGCCGGCGGCGTGACGGGCTCATTGAAATTGATGAGCTGACGCAGCGGCACCAGCTCATCGGTTTGTGTGGTGCCGCTGCCATCGGGCGCAGTGCGCACCACACGATTCAATACGTTGTCAATTTTGTGTGCGGCAACCGGATTTTGCAATTGACTGATCGCCTCGCATATCTTGAGGGCCGGATAAACGGGACGATGGCTGCCAGAGGCATCGCTCACCTGGGTCATGCAATTGAAACTGACCGTGCAACGCTGCCGTCCAATATTGATGTGCAGCCAACGTTCGCCGGCGGCATACGCGCTCCGTATTAGCTCATTGTTCGCCTCAGAGTAGGCGTTCCATTTGCCGGTGGAGGCATCATACCACCGCCATAGATCGCTGCTAACCGCACGCATATTGGACTTGCGCTGGAGTATGTGACTGATGCTGTCAATGGCATCGATGAGATCAACCAGATTTTGCACCCAACGCGGCACCGTTGTACGCGTGTGTGCGTCCATAATACGCGACTGCTCGAGCATCCATTGGCTCATGCAGTCGAGCAGCTTGACCAGCGACACCATGGCATCCTGTGCGGTAATGGCCTCGACAAGCGGTCTATGCATATCACTGTAGTTCTCCTCCAGCAACAGCGTAGAGGTCTTTAGCCGGACAAACAGACGCGTTGCGGTCATGCCCGTCAAGCACTCCTCCAAGCGGCCAGCCTTCGCTGCTGACTTATTGCCACTGCTCCCCGAGTGTGTTGTGGATCCAGAATGCGACGGCTCGAATAGCTGCAGCGTAAAGTCCACCCACTGTATGATATTGCGCACGAAATTGGTGACAAACACCTGGCGGTTGAGCTGATTGAGGCGACGATAGAGCACCGCTATGAGATCGGCGGCGCTATTCACAGTGTCCGGTATGGCCTCCATGAACTCAAAGGCCCGCGAAACGGCCTCGTCACAGAAGCGATCAAATATGAATGGCGGCATCAGTTTCAACTGCCTGTAATCGTAGCCGCTCGCTGCGGCCGGTTTGGCGGTCAGTGTCGGTGTTGGCCCGGCATCGGCGGCATCTATGGCCAAGCTAGATGTGGATGGATTGGCATCGCTGCCGGGCAACTCCATATCAATATCCATATCACCAGCAACGCCTGCATTCGATGCCGAACTGCCCTGCGATAGGCTTTGGGTTGAGCCGGTCCCGGTGACGGTATTGGAGCCGGTGCCGGCCAGTGCCTGTCCAGAATTGGATAGAGCACTCGCCTCCGGATTGTTGAGCAAATAATCGGTGGCCTCCTCGAGCGAGGCATTGCTGCGCAACGCCTCAATGATGTGAAAATGACGGAAGCCCATGTCGGTCAGTGTCTTGATGTGATCCGCATTGAGGCCATCGTCGGTGCTGCGTATGTAAAGATTCTCGAACTTGATCTCCTTCATGCGCGTATGGTAGCGATCGAGCAGCATTTGATGTGACTTAATCAGATGCTTGAGTATCAACAGTATCGTCTCAAACATGCTGGAGCCGTAGTTTGGAATGGGGCGACGACACCAGATGCGCCGCAGCGCCTGCATGGCCAGCTGATGGATGTGGATGAGATAGAAGACCGGCTCGAAGGGCACACTGTCGGGCATATAGTTGAGCCGCGGACTCATCGTGTACGGCGAGTCGAGCATCGCGCGCGGATTGACCATCTTCTCGAGCAGCTGCAGCCAGGCGTCCAAAAATTCGCCAGTACCCTCGGGACAATCGCGTTTATCATCCTCATGCGATTGCATTAGATCGTCCAGCGGTGCCCACTGATCGAAAACAAACTTCTGGGAGACATTGTCCAGCGACAGGGCCCAATAGAACATCTCAAAGAAGGCCTTCAGGCCGTTCTCAGCGCAGAACTGTGAGATCATCAGATGGAAGGCGCTCCGCTTATCGTCGAACAGCATCGGACCGGTGAATCCCACCGAGCAAATGAGAAACGTTAGCTTCAGCTTTGGCACCGGCTTGGGCAAAATGCTCTCGTGACTGAATCCATTCACCAGTATCGAGCTGAGTATGCGGGCAATTTCGCGCGCCTCGGGCGTAGGAACTTTATTGATGTTGTTGATGAGGTCATTGATGCGACGCTGGCGGGTCTGCGGTGAGCCCACCGATAGCTTGACCAGTGTGCCCAGCAATTCGGCGAGTGCGCGTCCCAGACGCGAACTGGCCGCCAATAGCGATTTAATGTATCGAAATTGCTCTTCGGGTGTATATTTGGTACGAAATTCGGCGGCGCGTTCCAATTTGCGCGACAATTCGGCCTCAGTCATGGGATCCGCGGTGCCAGCGGCGGCAGACATCTGTGCGGCGATTTCATCCCAAATGAGATCCGGATGCTGTGTGGGCTCGTCGGAGCACAGATTTAACAATATGGTGCTCTCCCATACCAGCGATATATACAGCTGCACCAGCTGCTGCAATAGATGGACGCCCGTCTCACGATTGGCGCCCCAACGCTTCAGCAGCACGGTGCGCATCTCGGTGGACGCATTACGGCACAGATGCACCAGCATCACCACATATCCATGGACAAAGCTCATATTGTGCAATATGGGCGTATAGTCGGCATTGGCAAAGCCATCCTCCAAACGTTGGCAACAGACCAGTTCGGCGAGCAGAACACTGCCGCCGGGAAAGGTGAAGTGCTTGATCAGTGGCTTCAATTTGGCGACAATATCCGCCAGCTGTTTGAGCGCCACATCCAGGACTTTCGTCTCCTGCGCCTGGCTCAATATGGCCTTGCAGACATTGGCCACCGCTTGCGAGGTGGTCGAAACGGGCGAATCCACCGGCAAATTGGGCAGCGATAGCAACTGCAATATGGGTGTTAGACCATCCTTTTGCACAAATTCGCGGCAATGATCGCCATTCGGACTGTTGCTGAAGATTGCCTCAATGAATTTCATCACATTAAGTATATAATCGATGAGGGGTATGGCCTCGCGTTCCGGCTGCTGCGGCTGTTGTGGTTGTTGTTGTTGTTGTTGCTGTTGCAACTGTTGCTGCTGTTGTTGTTGCTGCAGCTGCTGTTGTTGTTGCTGCTGTTGCTGCTGCTGCAGCAGCTGCTGCTGATGGGCTTGTTGGCGAGTGACAATAAGCGAATGTTGCTGTTGTGATGCACGCGAGTGCTGCTGCTGCTGCTGTTGTTGCTGCTGCTGCTGTGATGCCGAGCTCATCTCATCATCATCGTCATCATCATCGCCGCTGCTGTCGTTATCGGCAGCGCCCTGCAGCACAGGACCAGTGGCCACCATGACCATAGCCGACGGTGAGGGCGTCGATGGTGCCGCACTGTGTGCGGCATTTGACGCACTGTTGTCCTTGTTGGCGCGCCAGCATATGAAACTGGGATCGGAGCCGAGGCGCACCAATTCATTGAGCAGACGGACAATCGCCTCGGTGGCATCGGCACGCAAGTACGGATGATGCTTGATGAGATCATCCATGGCATTGCCCAAATTGGTGGCCGTATCGCCCAACGGATCTGAGCTGCGGCGCCGCCGCATGGCCACCAAATAGTCCGGTGAGAGCAGCACCTTCAGCACCTTGTCGAACGGATCGTACGAGAGAAACTCAAAGAGGCCGCGTTCGTTTAGGCACAGCGCCGAGAAGACATTCGGCAGGGAGCCAAGCACCTCGCGTGTGGCGGGCACATCCTTTTGCAGCAGCGCCTTCAGCATTACACTGGTTATGCCCAAATCCTGTAGCGATGACAGCAACGAGGGCTCATTGAATACATAAACGGTGACCACATCGGTGGCCAGCAAAAACAATGATGGCCCATAATACTCGGCATTGGCGATAATGTGACGCAGCGATTGCGTCAAACTGGTCTCCATAATGTTGCGCATATTGCTGAAATGCGCATGATCCTGTATGCTCTTCTTCAAGAAGTTCAACATCGATTTCAGCAGCGCCGCCCTCTGTGTCACACACGATGGTTTCTTTGGCTGCAGGCTGCTGGGCAGCTGCGAGGATAGCTCCGCCTTGCGCTCGGCAAGCGGACGCGCATAATAGCTATTGGCTGGATACTGTACGGGCCTCTCGCGTGCAGCCGCATCGCCGCTGCTGGTGCTGCTGCTGGCGGCTGCGGCCAGGCTGCTCAGCGCATGCATGTCCGATCCGCGCGATCCAACGTCCAGCCAACTGGCCGGTGTGCCAGCGCCAGTGCCTCGCGGCTGATCACCGCCGCTGTGCTCCATGAAGACACGATACGCACGCTGAGCATGATCGCTGGCACTGCCGCTGCCGCTGCCTTCGCTGCTCGAATTGTCGCGACGCGGCGATGCGCTGCCGCTGGCAACCGATGCATTCTCTGTGGCAGCATCTGTAATTTTTGTTGAATTAATTCGGCACGGCAATTAGGTGCAAAATTTCTAACACTTACCATCATCTTCTGCCTGCTCCAGCGAGCTGTCCAACTTATCTGTGAGGCTGTGCTCATCGCGCAGCGTTGACTCCTTCAGTGTGATGCCAATTTCGGCGAGGGCACGGCAACAGCTCTTGATCTCCTTCTCGAGACGATCGATAAATACATTGAGACCGTTGTTCTGATGGAAGCGTGCGATGTCTATGTTGGTAATCAGATCGATAACGCGCACGGCGCGCGTCACAAACGTGATGTGCTCCAGATCAACGCCCGGCCAGCTAATCACGCGCAACAGCGACTGCATCATGCCGCTCTTTACCAGCGCCGAGCCGCCCAGCTCATAGCTGGCCAAATGGTAAAGCAGCGAGAAGAGCGATGTGGCCAATATCAATGGATAGCGCTCCGTCAGACCGTGTGTGGTTAAATTATCAATGCAATCGCGCACCAGCAGAGGCAGTGTACCGCCCTGCCGCTCGGCACCAGTATAATGCACAATTTTCATCAAACGGGAGCCGGCTCTGTGGCACCAAACGGTTTCGAACGGCAAATGCAAAAATTTACGAAACAATAGAAGAAAAAAAAAAAACAAAAAAACAATTCAGAGTTTAGAAAACATCAAAATATTGTAAGACTAATTAAAGAAATTAATTAAAAACAAACAAGATTGCGCTAGTCAAGGGGACTCGACTAGAAGATACCCAGAACCCTGCATTGTGTGCACACATAAAACGCATTTTACTAAATTATTTAAGTGCTAAGTCTCCAGCTTCCATAATCTGGCAGAAAAGCTTTAAGCTGAAGCTGTTGTGGATTTCTATCGATTTTGGGAAAATCGGGTAGGCTATCGAAATAGGTAGGCTATTTAAAATAAAGTTGATCTGGGCGTGCCATGAACGAGCTTATATTCCGAGATCGACGGACAGACAGACGGACTTGGCTATATTCACCCGGCTATCGATGTTGACCTTGTATATACATATATACTTTATGGGGTCACAGGTGTAGCCTTCTGCTGTTAAATCAATTGTACAAAACTATTATGAATTTTACCCATTTTAAATGGGTTCAGGGTATAAAATTAAATGCTCATTAGCATAATTTGCAACCATTAGGCATATATTAATATGCTACCGATATATCGATATGTACTTAAAAAATTTTAAACAAATTATCAGAAGCTGTCATTTTAGTATATGTAGCAATCGATATATTTGATTACGATATGTTTTTCAAACTTGTTCTCGCCAAATTTATTAAATAATTAAATTTAAACTGCTCACTCACCTGGGCACACTGGGATTACGATCAAAGTGCAGCATCGATGTAAGTGTACGCAACACAGCGGCGCGTATTTCCACCAGATGCACATCCTCTTTATCAATCAGTTCGCAGAGCTCTTCACCAAAACCTGCATACAACACCTTGTCCGTATTATCCTGCAGCGCATTTGAATATATTAATATGGATACAGCCTGCAGGCGTGCCTGCACAAACTGCAGACGCAACTTGTAATTGTTAAAGCCTGAGATGAGGCGTACTCGATGTGCAATGCGCATCTGCAAAGGAAAATAACGAATATTCATTTAGTATCCAATCATGCAACCAATATAAATTAAATGAACCTTTATAGCCCCACTGGGCTTTGAGATCTGTCCGGCTATTGTTTTGATAACCTCTGCTGCTGTCGCCGTTTGACAGAGGTCCATCATATCTGGTATTTCCAGCTGGGCTGCATGTCCATACTCATCGATATAGTCAATGCACAGCTGATAAAGGAACTCTAGCTTGGGATCACCAATGCAGCAGTCCTTGAGTGAAAGTCCGTAATTTGGATCGCCCCAACGCTGCATAGGACAAAAAACAAAAGCACAAAAAAAAAATATATATATATATATATAAATATATGTCAGTTGATGCATAAATAAATACTCACCTCAGCGATGTTGAAAAGTTTGACAATAAGTAGCTCCTTCTTGTCCAAGGGCAAGCGTGGGATGAAATTGCTACGTTTGGAGAACATGTACAGCAAATTCAGCACGGCGAGCACAATGTCCATGTTCTGCGATGACAGAAGCTGCGTCAAATGTTCAATTGAATTGTACAAATGACGCGAGAACGAGTGCTCGATGAGCAGAGTAGTAAAGTTGAGCACATGCAGCAGCAGAGTAACATCCTGTGAGTATGTAAACCCAAAAGAATATGATATACTATTATATATATGTTTATACACAGACATAATTTGGGGCAACTTGCCGTTTCTGAAAATATCGTATCGCACTGCAGCACAAACTCATTGGCATTAACATGGCGGGCCGCCTCCTCGAGTATTTTGTCAAAGCGATCCAATATTTCAATCCAGTGATAGAGTTCACATTTGCCGTATATCCAAACGTGCACAGTGTTCAAGAACTCAAGCATCTCGGCACGCGTACGTCGTTTGGTTAACTCATCAATTAAATCGCGACATTCTGAAGTTAGCTCCGAAGAGCCCTTCTTCAGCTTAACGGTGTCCACTTTCATGGCTGACGCCTGCTGCTGCCGACGCCGCCGTGCGTATGTGGTTGGTTCAATCAAGTTGGTGCGTGTTCTGTCCTCTCAATCGTGTTAATTCCGTATATAGTTCGTTTAAATTATACTTATTTCCTTTTCTTTTATTTTTTTTTTTAATAGCTATGCATCGAGTTCAAATGTTTATACGTCAAAGTCTTCAATAAACTGTAATTGAAAGACACAAAATAAAAACTTGTAAATTATATATTTGCTGAACTTGAAAGACCTTAGAGAAAGTGAAAACAAAAACACAACAATAACAACAAAAGAATGAATGCAATTCAGAATAATTCACTGCTGGCACGCACTGTAAACACTGAAATAAAATGCGATTTTGACTGGCCCCAGCCCCAGCCAGGCCAAATGAAATTAACGCGAAAACTAACTGCGCTCTCGTCAGTTGTCAGCTGTGACCGACGCGGCGACGACGACTACGCGAAGACAACGTCGCCGTTGCCGATTGTCTCGAATTCGCTTGGACTCGCCACAATAACAAAAACAGAAAGCAATTGGAAGCGAATTCCAACTAGCAACAAAATTATTAAACAAACGAATTAAAAAAAAATTAGCGCGCGCGCACTGTTTGTATGAGATAAACAGCAATTGAGGTGGTGCCTGCTTGCCTCAGCACTGATTTTAATATGAGCACACACTTCGAATCTGCTGCATCTAATAATGAAGAATTTATAAAATAAAATGACTTGTCTAACCCTGCCGATGCACAAAGTGTTATCGATAAACGTCAGCTGTTCAATATTAAGCTAACAGCATTCATCAATCAGAAGCACTAAAACTCTGGGCCCACTTTGTGTGTGTGTGTAAGACCAAATTTGCGTTTTTTTTTTTTTTATCGACAATTGTCAACTTTCTATTGAAGTTCTGAAAAACTATGTAATTTCGTTAATGTCGCTTTTTCTACAGAATCACAAAAATGTTAGGTCCTTTTTTAGTTAACTAAACTATGGGAATAACCCTATTAAACATGCTGGTATAAGCACGAGCTTATTAGGGAAATCTAAACAGATAGACGCATTAGTGCAAGGAGTGCATTATGACAAGCGTAACTATGTAAACCGCAACTTGTTTATAATTTCTATTAATGAGCGCTTCCGATTGCGCTACACACTTAAGAATAAACAACCAGTCTAAGGTGTCGTCGTCGCGGCCGCAGCAGCTGCAACCACAACAGAAAAACGAATTCGCCGAAAAAGAGCAGCAACAAATGTATGTGTGAGTGTGTGTATGTGTATGTAGAGTGTGTATGTGTGGGTGAGTGTCTGTGTGTGTACTGCACGAAAGCTATTGCATATAAAGAGTATGGGCAACAATATTTTGTTGCATTTTAAGCAATAGCAACAAATGCCTTTGGTCTGACATACCAACAATACAAATGTATGCATATCTGCACAAACATATATGTATATCTATATAGATGTGTGTCTATATTATAGGCATTTTGCATTTGCAGAGAACAGCATATTATCTTCTTAATTTTTAATACAATTAATGGTCCTTTGCTTTTTTCCTCAACACTAACACACACACACTTGCACGATGGCAGTTTTGTAGCACGAAGTGCGAAAAAAAAAAAACAAAAGGTGCCGAAGAAATATCAAAATAATCGTGTAGTTGCAAAAATAAAAAAAAGAGATTGCCACAGGCCACACAATGCAGCATGCATGTGTGTGCGTTAATGCATTTATATAAAAATAATTGGTCGATACTTACATTTACATTAAATCGCAGCATATTGCTGCTATTATTGTTATCTTATTTTCGATCTGAAAACGTTCTTATTTGGTTTGACAATTGTAATTTCAGTTTGTAAAATTCCCTTAGCACGCACTTACACACTTATACTTTAGAAACAACACTGTCGTCTTAGGTAGCTCGTGAACAAGTTGGTTCCAAAGTGCGAGTTACTCGTGTGAGCGAGCCCATCTCGTTCACTTAGCGCAGTTGTTCTTTGAAAAGAGTTTGGCAAATGATAAAATTCTTTTGTCACGTGTGCTTACCCTTAAAAATGTTAATTTCTTGCTAAAAAAACAATACGATTGTTGGATGCAGGACTTATGCGCACTTTGTTTTATCGTTACATATCAGTTCTAGCATGACAGAGTTGACTGGTAAATTTGAGCCGGCACCTAAAGCTTGAGTAGATATATATATTATCTTAGTCGTGTAAAAGAAAACAAAAGTGACGTTTTTATTAGCCAGCACTTACAACATTTTTATGTATTTATTTAAATAAATGTGGCTCACTTAGTTCCGTTCTTCTGAGCAAAGTAAGTAACCTGAGTTCACTTGTTCACCAAAAGGACTACATCTGCAACACCGTTTTCAGCAAAACGAGGGCTACACAATACGGCAGCAATGATATAATATTATCGATATACGATACAATATGATAACATATTCCATGCTACTTTGAGCGCAAATTTGAGTAATCCAAATATAATTTCGATGCAGTCAACAAAATCGGGGCCTGCTTTTAATTAATTTAGACCAAACAGCTATTTTGGTCTTTTGTGTATCATATGAAGTATGATTTATATTTGCTGACCATAGAAACAGCTATGCTCTGTACTTCGTATAAATCGCGAGATTTATTACTTAATTAGATTATTTGGCTCATATAGTTTATACATATTTGTACATAAAACAAAAATAAATAAAGACATGTGAAATCTAGTAAAATATGAATTGTAAAGGTATTAACTGTTGGGGAATACTTAAAAGTATTATTTAGATGTAATACGTCTTAAATTACGTTACTCTGAGCTTAAGGCATTTAAAATGTACACAAATAAACTACTTAAGATTTATGCACAGTTAAATTATTATGTTAATATGTACAGGCATAAGCTTGACTTAGTGCTCAATGGACGCTTTTTATACTCTTGCAGAGGGTATTATACTTGTCTGAGAAAAGCTTGAGACGTCTCCGACCTTAAAAAAACATAAAAACAATCGGGCGAAAAGTGAGTTTTTGAGTAAGAAACTTTTTCTATACTATAGGCTCCTATGGAAACAAGCGGTCAAAAACGAAGGGTTTTCTGTGTCCAAACACAATTAACTGAAGTTGACTGTTTCGACTTAAAAGCTGGGCAAGTGCGGACTGACAGTTTCGCTGCTTTGGCCCGTCTCCGCCTCGAACAGGACCTGCTGTATGCGCAGCTTGGCCAAGGAGCGCAAATATGGATCGGGTATTGTGCGCAATTGCGAGGCAATGCTCTGGCCGAATATGACCAGATCATCATCGGTGCTGCTAACTGGGCCGGCGCCATTTGGGCCAGCGAAGGACAGGCCGCCAGTTGGCGTTGGGGCCAAGTCCAGCTGCTGCGACGGTGACGGTGAAGCGTACGGGGTGGCTAGCCTTTGGTGTGGCTGCTGGGATTGGGCCTGATGGCTCTGCGCATAGGTCATGTACTTTAATTTACGCAGCGTCGTCTGCTGCTGCTGCTGCTGCTGATGGTGGGCTTGCTGCGGTTGCTGCTGCTGCGGCTGCTGTTGAGCCATGATGCAGAGCGTGCCATCTATGCCATCCATCCCATCAATGATAAGTTCCGTTTTGTTGGACTCGCTGCACACCTCGTCCGTTTGACAGCTTACAGTTGGCGCGGAGGTGGTGTTGGTGCCCGTAGTGGCCTTTGTTTTGGGTCCCCGCTCATCCAGGCCTGTGTGGTAGGTGTCCTCCAGCTGTTCGGCCGACCCGACAACCGTTCTATGTTCCTCCTCCTCCTCCTCGTGCAATGCATCCTCAATTATGTGCGCGTTAGCGGTGAGTAGCATTTCTTGTGGCGCCTCCCGCTTGATGGCAGCGCCCGTGTTGTCCACATCTGCAGCATGCTTGTTTTTGAGCTATTTTGGAATAATTTAGTAAATGCAATGCGATATTTGCTGACTTTGGAGACTTACGCGTTTGCAGTGGGAGAGCGAAACGGAGCGCAGAAACAAATCGGCGCGTTTGAACCAGAACAACTTGGGCTCGTAGCATCGGCCCAACTCCTTTTCGCGCATCAGTATCCTCAATTCTTTTGTGTAAACGGTGCGAACGCTTTTGATTTTCAATTTAATGTCGAGAACCGTTAGCTGCGGTATTTTGAGCGCTCTGATTATTGCCTCGTAGGCCTCCTCGCGCGCCAATCGATTCTTGTAGGTGTCCAGCAGCGAATTGTAGAGGCACGGCTGTCGTCTGTATGCGTCCAGGAACTCTGCTATTGGTATTTTCGTGTCGCTTAACTTGGCCATCGTTTGGTTTGTTTGTAAAAACAACAACAGCAACAACAAAATATATGTATGTATGTATTTGGTTGTTTACACTGTGGTGCTAGTGATGGCATAATCAGCTGTGCTAAACGTTATTGCTTGACCTAGTTCACGTGTGTAAATAAGGTCCAAAAGAGCTGCGATTATTTCATAAATCAACGTAGTTTTCTACAAAAAATCGATTTGCGGTGGCAGAAAATGAAAATATTGCATAGAAAATAAATAATTAAAGAATAAAACTTTTCCAACAGTGCCAAATGAGTAAACGCATCGAGATGAACGAATCAACATAAATATCGGATTTATTTATTACATTCGATTTGAATTAACGTCTAATTTATGAACTAGCGACTTGAAAGATTTATAGTCATATTCAATTATATGTTCTTACCCAAGGTGCAGTACAATATAATATTATGTTAATAATATATACAAATCAATTATATAGTTGACATGGATATACAAGTATACGGATATGTAGCTCCAGTTACTCAAAATCCAGTTAAGTTCGCGTTGTAATAAACTTAAATTTATATTGGACTGGATACTAGCATGTATACTATTGAAGACATATTTTCAAGATCAGGCAAATGTAGTTTTTCATATTTTACAGCAAAATTAAAAACTGAATGTAAGTTGGTTAATAGCTTATCAAAATATGATACTCGTTCCAAAATTGTATCGATAATCGACTCATTTGGCACTGGCGGCGCAAGTTTTATTTCTTCTTATTTAATTGCTTAGACAATATACCTATTATTCGCCACCGAAATTCTAAAAATAAAAGATTTCACAAAACACCTGACACGTTTAAACTTTCTTTACCCACAGGAACTAAACACAACCATAACCATAATGTGCAACAGCATTTCCGTGTATTTTTCAATACAAGTGTTGGTAAAGGTGTTTATTCAAAAGCTAATCGCTACAGTGCAAGAGTTTGCTATCGAGCATGATAAGTTATCGCATTTGCCATTTACCTTCCGATGAATTTTGTTTTTTCGTAAACTAAAGATTTACATAGTTATTCAGTAGAGTGTAGCACATAATAACAAGATGCCTGAAACTGAAATATTGCCAGAAGGCTGGGAGAAACGCACCAGCCGTTCGACCGGTAAACAAATCATAAATTTCTTTAATAATAACCGGCATATTTTTTGATAATGCATGATTTCTGTGTGCTTCAGGTATGAGCTACTATCTCAACGTGCACACAAAAGAGTCCCAGTGGGATCAGCCTACTGAGCCGGCCAAGAAGGCCGGTGGTGGTGGTGCGTCCTCGGGCGATGGGTCCAGTGAGGTGCAGTGCCTTCATTTGCTGGTTAAACACAAGGGCAGCCGACGACCCAGCTCATGGCGCGAGGAGAACATAACGCGCACCAAGGAGGAGGCACAAATGCTGCTCGAGATCTATCGCAACAAAATCGTCAACAGCGAGGCCACATTCGAGGAATTGGCGCGCTCCTACTCCGACTGTAGTTCGGCCAAACGTGGCGGTGATCTGGGCAAATTTGGGCGCGGTGAGCTTCACCTCTATCCCAGATCCTTTCAATCATCTATTTAAAACCTTTGTATGCCATTTTGTTGCAGGTCAAATGCAGGCACCCTTCGAGAAGGCCGCCTTTGCCTTGAAGGTGGGACAACTCTCGGACATTGTGGATACGGACTCCGGCCTGCACATCATATTGCGCAAATCATAAACCTAGACGGACATTAAGCTATAGAGAACTCTGCATTCACTCATTAGAAATAAAACGAAATTAACCAAGGCGCAGGATAATACTGTTTTAATTTTAGTTGTTTCCAATGTGAAAGGCCTACGGGTTGGCATATAATTCTTGATCTCAAAAAGTGTATGTATTCTTGGTTCGGACGATAAGCTGAGTCAATATAGATTGCATCAAAGACCCTACATAACAAATAACATAAATAAATTTAAAAAAAAAAGAATAAAATATGTTTTATCGCTTTACTATGCGATTCTCATTAATTCAAGTAAGACTTGCAGATGTTTCTAAAGACAAATGTATATCGGTTTATTTGTTTTATATTGTGTTGCGTATGAGTAGAAGCGAGAAAGAACGGTTATCTACAGGGTGTCAAATATTCGATATCCCTGCAGTTGCCTAGTGGACCGATTAATCAACTTTGTTCTCTCTTACTCTCATTTGCTCTCCTTTCTTTCGTTCGTCATACCGCCTCTCTATGCGATTTGAAAATCTCCCAAATTACGAGTTTTATTATGTTCCTTATGTTTTACAGAAGTTTATATTAATAAGACCACATATCATATCGCTTCCACGGGAATCATCTGTATGAAATTGAGACATTGATATATTATAAAAGGGCGCTTGAAAATACTCTATTTAATTATCGTTTTAGTTATTCTCAAACGCATGCACTAAAACTAATCAATAAGATGTCTATAAACTAGAAGCTGCTGTTGTTGTTTGCTTCAATTTGCTGGCCAACATCTTGGCACCCGGCGTCTGCTGGGTGATCAGCAGCTGGGTCAGTTTCTGCTCTTCAACGAGCGCTTGGAAGCTGCTCAGCAAGGCCGGCGACTCCTCCACAAGCTTGACGAGCACATAGCAGGCACGATTGATGCCCAGCCAGGATTTCAGCTATGAATAGTTCAAGAGGACAACAAATCAATAACTGAATAACAAATTTGGAGAGCTATTCGTTTACCACATCGCTGGACAGGTTCTGCAGGAGCTGCACACCAAATGGAGTAGCCTCGTGCTTCTGGTCGTTTTTGATAATCTTTTTGAGCACGTGATGCATGCCGGCATCCTCAATGCCAACAACCTTTGGTAATTCCTCTGCAGGTTTCGATGGTTCCTCCTTTGGTTTCTTCGTCGCCGGAGTGCCCTCCTCCGAGTCGCTTTCCTCATCGCTGCTGACGGGTGGTGGTTGATTCTTCCTCTTACGCTCCTTTGTGGCCTCGGCTATGAAGGCCTCCACGTCATGCGGCTTCTTCTTCTTGTTTTGTGCTCCGTCAGTTGGCAATGCGGAAACTCGCCAGTCGGCCCCTGTGACCACCGGAGCCAGAGCCGTGACGACCTTCTCATAATTCTCACCCGTTACTGCAAAAATAGAAAAGAAACGTTAATTTGATTATTTGGAAGACGGGCACGAAATTGCTAACGCACTGTGG
This sequence comes from Drosophila sordidula, assembly GCA_035047465.1. NCBI lineage: Eukaryota > Metazoa > Arthropoda > Insecta > Diptera > Drosophilidae > Drosophila > Drosophila sordidula. The sequence continues at coordinate 7,554,205 of JAWNPQ010000136.1, read as the reverse complement.
TTGAGTATATCAGCCGTGACCAGGCCAATGTGACTGTTGGACAGCCAAAATGCAGCATCCTCGGATATGGCAAGAGCAATGGGTGCCTCGATCTGTTCCAGAATCTCCTGGCGACGTGTCTGCTTCTCTTTTTTGCCATAGGCCAAGCCCTCTTCAATGGTCCTAATGAAGCCTGGATGGAAGCAAGTTGTGTCCCCGGGCGCCACCAGCCATTGCACCACACGACGGCCATACTGATTGGCCACCAGGGTCTTCAGATCACCGTGCAAATGATCATAGATGGCCTTTTTGGTGGCCTTCGTGTCGTCGAGGGCATTCAACAGTGCGATGAGAAACACATGACCGTGCTCGTGTGTGGCCGTCTTTAGCAGATGCTCCTTGATGTTCTTTATAATGGCCTAAATGACGCACGATTATACATTTATTTATTTTAATTTATTATCTTGCAGAGACATGCCCACAAACAACCCAAATCTCAGAGGTGAGCGGAAGCAAAAAATGTGAATTTTTATACTCATTCAGGAAGTGAAAGGAGTATATTGGTGCAATGGCCGTTTTGATGTACGTCCGTCTTTACGTATGAACCCAATTTATCTCGCCCCTATTAAAGCTAGAGATTTAAAACGTGAAATACATACTCGCGTCAGATAGTATTAATTCTCGAAAATCTATATCTCTCTCTGATATAATCTGGATTAACCAAATTGACAATAATGTAGACATGTAAAACTCTCGAATCCATAGCTCCAATTTTTAAAGTCCCGTAACATAGTCAAAACCGAACCGATTTTCAAGTTTGATGACAATTTGCTTATGATATAACCTCTAGATTGAATCTGTTTTTAAAATATATGAATTTTTGAAAATAAAATTTTTAGAATTTTTTGGAAAATCTCTCTACTCATTCATTTTGGAAATTTTAAAATTTAGAAATCCAAAACTATATTTTTAATTGTTTAGGGTTGTCACCAATCGTATAAAAACATTACAACAAATTCAGAGGTGGTAAAATTTCTTTTCAAAAATAATGCCAAAATTTAATCAAAATTGTTGTCAACTTTGGCATAAAAACTCAAGTCCATCCTAAAGATCCCGCCACTAGATTACTAGCTCTAAATGAAAACTATAAAGAATATCCCACTAAGGAACCAAGAAAGTAAACTAATACTACGTAAAAGTTCATGAAACTCACTCGTCTATTTTTCGGTGTGGATTTGTAGAAGCAGATTATGGCCGCCTCGGTGCCTTCTTTGGTGGTGAGCATCTCGGGTATCAACGGAGCCAGAGCACCGACGGTTTCCTCCAGCTTTTCCTCGTCCGTGGCCTGCATAAATTCGAGTATGACGGCATGTACCAGAGAATTGTCCACCAGATGCTTGTTGGCAATATGCTCGATATTGGCCTTGACGGCGCCCATAATGGAGGCCTTCATATTGGCGGCATCCTTGTAGGTGTCGCTCAGCCTGTGCACACTATCGTCCTTGGCCTTCTTGTACAGATCACTGTAGAATTCCTGGCGCATGTAGCGGCGCTGCTTCTCGGTGCCATTCAAGTAGATGTGATCCAAGATTTTGCTGGCAATATTGTGGCCGGACAGTCGCACCACATTGCCCAAGAGCACGTCCACCAGCTTGGCCTTGGTGGCCGGTGCACCGTACTTGAGCATGCGCTGGATACAGAAGTTGGCGTACTTCGATTGACACATTTCCACGGCGTGCGGCATCAGCTTGTCGGAGAGCTCGGCACGCAGCGCGGGCGTCGCATGCTTCAGCATGCACTGGAGAACACGCGCGGTGTCGTGGGCCTTAACCACCTTTGAAATGGTGTCGCCAACGTTGAGAACCTTGTACATTTGCTCGACCAGTTTGTCCTTGTTTTGGGTGCGACGGCTGCAGAATGACTTTTGGTTAGAGTGCGTTTGGTTGGCTAGTCGGGTGTGCCCGACTAGGAGATGCTAACTGTCTTTCAATTTCAAAACACTAAATTCTTGAATAACTTCGACGAGTGAGGGCAGTGAAGTATTCTTGACCTGAGTATGCCATACGAGAATATACTCTCCTGAATTTGATGGCTCTTCATTCTAAATTTGCTGAGATATGATCTAAAACCGGTCAAAAGACCGATATTTATCGATAATAAGAAAACGGGCGAGCTACCGACAATTTAATAAACAATAGTTTGCGAGGTCTACACGAATAAAACTTCAACTCTCTAGCTCGTATAGTCCTCGAGAACGACGGGTTCACACAGACGGAAGGACGGACAGATGGACGGAGTTGGCTAGATCGAGACGCCAATTGATGATGATCAAAAAAATATATGCGTATGGGATCGAAGGTGCCTCCTTCTGTGTTTAATATATTTGCACAAACCATTATGTGTTTTGGGGTAAAAAACTGGATTTTGGGTTTTCAACTTGCCATTTCACCTGCTCGTAGATCTTCTTCACCTCCTGCGTTATTTCGTAGGTGTCGCGCGTACTTTTGCGTTTCAGCTTCAGCTCCTTCTTCTCCTGCTTGAATTTGGTCCAATCCTGCTTTTCGCCAGCAGCAGGAGGTGCTCCTTGGCCGGGCTGCGGCTTGCCATCTGCAAACTTATTGTTTTTGCCTTCGAAGCCGCGTTTGCCAGCGGTTTTGAATTTGTTCACGAATTTACCTTTAGTATTGGCATTCTTTTGAAATGGCGGCTTTTTAGTTGTTGGCCTTTCTTTGCCTTTCGCTATGGCCGTTTTCTTCGGATTATCTGAGTTAAGCATCTTAGAAAATTCGTAGGACAAAACAAGAAATGCAAAATGTTGTGTTTGTGTGTTCAACGACAACACGTGCCAAGTGCTGCGAATTGATAAATTCAAATATCGTTATCGATAGTCCGCACAAGAACAAGTGCTGTGTTATGCGGCAGAAAAAGCAAAAAAAAAAAAAAAAATAGGTAACACACCAACGATAGCTGCAACAATACAAAATCGATAGCAGCATTAAAATATTAAAGCAAAACCCAAAGATTTATCTAGAAAGAGATAGACCATGATTTAAGAAAAAAAAAAAAACAATTATCATTAAATTATTCATAACCAGATAGCGATAGCGCTGCATAGATAGCCAAAACAGAAAACGTTGCGTACCAACGATGGCCTAATATCGATGGCAGAATTACAATATATAAAACAAAAGTAGTACAAAATATTTCAAAATATTTTACTAGAAAGAGAGACACACACTTAAAGATTTAAGCAAAACAAATGGCTTTCATTTAAATTTTCTATAACCAGATATCGACAGCGCATATTATCGATATTAACGCTGATAGTGGAATCCCACCACTATTGTACAGTCGCCACAGTCGCGACGGTGGATATATAAATAATTGCTTTTTTTTTTTCGCGGCAAAACTGCAAACAATTTTTCCAACTCTCCCAAAACGTTCAACATTTGAAAAAAATCAGGAAAAATGGTCAAACTTGGCAAAAAGAGATTAGCCGAACTCTCCGAGCTAAGCAAAAAGAAATCAGTCGGATATTCGGACAACGATGAAAATCCGAAAAATAATGGAGCCAACAATTCGGGCGATGAAGAGAACGAACCCAATAAGGAGGCCGACGATAAGCAGGAGTCAAGTTCCAAGAAACAGAGGGCTTCCAGCACGGCTGCCACAGCCAAGGCGAGCACACAAGACGACAGTGGATCGGAGGAGGACAGTAGCGATGATTTGCCATTGAACGGCAGCAAGGGCTCCGGCTCCAGTGCGCCGCCACGCAAAAAGCAACGGAAGACGCCCAAATCCAAGGCCAAAGCGCCGGCGCCAACAATCGAAAAACATAACAAAAAAGGTGCTGGCAAATCCGAGGAGCCAGCACGCGAAGACGATGAGGATAACGAGGATGGCAATGTGGAATCGGAATTTGAGGTCCATCAGCTAACTTGAGACAAACTTATCTATTTGAAATATTTGTTAATTCAATTATAGGTTGAGGCGATTGTCGGCCACAAAACCAAGCGGGGCGAATCGTTTTTCCTGGTGCGCTGGAAGGGCTACGGCAAGGATGACGACAGTTGGGAGCCGGAGGCCGAACTAAACTGCGACGATTTGATCGAAGAGTACCGCAAGAAGGTAAGCTGAAAATCACCCAGTGCCTTTTATGTAGAAAGGGTATAATGGTTGCAAATGCAAATGTTATTAAATAATCTATTGCAAAAGGTTTCATCAAGATCGGTGAAGAAAAACAGAAGTTATTCAAGAAAACATGTACAATTTGGAAAGCCCATTGGCGTCATATGCATGTACGCACACATAAACATAAATGCACTTAGGCATGCACACATACTAAATAACAAAGAGATGGGACATCTAAAACAAAACCAAAAAAAAAAAAAAAAAAAAAAACCTTGCTTGGTTGTACTCGGGTCCTCATTTTGCTAGATATTCTAGATTATTTCTGCAGGCAGCCAACAAAACATGGGTAGACAACCACAAAAAAAAAATGTAAAAATATGAATAAGCGTGCATTCGCTTCCCGAAAAAATTATATTGCAAACACAGCAACGCTCGGTTACCCTTACCAACAATTCATAACTCAAAATCCAAAGTTTTCATGAAAGAGTGACGAATCTTTTGCATATATCACAAAACTCTTGAAGCGAAAGGGAAGAAAGGCGACCGAAAATTGACAAATTTCATTTTTGGGCGCATTGCCGCTTGCGCTTAAAGACTTGCATACATATGTATGTACATATATATATTGTCGTTGGTCTCTGAGAGCAAACCGAGGAACTATTCTTTAGTGTAAGCGAGCAAGTTGCACATAAAAAAAAAAAAAAAAAAAAAAAACCGGCGATCTTGCTCGATCTCACAAAGCAAACGGCACGCTTACTCTCTTGGTCTCTAAGAGTGTGACTGAAATGTCACAATGTTGTCCCGCTCTAACTTACATAACTATATATAATGTATTTAAGGAGGGCACCAAGAAGAACGCATCTGGCATTGCCATAAAATCGCCGGCTGGTGTCAAAGGTGTGCGCGGCCGCAAGCCAAATAAGAAAGAAAGCGATCCGGAGAAGGAATGGGCCGTGGAGCGCATACTGGACTTTGTTAACGATGATGAGCACGGCGGACTGTATCGCATACGCTGGAAGGGCTTCGGTGCCAAAGAGGATACCTGGGAGCCCGAGTCGAATCTGTCGTGCGAGGGCCTCATCGAGAAATTCAAGCGCAGTATGGATGAGCAGCGCAACGTGGATGCGAAGCATCTGCGCGAATCGCCGAAGAAGACAAAGCGTCTGGTCAACGAGACAATTCCACGCTCCAATCTACACAATCGCATTGGGCGGTCATCGAAACGGGCCGCTGCCAAGAATCGGTAAGGTAACACGCTCTCCCCTTTCTCTCCGTCTCTCTCTCTCTCTCTGTGTATCTGTCTCTCTTTCTATGTGTTTGTATCATGTATTAATGCTGTTTATTCGTTCAAACACAGAGTTTTCTACGGGGAGGAGTGAAAGTGAAGAGGAATCCAGTTCGATATACAACACAAACAAAATTGAGCATAATATGAATCGGAGACGTAGCCGGAGTAGTAAACGAAATTGAGTAACAATTTTAACGCAGTTAAGCTTAATTTGAAGGAGACACGTGAAGTTTGTCAGGCGCAGACTCACGTTCCTAGTTTTTAAGTGCATTGTTTAAATGCGAAATCCAATAAAACACAACAGACTACACAATACACCACACCACACCACACACTATAATAATAAACCCATTTAAATTTGTAAGCTAAAAGGAAAAGCAAAGAAAGCAAAAGTTCTAGGAAGTAAACATTGCAGTTAATGTATATGTTGTGTATCTCAATAATTGCGGAACCCTTTTATTAGAATAAGTTAAAAGCATCTAACATAGATTTTAAGTTAAAAATCCCTGAATTACTAAATTGTTTCATGGTAGCAAACCATATATGCATAAATATCGTTTTGTTTAAGGTTTAAACAATGACAGCGCAGAATGGACGGTCATGATTATGATTAAAAATATACATGTAAAAAAATGTATGTTAAGTTTGTATTGTCTCAATTTCTTTGGAGTATATTATTGAAGAACAAGTAACTGCGAGAGTACCAGAGAGTCAATAATTATATATAACGCTTTATAAAGTGCCCAAAATTGCACAAAATGCATTGAACAAAACGAAAGACCATTAAGAAATTTGTGAAACAAGAGGTCTAGTTAGTAGTACTCACATCCCCTGTGTACTCTATGCGTGAATACACATCAAATTTGGTATTTCCAGCTTATATTGTCTCTGAAATACGTTTAAAAGTAAACCAAGAAAATTATGAAGAGTCTTCACAACTTACATTGCCTCAGATTTGACATCGTTGCGGACTTCTTGGGTGTAGAAAAACATTCATTTGAATTTGATCGAGCAATATGTGCAAACATGCAAACGTATTTATTGTTAGTTCAGCCAAAATAGTCATATTTCTCGATTACATATAACCTGATTATATACCACCCCGGAACTTCAATTGACAGCAATTATTGGAAAATACTCGACATTGAGTGTCAACGGTAAATGCCAACTTATAAATCTGAAGGGATGCCAACTTGGCAATCTGCTTACCAAGTGTCGAACGAAATAACAATAAATTAGAGTAGGCCACCATTTTCGAATAAGATTCTATGGAATATTATTGCTTAAATTATAGGATATCACCTATAAACCAAACTAGTTGGCTGCTGTGGCTTTCCACTAAGGCAAACACTACATCATGGCCTGGGACTCGAATCACAATACACAATTGAATTATTGCAATTATTTCAAGATAACGTCAATAATAATTTTTTAAGCTAGATTTTATTTTATTGAGTTTGTGCAATGTGCGCCTTGATGTTTGATTTTTCGCCGATATTGTAGCTAGCGCTTAAACTTTGAATTTATACTCGTGTATATCCGCGTCAGATAGTGTTAAGATTTATTTGAGTAAGCCTCACTTTTAAAGCTACATGCACTAAATTCAGGCAGATTGCTGATTACCTTCTTTAAAGATCAAGGACAAATTTATTTCGCATGCCAATTGGGTGCGGATAAGATGCGAAAATGTATACTTCCATAATTTTAGAGCTAGATTTGTCCAATTTTTGCTCAACAGTTTTTAATGATCCCCTCTAAAACTCGAGCCGAATAATTCCTACGTCCACTCCTGTCCCGACAAACTGCAAATATCGAAATTTGTCCCCAATATTTGTCGAATGTTTTATGTTGTTATTATACTGTCAACAACTTATGCGAATTCGGTTGCACCCGACTGCAACATTCTTATTTGTTTCTGACTAGACTTAGCTATGTGGCTTAGATTTCTGGATTTGCTAAGTGAACTTTTCCAAAATTGACAAAATTTAATAAAATGTAGAAAATGCACTCCTTCTTAAAAGATTGATTAATTAAATGTTAGTTAAACTTTTGCCCAAACAAATTATTAAAGAATTCCCATAAGAAATTGATGGATAAACTTGAAAGGCAAACGCTTTGATCAGGCAAAGTCAGTGCTTGTGTGGCAAAGCAATTTTAGATACACATTATCAAAGAGAACTTAAAAACCGAAATAAGATTGCTACAGATCAGAAATGCCTAATGTGCATACACATTTGAAATCGATTATAATTATAACATCGATTTGCTTTGGGTTTATTGCGCTTCAACTGTCGCTGGACAATCCGTATTTGTTGTATTTGTTTGTGTGTGTTGCTCGTGGCGCACAAAGGAGAAAATATTAATGTGTACAGTTGTGTAGTTAGTTAGGCTAGGGATCAATCTTGTTTAGAGGCCCGCTTGCAGTCCGAAACCGGGACCCTTTGGCTCCTCGGCCAGTGAGGTGGGCTTGCCCTTGGGTTCGCTGGCGAAGCGTCCATTGCGTGGTCCTGGCGGCGAGATCTTATCTGATTTCAGATCACTCAAAATATCCTGCATATCCTTGGCCGTCAGATCCTCCTGTTGCATGAAATAGGACATTAGCTTATAGAAACTCATTCGTTATCCACGCGTTTCACACTCACATAGTAGTCGTCGTTGATCGACACCATTGGCGCATTGACGCAGGCGCCCAAGCACTCCACCTCGGAGATGGTGAACTTATTGTCCTTTGTGGTCTCGCCAACGCCGATGCCCAGCTGCTTCTGGCACGTCTCCAGGATGGCGTCGGAGCCGCGCAGCCAGCAGGGCGTCGTGGTGCACACTTGTATATGATATTTGCCCGTCGGCTTGCGCATAAACATTGTGTAGAACGTGGCCACCTCGTAGACGCGCATATTGGGCAGGCCCAAAATTTCAGCCACCTTGTGCATGGCCGATATGGGCAGCCAGCCGTACTGGCGCTGCGCCAGATCCAACAGCGGTATCATTGCGCCGCGCTTATGCCCCTCCGGGTAGATGCTCAGTATGGCGTCCACACGCTTCTTGTTCTCTGCACTGAACTCGAAGGGTATGCTCGGATTATCCTCGGGTGTGTCGCGGTGCACGAACAGATTGTCGCTGCGTTGTGCACTGCTTGTGGCAATGGCGCGCAGGCTGCCCCGCTGCAAGAAACGGACAATTGCCCAATGTTATTGTTTTGCGGTGCGAAAATTACATAACTGGCCATTGGCAACGGGCATTTGTCCGCCAGCGGCTGCCGCTTAATGAGCATCGATCTACTTACGACAGCGGCCAGCGTTTTTGCGGCACAATTCGAGAGCATTTTATGCGCTTGCAATCGAAGAAAACCTTTAGGAAAAGTTGAATTTAATTGGAAGTGTCGTTGCCACTGGCAGGTGCCCCAAACGATACCGATTCAAAATCAGCTGGGATTGCCAGCGTTGCACACAAAATATATCGATTATATATTGCCAATGGGATGCGAAAGAGCGGCTATCGATAGGCACCAAACCACTCGAATCCAACGTAGTTGCAGAAACTTCTTAAAAAAAAAAACTTTTGTTGACTATACTCTTGTTACAAGATATCGTTTGAACATTGTCTATATAGTGTCACTGGTCTGCAAAAAAGCGGCTATCGATTGTCAGCAAGTCACTCGAATATATCGTCAGTAGCGATATATTATTGGCGCAGTTTTTAAATCTCGATTAATCGAAGTTAAAAATACAAAGTTGCAGAAACGAATTTGAAAAACTCTTAATGATTTTACTAACTACATAATTTCATTTTAATTCACATCCGAAGATAAGTGTACCTTCTTTCATTTTTATATTTTGATTTCATTGAGTAAATGCATATTATTAAAAAAGGTCTTAAAGACTACACTATCACGCCTTCTGCTCATAATTTTCAGTTTTCATATCGTTCAAGCCCAGCTCTTCATTGTCCTCGTGGCTGCGCTCGTACCTCTCCACGGTGAGCTTGTCGTCGGGCTCATCGTTGTCGTTTAGTGACTGGACATAGGTATTGCCAGCCGGATCCTCCAGCACTAGCGTAATCACGCTCTGCAATTTCAGGACATTGTCGAATGTTTCCAGAAAGCGTTCCATCTGCCGCTTGGATGGCTCATCGGCGGAGTCGTGAAAGACCGTGCCGTCCAGTTGGTCACGCATGGCCGCCAGTAAGCCCTCAACGGTTGTGAACCGGCCGCAGAGTGCATTGGGACCGACCTCCATGTCCAGCTCGGGTATGGACAAACTGCATGTTTCCGACTTTAGGACATCACGATTCAGATCGTCCTTGTTGGCAATGCGCACCTTGAAGCGCACACCCTCCGGCTCAATGCCGCCGCCAGACTTCACCTCGTTCGTCTTGTGGCCGCACCGGGAGCAGACGGTGGCCATGATGACCACCTCCTTAAAGTGCGGTATATTGGTAAGTTTCATGTTTGTCTCGCACGGCGCCTGACAGTTCGAGCAAATCGTGGCAAACTGCAGCACCTCGCCATGCAGATTCTCAATGGGCCACTCGTCCTCGGCAATGGGCTTCAGCAGATGCTGCTCCTCGTGGTTCTGTTCGTAAAGACCTGCGTGGAACAAGTTACAACTGTGTTACATATGGAATAAAGACGTGGACAGCGAAAGAGACCCACCCAACTGTTCGTTTTGCGCTTGGGTGCGCGTAAAGTGCGCCAGTTTCAGTTGTGGATCGCTGGCGGGCGCCAGAAGATTCTCAATGAAGCTGTTGCCGGAGATGTCTTCGAGCAGCAAGCGAAAAGGTTGCTTCAGCTCCATCAGTTGTCGCAGGCGATCAATGTAGGCATCTATGGACGTTGCCTCCGTGGGATGGTCAATGCGGCGTTTCTCCTGATCCTGCGACAGGCCGGCGATAGTGCGTTCAATGATACCCTCGACCGTGGTGACCTCGCCCTTCTGTGACTGCACGGGTATCTCCAGCTCCACCTCCGGTATGCTAATACACGAATTGTCGGAGCGCACAACACGCCGGTTCAGATCCGATGGCTGCTGCACCTTCAGCTCGATGCGAACGCCGTTCTTTTGTATCTCCGAGGCCGATTGCATTTCGTTGTTCGCATATCCGCAGTTTTCGCACTTGAAGGACATCAGCACCACCTCGCGAAAGAAGGGTATCTTCGTGGGCAGCAGGCGGGTAATGCCCGATTTAAAGCATCTCATGCATGCGGATTCGATTTCGACCACTTCCACTGCCTGCTCGCCGCTGATGTCTTGAAAGATGGGCTCCGGCTGTGCGGTGCCGGAGGCAGTAGTGCTCGTCCCCGTGGACATATTTGCCAGCTAGAGTTCTCGTTAAAAACAAATAAGATTAATAATAAACTTTTTGATGCAGGCAACGTGCAGTGTTCTCGACTGTTCTGTTGAATTTTTGTGCAGCAGTGTTGGGTAATTATGTTCAGATACCTGTTACCAATTACAAGTCTCTAACAGCTGAAAATGCGTTTTTGGTATTTTTTTGAGTTTAAAATTTATTGCATTTGTCAGCTAAAAGGGCAAAACTACAATTAGTAGTTCATATTTATTATATCATATGTAATATAACACATTTACTTAGTACATTTTTTTTTGTTTATTTTGTTTTAGCATTTAACTATATAAAGGTACCATTTTAAAGAAATAGCTTATTATCTACGTACTATTTATTGTTACGACTATAGGATTTGAACAAACTAATATGCCAAGTAATTTGTTGTTGTTTTTTGTATGCACTAAATTCGAATTGCAAATTGGCAAAAAATGGCAAAATTATCGCTTCGCCTATCGTTAAATTTTCATTAGTGATTTTCATCGATGCGATGTGCAATATTCCATCACTAACCGCGAGAAGCAGCAGCGGCGGCCAGCAGTGCTGTGTGTGTGTGTGTGCGTGTGTGCGCGACGAAAAAGTATAAATCGTAACGAGCAGAAGAATAAAAAACGTGTGAAAATTTATAGAAAGGTATCGCAATTAGAATAATTTAAAAAATGTCAATCGTATTTTTACCAAACTGCATATGACGCGCAGACATTTGAAGGACTCTCTGTGTATGCATATGTGTATGTACGTGTGTGTGTTCTGTGTGACCAGCAGCACCTGGGCGGTGTTGTGGAAATTTTGCGTTCAAGGACAACGGAACGACAGTGCCCACAGCTGCAAGTGTGTACTGTGTGACGCCCCCTCCCCCAACCCCTACTCAATACCCACTTTCTCTGTCCACTATTAGAACTCTCGATATGCTCCTCCAAGACACTCGCTCAATTGCCCAGGCTCACGAAATACATATATACATACATACATACTGACATACGTATGTGTGTGGTCCAAAAGTACCGACTTTTAAAAGAGCGGGCGCGTTTTTTTCCATTCAGTTTGGATGCCAAACATAGTTACTATATACAGTTACAGTACATGCACGCACCTTCACCATTGGGTGTCCAGGGCAACATGTGAAGATGTGTAAAAGAGAGCATTTTAAAATAGAATTTTTTTTTCACATATTTTGAAAGAAATTTAATTTTCAAAGAAACCTACGTATGTATATGTGAGCGCGTGTGTGTGTGCGTGTGGGGTTGCCAATGTTTTTTTATTCTTCGCCCTGAGCGAGCATGCGCATACCAACACACATGTGCGCGGCGCTCAATCGCTCTCTCACACCCGCAAAACACATGGGTCGCGATTCGCGAGGCGGCGGCACTGAAAATAACTGTCGCAATTGAGAGCGCATAGAGTCGCACAGCGCAGAGAACAAACGTTTGAACAAAAAAAAAGAAACGTACGTAAAGGAACTAAGAAATCGCCAGAAAAAGCAATAAAAAACATATATTTATAATTATAATAAAAAAAAAAACCAACAGCTGCGCAGATTTGACAAAGTCGATAGGATAGTAAAGGATGGTAGGGGGATGTGTGTGTGTGGGGGTGGGGTTACTGCACATCTTGCTTGGATGCCCGTTTCCAACTGCACGGGTCGCCAGTCGCGCACAGATTCTCGTAAACAAAACGCTCGAAATTTGCGTACCACGTGTGTAGTCGTCGTGCGTGTGTACGTGTACGTGTACGTGTATATATATATATATCTATATATATGTGTGTGTACGCGAGTCTATAATTGTACATAAGTATTAATGTACATTGTTGCAATTGTTTTGTGCAGCTGATTTGTGTTTGTTGTTGTGGTTGGTTTATTACCGTTTCACTGTTTTTTCTCGCTTTTTCCCTGTATTTTGAGGGCTACTAATCAACATTTTAAATTTGCGACACATCCGCTGCGGGCATTACTCAAAAAAAGTTCGTTTGAACCCGCGTGTGCTTGTGTGTACATATAATTTTACATATATATGTATATATATATTTTATATAAGTATATGTTTTTTAGTGCAAAGATTTGTTGCTGGTTTCCCTTGAGGGATACATACGTACATATGTGTATCGCATTTCTTGCTCAAGGATTTTCAGCGTAGTGTCCTTGCTGCAAGCAATGAAAAAAGAGCAAGAAATCAAAATTGAAATTATTGCGAACGGCATGGGTTCTATACTACATAAATACATACGTACACACGCACATACATATACACCTACATACATATTGTGCTGCAGCTACGTTGACGCAGGCGCCTGCGCTTGTTTGGCGACTCGTAATTTCGTCGAGTACATATGTATTTACACACATACGTACATACGTATATATTAATGGCACGTGCGTGAAGAATCGATTTGAGTCTATCCTGTAGTTTGCACTTCTCTTCGATAATAGGTGATCGATGCCATTTTGATCAATTAAAGGATTTTTTGTAATCGATAAATTACAAATATAGTATCGCATACGTTTTCAATTGAAAAGCTTTCGTTAATTTATATATGAACAAATACAAAATATTTGAAGTCTAATTGCGTGCATTGCGCGGACCTTATTTGAGCTTGTCGATCAGCCAACCTTTCGTAGTTTAGGTTTATTCCAGTGTTGCAAAACATCCGTTGGTGACCTTTTTACTCACTTCAAATGAAAATAAATAATTAATCGAAATGTGCTAAATGTATAGCATATGTAGAACAACAAAGCTGTTGGTATTTAAATATCTTAATTTTGCATTAATTTTAAAGTAAACACATGCAAGCTCATTGGAATTAAGAGAATCAAGAAAGAGAAAGACAGAATTTAAATTGCTCGTTTGCAGACACCAATAAAAACAATATTTAATGTTATGAGACATAATTTAGCATACTAATCAAAAGAGTGTTGGCTATTCCCGTAAAGTATGCAGCAGTAATGTTCTATGCGTTGACTTTGGCGCTCTTAAGTGTTGCATAACGACAGGAGCGTTAGCATTTAGGTGCTGCTCCTTGGCACGCACACACACACACACCACTCGCACAACCTATCACACACATACTCGCTCTTACAAACATTTCATCATTTACTTTAATGCCAACACTTGACTATGTATGCTTCTCCGTTCAGTTTTATTCTCTCGTTCGAAACTCTCTGTGATAGGCGTGTCGTCGTTTATGTTTGTTTTTGTTATTTGGTTTTTTTTTTTTGTTTTTTTGAAGTCGGTTCGCGTTTCGGATAGTCGGAGGTTTCTCTAGTTACCTAATTAATTATAAATGACTAAGTTTGGTCCAACGCATTAACCTTTAAGTTAATAGTTAAGTGGTATATTGTTTTTTCTTTTCCAATATATGGCTAATTGACGCTACGCTTTCTTTGCCTTTCGCAACAATTTATTGTGCAGAACGACGCTGTTATCCTTCGTCTATCGTCGTCGTCGTCGTCGTCTTCTTCGTCGTCGTCGTTTTCTTCGTCGTCGTCGTCGTCGTCATCGTTCTCGTCGTAGTTAACGCAACACTTCAACACTTATTGCTTTAACGGTACCTATCTAACGGATCACAGCCAACAACAAGTAAGCAATAATCGAAACAAGGGGAGGACGCGTATAAACAGAAATTCAGAGGCCTACAAAAATGCACACGCAAACCAAGTAAAGGAAGAGGAGCAGCAGCAAAGCAATCAAAAGCAACGGACTGTGCTTCCGTGCGTGTGTGTGAGTGCAGCAGCAGCAGCAGCAGCAGCAGCAGCAAGCGAACGCACACTCACATTCCTCTCTCACATATACACTCTCTCTGTATGCTGTCTGCTGCTTGGTCCATCTCTTGGCTTATGTGTGTGTTTGTGCGAGTGCAGCAGTTGTAGAAGAGTTTCAAATATCAACTCTCACGCCCACTCCCGTTCGTGTACAATTGGCATGGCTGCTAACGGCAGTTTCGAACAACAATAGCGCAACAACATTAAGGATATGCAGCTATAGAACAAGAAAAATAGGACTTGAAACCAAAAAAAAAAAAAACAAAAAACAAAAAACAAAAGAAATAGCAAATACACACGCATAAGTATAAGAATAGCAAACTAGAAGAGAGTTAGAGCGAGAGAGAGAGAGAGAGAAAAAGGGAGCGTTGCAAATAAATTGCGACACAACTCTGCCCACCCCCTCCCACACACACAAACCCCCCGGTCCTGCGAAAGACAAGCAATAGAAGGACAAGTTAATTAACTAGTTGCTGGCAATATGAGCACGTTGCTGGAGGAGCTTGGCCAGACACTGGCCCCAGCTACAATCGATGACCAACACCAACAGGAGCAGCAGCAGCAGCAACAACAACAGCCGCAGCAGCAGCGGACATCGCTGAGTACGACGCTCTGCGATGATTCGAATGCATCATCAGTGCTGGAGGACATCGATGTGAGCAACACGAGCAGCAGCAGCAGCACTACTAGCAGCAGCAGCAGCAACAGCAGCAGCAATAGCAGCAGCTGCAGCAACGGCTCCGTATCCGGCACCGACACGGACACTGGCAAGGGCAGCAGCACAGTGGGCAGCATCGATGCGACACGGGTTAGTTCGTCAAGCATTGGATCGGCCGCATCGATGACATCGTCGATATCGACGACAGCGCCGTCAACAACGTCCAATTCGTCGGGTCTCGGCTTGGTGGTCGATGTGGATAGCAATATTGGCAGCAGCCAGGAGCTGAGCCATGGCTATGACGCCAAGAGCGTTACCGAGCTCGATTCGTTGGAGGATACGTGCGGCTCGATGCTCAAGGATGCGGACAAGAACTGTAAACTGTGCAGGTGAGTGATGTCCTTGAACATATCCAAATAAATAGGTCAAGTTCAACTAAGAACTATGTAGACAAATCGATTTTTTTTCTAAATCTGGCGATCCCAAAAAGCTGCAAATGAAACTATTTAAATGTAGCTATATGAATTCCTAATAGTATTATGTACACTCTATTCCCAAGTGGGTAAAATGCTGTAATGATTATGTGCAAATGTATGTAACGGGCAGCAGGAATCATCTTGTTGTTTATGCCGTGAACATAAACTTTTTTGGCGCCATAGTTGTTTGCTTTTGTAGAGTTTCATAAAACAGGATACATAACAAATTGCTGTTTGCTATGAAACATTCCATCCAACTTTGGCAATTATAAAAAAAAGGAAAAATATTTTAAAAAGCTAAATTCGATTAAACTAAATAGTTATAGTAATAGTATTACCATAGTAATATTTGATGGGCGATTTATTTATATTTATTCCTAGGTGGTTGTTCTTATATTATGTACCTCGTCGAATCGTCTACGATCTATTTTATTGGTTCCCTAATTACAAAAATTTATACTTTTGCATTTAATTGTTTTCGCTTAATTTATTTTGATAAACTATTTGTTCACCTTATTGCTTTCAATGTAGTTTCTGTCTTAGTCGGTTTAATAAGGAACAACCATGAAGGATTAAATATAGAACGAAAGTTTAAGAAACAACAAATTTAAATGTTTAAAACTTTTAAGTAGTTTCGTAATTTTAATGGCAGTATTTACATCGATTCGAATAACCAACAAAATTTTTACGCGTATTTTTATATACATTTTGTAAACCAGTTTAGTCTCAAGTTGAGCTGTCCTAAACGTATGTATATAATCCATGCAACAAATAGACAAAATATTTAATTTTATTGATTTTTTTACCTATTAGTAAATAAAAAAAAGTCTCATTCATTATCGATGCTATGAATTAAATTTAAAAGAATTTCTGTGCTATTCAACTGCCATTTTTATTTGATTTGGAAATCCTCTCATATTTTTTTTAGCTCGCGTTTGGTTATGCCTCGTATTTTATCCTGTCTCCATGTGTTTTGCGAGGACTGTCTGCAGAATTTGCTGGTGAACAAGGAGGCAACGTCGGCCAGCTCACCGGCCGCCTCACTCTCCTCGGCGGCCAGCTGCTCCTCGGCCTCGTTCGATGGCAGTGAACATCAGCATCGCTTGCATGCGCTGCTCGAGTGCCCCGTCTGCAAGCAGCCGACGCAGCTGGGCAGCAAGGGCATCAAGGGCCTGACCGTTGACTATATTGTGACCAACATATTGGATCTGTCCAATCTCGAATCGGAGCACATACCGTGCACGTCGTGCAAGAGCAAAGAGGAGGCCATCTCCCGCTGCAACGATTGCGCCAACTTTCTGTGCAATGGCTGCGATAATGCGCACAAGTACATGCGCTGCTTTGAGAACCACCAGGTGGTGCGGATCGAGGACCTGCAGAAGAACGTACAGAACGACAAGCTGATCATCCACAAGCCGATCTGCTGTCGCCAGCACATTAACGAGAATCTCAAGTACTATTGCTTCACGTGCCAGGTGCCCACCTGCAACGATTGCCTGATCAGCGAGCACAAGGGCAACGATCATCATTACGAAACGGCAATTGTTGCCGAGCAGGCGGTACGTGCCGATCTCGAGCAAACACTGCTCGATGCCGAGAAGAAGGTGCAATATTGCAACGATGCTGGCGGCAACCTAAGCAGCGCCCTCACCGAACTTCAATCGCAGCACGACAATGTCCGGCAGCAGATCGATGATGCGTACAAGAGCTACAAGCGTATGCTTGAAATGATCCGCGATCAATTGATCACCGAACTGAGCCGCTTGCATTCGGAGCGCGAGCTCAAGATCATGGACCTAATGCAGAGTCTGGAGAATAACATGGGACGGCTGCAGCAGGCCACCCAATTCGGTCAGCGGGCCATCGACAAGGCCAATGCCGTTGAGTTTCTGCTCCTGAAGCCCGTGATCAGTGCGCAGTGCGCCCATCTCATGGAGCAGACGCCCCAAAGCGATGCCAACTATCAGCTGCAGTTCGAGTGCATGCCCGACAAGTTTGAGCGTTTCGCCCGCGACATGTTTGGCCGATTCCGCACCGAATCAACCAAGGGTACAATGGTTATAGCAGCTGGCACTGCTATCTGCGGCACAACGCCCTCGCCGACGCCCAAGCAGCATACACCGCCACCAGTGCATTTGGCGCCGGGCGGCTGTCATGGCATTAGCCTGCTGCCGGCTGGCGGGCGCAGCTTGGCTGGCGTTGGCGGCAGCGGCAACAGCAGTTCCGTGCAAGGACGCCTCAGCTCGGCGGCGGTGTTCAGTCCCATATCGTTGCCATCGTCGTTGCAGAGCTCGTTCGATGGTGACACCTCGGTGATGACCAACTTCTCGATGATGAGCACCTTGCCACCAGATTCGCCGCCGCAGCTGCAGCCTCCGCTACAGCAACAGCAACAACAGCAACAACAGCAGCAGCAACAACAGCAACAACAGCAACAGCAGCAGCAGCATCAACAACAGCAGCAGGCGCTGCAACAGGTTCAACAGCAGCAGCAGCAACAACAACAACAGCAGCAGCAGCAGCAGCAACAACAACAGCAGCAACAACAACAACAACAACAGCAGCAGCAGCAGCAACAACAACAACAGAAGCAACAGCAGCAGGCACTGCATCAGCAGCCACAGGCGCTAGTTAACCAGCAAATGGCACAGCTGGTGACGCCTCAGGGCATTGTTCAGGTGCAGCAACCAACCGGCCATGTCAATCTCAACGCCGGACCCAACACTACTGCCGGTGGCATGGGCCTGGGCGCCCTCAATGGCCTGGGCATGAATGCGGGGGGTCCGCCGCCGCCGTTCAGCATGCTCGAGTATAATCTCTCGCGTTTGGCCAGCCTCACCGAGAATGTACCGGATACCATGAACGATACTTTAAACGTTGGCAGCTCCAATGCAGTGGCTGTGACCGGTGGAGCCGGCGCCGCCGGCGGCGGTGCAGCGTCCCACCATCAGCAGGCGGTCATACCCGCCTCGGCGGTAACGCCCACACAGCCCATAACACTGGCCGACATTTTATCGGGTGATCAGCGTGCGCTCAACAATCTGCAAGCTTTGGCCAAACTGGGACTTAACAACAATGGTGAGTTTCAATCGCACATGCCCCTTTAGCTACACATAATTGCCTTAGACTTTAAATAAAGCCCAGTTAGTTAGATTCACTTTGGAAAAAGACTTGGATGGTTTAAAAAAGTCAGTAAATCAAGCAAGTGATAGCCTGTATATCGGTTCAAAACGGGTTGAAGATTACAATCAAGATAGGGAAGTCCGTGGAACTGGAAAATCCTTGTTTTTACATATTTTTAATCAGAAATATGAGCCATGTCTGTACATCAATGGGAACCAAGAGCCACCAAACGATGATCAGGTTTTTTTTTTACATTATTGATAACTTCTTTATTTGTTTTTTCCGTTTCTCCTCTATCTCTTACTATCCTTTCTTTCTTACTATCTTAAGTGTTCTCCTTCCTTTTCTCTCTTTTCCTCTGTGCTTCTTTCTGTTCTTGTATTTCGTCCTTTTTCTCTATTTTCCCCTATTTTCCTCTCTACCTCCACCTTTTTCTCTTCCCCTCTTTCTCTCTCTCTCTCTCTTTTTATCCTTTCTATCTCTCATTTCTTTTATTTTTTGTGTACCTTTTCCCTGTATCTTATTAAAATCGCCTTTCTATGCGATTTGCATAGCTTCATTTAAGGTTAGGTTTTAGAGAGTATTATAAATTTCCTTGCGTCTGCAAGGGTGATAATCTTCGGATTTCCGAAGGGAACTATGGTTTAATTTGTTCCATTTTTTTGTTGTTTGTTTTGACACCTTTTGAGTTTTTATTTATTTTCTTTTTGCGACCACCAACACACAACAACACCAACACCAACAACAACAACAACAACAACAAATCGAACAACCAACACTTCCAACAACAACACAACACCCAACACACAGATGAGCATCACGATTTGTTGTCGTCGAACGGAAGCTCAACCTGCCTTGATATTTTTTTACCAGATTTCTGCCTGCCGACAGCTACCTCGCCCAGTTTGCAGACGTTGAATCCGATCGTTGGCGGCGTTGAGGAGATGGCTCTGAACAATTTCCATGCTGTGGCACCGCCTGGCACCACCAGCGTTGTAACTGGCCGCAACAAGGCCACGCCCATGCAGATACGCTGCAAATTCGGCTCACTGGGCACGGCGAAGGGCCAGTTCAATTCGCCGCACGGCTTTTGTCTCGGTGTCGACGAGGAGATCATTGTCGCCGATACCAATAATCATCGGATCGAGGTCTTTGACAAAATGGGCGCACTCAAATTTCAATTCGGCGTCGCCGGCAAGGAGGAGGGCCAGCTCTGGTATCCGCGCAAAGTGGCCGTCATGCACAACAATGGCAAGTTTGTGGTCTGTGATCGCGGCAACGAGCGCTCACGCATGCAAATCTTCTCAAAATGCGGACACTTTATGCGCAAAATTGCAATCAGGTGCGTTGAGATAACAACTATAAACTATAAACGTATAATTAATGAATTTATTCTTTTTAGATATATTGATATCGTAGCGGGTCTGGCTGTTACCGCCAAGGGTCACATTGTGGCCGTTGATAGCGTCTCACCCACCGTTTTTGTCATCTCCGAGGAGGGCGAGCTGGTCCGTTGGTTCGATTGCAGCGACTATATGCGCGAACCCTCCGATATTGCCATACGTGGTAAGTTGGCAGCAGACACATTTGAAATCAGCCCTAATACATGTTCATTCCCAAATTGCAGACAATGATTTTTATGTGTGCGACTTTAAGGGCCATTGCGTGGCCGTTTTCCAAGAGGACGGCACATTCCTCTATCGCATTGGCAACGAGAAGGTTACCTGCTTTCCCAATGGCATTGACATATCCAACGCTGGCGATGTACTCATCGGCGACTCGCACGGCAATCGCTTCCATGTGGCCTGTTATTCGCGCGAAGGCGCCCTTCAATCCGAGTTCGAGTGTCCCCATGTTAAGGTTTGCATACACAAAATATGATTTACTGCTATTTAGTAGAGCTAAGCTATTCTTTTAATATAAATTTCCATATATTTTTAATTGATTGTGTGCTTCGGTAAATGAGTTTATAGATTTCACAATTGTGTGCAAATTTAACGGAATTCGTTCTAATTAATTTCATGTACCTTAGGTTTCACGGTGCTGCGGCCTAAAAATCACCTCTGAGGGCTATGTGGTAACGCTGGCCAAAAACAACCATCATGTGCTCGTCTTGAACACCCTCTATGTTCACTGATTGCAAATCAAAGCACGCAACAATCGTCCAGCTGTCGATATGAACAAATACAACTATAAATACTCGTCGGGCAAAATTTACGGATGCCGTAGGCAGCAGCAGCAGCCATCAACAAGCAACAACACTAGCAACAGCAACAGCACCATCAACAGCAATAGCAACATTATCAGCAACAACACCGACAAGGAGCAGCATAGCAACAATAAGATTCGAGCTAAGCCGCCGCCTTCCATATAATAAGCTCGACAAAATGGGCCAAACCTATACCGTTCCGAAAAGAAAAAAACAAACAAACAACAAAAAAAAAAAAAAAACAAATGAAAGAAAAAAGAAAACAAAGCAACACAATGTGAGGGCAAAATGGCGAAACGTCTCGAATCTCGAACACACATTTTAAACAAAAGTGTTGTCATAGTGCAACAGCAACAAGCAACAACAAAATGCAACAATACTATTTTTGATCTCTAATTTAATAGCAACAACAAAAAAAAATAACGATTAGCGCTACTGAAAACAAAAAAAAAAAAAAAACAAACAAATCTATAACAAGCAACAAACAACTTTACTTAGTGTAATAACAAAAACAAAACAATGAAAAAGGAAGAAATCTTCACATATTTTTCAACACATTTAAAAAAAAAAAATAATGCTCTTTTTTAATTGTTTGTTTTTATTTAAAATTATGTTCTTGTTAAAAAAAAAATTGTCATACAACACTAAACACTCAATCACACACACATACACAACACAACACAACACAACACACACACACACACACAACTACATGTTACTTATTATCTATGTATAGGCATATATATTGTTATATCGACCGATTAGCTTTTTTGTGCAAAAACCCTTCCAGAATCTTTTTCGACAAAAACCAAACGAAACACGCATATATTTTACATACTATACATGTATATAAATATATATATATATAAATTTATATATATGTATATATGTATATATTCATATACATATATGCGGAACGTGCGCTTTTTGTGCACATTTCCAAAGTAGGCAGGAAAAAACCAGGCTAACAATTTTGTTGGGGCATCTTAAAGGCAATAATTCACACACAACATAATCTAAAATTATATACAACTAACAAATATTTTCAATTCTAAACGAAACACAAAAAAAAAAACGAAAACAAAAACTAAATAAAACCAGCAACTGTTTAGGTTTTTTCTTACTGCTGCTTATATAAGGTGATATTTATTTATATATATGTATATGTGTATGAATATATAACAATATATATTTAAAAATAATATCTTTAACACACATATATGTGAAATCCTATGACTATATGACTTTGCCATATATACATTCAAATGTATATGCAAAAAAAACAACACATATATGCTGATTTTTGTCACTGTGTATATGCATAATATATATATATTTATATATATATTCAACTGAAACGAACAACAAACACAAACATAATATACATTCAATATGATGTGTGAGCGGGTGTGCGTGTGTGTATGTGTGTGTGTGCTATATGTTCTCATTGTCGCGTTGTGCGTGTGTTAGTAATAATAACAAAAATCGACATACAAACTAAATCTAAGCTAACAAACCAAAATGCAAATTAACAACAAACAACAAAAGCAACAAATTTGCTATGCATTAGGCCAACCAACTAAGTAAACAAAATGATAAATAATACTAATACTGAAAAGAAAGTAGGAAAGAAACATGAAAAAACCAAAATAAAATTATTGTTAAGTTCTATATATATATTTACAATGTTAAAACGATATTCCTCTTGCTTATATACATACAAAAACAAACATATACATATGTGTGCATATGCCCACATACATATTCATATACTATATATAATATAAAATATACATATGTATGTATATTGATATGTATAGACTAAATAGCACATATTGGGGCATGTGCCATTTCTTTCCCGTTGTAATACAATATATAAGGCTGGTTTACTCCCAAGACATTATTATTTTTTTTTTAAAATAACATGTAACTACATACTATTATTATTATTAATCTTATGATAAATTATGTGAATATTATGACTTTATTGTTCTTTATTCTTTACGATTACAAATAATTTTTGTGAATTTTTAACATGTAAATGGCAATTTATTTTTGACTATGTTCTAAGTGAATAGAGATCATAGCGAATTATGTAAGAGCAAAGCAACTTATTTTTTATAGGCTGTAACACACATTTTATTATATACAACACACTCTACGAACACATACACATACATCCACACAAAAGCCTCTATAAATATATATGTACTATATATATAAATATATATACAATATATATATATTTATATATATGATATATATATATTGTATATAACATTTACACAACAAAACGTATCGAAGTTTGTATATTGTATTGTGTATGTAACCAGTTAACGGATTGACCTTTAACATTTTTATTTTATTATTATTTTTATTTTTATATATAGCAAACACTTTTGTTCGTTAAACGCCGTAAAATTTAATGTGTTTCATATGAATAACTTTTTAATCTTGTCATTTATTTAACCCTAGTTTTATATAAACGTAATATTGAATATTTATATATGTATATGTATATTGTTAACGCTCTTTGCGTTTACATTAAACAACAAAAACAATAAGCAACATAAGTAGTAACTAAGCCGCAAAATTGAATTGTGAGGCACCGATGGAAATCATTTAAATTCGTATTTTAGTTGTAAAGCACAGCAGCAACAAAAACCCACAACTTGTCGAAACAATTTATGCTAATACTGTTTAATTATGTATAATTGTTTCTTTTTTTTATACAATGTCCTGTTTTTTATTTTTTCGTTAACACTACGTGTGAGGCTACACTTTTTATATTATGAAAACCGATAACTATAGCTATAGCTACACCTATTCGCATAAGTTTGTGAAACGCTTTTAATTGTCTTATGATTACTTTTACTTTTTTGTTGTACAACTTAAATATGGAAATCTTCAAGCGACACACATCATATTATGATAATGAATTTCTATACACATTTGTTTATTGAGTTAAGTAAAAAACGAAAAAGAACTCCCAAAGTTGTCGAAGAAATGAAAGAGAAAAAGAAAATGCAATTTTTGTGAACAATTTGGCTGTTGAAATATAATTTTAATTTATATGCGTAAATACGTTAATTATGATGATTTTGTTTACTATTTAATTAAGATTACATCATGTTATATTGTGTACAATAATTATGGCTATTCGGAGCCCCAAGGCATCCTTCCCTAAAAAAACAAAACTATTGTGCTTAGTGAATTTACTTAGATTTCTTATGTTTGTAAATTGTATCAAAAGTTGTTTTCATGTTGTCTTCACCGCTGCAAATTACAAAAAAAAAAAAAAAAAAAAAAAATACCACAAAACACACTTATAAACAAGTATTAAGAAAACACTACAAAAATAGCAGAAGCAGAAAAACAAAAAACACAAATGTGAAATATGCCAAATTTTGTTAGTCTTTTTTTCGTTTTTATTTGCGCCTTACAAAATTCTGTGAGAAAAAAAAAACAAAACTCTTAAAACTGTTATATACGTTTTTAAAAATTAAAAAAAAAAACTTATTTTAAAAGCGACTTTACACTTTGTTTCTAGTTATAACGAAAGCCTTCATAAAGAAGAGAAAAAATTGTAATTCCACACGCTTTTATTTATAACATTTAAATTTTTTTTGTCTTTTTAGTTAAAAGAAGCAAACAGCAAAAAAATAATTTTTTTTTTTGTTTAAAACAAAATTAAATTTTTTTAGGTTTAGATTAAATACAAAAAAAAAAAAACAATTCAAAACATCCAAAACAAATGATATTAAGTAATCGAAGAATCGTTTAAAACTTTTTTAAGGTAAAAAACGATCGAAAATTGCAAACAAAAAGAAAAAGAGAATTACAAAAACAGAAAACAACGTTAACTAATTGATTTCCTATTGCATACAAATTTATGAAAAAATGTGCTTAAGTTTAAATCAAATTTACAATTTAGTTGAGATTATGAACTACAATTTTTTACATAACAGTTATATATATATATATAATGTGTATATGTGTAATGTTTAGCTAAAATATATATACATATGTAAGTTTAGCCAATGGCAAAGACGGCGGGGTTGGTCGGCCATTGGGCGTGGC
Source organism: Drosophila sordidula (assembly GCA_035047465.1). Lineage (NCBI taxonomy): Eukaryota > Metazoa > Arthropoda > Insecta > Diptera > Drosophilidae > Drosophila > Drosophila sordidula. Next base: position 7,529,164 of record JAWNPQ010000136.1, on the reverse strand, counting down.
ACTGGACATTAACAATAATATTGGATTCAGCAAAAACACAACAAAAATCACAATACTACGTAAAACACCACATGAGAAAATACTTAGGCCAGAGCTACTAGTCAACAGCACATACGTTACGTAAGACACGTTTACGTTTAACGTTACGCCATAAAATCGGAGGAGCAACATTAACATCACGCAGAAGATATTACGTGACGTTAAATTACAACTATGCGTGACAAAAAAAAAACAAACATCACTTTACGTATGCTAAAAGTCGAATGTAAAATGACGAAGAACGTGACATGATAACGAAATTTCGGTTAACCGAAAACGTAAAGACATTACGTTCCGTAACGTATCGTAGAGCAGTAACGCCACGCCCTCATTTACCCAACTCAGCCAACTCGTGCCAACATTTTTAGGGCCGTTATTTTGTGGCTAAGCTACAAAAACAACAAACAAAATACAAAAACGAAGCAATTTAAAAGAAACGAAAAGAAAAAAGAAAAAGTGAACTAAGAAAAGGCATATTACTATTATATTATTATTTAATAATTATCGAAAAACATTAATTGCTATTGATTGTGTAAAATGTGACCGGAGTAAACGCTTTCCACCTATTTTGGTTTATTATTTTTTGTACTTTATTGTGTTATATACTTTATAAATTTTGTGTTAATTTTACTACTCAAACAAAACAAAATATCTAACTTTATACAACCAGATAAACATACATATATGTATGTTTATATACATTCTATATACAACACTCAAGTCTCTCAGTCACGTTATTTTTAATTATGTACTTCGTATTACGTTTGAATTGGCATAAACCACACACCAAAAAGTAAATGTAAAAAGATGAATAAAGGAAAAAAAAAATAATTATAGAAAAAGAAAACACAAAATCAAATGTAATTCAAATATGATGAAGAAAATTTGAAGATGCTGCCAAAGATTTTTTTTTTTATATTATACAATGAAAAATGAAATGAAAGCAACAATTATATGGTATAACTATATTAACTACAACTATTATGTACGACGATTATGGAGCGTATTAATTTTGTTTATATATTAAAATCTTAATGATGATAATAATAACGATTATATCTACAATAATAAAAACGAAAATGAAATTTAAACTGAAATCAATTGTGAGAAACGTAACGAAATATTTTTGAAAAAAGACGATTGGTAGCGGTAACTACACACACACACATACACACATATACACACATACATACACATACATACACATACACACACACACACACACTCACACATATATTTACCTAAACACAAACATTCATACAATACACTAACTTATCCTCTACTAACGATAACAAATAATAACGGTTAACGATAAACGATAACAACAAATTTGCAATCAAAAATGCACCGATTGCATTTTCAATTAAGTTTGTTAATAATTTGTTCCTCGATGCGACGCTTTCAAACGAAAACGCAAAAAAAGAATAAAACCGAAAATAGAATAAAAATAAACAATTGAAAACACGTTTCAATAATTGTTGAATGAGTTGGTCGAATGTAAAATGCAGTTGAAACGTTGAGTTCGATGATTAAAAAAGAACATATAAAACACAATACATATACGAGATACATATTGAACCAGGAGTATAGTATATACAAAAATCGAAATATACACATGCATATACACACATTAGTAATTAGGATGACAAGTCGCACCGACGCCAGTTCGGTCCAGCAATCAGTCAGGTTTTGACTACGCGGCAAGGCGTAGTTTATTTTAGTTTAGTTAACTACTAACATTAACACACCTCTAAACACATATACACACACCATCAAATGCCTGTGTACACTTAAAAATAACATTTTTGAATATTCTCTCCATTTATACCACTCAAAAAAAAAAAAACTCAAAAAAACAAAAACAAAAAAATACCACCACCACCCACCCCAGTTCCCTAATTTTCGCCTAGTTGCGTGTTTCATTTTTGTAGATTCTTGTCTCATATTGTGCATTTAGTTCAAATTCATTTGTCAACAACATGAAAAACAAAAGTCAAACAAATGATGTAAAACAAAATCCAAACGCTTTATACATCAAATTATTTTAATATAAATATATATTAAAAATATTGATAAAAGGAAAAACAAAACAAAACATATATCTATATATACATATACAACATATACAAAATATTATGTATTTTATTTGAAATTTTTAAATGTATTAGCAAAAGAAAAACAGAAAAGAAAAAAACAAAAATCGAAATGGAGAAGTTGAAGTTCTACTCATAGAAAAAAAATAAAAAATAAAAATAATAAGATGATAAAGAAGGAGAAAACGAAGAACGACAAACACACAGCAGATGACTTCAAGCAGCAAGGCAAATGCTCTTTGAATGATGGCACGCCCATTTGCTGAATTCAAGGCGTGGCAAGAAAATGTACTAACGATGTAACAATGATAACAGATGATATACATATACACATAATCTATATACATACATCTATATATATACATATATATATATATAGAAAGTATACATAAATATATATGTAATACAATAATGAGCAAAAGAAAAACAATCTAGTGTACGTCAATTTTTTGATGATATTTTTCGCCTTATTATAGACAAAAAAAAAAACGAAAAACAAAACAAACAAAAAAAAAAAATAAATAAAAATAAAAAATGAATAATAATATATACATAGTTATATAAATCGAGATGTGAAATCGAAGCAAATCGCAACTACTATAGACGAAATCTATTGCAAGTGGCAATTTTATGGCATAAATATTGCACAATGTGGCGGTTTTTTAGAAGGGAAAGAAGTTGGATTTATTTTGATTTCGGCTGATGCGTTCATATACAAGAAAGGACTTGCTATATACAGATATATGTGTATTTGTCAACCAAAACATAATGAGACGCAATCAATTAACAGAAACCTAACAAGCAACAACAACAAATATATGTATTGAACCGAAACAGTAAATAAATAAATTGTGTAATCAAAAGGATGATCTACAAAATCAGAGCATGGCAGATGATATATGTATATACATACATATATACATAACAAATAACTTTTAAACACACAACACAAACGAGCGAATCAATTAAACAAAACAAAAAAAGAAAACAAAAGATTTAGACAAAATAGAAAAGAATTCAACTTAAATGCAAAATAAATATATGTAACAACAAAAACCAAAAGGAAGATACTTAACGTTAACTTGAAAAAATCAGGCGCATGTCAGTAGTTGAAGTTGTGTATGCAAAGTGATTAAACTAACTAGCAAAAAGCCTAAACCGAAACTCCAAATACTATCACAAAAAAAAAAAAAAAAAAAATACAAAAAATATATATACTAAAACAAACTACAGAATGACAAATTTGTTCCCCCCCCCACTATTTATATTTATGGGCATTACACCCTATAATAACATTACAAAAGTTAAGCTACAATAAAAAAATACACACACAGCATTAGAATCCAAGACACAAATTGCTTTGCCTGCCCTGTGGCTGTAAAAGTTCCTCGAGTCAATATCAATTATTATTTTAATTATATATTTATAATAAATATAAATATATACATATATATAAATTATGTTAATTTTGTATATATACATTTAAAATTACAAAAAAAAACAGCGTTTTGTGTTTTACAATTCTGAGTTGAAAGACATTTATGAACCTTAATTTTAACCTTCAATATTTTAGATAATTTTTTTGATCGCAATATACAAAAAAAATAAATGATAAAAAAATTAAGAAACCAAAATAGAAAACTATGTTGATAAAATTGAGTTGTGTTCAGCTTACATGAATAAAACAGAAACAAATCCAAAAAAAAATATATAAAAAAATATATATATATACATATATATATATAAACCAAAAAATAGACAAAATTTTGAAAAGAAAATACATGCATATTCATTATTTAAATATCGAATAACAAATTTTTAGTTTTTTCTTTATTATTGCTGTACAAAATATTTAAACGTCTTTTTTTCAGTTTTTGAGTTGCACCTGATAATCTTATATACACGAAAGGCAACGCCTTCTTGAACTGTGCCAATTGTTGTACGTCCTGCTCTGAAGTGCTAGTTCATATTGGGGATTCTACGTCTTGGTAAAAAGCTCAGAGCTCAGAGAACACAGTTTCCAAAGCCAATTTCAGCTCAGCACCTAAGATTCCAACAGAATTTTGAAAAAACAAATCAAACAAAAAGAAAAAACATATATATATATATATCAACGACAGCACATTATTAGCGTTAGAGCCGCTTGTGAATTATAGAATTTTTATATTTTTAAATATTAGAATTTAATATCATTCAAACTTTGTCTAATTAAAATGATTCAACTGTTTATTAGTATTAGAATGGAATCCGTATACGTTAGAGTTTTTCAATTTTACAACTTTTTGAAGCATATAGCTTTATTTAATGTGCGTAGAATTTTAGGTATTTCAAACTCTTCTTACACTCGACGAATGCTTCTCTCTCTCTCTTTCTTCGTGCACATCAGACTGTTTCGTTTTGCAGCTGTTTGAACTTCTTTTTTTTACAATTTGTTGCGCTTCAAGCCTTGTCCATTTTATGGAATAATAGTAATTACACATTAATCTAAAAAAAAACCAAAAATATAATAATAAAAACTCTCTGCGAGTTGTTGTGTTAAATTTGCGTACATATCAGTGAGAATTATTTACACTACGCTAAACAATTTGGCATCATGTTTATAATGCAATAACGTTTTTAGAAACTTAACAAATGATTACAAAAAACGTAGATTGCTTTTCGATTTTTTGAATGATTGATTGATCGATAAATTGTGCTCAAGTTATGTCAAAACACATTGGTTTTTATTTTCCAGACATCTCGTCTTCTTTGTCTGCGTGTGAGTGTGCGTGTCTGTGTAGTTTTTTAATGTGTATATGTATGTGTTTTTCAAAAATAAATTATTAAAACCCAACAGCTAATAAATTATAATTATTCACATAAATAACTTAGTGCCATGATCTTTGCAAAGAACAAAAATCGAATATAATAAATGTTTATTGATGTGCTGTAATAATGATAATTTAGTGAGTCCTTTTTTGACAATTTGCAATATATACATCCACATGTATGTGTTTACATAATTACTTGTATATTGTAAGCGAAAAAAAAAAATACAAATAATAAAAATAAAACAAACCACAAATACTACAAAAAAGAAGAACATGTTTAAGATCCAACTAAAGTTGCAATACAATTAAAATTATACACGATGAATAGTGTTTTATTCGGGCATAGAATTAGAAAGTTCCAACGGTTGGACACCGAAGACATATGAAAAACGAAGCAATTAGAAAGCTTTTATTTTTCTAGAATTTTAAAAACAAACAAACAAACAAAGAAAAACCAAACCAAACAACAAAAACAAGAAAAGCAAAAACAGCAAAACAGCAACAAAAACAACAACAACAAATTAACTAAACAACTAAAAACTTCCTAATTTCTCTCAGTGTATTACACAAAATCTACATGCATATATAACATATATACATAACATATACATAACTATATTATTATATATAAACTAGTAGCATATAACATATATAGAAATGAATAACAAGAAAAACAAATCTACATACTATATACTAGTACAATACATATATGTATGTGCATAACTTTTCGATTGACACACATACACACATAGACACACAAACACACACACACACACATATATATATATATATATATATATATATATATACATATACATATATATATAGTCAAATCGCAGCATGCAATTTAAATATCTCTGGGTTGTTCAAAAACAAAAACCAAAAAAGGAAAAAAACCAACAAACAAACATTTTTACGTGTATGAAAAAGCAAAGACGTACTCTAGAGAATATTATATAACAAAAAACAAAAACGAAAAAACCAAAATCTACATTACTAAAAGTATCGAAATAACTACACTTAAAAAAACAGCGTATACAAAGCGTAAAAGGCGTAAGCTAAAATTGATAATAATTAACAAGAAAACCAAAAACCAAAACATACCAAAAGTAATATTTAAGATTTGACCAACCAAAAAATGACAGAAAAAAAAAACTAAATAAAAGCGCGCCTTGCAATGCGAATTCTTAAAAAAAAAAAAACCAAACAATTGTAGCAAATAAAATGATATTATGATATAATGGTGGGGGGCTCTACGTAGACAAGTTTAGCAAATATGTATTTTACACTTCCACAAACACCATTTTGGCCACAATTTTGTATGAATTAAGCATAATATCAAGGATAGTGCTTAACTACATACATATATATATATATACATATATGTATTATATATAAATGATATAATGATATAACTATCAAACAACGATGATAAATGAATGTACAATGCGATTAGATGGATGATATTATCCATATATCCATATGATGAATGTTTAGAAAAAACAACAGCACGTTGGACATTTGTGTGGGTTAAGATACTTGCATTATACACACATATATACACACACACACACATACGCAGTTAGGTATGTACGTTAATGTAGCCTGGTACCCGTTATGCTGGTTCTTAAAATAAAAAAAAAAATAAGACGCGAAAGCGATGAATCCAAAAAACAAAAGTATTTAGATAAAAACAAATTCCCTGTGTTGTCAAAAGGCTTTAAAACAATTTGTAATTTAGCGTAATTTTTGGTTTTCTGTTGTTTTTGCCTCACATACAATATATATTTCTAAGCGTGCCTCACATTTTAGACACTCTTTTTGAGGCAACATGACAGTAAATGAAAAAACAAAGAAAATGTCAAAGGAAACTAAACAGACAGCAACAATATTTTTGGGCACCAAATATATATATATATATATAGATATATGTATGTATGCATGCATATATATATATATATACAAATGTCAACTAATTATATTGCATTATTATATATGTATTTATAATACTTAAAAATAAATGTATTTAAGTGACAAAAATCAAGGCAAATTTTATGTGTGCTTACAAAAAACAAAAATTAAAAGGCGTTAACAAAATAAATACTTGAAAAATGGATAATTGAAAAAAGAAATTCAAACGGCGCAACGGTTTTCCAGCATTACAAAAAAAAACAATTAAAACAAATGACAACAACAACAACAACAACAACAATACATATTATCATTAGAATGTTTTATGAATTATATACACCCTATATACATGCATATATATATATGTATATATATATGTATATTAGCATATAGTAAACTACATACATATAGAATAACTAACAATAAGATGTTGATAAATTTTATGTGAGTTATTTATGATGTTGTATAGATACAAAAGCAAATGCAGCAGCAAAAAACAAAATCACAAAAAAACACAAAATAAAAATAAAAAACAATGTGTTGTTAAGCAGGGGAAATTTGAAAATCGAATTGTTAGGCATTTGAATTAATAAGTAACAGTGTGCATTACAATAACAAAAGGCACGAAAAAAATTAATAAACGAACGGACTAACAAATAAACAAAGCCACAGAAATCATGCACTTTATACGTATATATATATCGGTATATATATACATATAAAGTGCATGATTTATGTATATATATATATGTAGTATTTGAAAGTCAACGTCTAACGCGTAGCGGCCGGCAATTCTGATCATCTGGTCTGTAAGCTAACAGTTGTCAATCGGATTTTAACAGAACTAAATCGAACATCGAAGAAGAGTCGTTATTCTCGTGAGCTTGGCATTAGACGTATAAAGCGAAACGCAGTATAAAGCATATTTTGTATTAAGATAATTGTTGTCAAACGGTCTTATTCCTTATAATAAATAAATACTAATATAAATCCCATCAAGGATTATTATAATCTACAAATTGGGGGCTCGTCCGAGAATAAGCCCACGACAACAACAATAACGACATACATAAATTGTGTTTTATGTGCAAGTATTGAACTGCTACAGGAAAGAGTTGCTGGAGATAAGAAGTGGCCTGTGTTAAATTGTTTAAAACCCTTTTGCATTAACAAAAGGTAAAGTACTGTAAAAAGATCAATGCAGGAACGGCGCTTCGAAGAAAATTAACGTAACGGAGCTAGCAAGCAGAAAGAACGAACTTCAAGGTCGTGCAGGCGAAGCACGGCACAAAGAAAATTGTGTGTATCATCTTCGAGTTCTACGAAGCGGCATCGAGGAAAAGCAGAGAGAAGACAAAGCACGAGAATTACGTGCGGCGAGAAAGAGAGTGTTGGAAAACGATCTGGACGACGACTCGCAAGGGAGATAGCAACGCAGTGAGAGCAAAGCAGAGGCAAGAAAACGGCAGGCGCAACATTGGTAGACAAGGCAAGTGTGCAGAATCTACGTGTTGGCAAATGCGTTAGGCTTGGGGTGCTGGAAGACTCAGAATCGACGGCGTGTGTTATAACAGTGCGGCGACAATAGCAGAACGTTAACAGCAGCAAGATACATCGACAGCAGTGGGAGCAAAGCAGAGGCAAGGCAAGGCAAGTGTGCAAAACCTGCATGTTGGCGAATGCGTTGCAGAATTGTAGCGACGGCGTAGACGAACAGAAGAGCAACAAATTACAGAGACCAATGCTAACTGAGGCGATAGCATAAAAAGGAATTCCAATTGGATTTTGACTGGTGTGATTGGATTATGTTGGATTTCTGAACTAACATTAATATATTAATAACTTTAATTCATATATTAACAATTACAGGTTACAAGTTACTGACAGAAAAGTGCAGTAAATATCAACAGTTTTGAAATATTTGTAAACAGTCACAATGCAAGTTCACGAGATAATGGTACTGCGTGTTGTACAATTGCGACAAAAATTAGGAGAGCTTAATTTGCAGACGTCCGGTGTTAAACGCGACTTACAAAATAGATTGTTAGCTTATTATGGCCACCATGATGAAGAAGACGAAGAAGATCAGGAGTCAGTTGCTACAGCGCTAGATGTTTCAATACAGAACGAATTTCTAACCAATCAAGGTCGAACAGCAAATAGGTCTTGGTTTACATTGAAAGACGTTGAGGGAAGTGTCTCGCAATTCTCCGGCTCGGGGAGCCCGGACATTAATCAATGGGTTGTTGAATTGGAAGAGTGTGCGGTAACAGTGCAGTGGGACAAGCTACAGCTTTTTATATATAGTAAACAGTTGCTGATAGGTGCTGCAAAATCATTTGTACGTAGTTTACGCGAGGTAAGGAATTGGGATGCATTGAAAGACGCTTTACTTGAGGAATTTACTGTGAAGTTATCGTCAGCAGAGATACACAGAACTCTACAGAAGCGGCGACAAAAGAAGGGAGAATCAATACACGAATTTTTGTATGCGTTGATGGAAATCGCTAGGCCAATTAAGTTAGATGACTCTAGTCTAATCGAGTACTTCGTGGAGGGTATTCCTGACTCTAGGATAAATAAAGCCATGTTATACCAGGCAGGAAATATAAAAGAACTGAAATTTCAAATCGAGGCTTACAAGAAATCTCGCGGTGACTCAGAGCAAAAGAATAAGAGTTGTTCTCAGCAGGATAGAAGCGATCGTAGAAATGGAGAACCAGCTTTGGGAAAATTTAGAAAGTGTTACAGGTGCGGGGATGAAAATCATTTAATGAAGGATTGCACTAAAAGTAACTTTACTTGTTTCAAGTGCGGACAGCCAGGACATCGTGCAGTAGATTGCAAACAAAAGGTCGAGATCAAAAGGGAAAATTCCTCTAATACACACGTTGTACAAGTCCAGAGAACTGTTTCGAAGCCGACAAGCATTTTCACTGCTTCAGGACTCGAACTCAAAGGGATTAGATCTTTAGGCATAAATTTCAACGGTCTTGTTGATACCGGTGCTGATGTGTGTTTGCTGCGTAGGAGCGTATTTCTAAAGTTCAAAAACATCAAGCTGAGTGGTAGAGAAAAATGTTTAACTGGCATCGGTGAGTGTCAAGTTTTAACTTTTGGAAGCCTGATTATACCAGTAACAGTCGACAATATTGAAATGTTAGTAGAATTTCATGTAGTTCCAGATGAGGATATCACCTTTGACGCGATTTTGGGAAGAACGATTCTTGAGCATGTTGATATGCAGGTTACTAAAAACGGTACATACTTTAAACAACGGACGGTTAATATGGACAGTAAGAGAGAAGTAGATAATCTGCAGAATGATCCGCTAATAGAGTCTTCATGCGCGGAGTTGTTGGATGAATTTAAAGGAGTTTGCATGCTAGCAACAGATAATGTAGAAACTGACATTGGTGTTGATTTGTCTCATTTAAATGAAGATAATGCTAGGGAGGTTAGAAATATGGTGCGAAATTATCAACCTCAAAGGAATGTAGATGCACCTGTAAAAATGAAAATAATACTAACCGATGATATTCCAGTATTTCAGCATCCTAGACGCTTAGCCATTTGTGAGCAAAAAATTGTCGATAGGCAGGTAGAAGAATGGTTAAGAGATAGAATTATCAAACCAAGTGTATCAGAATATGCATCACCAGTAGTGTTAGTCGCGAAGAAGAACGGGGAAAAGCGTTTATGTTGCGACTATAGGAAACTCAATGAAAAAATAGTTCGAGATAACTTTCCAATGGCACATATGGATGATGTGTTAGAAAAGCTGCAGGACTCTAAAGTGTTCACCACTTTAGATTTGACTAACGGTTTCTTTCATGTCCCGATTGAAGAAGACTCACAAAAGTACACGTCTTTCGTAACACAAGGTGGGCAGTTCGAATTCTTATATGTACCATTTGGGATTTCAAACTCGCCAGCTGTGTTTACCCGGTTTATAACAGCAGTTTTACGTAACGTAGTGAAAAATAATGACGCTGTTGTGTACATGGATGATGTAATAATTCCGAGCAAAAATGTGGAAGAGGGGATATTGAAATTAGGTAAAGTTTTGGAAGTAGCTGCACAGAATGGATTGCGTATAAATTGGGCTAAAGGTCAGTTGTTGCAGACGAAGGTAAATTTTCTGGGTTACATTATTGAAGGTAATACGATTAGGCCAAGTGATGAGAAGACTCAGGCCGTGGCTAATTTTCCAGTGCTGAGAGATAAAAAGGCAATACAACGTTTTCTGGGGCTGACGTCATATTTTAGAAAATTTATTGAAGGTTACGCTGTCATAGCAAAGCCACTATCAGATTTGTTGCGAATGGAGTCCAAATTCGAGTTTAAGGACATTCAACAAATTGCGTTTGAGCAACTTAAGGCTGCATTGACTAGCAGACCTGTTTTGCGGTTATATAACCCAACTTTGGAGACCGAAATACATACAGATGCGTCGAAATGGGGTTATGGTGCAGTTTTGCTACAAAAAGATTTGGAAGATGGATTATTCCATCCGGTTCAGTACATGAGTCGCAAAACCAAGCCGTGCGAAGAAAAATACCCAGCGTATGATCTTGAGGTACTTGCGATAATTGAAGCGTTGACTAAATGGCGTGTTTATGTGTTAGGAATACAGTTTAAAATAGTTACGGACTGTAATGCCTTTACAATGACGATGAAAAAGAAGGACGTTCCATTGAGAGTAGCTCGTTGGGCAATGTATTTACAAGATTTTCATTACAACATAGAACATCGGTCAGGGTCAAAGATGAAACATGTAGATGCATTAAGCCGTGTTTCTTGTTATATGCTATCAGAAAGTATAGTTCACAGATTGAAGGAGGCTCAATCAGCAGACGACTGGGTGAAAGCCGTACGAGAAATAGTGAAAGATAGGGCATATGAGGACTATTACCTTAAAAATCATGTGTTGTATAAGGATCCAAACAAAGAGCTCATTGTAGTGCCGGCACAAATGGAAAAGGAAATTATATTGATGGCACATAATCAAGGTCATTTCTCCGCTAAGCGTACACAGGACTTAGTCGAAAGGACCTATTTCATCCCGAAATTGAAAGAAAAATCAGCTCGAATAGTTAATAGTTGTGTAGCATGCATTATCGTCAATGAGAAATCTGGAAAGCGTGAAGGCTACTTGCAGCCAATCGATAAGGGCGATAGACCGTTATTGACCTACCATGTTGACCATGTTGGACCGATGGAAATGACGAAAAAACAGTATAATTATGTTTTTGTTGTTGTGGATGCATTTTCAAAATATGTTTGGTTGTATTCTACTCGCAGTACGGGTGTAGAGGAGGTAATAAAGTGTTTAGAATGGCAAGCGACAAGTTTTGGGAACCCTTTGAGAATACTTTCGGATAGAGGTTCTGCATTTACTTCCAATTTGTTCCGTGACTATTGCGAAACTCGAAATATACAACATTTAATGATTACCACAGGCGTTCCACGTGGGAATGGCCAGGTAGAGCGCATGCACAAAATAATTATACCAATGTTGTCAAAGATGAGTATTGGAAATGGAGGTACTTGGTATAAACATTTGAGTAAAGTTCAGCAGATTATCAATTGTGTAGAGCCGCGAAGTACTAAAATATCACCATTTAAGATTTTAACTGGGTTGGACATGCGTATACCAAATAACCCCAACTTAGAAGATCTTATCCAACAGTCAATCATTGAAGAGCTAGATGATGAGCGCGAGAAAATTCGACAGGAAGCTAGAGAAAATATTAAAGCAATTCAGGAAGAAAATAAAACGGCTTTTGATTTAAAAAGAAAAGAAGACAGAAAGTACCAGGTTAACGATATGGTAGCTATAAAACGGACCCAATACGGGACAGGGTTGAAACTTAAGGGAAAGTATCTAGGGCCGTACAAAGTGGTCAAGGTGGGAAATCACGGAAGGTACGAGGTAATAAGAATGGATAAAACTGAAGGACCGTATAAAACTGCATCAGTTGCGGAATTCATGAAACCATGGATAGACCTATCCGGGACGGATGGTCCGTCAGGACAGCCGAATGTAGTATTTGAAAGTCAACGTCTAACGCGTAGCGGCCGGCAATTCTGATCATCTGGTCTGTAAGCTAACAGTTGTCAATCGGATTTTAACAGAACTAAATCGAACATCGAAGAAGAGTCGTTATTCTCGTGAGCTTGGCATTAGACGTATAAAGCGAAACGCAGTATAAAGCATATTTTGTATTAAGATAATTGTTGTCAAACGGTCTTATTCCTTATAATAAATAAATACTAATATAAATCCCATCAAGGATTATTATAATCTACATATATATATATATATATATATATAAATATATATATATAATGTGTAAACCAAGATATTCTTTATTGATTTTTTGGTACGCGTATTTCATGTATTAAGCATTGTTTTCTTTAACATTTGCTAAAAGAAAAATAATAACAACAACAACCAAAACGTTTAGAACTCAAGAAGCTGCCTCAAAGTATGAATTATTAATAATTAAAAAAATAAATATATATATATATATGTATGTATTATACAAATTATATGTACATATATATGTATATATACATATATGCAAGGGCATTCTTACTAGCTACTTGGCGATTAACGAATAACAAACACAAATTAATATACATTATAATAAGCAGATGTAAAACACACAAAAACTAAAGTGAACTTAGAAAAAACTGAACTAATCTTAAAAAAAAAAACAAACACAAGAAAAAATCTTAAATGAATTTTACTGTGAAAAAACACCAAATTTTTTGGCTTCGAAAGACCCAAAAATAAAAAAACAACAACAATTAATTAATTAACTAAATTTAGTGAAAACAAAACAACAACAAAAAAAAACGTTTTTGGATAATATGTATTCAATGTTTGGGCAGCATTTAGTTTTGTTGCACAAGGGTTAAGATTTCATGTTCCTCAACATACATAGTACTTACTTGCATAACGGCTCTTTAACTTTTTAATCCTTGTGCAGGCAATGCCATCTGATATCAATATCTGAATTGAACGTTCCACACGCGCTTAACAAAAACTATTCGAATTGATATAATGATTTTCGACTATACGAGAGTATTACGAGTATGGATCATATGCATACAACTATTTACAAGCTACGTACATACATATACACAACAATGAAAAAAATAAAAAACTAAACGCAAAAAATAATAAAAAAAATTTTAATGAAGAAAAAAAAACAAGAACAGACAAACAACAACCAACTTATACCATTTTTGCTGACTGTACTCCTTAGGCTTTTTACACCTTTTACCATTTTATTCGCAACGGGAGACTATTTCCGAACTTTGCATGCGATTTAACTCTTGAATCAATCTACATGATATACATACATTCTACATAAGTAAGCAACATTGTATACATACATACATATACCTAACTGCAATTCCAAATTGGGATATCGGGCACTCAATATGGCGCTGCAATTGTTGCCAGGACCTGAATGAGTGCCTGGTACCGAAATTTCCCCCCAAAAAGAAAAATCATCCTTCGACCACCAAGCGCACTTTGGTTCTCTGCCTAGACATGAAGAACACACATACTTATACTTAGACGATTAGATTATTGTTTTTAATCCCCCCGCCTGTGATAGTGTTAATGTATATTGTATAACGGTCAAGTGCCGGCGCCATTTTGCCATTTTATGGCATTTTACCCGGCACACTTATGAATATTTTCCAAGCGTTTTTAGATTCATGTTTTTCTTTTGGAAAAATTATTTAGGTAATTAATTTTTTACAAAAAAAAAAGTAATAATAATAATATAAATAATTACAAAACAAACAAACCGAATATTAAGTAATACAAAATCACTAACAACATTTTATGACCACATATATATACACAGATTGCAGCCGCTAAAGAAAATATAAACGAGATGAAACAGAATACAAATCACATTTGAGATTCATACGACATACATCTAGATTTTTGTGTGTGTTTATTTGAATTTGAACATCAATTTTGTTCTTTGAGTATATTTGGAAAATACGCAAATTTAACACAGAATCGCAAAATCATTTACAAAACAATTGAAAGCCCGTTAAAAGAAGTAGCAGGAGAATAATATATGACAATATTCATAAGAATAAATCTGCTATTAATATATCTGGCTAACACTTGGGTGCATTATGGCAAATAATAGCAACAACAAATTGCAAAAAATATATTTAAAAAAAAATTTCTTTTCTTTGGTTTCTTGATATTTAAGTTTAAAAAAATATGCTGATATGATTTAAAATATATATTTTTTTAACACTATGAATTGCACGGTCCCACGCTCCTTTTATCTCTCCTGTTTTAATGTTTCGCCAGATCGCACACACACACACACATACACACACAAAATCAAATACACCACACCATATACCATAAATTTTGAACCAATTAAGTATACAATAAAGCACAACAAAGCATTCTAAATGGTAAAAGTACCTTTAAAACAAAATATATAAGAACATTTTTGGATCATTAATTTTTTTAGCAATTGAATTTTTTTTTGTGAACCCAAATGTTTGTCGTATATATATACACATATATATACTTTTTTCTCTACTTCTTTTCTGTTCTACTTCTACCCGTCGGATGGCAATATTTTTATTGAATATTGTGCAGGTAGCGTAAAAATCTTGTAGAACTAATCATATATGCATATGCGATCAGTTATTGAAATTATTGAGCAATATACCGCTAAATGCATTATCCAAAATCTATTAACTTTATCCCTTATTGAGTTAAACATGACCTTGTACTATTTTCTAATGAGAACATATATTTCAAAAATGGTTTCATTTTTATGTATGTGTCTATACCATTTACAGCAAGCATCTCTATAGGTATTTTTGTATATAAACCGATGAAAGAACAAATAATTTATTAGGGAGAAAGAAGAAGGAGAAGAAACACAAACAACAATTCCGCTGAGAAAACGATATAAAATAAATAAATAAAAACAAAAAATTTGATGCGAAAGTTCAGTCAGAAAAATAATATATAAAGTAAGAGGAAATTATAGTTAATAACGTATATACATAGCATATATATATACATATGTATATATATTATATATATATGTACTATATACCAATACAGTGCGTGTAATAACTAGAATCACATAATTCCATCCACTTTTGATATTTTAAATGATAAACATTATATTAACAATATATAAGTATAATGGTAAAAGTATTTATTAATTCATATTAATTGAGAAACTTAGCGCAATGCAATGCATCTTAAGTGTTTGAATGTTGTCTTTACTAAAGTGTCATTCCTACAACAACAGCAACAAAACAAAAACAATAACGAAACATAAGATATATTAAAAAAAAACAATAACAAAAACATAAAACAGTCTTGTGCTTTTGCACATGAGTGCGTAATAAGAAATTGGCCAGTTCTTGAAAAGTTCACTAAAGACACACACACACACACACACATATACCCACACACGAACACACATGTGAACAAATATTTATATATACGTATATATAATGGCACCAAAATCCAAACAATATACGCAAATATATTGTCTTATTGTAGTAGTTGAAAAAGTTACAACAAATTATAATGATATTTACACGTCATGAATAGTTATATTATATTACAAAAAAAAAAACCAAAACGTCGCTTTAACTATATATTCAGAAAAATATATATACATAAATATACCAGTAACAAATATACAATTATATATATATATATATATTTACGAATAATAAACTTGAGAAAAAAACAAAAATGAAAAGCGAAAAAAAAATACAAAACAAAATATTGTACCACAAATCAGTAAGAACCTTTTCTAGAATGTTATGTCTTCCCTTTGAATCAATTAAGTATATACTATATATATGTATATATATGTACGCATATATGTATTAATATATATGTACATATATATACATATAAATAAAAAAGAAACAACATAAGAACCGCAATAAAATAAAATACTAAAACACATTCGAAACAGTCGATTTATCAACACAATTACCGCAAACTGACCAAATGAAAAAAAAATAATAATCCATGTTGTAAAACGGAACTAAAAATTCTTAAAACGAACTTCCTTTAACGCTGGAGGCTCACATTGAAAATAATACTAACTAAGCAACTAACTGTTTTCTATATATTACAAAAAATATAAATAATAAGTAACCTCAAATTAAATTTAAAAATTTCCTAATTCGAATCTGTTTCAATGCATAAAAAGATCAAATCCAAAAAGCAATAAAATGAAAGCCACAAATTTAGCTAAGTAATTACACTATAGTTTGCAGGTAATTCAACTTATGACCTATTAAACCGAAACATTGACATATAGTTAGCATTGTTCCAGCATCTGTTAAAGTTAACATTTCTGTTCGTTTGACCAACAAATAGATGAACAAAACAAAACAAAGCAAAAAACATGAAAATAAATGATAACAAATGAAAACATCTTGAACGAAAATGATAACCAAAGAACCTATCTGAAAATTGTACTTTATATATGAATCATATATGCATACAGAACCTAATATAACTATGGCGTAACAAATTGAAAGTTATATATACATATGTATATCTTAAAAAGCAGACTACTCAGTGCAACAGATAAGACTAGAAATTGATTACCTGAACCTTGAGAACAAAGCTTGAGTTTTCTTTTACTTTACACACGCAAAACACGCAACAAAAATCCAGACACACATATTTGCACACACATATATCGATTAAAGCTAAAACGTAAAATACAATAAAGAAGCAGATCAGTTTAGTTAATAGTTATTCAAGTTTAAAGTGTAATCCAGCTTTTTCTTAAATCCCAAAAACCAAATATTTATTTAATAATCAATTAAAACCTGTTAACACTCGTTCTTAGCAAGCGATTTTTGCATAGTTCATTTGGGTTCCTAAATTGTCTACAAAACGGAAAATAGCAAACATTTACGCTGCTTTATTTTTGTTTTGTTTTTATAGGTCCCTTCTTTGAATGGTTGTGAATTACGTAGCGAATTTTCGTTAACGTTTAGCTAATCAATGCAGACCAATAATCGACTCTCTCCCTATCTCTGGCACTAAATTATACTAAATTGCATCCCAACTCTACTTTTTCAATATTTTTACTGTAGCTACAATAAAGCAAACAAAAAACAAGATAACATCTCGGTGAATCGAATAATACTATTATGCTCTTGCAGATTCATTAAATTGGATTTTACTTACCTATTTTGGGAAAATTTCAACTACTAACTTCAAAGTTTCTTTCAAACATTAATATAATACTAACTGCAAGAGTATAAAAAAATGTTTAAATTATAAAAAACGCAAGCCATAAAGTTAAAAAAAAATTCAAACAAACAAGAAGTAGTAAAAGAAGAAGATGATGAAGAAAAAAGTGTACTCAGCCGTGTGCCCTCCTTCAATATTTTATATTGATATGTTCCATAAAAACAGTAGAAAGTATATATATATAATAAATGTATATATACAAAATGACTTAACATTAGTTGTGGTACGAGTAATAACGATATTTTGTGAGCCCAATGGATACATTCTGACATTGATATGTATACATAATACAACCGTACATAGAAGGCAAACGAGTGTATATTTACAAAAACATGCATATTGTAGTCGTATAGAAAATTCAAACTTTAATATGTCCTAGATTATTTGCTCATTGTTTTAAGCGATCTATGCGAAAACAAACAAACAACAACAACAACTGTACTCATGTACTATTTACTATATATGTAGCTAATTGTGTGTATTTACATATTACAGTTTACAACAACAACGGCAAATTTGTAGTTTGTCTGTAGCATTTTTAAAGTGTTTTCATATTATAAAGTGGCCCAAAAAAAAAAATTTACATACAAGCATGTAACAAAACAAAACAAAACAAAAACAAAAAAAAAAAACTGAGGACAGCAACAACTACAGTGAAAAATGTGTGTTTCTAGAACAAATAAATAACCATTGCAATCAGGTACTGAAATCAAAATTTTAATTATACGAGTATTATAAACCAAAAAAAAAAAAACTGAAATAATTGTATTATTTTTGGCTCTAATTAAGTTTCATTTGAAAAAAAAAAACGAAACAAACAAGTACACAATAATTAATGCAGTTACTTACATGGGATTACAATATGTAATACCCCAACACGATTCCTTCACATTTTCAGAATTATTTGAAAAGATAATAAATACCTAATATACCTAAGAACGATTTGTCAAAGGTATATAACGGATTTGGGTATGTCAAATATTATATAAGATATCTGGCAAATGCAAATTGTATGTGTAATTTTTTAATAGAATTGCGAACGAGAAGCGTGTTTGACGAAATTGTGGTTAGAGCAGTTTTAAGGACATGAAACGATTCATTTTACACACACCGACATGTTTTTTTTATCGTTGTGTGGTGATACGACATGCTTACATTTACATATACATATATACATATACATATACTCTATATATTTTACACTCTATACACTCACACATATACGTACATCATATACATACACACATACATATACCTAATATTTAAAACTAATATGCTAGGTAGCTGCAAACAAAAAAAAAACAACCTTAAAATGAAAAAAAAAAAATGTCCAGACGTTCAACGAAACCAAATGCAATATTTAATTATACAACTACATATATTTTACAATTTATTTATATACATATGTATACATCATAGGTTATGACATATGCTACATCATTTTTGCATAAGCCAATAAATTGTTTGTTACATTTTTGAACATTTTTTCCCTTACCAAGAAGCTCACACAACTAACAAAAAAACCAAAAAAAAAAACAAAAAAACAATTTTAATATTAAAAAAAGAAAAATGAACAAACCAAGTTGCGCCAAAAAATTTATATACACTTATCAAGGTCAAAAGTTGATATATGTAAGCATGAAAACTAACATTTAGTGATTAACATAGTAAGCAAAGACCAAGCAAGAACACAAATTGAATATTGAATAATTTTGAAATAATCATTGACACGCAGATACCGAAAGTAGTAAATGATGGATCGTAGGTACTACGATCAAATAGCCTTATTGAGAGCACACTTATAGAACACCAAAATCAAGCAAAACCAAAAATCCATCTTTAAAACTCAAATATATGGTAATATTATGAGTTTATCCCTTCTTTTTTTTACATTTTTTTTTCAGAATTATCAACAATGTTTTGACAACATTGATAGAGGGCGAAACATTTTTAGAGTAAACACATTTGAAAATAACTTTTTAATGTGAGCATGGAAAAACGTTTAACAGTTTATTATAATACCAACTATTATACAAACATAATACATAATAATAAAAACAATTATGGAAAATATAAAATGCATAACGCTTCCGACAATAAGCTTTGGCCACACTAAAGTATAATAAAAAAAAAGTAAAAAAAATAAACAAAAACTAAGAAAAAATATTTACGTTTTACAAGCAAATTTTTTGCGTTATTAAAAAACCAACAAAAAAACAAAAAACCCAAAAACAAATGTTTATGATACCGAGCAGAAAGTGCGTTTGCCCGATTTAATACATATACATACATATGTAGTTACATGTGCTATTTACTGTACTCATATTTATGGAGTTGTATTAACGAAAAAATAAAACGTAAATTAAATAAAATCAATACAAAACAAATGTATTTTCATGACACGCATTTGAAGCGAACATATCAAAACAAAATTATAGCATAAAATAAAATTTAAAAAAAAATATAAAAAAAAAACCTAATTCAATTGCGGTATCATAGCGAACTCGTGACAACTGACGGTTGATTGTTTAGCTCTAGTATTCAAAAAAAAAAAAAAACAAAACAAAACAAACAATATAATAAAATTAAAACAAAAATTATTAAAACCGTGAGCAACACAATTTGAAGTTCTTGCTTAATATTTAAATGGCATAAAATAGTAGCAAGCAATAGAAATTTTATACATGACTCTATAGAAGTGTCCATGTATGTATTTATACGAATTATGAAAATAAAAAACCAGAAAAAAACCCACACTTATGTATACAAAAGAAATATATACACATATTGCTACAAAAGTACGAAAGTTCTTTAGCTGTTTCATCATTTATTATTGACAAAAATATTTACACGCGCATTTAAATGGCAAATATGGAATGCGCCCAAAATGTGAACAACATGCAATTAAATATATAAAAAAAATATATATATTCTACAGTCGAATCAAAGAAAATTCAAAAAAAGAAAAGAAATAAATAAAAACTGAACCTAAATTAAGCATAAATATTTTTTGCTGTGTCTTAGTCCATGTGTCGTAACGAATTTATTGAACTTAATATATATAAAACTTAAAAACCAAAACAAAATGAAGCATTAACAAAAATTTTACGGTTTTATGTTGTTTTTTAATGTAAGCAAAGCGAACGGATAAAAAAAAAACCAAAAACATAACTGGCAACAATATTTCTACAAAATTAAGCACAAATTTTTTCAACTATGAAATTGCCTTTTACTTGTATTTTATTTTTTACTACTTATTAAAACCAAAAACAAAAAAAAATAATATTTAATGAAAAACTACGCTGAATTCATTTAAATGTTTTGCAAAATTGCGCCTACAAAACTGTGACTAATATAAACTAAATAAAACCAAAAAAGAGGAAAACTCCAATAAAATTATGCAACAAAAAAAGGAAAACAAAAATAAGAAATTAATTTTAAATTAAAACTTGAGGAAAAGCGTAAGGTACAAGTTTTATCTTAGGCCAAGAAAAACATTAGAAACTACATACATATACAAATATACACATACACACAGACACACACACACACACACACACACATACACACACAACATAGTTACAAGTTTAACTAATTGTTGGCATAATAACGGTACATACATTCTACATATGTACGCTGAGCTCCCCCAGGCAAATAGCCAGCAGACACATATACATACACACATAGACATAGACATATACATATATGTGTATATACACAGGTACATATATTGAGGCTATATAGAGGCTATATATACATGTGTATGTGTACATACTTGTAGTAACAGTTTATACATTAGCATTATGCAACATCAACTTTTATTAATATATACATACATATATAAATATATACTCGTATATTTGATGAATGCAAAAACAAAAAAAAAGAAGAAAATTTAAAAAAAAAAAAACAAAAAAAAAAACCAACAGCAATTTACTTATATGAAAATGTTTCTTTCAAATAATTCGCAATTGCAAAAACAAAAACAACCAACTAACTAACAAGAAACGAGCAAGAAAACAAGGAAAATAACAAAAAAAAAATACAATATATATACACTTATTTAAATATTTAATAAAAAACAAAAAAAAAAGATTTATATATACATATATATATATAACTATATATGTACACATATATTTATATATATATCTATATATAAAGTACTTATATATGCATATATACATACCACTACATAGTTTAAATGTTTATTTATTGTATTTGAACAAAATGAATAATTATGAAACCAAATTTAAATAAAAATAATAATAAAAAAACAAATGGTGTTGATTCTTTACTTTTCAACTTGGGCGGAAAATTCTTTAAATATATATATACCTTTCCATTTTTTTAAAGTTCTTTAAGTTCAAATTTCTGCTTACCCATCACAGATATACTTTTAGGAAAATATAATCGCCCTTTAATGCGTAGACCATGTTTATTGCATTGATTAAAAAAAAGTCAACGCTTAAATCGATAATAAAACGGAATCTAAATCCAGAGGCAATTACAGTCAATAACATTTTGAAGTGCTTGATAAGGAATATGACCGATGATCAACTAAAAAATTATATTTATAAACCAAAATTACAAATATTTGAGATCGTAAAATGTTTTATTTTCATTCTAACAATTTGTGTCCTATATTTACTTGGTATTTAACTCTAATTTTGTATATATAAATAATATATATGTAAAAATTTTTCGAAAATTATCTTTCACATGTGTTTCTCCTTAAGTTCTTAAGTTCAAAAACAAATGCTCTAAATTTCAAAGTTCTTACACTTTAATTCTTCTAAATATTTTTTACAAAAATATCATCTTTTTGAAATATATTTTTTATATTATAAAGTCTATTAAAATATTTTTCTGTGTGTTTGAAAATCTAAATTATATAGTTTCTTAAAAATTTAATATCTTTCTTCAAAATTAGAAACATTAGCTATAATCTTTGAAATATCAGCCGACGTAAAATCCCTGTAGTAATTTGTATATTTGAAATCTTAATCATGCTGATCAATGAACTTTAAATTATGGCGCGATTATTTTGATTTACGGCCGTTAATCGGACGCTATCAGGTTGACAAAACGATGGAGTGGAGGTCCGATAAGGATTCGCGTCTGCGGGCTGACTATAAATACCGGGCGTAGGCAGCACAGTGGCCAAGTTGGGAAAACAAAATGAAGTTCATCATCGCGAGTGTTGTGTGCCTGTGCCTTGGCCTGGCCGGCGTTGGCCACGCCCAGCCGCTTTCGCCACCTGCGCCGCTCGGCGCAGAGCTGTACGCCGTGGTGGATGAGATGACGCAGATCGGTGAGAACGCCGCCAAGGCGCTGGCCCATCAGTACGATGAGATCGTCATGGAGCCGCAACATGAGCTCGAGGAGGCCGTCGAACAGTTGGAGGCGCGTCGCGTCGAGAGTCCACAGTGTGTTGCCGTGCAGGATGCACAGATTGACAGCATTCTGGACACCGCTCACGAGGAGATGCACGCGTGCGGCTTGTCGGCCGCCCACGAGTCCGCTGAGATTGTCACCGATGTCAACGAGGCCACCCAGCAGCTGGTCTTTGGCGGCTACGCCCTGGGCCGCACCTACAACAAGTGCCAGAGCTACAAGAACGCCGTGCTCAAGCAGACCTGCATGGCCAAGTTCTTTGTGCAGGGCACCGTCTACTTGGTCAGCGCCCGCGCCTCCATCAAGACGATCCAGCAGAGCACCAACGAGCGCATCCCGACCGTCTTCACCGACGGCAACGCCTGCACCCATGTGGCCTCCGCGAAGGCCGTCTCCGCCCTGGACGCGGTCAACGCTGATATCAATGCCTGCGTATTCCAGGCGCGTCGTCGTTAAGCCCATCTATTTAATAAACCTTGTATATCTGTCACGTGCTTTCGTTTTACTCGTAGTTCTTGAGATAACGCTTTAATAGCTGATATCAGAAATTTTTCAGGATCTGGGTTCATGTCCTCCTATACTCTGTTCACAAAGTAAAATGATTTTGGACTATCCACTGGGAGCGTGGCAGTTCGATAATATCGATGTATCTCCCTCAATTTTAAAGCTAAATTTTTCAGGCAGATTTATGATTAGCTCCCCTTAAAACCGCACAAAAATGGCCCACTGGCCATAGAGGTGGGTAAACCGCCTCTAAATATTGACCCAGAAATGTTGGCCACCACACAAATCACAAAAATCGATATTATTCCAAAACTAGTCAAAATTAAGTTTTTGTATAAAAAACGTATTTATTTATGTGAGCAAAATATGACCATTATTATTATTATTATTACAGTATTGTTTTATTCAATCTTAACTCTATTATTTGTATGACCATATAATCAAAACTTTAGATAATTATATATAAAAATCTTCGAAATTTTCGAAGTATTCTATGTGATTAACTTAAACTTAAGATGAGTTAATTTACGTTGTATTTTGTTGCTAAAAGCTGTAATCCAGGACGAATGCCTTTGCCATCAAATTGATGTGAGTGGGAGTGATTCACACAACTTGAGCTCCCGACGGCAGCCATCAAAAGTATTTGGCGCAATTGTCGTGGGGCCGACATGTTCTTAGATTTATTATTTATAATCCTAAATAAGCGCATTTATAGGCTGGCAAATTTTTAATCAAAATCCAAATACATAATTAATTTGGCCGGCAAGCGGCTTTCGACTCTCGACTCTTGGTCGCCAGAGAGCTTTGAGAGTAGCCTTGGAATGCCTCGCATTTAATTACACACACACACACACACACACACACAACTTACTTAAGTTTGATAATTATTGGACTATGAATGGCTGTGAGTGCCGGCTAGTCATGTTTGGCCAGGCCGCAGGCCTACTGTCGAATTTCGTGTTTGCATTGAACTTAAAACGAAACTGAAACTTAATGCTAAACACAACTGAAACTCGAGCTCGAGCTACAAAAATAAATGCCAGTTAGAACACTCTTATCGCGAGTGTTTGACTAGAAGATGCGCAGCACTCGAGTTTGAAGTGCTCCCCCAAGTACTAAAGTATATTCATTTTGAGTATATTCTAAACAACAGGAGCATATTCAAATGCACCCATATGCGTTCGCATAAGTAGTTAAATATACATATATATTCATAAATTTTTCCACTACATTTTAAATATATTTACTAGTATTATCGTGTATATTATTCTGCGATTATTCTCAAACCAATAATAACTATATTTTTTATATTTTATTAATTTGCACTTTGTAGATGCTTAATTTATATTAAAAATAATTTAATGCGACAAGTTTTCAAGTTCATTTTTCACAATTATTAAATCAAAATATAATTCATTTGTGATCAATAAATTTCCATTTTTATTATTCAATTATCACCGTTGTTGCACTCTCATGACTACAGGGTATGTATATATCGTGCAACGCCTGCTAGAAACGCCTCAAAGTTTCTGCGGCTCCAAATCAAAATCAAAATCAAATCCGGTGGCCATCAGGCATCTTGTCACTGTGTTGCACATTCAATCATCAAGCAATTATTGGTCTGCATGACATATAACATGCAACGAATTTTAAATGCACTATAATTTCAAAGTGTTTTGTTTTTGTGTAGTCATTAAAAATGATGGGGAATTGAAGGATTTTATTTAAATTTATTACATTTATTATTTTATATATGAATATTTTGAATTATATTTTATTAAATTGAGTATAAAAGTTATATTTTATATTAAAACACTTTTATAAACAATGCATGAATTAATATATTGCATTTTGTAGGACCCTTTAAGTGTATACATTTTTTGTATTATAATATTTAATGATTGTTAGTTGTATTAATTGCATTCATTTGTTCACAAAATAATTATTTTGTTGAAATATATAACTATACAAGTTTTGTTTTAGAAATTATATGTTAAAAATTATTTACTGAACTTGATATATTAATTTTAGTCATAAAAAACCAAAAACTACATTTCTATTTTAATAAGTCAATCATATATTAAAAAATTTTAAAATAATTTATATATCGTCTACGAAAAACCTCTTTAAAGTAACAATTCGGAAACCAGTAAGCTCCTTTTTGGATAATTGAAAATTTCAAAACAGTTAAGTTAACTGAACGTTAAAGCTGGTTAAGTAGTGGGCTTTATATATATATACAGTTTTGCCTAATATTAAGTCTGGTTGCACTTTGAGCCAAATGGTGTTTGCGGCACCTTTGCCCTATGTCGCTCAGGTGACAAACAGAACCTGATGGCATAACAAACAAGCTCTTATCTGTGGCAGAGCATTACAGCAGCAGCAGCAACAACAACAAAAGTAGCAGCAACAAAAGTGCGAAACTTACGCGCGCCGTTTTGATCGCTTGTGTGCAACGCAGCGTGGCGCGTTTCAAGGGCGGCTTTAAGACGTTGCAAAAGTGCAGCGGGCGTAGACGAGGCAAGAAACGAACACACACACACAAACACAACGAGACTGGCACGATGGCTGGCCAAGTGTTGCATGACTCGCGTATTGGCCACTTATGGTCAATGTCAAGCCTGTTGCAGTTGCCGTTTTCAAATCAAATGATTTATGCCACAAATGAGAAAACCCTGTTTGGATTGCCTTCAGCTGGGCGCGCAAAGATCAAGCGACAAGTTCAAGCGATGTTCAGCCCCAGAGGTACAAAATCAACAACAACACCAACAGCAACAGCAATAACCATAACCATAAACATAACCATAAAATGAACAAGAACCTGTAGCTGGAAACTGGGAGCTAGATAGAATACATCTAAAAACCAAAACTTCAACAGAACTAGAACCAGTTTGCCATTAAGGCATAGCAACAAACAGCTCAGCGAGAGAGCCGCCCCTCGACCCCTCCCCCTTGTTCCCCCGTTCACCTTGCCAGCCTCAAGCCGACTAAAAGCGACGTCGACGTCGACGTCGACGTCGACGTTGGCGACTCATTGAACTTGTTAGCGATCGCCTTTGTTGTCAGTTATAAACTAAACGCAAGACGAAACGGTTCGTGAATCGAGCTATCGCTTCAAAATCCAGAAAATATATTTGCCATAGATTGTTTCTAAATTTTATTTTATTTTTTTTTAAAATTGTTTCGTGCTTCTTTACCTATTAAAAGTATGACAATTTATGGTCTACTGGTGCAAATAATACTCATCTGCAATTAGAACTCTAAAGTAAAAATTGAAAAAAAAAAAAATACTGCACGGATTCGGAATGGCGCCGCCCAATGAACAGCCGGAGGATGACTTTGTCAACAAGGTGGGTTCGGAGTGTTTTCAGAGTGGGTTCTTTGGGCTCGAATTGCGCAGCCCTCGCAGCACGATTAACGCTGCGCCGTTAATCACAATTTGGCAAAGAGAATCAAATTTTTGGTTCGTGGCTAATTAGCAGCCTTGTCTTGGCACACGGTCAAGGTGTCTAAAAAACAACAACAATTTGTTATTGTTTCTTCTTTTTTCTTTTCGTTGCTTTTTAATAAGAAACATTAACATAATATGATCGATGGCTTGGCTTGGGTCAAACACAAAGGCAATCGTAAATCAGCAAAAGCCGGAAATATTTTGCTTATTTATTTATATTTATTATTTTTTTGTAGCTCTTTCAGTTTCCGTTGAGACATATTTGCTTCAACACGAATGTGTCAAGTGGATTATTGATATTTTAAACAGATATCGATATATATAAATATGCATATATATAGTACATATAGTGTTGACCGCATCGAACGAATTCAAACCCGTTTCTTTACATTTTTTGTTCCTCAAAGTTGCACTTCCTATTGTCTTCTATTTAAATTTACATATGCAGCTATCCAGTTTTTTATCACACTTGCGTTAATTGATCAGCAAGATCAGTACTTTCCAGTACGTACTTATATTTTTATATATATACGTATATTAAAAAAGCTGATATACAAGTGAAGTGGGTTTTATATAAAATATAAACGAGATTACCTGAGCTTAAAATGTCAGCGTTCTGTCATCCGTACATAGGAAATATATCCAATATGTTGATCAGTTAGTTAATTATGCTCTTTTATGCTGAACTAGTCTATACCAGTCGGAATTTGTCTGTTTTTTTTTAAAAGAATAACAACTAATTGGAATATTCAAAATCTGAGCAAAAAAAAAAATTTTATAAAAAATACTTTAGATGTATATATTATAATATATAAAATTAATGGCTTATGTTATTGCTCATAATATGATTCGGTATTCCCCCAAAACTTTAAAAACAATTCAATATTTGACTCTTGCGATTATAGCTGATCACCTTCTTCTTTGTGCTTCCCGGGCGAGATTTCGCGGGGATTTTCAGCATACTTACGTTTAAAGTCGGCAGCCCTGGTATAGTTCAATGAAAAGTTCACTTTTAATTGAATATAGTGATAGAGACTAACACAAAACATGGGATTAGATTTAGCAATAATCCCATTTTCGCCTTTCATAATATTGCCAAAATCCAAATAATTTTACGGCTTTTTATTCACGACGTCTTGATAAATTTTGCTTTTAAATACTTTACTTTATCCATTTCAACTCTCATTTGGACAAAACTCAACTAATTTTTTTATCGCGAAATTACCTTTTTTTTACGGTTTGACTTCTGAATAAATTCTGCATTCAAATTTATATACAACATTTTTGATTAAAATTCGTGATGCTTTAGATAGATTTTCATATACTCCCATTTGGGAATCGGCTTGAAATTTTACACTACCTTAGCTTTCCTTAAACCTCAGCCAATTTTCAGGCCAAATTGTTTTTCGTTCACAATTTGACCTCTTGATAAATTTGGTTACTTGACCAAGATTTTAAAAATTGTTCCATTGCCATAACTTAGTTAAAACTCAGCCAATTTTTAGGCTGAATGGCTTTTTTGCGCGCATTAACCGTAGCAGGAACATGACAGAAATGGCCTGGGCCGTTCCACGATAGAAATGAAAGGATTAGATTTATATCCAAACGCATTAAAGCTGATAATGTGGCACATTTCTGTGCAATATCGTGGTGGCAATGCAATACACAATACAATTGTCAGAAAAATACAAATTTGAAGACAAATACAAATGGTAAAACATAAATTGAAATGTGGTTAACCTATGGCCAGTGCTCCGCTAAGTGCCCCACTAAATGGTGGCCAAATTAAATTGCAATAATTGGTACGTTCGGTGGGCAGCTCATGTGGCTTAAATGAGATTATGGCCACTGCCTAGGCAAGACTAACTAATAATAATGCCATTAATAATAGCAGTTGTTTTATATATTTTTGGAGAATGCAAACGCCAAACGGCAAACTATGAATGCGAGCAAAATAGATACAAAAAGATACACGTATCTGTATCTATACTTGGCTGTCGACTTAGCTCAATTCTGTCTGGCTAATAGCCATTGCGACCAACATTAGACAGCTTATGTGGTGTATCTTGAGAATATCATAGTCGCGTTTGCCTCTTTTGTCTAGGTATCTTTTGTTCGACATCCGTGTCGTTGTATCTGTATCTGTGGCTGTGCCAGTACGCTCTAGTATCTTAATCATTATTGTGCGCAACGTTGCGGAACATGTCAAGAAAATCGCAAGTCACAATTACTTTACAAACGACAGCAGGCCGCACCAGAACTCCAAATTATCTTTGATAGATACAAAATGTTATTTTTCCTTTTTTTCTTGCTTTTTTTTTCTTTTTATTTTGTTCATACATCTTTCGTGCACGAAATACGAAACACAAAGTTCTTATGTCGAGTATGGCAAAGCGACTCTTAAGCCCTTCTTCTTATTTTTGGTCTGCTTCCGCATATTTCGATGAGGCGCCCAAAAATCATTTACAATATACCCAGAAATGCCAACAAAGGCGGCAATTAAAACCAAAGAAATCAAAACAAAAACGGAACAATTAATAGAATAGCAATCGCAAACAAATAAATATAAAATTCAAATAAGAAAATCAAAAATATTAAGAGAGAACAGTTCGGTTTGTCGAAGTTTAAATACTCTTGCAAAGATATGATTGCTGTGAGATATACTATTATGTATTATGTATGCTGAGTTTATATATATAAATTAATATATAGTTTTGGAATGCTATGGAAAGTAGTCTCTCAGCATAGATTGAATCACTTTATTATACAGTTGCAAGGTGGCCAAGGTGCACATTGCTTAACTTAAGAATAAATACATTTTAAAACACCAAATCCCTTAATTTAAGTATATTAAATACCGAAATAAAAAAAAAAAACAGTTTGATTTGACGTATTTCGCTGAGTGTAGACTTGGCTAAAATATAACAAATTTATGTGGTTTCTCTAGCTGAAGATGAAGGGTATTCATATGAAAACAAACCAAAATTATTTCAAATCTTGTTTCGAGCTCTGCGTATGATCACTGATCAGCCATCGGCAACTCCATCGCAAGCGGCAGCTGCGAGTCCAAATCGTGACGTGTTCGCACAACACGTTATTGTTGTTGTTATTTTTGTTGCTGTTGTTGAGTGTCATGGAGGTCAAGTTCAGGGAACACCGCATTGCTAGCGAGTACTTCATTTATTTTTTGTACGATTGTTTGTGTTTACCTTTCGGTTTGTTTGTAATAACACTGAAGTCTGATTTTTATATGGAATAATAAAGCCGGAACTTAATTACGTTGCTAATTAACATTTTCGAACTGAAACTCAAACCAAAAAAAATTAGCGGCGTCATTAGTTGGGTCTGGTGTAACTAAGTTTTGTGTTAATATTTTTTAGTTTATGTCTTAGATCAGACATCAAAAGTAATTCATTAGATTTATACTGTTTTGAATTATATTTCGGATACTTAAACAGTGTTGCCTGTCTGTTTAATCATACAATTTTTTATTGTACGATTAAAAAATATTTTCTTTTCTCGTATATTGAATATAAAAAATAATCAAAAAACATTAATTATAGAATCAGGTATTAGCAGTGCAAATTTCATACTTTAACATTTTAAGAAAATTTCGTTTTGGAATATTTTTAAATTAGGCCTGAATTCTTGATCTTAAATTCAACCATTAATGTTACGCAAATAAAAATTAAATTCTTAAATTAAGAACAAAGTAATCATTACAAAAATTAATTCAAGTAGACTGTTTCATCGATAGAGTACTGTAGTTGAGTATTATATTTAGGAATTTTGGGGTCAGTAGAACGGTTTTAAATTGGGAATTCTGTTCACCGGTTAAAGCAATTGAACCTTGACCAGATTGTGACAACGCTTGTACTTGATTCAAGTACAAAGGTTTAGCTGGTTTCCAGAGTCTTTAATGCCATTGAATTATTAGCTGTGACAACAAAAACAAATAAATTTATAGTCCATTTACGTACACCTCGCGCTCGCATTAAAGATGCATGTACATATAAATTTGTGCTTCTATATATACTTTTTATATCTGTTTTTTATTGAATACGACGTTTTTTGGGTGCCGGGCTTGGGGGCCAGGGCCAAAAACCAAATAAATTAATTTGATTTATGCTAATTAGTTGGTGCGTGCGTTTGTTTTGTTATTGTGTTTTAATATTATTATGTTTTTCATGCTTTTCTGTTAATTACAGATACCTTCAATAATTGGATTCTTGAACTTGGACTAATTGGCAATTGAACTATGGGCCGAGCATAATAAATTAATTAATTAAGGCTGAATATGAGCGGAATTACAAGCCGCGAGAATTATGGACTCGCTACGAGTTTTACTATTAAGGAGCATATTTTCTTCTTCTTTTTTTTTTTGGTAAAATAAATGGAATGATGTAATGTGCAAAACTGATGAAATTGTATTTGATTAATATTTTTGAACTGTAGCGCAGTAACTGTCAATTTGTGGGAGGGAATTTTTAGGCAGCGCCTAAAGGTATGCAATGGGTTTTTGAATTCGTTTCAAGTTCAAGTTCGTGCTTGCAGTCATTTGGCAAATTGGCAATATGGCAAATTTGTTGGCAATTTAATTATCGATAACTGCTGCTATCGACAGTTGCAAGCAAAATGACATTTGTATTACGAATGTATGAACGAAATGTAAAATAGTAAATGTAATGATGAGGGGCAGCACAAACAAATATGTAAAGCCGAGCGACAATCAACATTTTGTTTTTGTCGCTACCCTTAGGCCGGCAAGTGAGTGTGCGGATGTAATTCAACTGCAAAAATAACGACAAGCACAACAACAACAACAACAACAACAACAACTGCAACAGCGAATAAAAAGACGTTAACAGCAGTGCGATCATAAACGAGAAGAGAATACGCAACATCAACCATCAAATCGAATAAGGAAGGCACGATAAACGTGCCAGAAGAAGCATAGCCACAAGTGGAAAAGGATCGCAATAGTTTTGACAGTTGGGACAATTGAGAGTGAGGGAGCTAGGGCGCTTAACAGAAGCAGCAGGAGCAATAGGAGCAGGAGCAGGAGCCGGAGCAGGAGCAGGAGCAGGAGCCGGAGCAGGAGCAGGAGCAGGAGGAGCTGCAGAAGGAAGCAGGATAAACTGTGGCACACGTCGCTGCGGTTGAGAATTGGACACAGTAGTTGAGGAACTCTTTCCAGAGGCGGAGGAAATGTATTCGGCCGTGAAGCCGCTGTCCAAATATCTACAATTCAAATCGATACGCATCTACGATGCCGTCTTCACCATCCACTCCAAGTGCACGGTGGTCATACTGCTGACCTGCTCCCTGCTGCTGTCGGCCCGCCAATATTTCGGCGATCCCATCCAGTGCATCAGCGAGGAGAAGAACATTAACTATGTGCAGTCCTACTGCTGGACAATGGGCACCTACATCATCAAGCTGGACAATTTCAGCGATCGCCAGCTGTGGCCGACGCCGCCGTCAACGCGCGGCGGCCGCGCTCGGGTCAGCCTGCGCCGCCTGGCGGACTACAATGAGGAATATGCGCGCGCCATGTCCATAGCGGAGGGCGTCGGTCCCGAGATCCGCGGCCGGACGCAGCGCGTCTATCTGCGCTACTATCAGTGGGTGATCATATTGCTGCTGTTCCAGTCGTTCGTCTTCTACTTCCCGTCGTGCCTGTGGAAGGTCTGGGAGGGCCAGCGGCTCAAGCAGCTCTGCTCGGAGGTGGGCGAGGCGCTGCTCTCGGAGCAAACGTACAATACGCGACTGCGCCTGCTGGTCAAGTATTTTACGACCGACTACGAGGACATGCACTATTGCTATATGGCCAAATATGTATTCTGCGAGCTGCTCAACTTTCTCATCAGCGTGAGTAGCGCTGCCAATTTACCCAGCCCCTTCCATCGCAGTCACTACATTTTGCAGATATTGAATATACTGGCGCTGGAGGTGTTCCTGAACGGGTTCTGGACAAAGTATATGCACGCTTTGGCCACGATACCGCTGTACGATTGGGATCGCTGGAATCGGATCTCGTCGCGCGTCTTCCCCAAGATAGCCAAGTGCGAGGTGCTCAAATATGGGGCCAGCGGCACGGCCAGCATCATGGATAATCTGTGCATACTACCGCTGAACATACTGAACGAGAAGATCTTCGTGTGCCTGTGGTGCTGGTTCCTGCTAATGGCCTTCATGTCCGGGCTCAATCTGCTCTGTCGCCTGGCCACGATGCTGAGCAGAACCCTGCGGGAGCTGATGATACGCAGCCAGTTGCGATTCATGACCAAGCAGCATGTCCAGCGCGTGTTCAGGGAGCTGACCATCGGCGACTGGTTCCTGCTGATGAAGGTCAGCGTCAATGTCAATCCCATGCTCTTCCGCGACCTCATGGAGGAGCTCTGCGAGGTGCGCACCTCGCCCAGTTCGGCCTCCTCGCTAACGCTGCTCGAGAGCCCCGCCTAGCCGCTTACTCTCTTCAGGCATACCATCGATACCGTTAATTGTCAACCGCCAAACTCGCTGTGCTTAGTGTTTGTATATATATGTGTATATATAGCTATGTGTATATATGTATATATATATATCTTTTATTTACGCCCAACAAATATAGTCCGTTGTATGAGCAAATTTATATATTATATATTTAAACAGACATTCACAAACCCCAAAAGTCGGATATTCAATCAATTTCTATTTAGCTTTGAAAGATCGAATTTTGCTATACAAGAACAAAATAAAATATATATAATTCGTTTAGCTCGTAATTGATAATATTAAGATTTGGCTTACAGGAGATTTAAGTGCAATATCTTTGGTTGGAGAAGGAGAGAAGTATTTGAAGTCTAGAACTAGAATTAATTTTAGACTATTTCTATACTCGTTCATGAAGAGAAGAGAGTATTTTGGGTTTGTGAAATGTCCGTCTTGCTCTCCGTTCCTCTGTCCGTATGAACGTAATTTGTGTCGCCATTATTGAAGCTAGAGACTTGAAATTTGGAATATATACTCCTGTAAGTCCGCCTCAAATATAAAGTTACAATTTTTTCGCTACGCCCACTGGGCATTTAAATACATATATCTCCCAGACAGATTACTGATGACCTCCTCTGAACAACGCACAAAAATGTATCCCCTCAGAATATATGCATATATAAATATTTGTATTTTATGTTGATTAATTAATTAATCGGCACATTAAGGATTCAGATGACTTGTGGACCATTTAATTTATAATATGTTGATATTGCTTGGTTCACGAAAATAATTATAAGCTTCAGCGGTATGGAAATGAATTTAAGCAAGTGAGTGCCCGACTAGGAGATACCCTGACTTCAGTTTCGAGCTGCCTTAATATAGTTTTTGACTTTTTCTCACGCAGCCGCTGCCGGCTAGATCGTTTCAGCTCCCTGTGCTGGTCAAGAATATAGAGCTTATAGGAATGCAGGCGTTTTCTTCTGTCTGTTGCATATACTTGCACAGACCTTTTTTATGCGTCGGTTTCTTAACCCAATTCCTGGGTACAGGGTATACAAAAGCGCAACCCACATTTTGAACTGTCTCGTTTGCATTTGCCATTCATACATGGCAGTGTGCTGGCATAGATACATACACACACACACACACACATTGAAAGTCTTGCGATTGCATTTGAAAAGCACGTGCAAGAGTCGCGCGCGTTTCGCTCGCGTTTCACTCGCGTTTTTCAGCTGCTTCTTAGCCGCTTTTCTTTTGTTGTGTTGCTGTTTAGTTGTTGTTGTCGTTATTTTAATGTGCATTGTTTATAACTAAGTTGCTGCTTTAATTTCGTCATTTATATTTTGTGTGCGCTGTGTACCCCGCCCCCCGCCTGCCCCCAAAAGACGCGCTGCAGTTGTTGCTTTTGTTTTTGCGCTCGTTAACAACGCGACTCGCTTCTTGGCCGCCTGCGTGAAACCGTGGCACACACACACACACACACACACACACATGCAATAAATGTAAATATTATTCAAAAGCCATCGTGTGGTCGTAGCCGTTTTGCGGGGGCCGCTGTTTGAGGGGTGCGACCGTTCTGCCGCCGTCGCCGTCGCCGTCGTCGTCGCCGTCGCTGCCTCTGCCGGCGCTTTTCAGTCAGCCACTTTGCCAGTTTCTTCAGCTTGGGTTACATCTATTTTGTGTGTGTTTGTCTTTTTTTTTTGTTTTTTATTTTTTATTTTAAATTCGGATTTTGGATTTTGTGCGGCTGCCTTTTGGGCCAGTTTTAGTCGGTTAGTCGTGTGTCAACCGGGAAGCCGCCAAGTGGCTCGTCAGCTTTTGTCGCTATCAACGCTGCTTTGATTTTGATTCTGTTTTCGTTACGAAGCGCGCAGCGGTTTAAACATTTCCAGCAGAGCGCGCACAGTGGCATTTAATTAAAACGCGAACGTGACGTGCGCGACAATTGCGAACTGCAAATGCAATTGACAATTGTCAATTGGCAATTGTCACAGCTACCCGTTAACGCAATTGCGCGGATTCTTGAGCGCTGTTGGCCGCATGAGTAAGCCTTGGCTACACTGTGGTCGGCAAACAAAAACAAATCAAGTGCCCAACATTAATTGAAGCCCACACAAATTGAGAGAGAGGTAGAGCGAGGGAGAGCAGTACTCACCCACACACACACACACACACACACACACACACTGGCGCACATACATGACGTAAGGGCACGTTTGCGATAGGCGGCAATAACCGTAGGCATTGATAAACACCCGCAAAGTGTAAAACATTAACGGCACAGTGGGCCACACGCCAATTGTTGGCCAAGAATCTGGCGGAGAAAGCCAATCACTTAAGCCTAAAGCTGCTGCGGCGAAAGCTATTTGTTTTTCTACTTCATCTTCTTTTTTTTTGTCTATTCAATTTTGAAGACCATTGTTAACAAACAAAAAAAATAAATAAATGAAAAATGTTGATTGTGTTTAAGCCGAATTTAACATAACAAACAATACGATGCTTGATTAACAGCACAGAAGAGCTGGGACAAATTTCAACTGGAAATTGGATAAATTTACAAAAATTATGGACATAGTATTATATAATCAACATATACACAATATATATTTTTGTAGAACTCTGACGGTTTGTCTAACAGATCTTTGAAATCAGCCCTATTATAGCGATAAAAAATTAAACCAAGATAGGCCTCGCAAATCAACGAAAAATAAATACCCTTGGATATTTATTGAAAACATTTACCGATGCAATATGTAAACAAAGATTTATAAATGATTGAATATTTTAAATTTCTTAAAGAATACAAATATTGCAGTTTTATTTACAAAATTAATTTATTTAAATTTTTACCTCTGCTATTTTAATGTGTTAAAATATAAAAAATATCAAGACGTTCTCATAATTAAAAACATTAGAAATGTAAAATTAAAAAATGTAATTGTTTTTTACCCAGTATATTTGAACTGAGTTCGTATAATATTTATTTAAATATCTATTTAAATGTCACTTGTCATTTGAGTTGAAACTAAAATTCATAGTCAAATAATTAATAGAATACTTCTCCAAAATCGTTCAATTTTATTCAATTTAATGATGATTTAACCCAGAGCATTTAGTTAGTGCGAGGCAAAATAAATAGATTTTGCACCACTGTGCACCTAGAAGCGCTCTATAACAACAACAATGCTATAAAGCACACGCAAGGCAAAAATCACAAAAAAAAAAGTTAAACACAAAAAGAATTCAACAAAAATAAAAATAAATAAATAGAAAAACAACAACAAGCCAACAACGATTACAACAACGGTGACGTCGGCGTCACAGTCGCAGTCGCTGCCAGTGCCGGCGTCGACTGCGGTTGGCGCCTATGCGGTTGTTAGTTGGTCGTCTGGAACAAGTCCGAACAGTCCGAGTCTGATTCCGTCCACCTCCGCGCCAATGTCCAGCGCCCAGCGGCGATTCTCTCTTTCCCACTTTGTTTTTTTTTTTCGGTTCTTGTTATATTGATTTTGCTGCAAGCGACAGAAACTACCGTTAAAAGTACGCAGCTTATCAGACGTGTGGCGATAAGAATTGTGACTCGCAGTTGGCGTCGTCTTCGCAGTCGCAGTCGCAGCCGCAATCGCAGTTAATGTCTCGAAGGTGTCGCTGTTGTTGTTGGTGCTGGTGTTGGCAAGTTGTCAGCCGAAAACAAAGGCCAAGATATTCAGTTGGCAGCTGCTGCTCATGAGCAAATGAGCGGCAAGAAAATCGCTCGCGTCACGTCGCGCGTTTGTGTTTGTTTTTGAACGTGTGTGTGTGTGGGTGTGTTCTATACGTAATAACGAAAACGATAAAGAAGCAACAGCAGCAGAGCACGAAAGAGAGAAGAGAACACAATCAACATAAACTGCTATGAATTGAGGATCGAAGTCGCGGACTGATCATGGCCGGGGATGCAGACCACAGGAGGGGATATCGCACCATCTTTCGCAGCATTTCACAGGTGTTTGCAGGCGCGAATAGCAAGCACGGCAACAGCTGCAGCAGTGCCCAAAACATTAACAACAACAGCAACAACAGCAACAACAACAACAACAATATCAACAACAGCAGCAATAAAAGCCGCGGCATCAGCAGATCTCCCATTACCGCCGTAAGGCTAACACCCACTCTCGACACCTGTCCCGAGTGCCAGGACGCCAGCAAGGCCATCGATTATAAGCTGAGAGCCAGCTCCATGCACGATCTCAACGGTGCAGACCATACATTTAGACGCCAGACGGTAAGTGCAACAAAATAGTAAAAACCACTTATACATATATGCATTTCCATTTTTCCGTTTTTTTTTTTTGTTATCATATTCTCCTTTTTTTATATTCTAAATTTGAATATAGACACCCAAATTTGGCTAGTTATTATTTTGAGCGGCTGTATATCAATATTTATATGGAAGATCTTCCAACAGCTCTGTGTGAACTCCTTCTTTGGTTATTGAAAGCTGAAGGAGAAATATAGGTTTAGGATAGTATGTATACTCTAAAAATAAACAAGACTTTTTTATTTATATCAAGTACGAGCGTTGTCAAAATCCGGCCAAGGTGGAAATTTCTTAAATTGAGCACAATATTTTTATTTTAGGAACGTTTTTTATAAACGCAAAAAAACATATGTGCTTATTTTAAGTACGAAAGTTCCTGCAAACAATATATTCTACTTAATTCAAGAATTTGATAAAATCATTTTTACAACATTAACAGTTGTTTAAAAATAAAGAATAATTCATATTTAATTAAGGAATATTCTAAAATCTAAATATTCTTGATTAAACTTGAAACTTGAATATTTGTTTCAATGAAAAAATTACTATAAGAACGACCTAAGAACTCCTGTATCTCATATTTCTCATATTTATTACGGTATATATTCTATATTTTCTTTCTAAGTATTTTATATATGTACATAGGTGCAAAACCAAGCTAACTTCAGTTCTAAAAATTCGGCAATTTACATAGAATTGACTTAGGTAGAAATTAATTAACTCTTTTCGAATTAGGTTTTGCTGCGGGAGTGGCCGAGGCCAACATTTTTCAGCTCGATCTCAAAAGGTCACCCAAATACTGTGTGCCAAATTTTGTGGCGGGGGGCGTTCTAGGGGGCGTGGTCGGGATATCAAACTCGCAATTTTTGGGGGAGGTCACAAGGTTACAAAACCAATATACTCTATTCACTTTGTGAACGAGTATATTAAAATGGCTTTAGATGTAATAGCTCTATCGACAAACCAAGCATAATACATTAAAAGTTTAATTTTAGAATTGCAAATGTGGTTTGTGGGTAAATTCACGTAAACAGCCGACATGGTTTTATTCATTATTATAATATATAGTTATTATTATTATGACTGCAAACAAGAATATGTGGATCGGTTCACAGTTCGGAGTAATTTCATTTTAATATTTTAGAAAAATTCAAAAATGCTATACGTTTCTAAGCCGTTTTTAAAATAAATTTAAAAAAAAAAATATTTGGTAAGCTAACTTGTACTTCAGTTTTGGTGAAGTTTGGATTGACTGTGTGAAAGGTTCGATTCTTAGTATAAAATTGGGATTCCGGCTTCGAACCGGTTCGGCGTTAGAACTAACTTATTTATACACTCTCTACTATGCTCTCGGCTAAGATATTCCCACATTCAAATTATTGCCTGGGCATTCAACTCGAGGCTTGGTTCTTTAATTACTTTGATGATTCGCCCACTTGACAGCTCATTTCCCTATTATATGATGTGACATGGATCTAACAAAGAAAAAAAGAAACTCGATTTTTTCTCAAATGACTCAGTTCTGCTACAAATATCCTCATTTAGAATTGTAGAAGAAAAGCGTGTAAAATGCACAGGAACTTTGCGTAATTCCCTTCTTTACATTCTTTACATTCTCTCTCATTGAAAATGTAATTTTTCTCAAGTGATCTCGTTTATTATGCGTATACAAAGATACGAGTTTTTTTATCTTTAGCCGAAAGCTATTGAATTTGATTGTGGCTTGTCTTATCTGCATATTCTTGGGCTTGGGCAGCTGAAGATGATATATAGTCTGTTTCGAGGGACTGTTCAAAATTTCACTGCATGCCTTTCCCGACTCGTTTCCATTGTCTCGCTTTATAAGTCGTGCTGTCGTGTTGTTGTGCTCGACAAATTTGCATAGCCGTCGAGAGAAAGTGAAACCGAAACACGTTTCCGTTTCAATGCGAGGTATTGTTCCCAAAAAAATAAAGTGTTTTCCAAAAGATCTGAATGGGCTCAACACAGCTTAAAAAAAATTTAATTTCAAGCATAACTAAAGTTAACTTTTGCTTTGTGAGATCTCAGAGTTCTTTGTAGAATAGATTGTGAGGCTCTTAAATGAAGGTTTCCAAACAGTGAGATTTCGGGTTTAAAATATAAATAATACAAAATTAATAATAATACAAATAATATTAATATTACTATTTATAAAAATAAATACTCCAAAAATTTATAATCAAGGAATTTAGCAAAAACCGCTCTGTAAATTCTTTTGTAAGTTAATTATATAGTTAATTATAATTAGCTATTCTATTCTATTCTACTCTATTCTATTCTGGTGAAAATGTTTAAATAGATTTTGGGCTAAAACAAAAAGGGATGAATTAATTGTGTTAAGGATTAAAAAGACAAATGAAATTATATGGAAATTAAATCAAATTAGTTTATTTTATAGAATTGTTCTATTGCCTTTTATAGATAATCCCAGCAACCTGAACTAGCTAAATTTATTTATATATTTATATATATATTTTTTGCTGCTGTGAAGCTTAATACTAATTATTTATATTATGTAAACAGTTGTCAACACTATTGCTGGTGTAATATGATAAATGACGTTGGCGTGCAATTAAATCAAATAAATCAACACAATTTCGGAAATGTGTAATAAAACATAAAAAATAAAAAAAAAAAATGAAAAAATAAACGAAAAAAAAAATTGATTGCAAAGAAGCACCCAACCGCACAGTGGGTTGCATTGTGTGCAGTGCCACTTACTGCCAGCCCCCACCCGGCGTCCCCGTCCCCCGTCCCCCGTCCCCCGTCCCCTCCTCTGCCCTCCCGCTGCATTTGTGCTGTGCACTGATGCAACATGAAAATGCATTGCGCATGTTTCGCATTGCGTGTTTCGCTTTGCTGTTGTTGTTGTTGCTGCAACTGTTGATGTTTGTTGTGCTGCTCTTTTTGGTTTGCTGACTTTGGGGCTTGGGGGAGCTTCTGTGTGACTAATCGCGTTTGGCAGTCGACGTGCTGCGCACGCGTTTTGCTCGCGTTTTTTGTCGCCCGCAAGCATTGCAATCGCAAGTGGCAACTGCCGCCGAATCGCACTTGTGTGCCGCAATGGGGCAACGGCGTAAAGTACATAGCGATAGAGTGCATTGCAAATCTAACCAGCACGCATTGCACAGCGCCAACGCCAACGCCAACGCCAACGCCAACGCCAACGTCGACGCCGACGCTAGCGCCAGCTTTATCAGCTGCGCTGCCGGCGCCGCCGTCGACGTTAATGCAATTTGAAAAGTCGTGCGCGTAAAACAATTTTGTCATCAGTTTGCATAGAGCTAGAAAACACACACATGTATTTGTGTGCGTGTGTGTGTACACAGATGCACTCACACACATGTGCATTATGCATTATTTCCATTTCCATTTGGCTTTATTTATGCAGTTCATTTTCTCGCTCTGATTTGCCTGACAACGTTTTGCTGCATTGAAAATTTCTCTTTTTTTTTTTTTAATTTTTATACTCGTTGACAAAACGAAAAGAGTATTTTGGGTTTGTGCAATGTCCGTCTCGTTGTCCGTCCACCTGTCCGTCCGTATGCCCGCATGAAGCTGGAGACTTGAAATATTAAAATAAACCGTTCAATTAAAGACTTTGAAGAAAACGGATTGAAATTCATAAATTTAAGTCTTTTGTTTCTATTATTTTTTCTAATTTTCTTGGCTACATGAATTTTACGACAGCCAATACCTATTGTTTTTTTTAAAACATGCTCTTATTATGTTGTCAACGAGTATTGCGCAGTCGGCAACACCCGACTGCAACTTTTCTACTTGTTCTTTATTTTCTTTGTTAATGCAACACAAGTAGCCGCTTGATTGACACTTGAGTTGCCATTACACACATACAGAACAGTTATGTATGTGTGCGTGTATGTGTATATATATGTATGTTAATCTCGTATTTCTTCAGATTTTTTTCGAAAATAACTTCACAAGCATCACTCTGCAGTTAACAGTAATATTCCCTTGTTCACTTGGATTTATGATTCACATTCTATTTCATAAGATTGCAATTATTTTGAGATTTATATATGTCATATAAATATATACATATACATATGTATATAGCATACCATAATAAAGAAACAATGGTCTTCTGTAGTAACTGATTTAATTTTAGCTAGACTATTAAAGAAAAGAAGAATTAATAAAAATAAAATAATCACTTTATTATGTAAGTGCTTATAAAAATGTGTCAGTATGAGCATTAATCGTAAACTATAAATATGAATTGATCATAAAGTTATAATAAAAACTAGCAACAATGGGTACACCATTTTTTATATATCTTTTATATATGTATATATGTATATATATATATAGATATATATATATTAATAATATAAGAATAATAATAACCTAGAGGACAAACCATGATCAAAATGCCATAAAACACGAAAATCGGTTTAGTTTTGACAAAGTTATGGGAGTTTGAAATATGGGAGCTATGGATCCGAGGGCTTTACATGTCAAAATTTTGGTAAATTTTTACATGATTTTTGACAAAAAATTTGACCCCCTCAGAATCGGGTTTAATGTTGTTTTCTATACTAATTGCGATAACCACAATCGATTAAAAATAGAAATTTGGATTTATAAATTTTGAAAAAAAAAAATTTTCCAAAATGAGTAAGGGGGGAGTACATGATATTTTCGGAAAAAAAATCCAAAAATTTGAAATTTTCATAATCCTAAATTTTTAAATACCAATTCAATATAGAGGACAAACCATGATCAAAATGCCATCAAACACGAAAATCGGTTTAGTTTTGACAAAGTTATGGGAGTTTGAATTATGGGAGCTATGGATCCGAGGGCTTTACATGTCAAAATTTTGGTAAATTTTTACATGATTTTTGACAAAAAATTTGACCCCCTCAGAATCGGGTTTAATGTTGTTTTTTATACTAATTGCGACAACCACAATCGATTAAAAATAGAAATTTGGATTTATAAATTTTAGAAAAAAAAAATTTTCCAAAATGAGTAAGGGGGGAGTACATGATATTTTCGGAAAAAAAATCCAAAAATTTGAGATTTTCATAATCCTAAATTTTTAAATGCCAATTCAATATAGAGGACAAACCATGATCAAAATGCCATCAAACACGAAAATCGGTTTAGTTTTGACAAAGTTATGGACGTTTAAAATATGGGAGCTATGGATCCGAGGGCTTTACATGTCAAAATTTTGGTAAATTTTTACATGATTTTTGACAAAAAATTTGACCCCCTCAGAATCGGTTTTAATGTTGTTTTTTATACTAATTTCGACAACCACAATCGATTAAAAATAGAGATTTGGATTTGTAAATTTTGAAAAAAAAAATTTTTCCAAAATGAGTAAGGGGGGAGTACATGATATTTTCCGAAAAAAAAATCCAAAAATTTAAAATTTTCATAATCCTAAATTTTTAAATGCCAATTCAATATAGAGGACAAACCATGATCAAAATGCCATCAAACACGAAAATCGGTTTAGTTTTGACAAAGTTATGGGCGTTTGAAATATGAGAGCTATTGATCCGAGAGCTTGTCAAAATTTTGGTCAATTTTTAAATGATTTTTGACAGAAAGTTTTATCCACTCCCGCTCCCGCGGAAGTCATTGCGTCTTGTATTATAACTTTTCTTTAATGTACTCTTATTAAAATCAATACATAATTAAAGATAAGTAAATACAATATAAAATGATTGATAATTCCTACACTTCAAAAAATATAGTTTTTTCCAATCAGAAAATACTAATCAAGCTGAGTCGAGTATCTTGACAATTCAATGACTCATTTGTTACATATTTATAATACTTAGCCTTAAAAACTGTTTATACGGAT
This sequence comes from Drosophila sordidula, assembly GCA_035047465.1. Classification (NCBI taxonomy): domain Eukaryota; kingdom Metazoa; phylum Arthropoda; class Insecta; order Diptera; family Drosophilidae; genus Drosophila; species Drosophila sordidula. The sequence continues at coordinate 7,485,008 of JAWNPQ010000136.1, read as the reverse complement.
CTCAATTCCCTTAAGTAGCACAACAAAAATTTACATCTGGTTGACAGCTTCTGCAAAATGATTTTTTATCAGCGGTTGCCAAGAGTAATTTCTTTGACTATATTTCGTTCTGTGCTCGTCGATGACTCATCATTCAATACAAAAAATATATATATTTAAAATAAGAAACTTACATTTATGTTTGTTGCTGTTTCTCTTCGACACATCTTCCCTCTCCCATCAACCATGAACTCCAATCTGCCGTCTTTTATCTGCCGTATCTCGCTGGGGATCTCTGCAGGCTGCTGCTGGTGGTGGTGGTGGTTGTTGTTGTTGCTGCTGCTGTCGCGCTTAATAAAATTCATTAAAAAAGCGAGGCACAACAATAATAATCATATTGCCAAGCGACATTCTTATTGGAGTCTTGCAGCGCAACGCGCGCAATTGAAGAGCAGCGACGTCGACTGCGACTGCGACTGCGACTGCGACTGCGACTGCGACTGAGACGCCGCGTCGCTGTTAACTCATTACAAAAAAACATAACTGGATCTTGGCGTAACTGGGACCCGGGACACCCCTTTTGCTGTACGACCCGCAGAAAAAGCGGAAATTGAAAGTGAAAAAAATTGTTATTTCTTTTAACGTTTGCCTGCCGAATGCGGAATACTCTTTTACGTAGGGCATGTAAAGCGTTTACGGAGAAGCGATAATCAGAGAATTATTAAACGCTAATCAATATTGATAAATCATCCAGATCTCATCCATCAGAAAATGTAAACAATAAAGTAAAGAAAAAGCGATTGTATAAATATTTTATAAGGCTTTTGCAGTAATACAAGTGTTATTAACAGTGTTAATAAATGTAAGAAATAAAATGATCAAATTATGCCGTTATCGATAAGCAAAGATTTTATTCCAAAAAACAATAATCGATTGTATCTTAAACGTAATTCTAAAACTCCGATAAAATAAGAGCATAGCAAAAGCAATGATCGAATTATTGTCCTTTTTTTTATTTTTATAACGTTTTTATATATTCAAGTAAATATATTTACGTTTGTTTTCGAAAATTGTGAAACATGTCCTCTGTTAAAAGTTAAGAATCCCCCTAGGCGGGGCAATTTTTGAAATCATAAACGTCAGACCTGTGGAATTCTGTATGTATGTTTTCTGATCATCATTATCGCATTTGCTTTAAGGTCAGGTGTTATGATATTCATTTCAAATTTGTATTTTAACAAATGAGGTATTTTGGAAATTCTCAATTTTTGAAATTCTCGATTTTTTGAAATTCATTTGAAAATAGTAAACTAAGCTATCCGTAGTAATAAGGAGAGGAAGGTAAATAGCCTAAATAACAAATTATAATAATCAATAAGAGAAGAGAGGAGACGAAAGCAGCAGAAGAGGAACGGCAGACATTGGGCACTGTCCACTGATCGATTGTCACATATATGTATATATATATAAATATATATATATGTATATATATACAACTATATGTATAGGCTAAAAGAGGTCCTTGTTGATTGCAAGCGGTAAGGCAAAGGCTCCACGCAGACCATCCGTACCTTCGGAATAACCCGCACAGCTTCTGCGCCAGCGCGCTCCCCACGGCCCCCATTTCGCCTTAATCCTGTTATTCGCAGACAGCCTCAAGATTCAGCCCTTTGGCATCAACTATCAACAGGGGATGGCATCCACACAAATGCAACAGACGGCGTCCGGACGTGTCCAACCGAAACTCTCGTTGGCAACGGCAACCGAACCGACAACGCCGGTCGCACTGCCCACAATGGCAGTTGAGGCGCCACCGGCGGAGCCCATTTACGGGACTGTCATACCCAATCGCGTCTTTGTGGGCGGCATTAGTCGCGACACCACCGAATCGGATCTGATGGTCGCCTTCAGCGCCTACGGCACCGTTAGGAGTACCAAAATCATCGTCGATCAGGACGGCTTCAACAAGGGCTACGGCTTTGTCACATTCGAGACGGAGGCGGAGGCACAGCGCCTCCAACTGGTCGGCAAGTGTGTCATCCTGCGCAATCGCCGCCTGAACATCGCGCCGGCCTTCAAGAAGCAGCAGTTGCGCCCCAAGCTGCAGCCGATCATTGAGACCAATGGCACCGTCTATTTTACCACACAGCCACCGCCGCCGCCGCCAACAGCCACGACGGTCAACACAATACCCATCGAGCAATACGCAACTGCCAGCTATGCGCCAACTGCCCCAGTGGCGGACTACACGACCGCCCCAGTGCCGGCCATCTATCAGCAGGCGCCCGCCGGCGTGCAATATCAACCGGTCTATCAGTACTACAGTGTACCGGTGAATGTGCCGGCCGTTTGGCCCCAGAACTATTATCAGGATCCGCAGGCGTCGAATTCGCAGACATCGATACCGCAGCAGACGGCCTGGGAGTTCGATGGGGCCAACAACAGCAGCTGGCGTACATCCTAGTCTAATGAAGCCTGCTTACTAGACCTGTAAATATCGATAATTACCCTAACGATTACCTCAGTAATTAATAGTAATTCGAGCTGTAATTGCTGGCAGGGAGGCAGGCATTGAATTATCCAAGTATTTGCACAGTTTTTTTTTGTGTGTTTTTTCCATTGATTGCAATTACTAAAGTAATTACTCCAGTAGTTTCTGATGTATTTGTTTGTGTATTTTGTAATTCAATTGCAATTAGTTCAGTAGTTAGAAATTATCAAGGAAGCTTTGGCAAGCAGACAACATAAATAATTTTTACAATTTAGTAAACAATTTTTATATTTATTAAATTAATTGGTAGTCAATTGAATTACCTTTACTTAAGTAGAAATGTTACATAAATGCTTCAGGCAATTATAAAGGTTCTTACACGAATAATTGTATACAATTGCATCAATGATTTTTTAGTTCTTTAAATACCATTATTTTCTAAGTTGTAAGCTGCAGTTAATTGAAACTAATTAAAAATAATTCCAATTTCAATTACTTGGATATTGGTGTATAGACTTATTACTTCTGATGTTTTATAATTACCAATATTTCTAAGCACAAGTAATTGTAATTAAAATATCTTAAAAATGTAGCTCCAATTCCTTTTCATGTTAGGCAAAACTATTGTTGTTAGTAATTCAAGAAATCTGAAGCTCATCAAATACCATTACTCAGGTAATTCAAGTAATTACAAGTAATTGTACTTACACAAGTAATTGTGAGATTATTGGAATAATTACTGAAGTAATTGTTAAAGGTAATTAAATGAATCGAATAACAAACAAAAACAAAAACAACAAAAAAAAAACATTATAAACGCCTTGCAGCTCTTCAAGCAGTACATAGCAACAACTGGATTTAGAAAAAATGGAAGTAGAAGAAGCAAACAACAAAAGGAGACACAAACCAATGCATGAGATATACACAGCGAACACAGGTTGAGAGATGAGCGACACACAATCAAAGAGACTCCCACATCATAAACAACAGCAGCTGCGCAACTGTGTCGTTAGATATATCAGAATATTGAGGCGCAAATCAGGGGCAGACGTACCCAAACAGATAACAGAAGAAATCGCAAATATTGAAGCAATACACGATAGCGACAAGAGCGTTGCCACCCACACTAAAAACAAATTTCTTTCTATATACATATATATACCCAAACGTCCTTTGGATATGCTCTGAGGCAGTCAGTTAGTGATTTAGTTCAACACAAGCACAAGCGAAATTATCATCATAACACCAGCTAACTTAGCCAACTTTCCCATATCCAATACTATAACTGTCCACCCTGTATCACCCTTGTCCTTTGCTTCAATTGTAGCCCAAATATTCGTAAACGCAACCTCACTCTGACTCGCAAGCAAAACTCATTCGGCTAACAATGTTTCGGCTTCCATATATATACAAAGTTGAAAAGCTCTACAAATTATATACATTAGGCCTCCAAATTTTCAGCGTGATAATTTCTGTGTTAGTGCCATACTTTTTGGTCCCCCTTCCACAAAGAGATCTTATATGCATAAGGTCATTAAAATTGGTTAGGATATGTGTGTGTGCGAATCGAATGTTTAAAAAATTTTAAGTTTTAAAATATTACGGAGCTAAGCTATTTAAAATAAAAATACACAAATCAATAAACATTTTATGGGATGCGACATTTTGTATGACTTTGCTCGGCATACCCTTGCCAACGGCAAGGGCATGGCAACAGCGCGAAGCGAGTAAAGTTATTTTGGATTGCGTGAACTCGATTTATGATCGATTATTCCTATGGTAGTTGCATTATTCCGATGTTGATAACATTTTGCTAACATGGGATCCGACAGTCGCTTCAGCTCAAGAAAATATGTACAGACACTGAGCGAAAATACAAGTTTAAAGGTAGATAGACCAAATTTGACAAAAATATAGACATGCACTTTGTCAAAACTGAACCGATTTTCATGTTCGTCATCATTTGTCTTTTAGTTTGAGTCTGCATTTCAAATTTATTCATTTTTGAAAATAATTGTTTTTGGATTTTTTGATAAAATATCATGTACTCTCCACCCTTACTCATTTTCGAAAAGATTTTTTTTCAAAATTTAGAAATGCAAATCACAATTTGTATAAAAAACAACATTAAAACCGCCATGATTTGTCCTCTGGATTGATTTTGCATTTAAAATATATGCATTATTAAAAATAGATTTTATTTCTAAATTTGTTGTGCATTTTTTTAAAATTTTTCTTTTTTGTTTTTTGTTTTGGATTCCATTACACTGTGAATGGGTATTGTGCTGTCGTCTATACCCGATTGCAACGTTCTTAGTTGCAATGAGTGCCATATTTGCTGACAAAAGCATGGTACTCTCCGCAAGGGTATAGCGTAAAGCTAGCTGTTGCTGTATACATTTGCTTGGGGCGCGGGCGGCGCTTCTGCTGCTGACAGCGGCAACAACATCAGGATAAATGTGTACAGCAACAACAACAAGAACAAGAGCAATACCAGCAGCAGCGGCAACAACAACAATTGCGTTCATTGTGCTTAATTAATTTAGTTCAAAGATCAAGCGGCCGCGATGCCGTCGCGATTCTTCATGTGGTTCGGTTCGTGTGCTCGCAGCTCCCTGCACCCAGTACAGCCCCCTGCCCCCCCCCCCCTCCTCTGCCCCAGCCTCTGCCAGTGGGTATGATGTATGTGTTGCCCCAGGCCGAATCGATGCTGCATGTTGCACGTTGTTGTCATGCAGCTGCATTTAATGTGCAGGTTCTGTTGTTTATTTGTGTAGTGTTCGCAGCGTTCCAGTTATAAATTTCTTCCTCTTCGCTACCGATCTTTGGCTGATGTCCAGATGTTGCCACCGCATGGCTCCCGCACTCGGATCTATTCCGGCGGATTTATGGCAGGGCTTGGCCCTTTCGATCGGCTTTCATCGGGCTTACACGAATTGGCGAATGCTTTTGGTAACGCATGTGTGGGGCAGGTGGTGGCAACAACACACCCAGCCCCCTCTCCCCCCCAACGCCTGGCACTAGCTGCCCTTCCCTCTCTCAGTTGCCGTTGTTGTCCACACCCAAGCGCCCGCAGTTGCGATATGCTTAATTAGGCAACGGGCGTTGAGCATAAAAAGCGTCTTTGTCGCTGCCACACCCACCCCCACCCCCACACACAGACACACACGCAGAGCGACACATGTTGTCCATGTTCATTACACACATTTGGCTTTTGAGTTGTGCCTCCCCATGTGGATCTTGTGCTTACAATGTACAACAAACAAATTCTTTTTTTTTCTCAAATGAATATGAATATAGAATATAGAATATAGAAAAATATAGAATTATAAATAATAAAAACAATATTAAAATATATTCAACTGAAATCTTAATGTTAGCGACAAAATCAACAAATATTGTAATATAATAAAAATGCCAATTGGAGTGTGGCATCGAATTCCAGGCTTGGTCTGGGTTGAAAATTTATTATTTTACATAAGTGTGCAAGTTTTTCATATAATAACGATTATCAAAAAAAAAACTATTAATTATATCTGGATCTCAAAGGTTTATCCACTTGAAAATACATTCGTCTCGCTCTCTTGTCGTTCTCTCTCTTTTTCACCCTCTTTAACCCTCTCTCTCTCTCGTGCTCGTTCCACTTATCTTACTATAATTGTTTCCTATACTCAAATTCAAATTAGCCGTAACTGTTATTTAATATGTTATATTTGTTGTGCTGAATTTGTGTTTTTGTTGTCTGGTGTTTGCAGCGTCCGCGTCCGCTGGGTGACCGGGTCGACGTTTGCGTCAGCGTCAGCGTCGGCGTCGGCGTCGGCGTCGACATCAGCCAGCGTCGGGCCGGGCAGCGGCTGCGACCGCCACCCAAGAAAATACGCTGCGGCATCTTGACTTCAATTTCAGTTGATATTCTGTTAAATTCGCGAACGCGTCGCCTCTCGCAGCTCGACTTAGAGTCCGGCAACGGGACCGGCAGCCGAGATTCTGACTGGAATCGGCGACAATCCAATTTGAATTCAATTTCGCTTTCGTTTTTCGTTGTCTTGGGTCTCTTTTTTTTTCTGGACGCACGTTTTCGAACTATGTGCTTATCAGTGAGAAGCTTAAAACACAAAAATACAAAACAAAAAAAAACTAACATTTTGTTATTGTTGTGCATATTTGAAGAATGAGTTTTTTTTTGTAAGAAATTCTACAATGTGCGCGTTTTCATATCATGCTCAATTGCTGTAAATCGCGCGATATATAGTTGTGCATATAGCTCGATATTCGTATATGGGTATATATATGACTACACTTATTTATATCAATCCCGCTTAGCTGCCTCCCTCGCTGCCTAATGTATTTGTAGATCGGAGAGTTTTAATGTGGAAACCAAGCGAATCACATGAGCGCACACACACACACACACACACACACACACACATACACATAGTGAATTAACATATGTAGATAGCAGAGCCAAGCCTCGTTTTACATGTGAATATGGTGAACATTCGAACACGTATTCATGATGATTCACTGCCATAGGCAATTCAATTGCTTCAATTTCCATGACTGATAGTCGCAAGACTCGCAAGTATCTCCCTAAGCGACGGCCACTTACCAGAACGAGGTCAATTGGAGCGGCTTCTGTTAGATAAGCGATAGTCGCTCTAGGCTCCCAGAGCCCTCACACACACACATATAGATATACATATGTGCACATATTTGGTTCATTTGCCATAAGCCGTTAAGTTGTTGAGCCTTGCAGCTATGGAACACTTTCAACACTAACGGTTCAAGCTGCGCTTGACCCGCCGCCCAAAAGTATGCTATGCCCAAAGCTAAAATACCAGATGAGATCTTGCAATTACCAATTTAATGGCAACACTTTAACATTTTCCATTTATTATGAAGCTCTTAAAATGCCGTAAAGAATTTTATTTCGTTTTTAAATATATATTGATATTTTATTATACTGACGGGAAAGTTTGTACCCATTACATTTGTATACTCGTTCTCGAACTGAAAAGAGTGTATAAATAGATAGATAAATAGACAAAATCCATGTTACCCAAAATTTTAGAGCTACAGTCAATAAACAGGCAGTTTTCTGATTGCCTCCTCTAAAAGCCAATTGAAAAAAACAGCAAAAATCGATATTAAAAAAAAAAATTGTAACTAAGATAGTTTTAAGCTGTTATTATATTGTGAACAGGTATTGCACAGTCGGTTACACCCGACTGCAACTTCTTGCTTAGTTTACATGGTTCCTTGGCTAATTTTGTATGTCCAGGCACGAAATATTTTATGAGTTATGGTACATATACATATATATATTATATTACCCTAGCCTGGGTTTCTAAACAGGAACCAATGATGGAAACAGCGAAATCTACATATTAATGACATTGGGATTCATTGACAGTCTCATATTTAATATATATTTTTTGCCATTCTTTTTCCTTACAATAGACTTTAAACAGGATTTTTGACCAGACTTTAAACAAGTAAATAAGTAGAAAAATAAATTATCCACAGTAACGGGCTTATTTATGGTCTAGGATTATTCTTTATGAATTTATTGGTCGAACAAAGTGACAAATGAATTGGGGGTTTTGCGTGTTCCAGGAATGATATTCGTCTATCTGTGCCCTGTGTTTAGAATGACTCTAAATAATTGTTTCAAGATAGTATTTTTCTGTAAATTATTCAATTTACATGTTAAATGTAATGCCACAACTTTTCTCTCTGTGTGAGGATTGATATCGAACTGATCCCGAGCACGTAACAGGTAGTCGACATTCCAATACAGCCTCGAACTGCGGCACCTGTGACGCGTAGGCGAGGCCGCGAGGCGAGTCGAGTCGAGGGAATCCAGCGGCCGCTTACGCAACGTCAGCGCTAACCAGTTTCTCAGATTCCGACTGCGGCTCCGTTTATCTCAAGGGTCTCCGCGCTGTTGCGCACTGTCGGGGCATTTAATTTGAGTGACGCCCCGGCGGGCCCCTGACCCAGCGTCACATTGGGGGCGACATCTCGACATGCTTTGCTGGCCGTTGGCCGCGGCGGCGTCCGCTCTGAGTCATCGCCAGCACAAGTATGTAATATAAGGCTGATTGAAAAAGTCTCCAGAAGCAACAACAGCTCTTGTTGACATTAACCCTTCAACGCGTGCGTGGGTTAGATAAACGCCTGTATCAACTTTGTGCCGTTTACTTAAGTTCCCGTCAACAGTTACTTTTTATACTCGTTCGCGAAGAGAAAAGAGTATATTGGTATATGAGAGTATATGAATGCAATTTTTTCGGCACTAATTAAGCTAGAGATTTGAAATTTGGAAAAGTGTTAAGATTTGTAGGTTATGCACACTGGGGGCGTGGCAATTCGATATAATCGATTTATCATCCTCAGTTATAAAGTTAGATACTCCACTGAGGTCGTGGCAAATCGATAAAAATTAATATAGCCAGGGTGCGGATAGCCTAATAATAGTAATAATAAAGACCATCATTGGCTGTTTTAAGCAGTTATTATACTACGAACAAGTAGTACTCGTTACGTCGGTTACACCCTTCTTACTTGTTAGACTTTATTTATGGGATGCGAGTACTACCAGATGGCAGGCGTGGTGTGCAAAGAACAATTTTTGCATTAGAAAATTAAAAATGTATGTAAAAAAACAGTCGCTTTTAATGCAAAACTGCGAATTTTTGACTCGCACGCATTCACCGACAAAAGAAAAAATGAAATTCGATTTTGCATTTATTTCATAATTCAAAATTTGTGAGCCTTGCAAGCGATAAGGCATATTTATAAATTATAATTAGATATCAAGCTTTGTTTTTTTAAGGCTGCTTGAGCAGAAAGATATGTATCCATGTTTTTTTTTTGTTGTTTTGTTTGTTTTTATTGCTGGCTTGTACAACATTTTGACCTGCAAAAAATGCGTATCTTTTCCATTTACTCTGCTGTGGCTTGCGTTATCTTGATTGTAAATTTTGTGTAAACAATTGAATGATAATCAAATGTTTGTTAGCGAGGTCGTTTTTTACTTTGTGCGATAGCTTAAGGGTTAAGTGTAGAGAGCGACGACAGCAGCTAAATACACATACATACATATGCATATGTATGTAAGTGCAGAGTGCAGCGTCACGAACACGATCGCTGTCACTGCCAGTGTGTGTGTGTGTGTGTGTGTGTGCGTGTGTAGGGGAGCAAGGGGTAACAACGATATTAGTGCGTGCGCGCATGTGTGCAAGTGAGAGCGAGTGCAAGTGCGAGAGCAAAGGAGAGAGCGGGCCTCTATTTGACAGTTGATTCGCATCAATTAAAAGAGCACAGATAAAGCGGAATGAAAACTAAAACGGTTCTTTTTTTTGCTATAATAAACGATGATGCAGCAATAAAATAATAACAAACAGTGCGATAAGCGCGTGTGCGGGAGACCAAGAAAGATAGAGAGAGGGAGAGAGCGAGAGAGAGAAAGCAAAAGAAATGCTGCAACAAGTCGAAATGAAGAGCAGCGAAATCAGCGACAACAACAACAAGCAGCACATTTCCAATCAGAACGAGCCGACGCAGTCGCAGCTGCGCAGCAAGCGCACTCGTCAGCAGCAGCAGCGGTCGGAGCAGCATATCTATGAGAATCTGCCCGCGTCAGCGACGTCGCAGCAGCTGCGCAAGTACTTTCGCCGCGAGGCGATCTATGAGAATCTGTGCCGCGGCTGCGGCTACGGCGTCTTTGCCGCCCAAGGTCGCTACTGTCACTTCTGCCAGTGCATTGTCAGCGGCAGCGTCGCTGCGGCGCTGCAGCAGCAGCAGCAGCCGCAGCCGCTGGCGTCGCACACGAGCAGCGAGTGCAATATCTATGAGAACATTTGCGAGCTCTGCCGCGGCATCTACAGCGACAGCGAGCAATGCGAGTGTGCCACAAGTGCCACGCCCACAGCGGCGCCAACGCCAGCTGTCGCTGCCTCCGCCTCCGCCTCCGTCTCTGCCGCTGCCGCTGGCAAAGCTGGCAAGCCGCGCTCCCTGCTGGGCTACTCCAAGTCGAGCGCAGCGACGCTGACGCGCTTCTTCAGCTCGCTGAAGCAACTGAATCGCTCCGGTTCGCTGCAGCGGCGCCTGTTCCAGAGGGAGGCCAAGGGGGGCGGCGGCTCCCTGGAGATCATTCACAACGTGGACGAGGTCTTTCGGACGCAGGAAACGTTCGACATGCGCCGCATCTGCGAGCTGAAGCGCCAGCTGCAGTGCAGTCGCAGCGACCAGCATATCTACGGCCGGCTGCGGGCGGAACGGGAGCCGGAGCCGCCGTCGGAGCAGCAGTCGGAGCCGCCGTCGGAAGCACAGTCGGAGCCGGAGCCACACAAGAAGCCGCGGATCGCGCGCGTGCGTCTGTTGCGCCAAGACGAGCAGCCGCCTGGCAGCCAGGCAGCGCTGTCGACGTCGACGTTGACGTCGGTGTCAGCGGCAGCGTCGCTCTATTTAAATGAGAGCATTTGCCAGTGGATGAGCGCGCTGCGAGGCGAGGAGCACAGCTACGAGGACGCCAGCGGCGGAGTGGGCTGCCAGCAGCCCAAGAGCGTGCCGCCGGCCTATGAACGCGAGCGGGAAAGGGAGCGGCAGCAGGAGGCAGAGCTGGTAACGCTGCGACGCAGCGAGTCAGCAGCAGCGGAGGCTGCCGCTGATCAGCCCGCGCTGCAGCAGCGCTTGGTCAACGATTTCAAGCGCAAGCTGCTGGCCAAGAACGAGCAGCGCCAGCAGCGGCGGCAGCAATTCCAATTGGACGCCCAATTGGAAAGCCAGTGCGATCGGCGTCGGCGTCGCTGCGGCATCAACGAGCGCGACGATGCGGCCTTCGTCAGTGAATTTCTCAGCGGTTTGGCGGTCAGCGAGAGTGCAGCGCCAGCGCCAGAGCCAGCACGAGCATTTGAAGTGACAACAACAACAACAACAACAATGACAACAACAACAACGACAACAACAGCAGCGCTACTCGCTGGCCGCCTGACGCTGCGTCAGCTGTGGCAGAGCGCTGCGCTCGCCGCCAGCCTGAATCGCAGCGTCATCTGCTGCTTGGGCTATGACAAATTGCTGAGCGCCTTTTTGCAGCGACAGCGACTGCGCAGCGGCGGCGGCAGCGGCATTGAGCGCTGGCTGCGTCGTTATCGGCGGCTCAGCGAGAGCGCCAACAACAACAGCGGCAGCAGCAGCGGCAGCGCCAGCGCCAGCAGCAGCTGTGGCTGTGAGTCAGCGTCTCGGCAACGTCGACGCAATGGGGCGCCGTTGGCATTGGAGCTGGCAGTTGTGCCAGCGACGCCAGCGAGTGACGACGTTGCGGTCGCGTGGCGTGTTAGCGAGACAAGCGAACCAAGCGAGAGCGCGAGCGCGAGCGCGAGCGAGAGCGTGAACGAGCCTGAGAGCGCGAAACGAACGCGATCGGAGTGCGGCAGCAGCGCCGTTGGCAGCGTTTCGAACAGCGCGCTGATGGCGGCGCCCAAGCAAAGCGGCGACGCCGAGCGGCGCGCCAGCTGCGACGAGGGCGAAAACAATAGCAGTAACAACAGCAGCGACAACAACATAAAGGATTGTGACAATGTCAGCCAACAGCAACAGCAACAACAATCAGCCACACAGGTCAATAGCCATTCCAGGCAAACAGATTTACAGCAAATTACAAATTACAACAAAATTGTAGAAAATAACGAACAACAACAGCAATTTGGGCTCACTGACAGCCGTAATTGAGGCGTAAATTAATACAAATTACAACGTGCGCGCGAGCGAGCAAGATAGCAAGATTGAGAGAGCGAGCGAGCTACAAAGTGAACCAAATTGCATACGAACCGAACCGAACCCAAAAACCACACAAAGAACTCAAAGAAAAACAAAGTAAACGCCTTTTAAAACCGTATTTGTCGTTTTAATATAAATTGATTTAAAAAAGTATATTCAATTGATAAAACAATTTGAAAATAAACAAGTAATATGATCAACAAATTATAAAAACTGATTTTAATAATTAATGAAATAAAATAATTACAAAAATTAATAGAAAAAATGAGATTATACAAAAATCAATACTCTTATAGAAGCGATCTAGTTGACAGTTTAAAATTTGTTAAATTGTAATATTACTAATCGATAATAAATTAAAAAATAATTATAAATGCGATCACAGAAAAATAAAAACATAAAATGTCAAGTATTAATGAGATTATAAAACACATAAAGCATAAATGTGATCATAAAATAAATAAATAATTTAATTATTCATGAGATCATAAGAATAAATTAAAATAAATTAAAAATAGGAAATACGATCAGACAAATAAATCATGCACTTTTATATATAAATTACCATATTATATATATTTGCATTTGAAGAAAATTTGATTTTATAAAATGAGTAAGCTAAAAATAGCTTGAGAATTATTATACATTGTATAATGATGTCAATTACGCTCTAGTTTACTCATCAAAACATATAATGCGAATAAATTAAAAATAAAAAAATAAATACAAATACTATATAACGAGTATTTACGTACTCGTCATGTAACTACATCCAACAATTAAATACTTTTACACATACGGGCTGCAAGATTACGAGGCTATTTTTGATAACGCCAATGATTAAACGTTATGCAAAGGGTTTTTACTAGCTGCTGAAAGTTCTTAATAAACAATAAACATCTTTTATTTAAATAATAAATCCATTTGAAGACTGGCAAAGACATTTCTTGAAGATATTGTTACTTTCTGATTGATACTCAATTTTTAAGTTCAATAACTGGATTTGTGCACTCGTTAAATTTTTTGCAAGAAAAAAACGAGTAATTACTTTGAGTGTCCACATTGTTGTTTAGTGCAATTCTAAAGACAATTTTTTTTTTTTAATTTCTTGTGAACGTTGTATTTGCAAACAGTGAGCCCAAATTGTATTTTCGAGATCTTTAGGAATATAGAGTTCTATAAAAAATCTGTGTCCTCGGAATACGGCTGTGACAACCAAGATTTTTGGTCTCTCTCTTTAACTACTTGTAGAATTGTGTGATTAAAGTGCGTCGTCCGGCGCCTCAGGTGCCGGTGCGTAATCCCAGCACGGCGCTAACGAAGCCCCGGAATGACGAAGGCAACAACAAGAATGAGCTGGAGACGCAACTGAGAGAGGAGGAGCGAGTGGAGGAGAAGGAGGATGGTGAGGAGGAGTCCATTTATCAGACCATATGGCAGTTTAAAACGTTGGAGCCGGTGCCCGACGACAATGATGAAGACTTTGAGATCATCGCAGCGGCCGACGCGCGCAGCGATGATGACGCAGCGGCCGATGGCGACGGCGACGGCGACGGCGACGTCGACGTCGACGAAGCTGAGGCCGAAGCGCTGATGGTGCAGGCAGCAGCAGCATTCGCTGCCGGCGTACGTCACAATCTGACTAAGCAGGCGACGCCATCAACGTCGCCGCTGCCGTCGCCAACGACGTCGATGGATCACGGCGCCTGGGAGACGGACGACGAGTTCATGTTCGCCAAGGCGGACGAGCAGCAGCAGCAGCAGCGCCAGCGGCTGGCCGAGACGCTCAGCGTGGGCAGCACGGTGACCAACAGCACGGCGACGCTGGGCTCCATAAGCAGCGCCGGCGGCGCCAGCAGCGTTGACAGCGGCAGGGAGCCAAGCGCTGCGACTGCGCCGCAGACGCTGACGCATCCGCTGCTGCGCAGCATTTGCATCTTCTACAGCCTCACGGAGCCCCAGAAGCACAGAGCCATCTTCTACGACTATCAGCGCCCCCATTTGCACCAGCGCTTCACGACGCGCGTACGACGCCCGGCGCCGCCGCCCCCAGTAGCAGCGGCGGCAGCAGCGGCTGCAACGGCGGCGTCGATAATGTCGCGCAGCAACGATGACAGCGGCTGCAGCTGCGAGGCGGATGGGGACGATCCGTTGGAGCATATACCGCAGCCACTCAGGGAGGATTGGGCCCTGGCCGTCCTGGCAGCGGCGGCGGTCAGCAAACGCGGCGTCGCCGCCCGCGCCGGCCGCAAGCTGCGCGTTCGCTCCAGCGCCCGTCTGCTGATTCCCACCTCGGTGCTGGCCTGGCGCGAGCAGCTCCAAGATGTCAACTATTGTGAGGACGAGGAAGACATGGTAAGTGCTAAGTGGCAGCCCATTCCACGCTCTCCACCAGCCACTCTTGGCCCCGCCCCCGCCCCCTAGCGCCTTTCCCCCATGCCCGTTTCACGTTTCAATGGGAACCGCAATTGCATTGTTTTTGCTGTGGCCCCATCAATTAAACGCTGCAAATTGCGAGCGCTGTCTACGTGTGTGTGAGAGTGTGTGTGAGAGTGTCTGTAACGGTTGATTCGATTGTTTGTTTGCTTTGACTTTGCGCCGTTCGTTGGGGCGCGCCGGAGCCCCAGCCCGGGTACTTTACAGTTTTGGCGTTTGCATAATATTTTACACACAGCAGCCAACGCCAAAGGGGCGGATGCATTGCAAATTTTCTAAATACCCTTTCCAAGAAACAGCAGCAAATATTTACAGCACTTTGGTTGATAAATAATTCAAAAATAAATTAACATTTATTTTATATAGTTGTGTTTTTATTATTGCTTATGTGCAAATAATTACAATTTAATTGTAATAACAAAAGAATAAAACCATATTCTTGATTATCTGTTGAAAACAGAACTTGAGCGCACGAAAAAAAACCTATATACATATATATCATAAATCAGAAACCGTTTTAATTCTGACTTTTTGTATATATTAGCTTTGGGTTCTATTTCCATTTCTATTTATAGTTTGGATTGAAAAACAAAACTTGAGCCGAATATAAAATAAACTTTAGGCCTTACTTATTTTTAACCTATTAATTGGAAACATCCTTCGGGAATAATATAGGTAATTATTTAATTTTGCAACTATTCGATTGGAATAGTATAATAAAAATATTAAAATTTTTATAAATATTATTTTATTCTGTTTAGTAACACACATTACAAAAAGAAAACATTATTATTTTAATTTAAATATTTATAATGCTATATTTTTATATTTTATATATTGTTTTTAAATATACAGTATAACATAATAATTTTTATAATATGTATATATATGCAATATGCTATATATACATATATGATTGAAATTATATTCTGATTCATTTGTTAACAGTATTTTAAACGTGTATTATATATAATTTTTATTAATATGTTTGCTTTTGATTTTTATGAACATTTTAAATGTTCTTTAAAGGTTTTTTTTGCATGTTTATTTATGTAGTTTCTGTATAAAATTGTTTTCTTTAAAACGCTTTTGCCAGAGCATTCCAAAAAGCGGTTTGCTTAGTTCTTGCTTTCGTGTAGTCGCAATTTTATTGCGCTTTGTTTATATCATATGTTGTTTTTCTTTTCTTTTTTTTTTTTTTTGCTTTTGCATAATGTATTTTTATTTATTTACCTCTCACGTTTTTCTTTTTATTTTATTTGTTGCTGTTGTTGGTATTGTTGCTATTGTATGTGTTGTTTTATTATTTCCCTTTGCATTCGGTGCATTTGCCGCTGCATCAGAAATTCTATGGAATTTGGCAGAGGCCCGAACCCCAAAAAGTTGATTCACATTTCGCGGCGCCCCTCGAGCCCCCAAACGACTGCCACCCCGCCCTCGCTCCCTGCCTCCCTCCGGCAGCGACAATTATTTTTGCATACACAAGTCGCCAAGTTTTTACGTTTTGCCATCAGCTTTTGGGGAACCGGTTTCTGATTTTTATGCTGTCGTTAATTTCCTGCCCCGGCCCGGCCCGGCCCGGCCTCGTCATCGTCAGCGTATTGCTACGCGCATTTATCAGCATTTAATTGGTTAATCATTAGTCAAATATTTTTGTAAACTCGCCGAGTTTCAGCTAAGTTGACTTGAGTTTGTTCTGCTCTCACCTTTTACATACATAATTATAGGTGGGCTGCGCCTCTTGAAAGCCATCCACTGAGCGCCTTTTCCCTCATTTTCATTTATTTATTTTTTCATTTTACGTTGCGTTTGCCTCAACGTTTTATCGCTTAGTCTCTGAAAAAAAAAACGGGGCTTGGATTCCATAAATAAAGGGCCGGATATTGCGAGCAGCGCTTGAAAATCGCTTAAAAAAACTGCTTATCGCATTGCGTAAAATTGAGACATGTTTTTTATGGCTGAACTAATATCACGTACATTACATTGGGTTTCCTCTATATGGTGTTTAGCTCAAAATAATCTCAAGGCCCATCTAATACAGATTAAGCTTCCTAATGGGCACTTGGCATGGTTTGAAGGTTCTTTTTTCTTTGTTATTTGCAAGATTTTTAATAAATATATATATCATTTTTTCTTTTTATATATATGTTTCACTTATTGTATAGCTTATGACAATTAGATAGTAAGTGTTAAAAGGTTTTAATTAGCATCAAGGTTGAAAATTGTTATTTTTCATTTTTTTTTTCAATTGAGAAGAATTTAATAAACCAGGGTTCAAAACAACTAGAACTAGAACTCAATTTTATTATTTATATATATATTTATTATATAATATATCATTTGAAAAAAAAAAATTAATTTATGCTTGAATAACCCAAGCAAAACAAAAAGACCGCAGCTGAAAAATTTGACCGTGACTGAGTATGTTACGAGTACTCATGGCTTGAGTTTAATTCGAACGGATTGTGTTTCGAAATCAACTCATCTACGAATCGAGCTTAGATACAGCTAAGGTTGCCTGCAATACCATTGAGCCGACCGGATGTTTAAGCATTGTTGCATTGACTTTGCCCACACAATGTTAAGTCAACACAAGGCTCGGCACTTGGCAACAATGAATATGTGGCTAATAGACAAATACAGACAATCTCTTGGCTTCTTCCAAATTGCCAGCTGGTGGGGCGCTGCATTGACATTGTGTCCATGAGACCTCTCAAGTTGTAGTGGGGGATTGTCCGCTCGTCCGCTCCTGAGAAGCGATACCTGTAGAAATAGACGTGCAAACAACGCACTCAAAACAAAAGCCCAACGGGTCAAATGCGCCGCCTTTGTTTGGCTTATTGCCTTTTTGTTTTTGCTCGTGAATCATATTGCCAATTCGCGAGCGAGTGCCAAGCGACGGCGAACTCTCGACAGTTACTTACATACACTCAGCGAAAAATGCCGCTCAAAGTGTGCTTGCTATAAAACGTGTATTTAAGTACGGAATAATTATTACAACTATTTGCATATTTAGAGTAAATGCTCTGAATAGGTGTATAATATATTTTTACTGCTTTAAAAAAAAAAAAACAACGATTCTACTTGGCCTGAATATAAAATTCTTGATTCTTTTTTGCGAGTGTTCATATACAGATACAGCTACAGATACATGCGCTGGTATTTATAGATACATGCATAGAGATACAGATACAGGTACACCTGTACATGTGTAGTCGCATGCCGAGGTTGAATCAATTAAATTTTCAAAAGTATAAGTAATAGAATAAATAATAAATAATACAAAAAAAAAACAACAAAAAACTAGAAAGCAAATAAACACAGAAAAACAAAAACATATTATGCAACAATAATATGAACGGCAACGGGCTCTGCCAAATTGCTTGTGCAGCGCATATAAAAATTTCATTTTCGTTTCTGGCCGCGCAAATTCAGCTATAGATACAGATACAGATACAACTGCAGATACAAATACAGATTTAGATACAGCTACAGATACAATTTGGCCCGTATGTAAATTTGCGAGCTGTTCGCCCAAATAAAGCAACAGCTAATGCCGCGCATATTCTAAACATGTCCGAAAGCGCGCTCAGCGGCGGCAGCGCTTAGTAATTACAAAAACAACAAAAACAACAATAACCACGGCAAGCACAATACCACCAACTACGCAATATTTGCGTTTTTGTTTATGCACAAACAAACAAAAGGCAACAACAACAAATTAGGCAAAATAAAATTAGAGTTTAATCTAGCGCTTTTTATACCCTATCTCCACAAGCTGGGCTAAAAGCGGCATACCATTGTGGTGCCAATGTATGCTACGGGCAGATTCATATTTATTAATATAAATTTATAAATATATTATTGCTATTTATTTATAAATCTTTTCCTGAACAGGCCGCTCACATCAGACTATCTACTTTCTATATGTCGGCTATCTGCCTATATGCCTATATGTACGAGTGAATCACCAGAAACTTATAAATCAAATTTTTTTTCTTCGATAAATATCAATTTGTTGTCATGGGTTAAGATTGTTTTAAATTCAATAACGAGCAGAATTAATTACCGTTTTGTTTTTAAAGTTAAAAGAACATTTCGTTTATTTATGAACTTTTAAAATCGAGCGTTAATGTTGCCTAACACAGAACAAAAGAACAAAAGAAAACTTTTCGTAATTAAAAGGTTCTTAAAAAAAGTACAACGTTTCTTAGGCGTATAAAAAACATTCCTAATAGTGTTTTTTAATTTATTTTTCAGGGTACAGGGCATTTTCTAGTCGGGCACTTCCGTTTAGAGCATTTATTAGATTGTTCTTTAAAATTTGCACACCAAAAACAGCGCAGGTCAATCGATTAGAATATTCGAAATGAACGACGAAACCGCTGTTTGAATTATTACCGTTTGTATGCCGTTCCCGACAGCATACCCTGTAAAAAGTTGCGCATATTCACTTCGCCCAATGGGAAATATTCTAGATCAGTAATAACTGGCCGGCCAAACTTTTCTCTCTCTTTAAAATCTCTCTTGTTGAAAATTCGATCGGAATGTTTATTCCATTATTTTTTCATGCTATTATTTCATATAAAGGACACTGTATCTAAACTTAACAAAAGCTTTCGAGTGCATTTAGCATTATTTTGTGAATTGAGTGTGTTGACTATAATTGGGGATTGTTCGGAATTTATGTGTAAGTATACTGTTATCGTTGCTTCGAGTGATTCGTGACAGTTGCTCTATAAAAATGATGTACATATGGCTGGGGCCCAAGCGGAACAGCAGCTGCTTGGCCAAGTTCCTGGAATGCGAAGTCTATTCGTGCCAGGCATATGGCTATAGATCGTAGGTATGCGCACACGTATGTGTGTGTGTGTGTGTACGGGTGGCGCAGACGCCACATCGCCGGGGGCAAGTAATTCAAGCTGTCCGCTGGTGTTTACAGCTGATTTGCCGCTGCGGCACGCATATAGATTTCGTCTCTAGGCAGTTGGCCAGCGCTGTGCGTACCGGCTACAGGTTTTGCTTGTCGGTTTGTTTACGCTCTGGGCCCGGAGAGCGGAGAGACTAAAATGAACAAAAAAAAAAAAAATAAAGAAAAGAAAAAGAAATATCAGAAAATACTTATGAAAAGCGTATTTAATACTGGGCGAACGACGCCTCGCCAGAACTAACGGGCGATAGATACGACGATAAATATAACAAAATCGTGCAATGCTCGAACACTTTTCTACTTTTCGTTATCTTGGGCACATTAACCGTTTGCGTTTGGCGTTGCACGCGTCGCTGTTGCTTTTCCAACAAATCGAATTCAATTTCTTATCAACTTGTGTTTTACGTGTTGTTGTTTTTATTTTTTATTTATTTTTATTTTTTTTTTATAAATTTTTTGTTGTCTTTTCCCCCGTTTTCCGGGGCGTGCAGCGGCGGGTGCGCGCAACGAAGAGATAACAAATGACAGGCAAAGGCAAATCGAAGCGAAGACTAACAACGGTGAGCGTGGCGCGAAAGAAAAGAAAAAATTACAAAAAAAAAATTACAAAAAAAAATAAATAAATGTAAGAACAGAAACGCGAGTAAAACAAAACCAAAATCAAGTATCAAGAAAAATATAGGAAATCACAGCAGCGACATCAGCACGAAAAGCTGCAATTAATTTGAAGCCGTTGCTTAAATTGTATCTCAATCGCATGCCACAACCCCACACCCGCCCGTATCTCATAGTTATTGCATCTTGCAGATGCTGCACATCTCAGATTTCTCAATATTTATGCGCGTGTTGCGTGCCGTGTCCCGTCTTGTGTTGCAGATTGTGCCAGTGACTGATATTCTGCGTGCCCAGCAAATCCAGGAGGACAATGAGGTGCAGCAGACGCAGCAGACGACGATACTGCAGCGCTTCAAGAGCGCCTCCATTGGCAACCTGGTCGACCTGCCCGGCGAGGATGACAAGAAGTCGATTAAGAACCGCATGCGCATGAAATGTAAGTAATGCCACACCAAATTTAATTATAGCCCCTGGCCCGGGGCCACCTAATCGCAACTGGTTGTAGTAGTTGAATGCCCCAATCTAATTACTGGCTCTGAGAATTAATTATAATTAAAAATGCATTGTATACGGCTCTGATTTTTCAAAAGCCAGCAACAACGTTATCGTTTGTGTGCGCTTACACTCAGAGAAAATGAGAGCAATCATTTTTTGCTTCAATTGTTTTCAATTCAAAATTCAAAATCAACAGAATTCATACTTTAATCACGTTTTTTTTGTTGAATAAAGATAATACTCAAAATCAAACTCAAAAATTATAAGAGCTAGTTGATTCCCATATACCCTACACAGATTACTTTTTTTCCTCGAGAATGAGCGTCTATGAGAGTCTTCGACATCATTTTTATACTTTTGGGTTGGGTTGATCAAAATCATATAAACAAATTTTTCTAATAATCCACCTTACAGAATAATTGCAAAGACAATTGCTCTAATGTTCCACTTTTTTTTTTTGCTTCACAAGAATAACAACTAATCTAAGAAAAAAACTGCTTTTAATAATGTTTTTCATAGATCCGATGTTCCCAAATATTATTAGTACTGATAAACGTTATGAATCCATTGAGAACATTTTATTATTTACTTATTTCAAATACAAAAATGCTGGCTTGAATTTTGTTTTTGTTATTAACTTCAATTAACCTCGGAATATTGATGATAATTGATACGAATTCTAAGCCCGCTTATAGTTAAGCTTAGCACAATGTTTTTCTCTGAGTGCATATATATATAGTACATATACGATAATATATTCAATACGCTGCTTTGATTTATTACGTCTGAAGCATTTTTCTAGCCTTAAGTGAGTCAGTTCTGTGGGAATTCGTAGATAATAACGCTAAAAAATCACGCTAAATATTTGCAAAAAATATTGTCTTGGAAGTGGGCGCCCACATGGAGGCCCGCTCTGCGGCAGGGCGCCCCGATGTCTGCGACGTTGGTTAAGGCCAGGTCGGAGTCTTGACCAAACTGGTATTGGCCAGCTAAGCAGCTTGGCCTTTAAAGGCTGCACACGCGCCCACACACACGCACACACACACAGGCATAGAGGCAGCTATGAATGGAATTGGAATTTGAAAATGCGAATGCGAATCATGGAATGCGGCTTGTTTTGGAGACTCGAGGGGGGGGGGATCCAACTCTCTTGCCTCCCCTTGGCCACCAAGTGCCCCGACCCCTCCGCCCTCTCACTCCCGCCTTTACTCATTATTCGCTGTGCCTGTTTTAGTTAATGAAAGTCTCGCTAGTTTCACTTTTTTTGTTTTTTTTTTTTTTTTTGTGCAGGGGAATTACAGTGAGTGCCAAAGTGATTCACTGCGGGGAATCTTGGAAGGTGGGAATTATTTAGCATACGTGGCTGTCGTTGTTGTCGCTGTGAGCTTTGCTATTCCAGTCCGCTTGAGATTCCGCATGCAAAACGCCCGCATGCCCAAACAAGGTATATCGAATGCAAGCGATAAATAATATGTATATAATACTATATACACATAGACGAAACAAACGCAGTCGCAGTCGCAGTCGCAGTAGCCGCCAGTTTGACAGTACAGGTTCAGGTAGCTAACCGAGTTGCTGCTATTATTGTTATTGTGGGTGGTCTGTCTCCGATAAAGCAGAGCACATGTCATGGATAGACGCTTTGCCGAATGTAGGCCAACAACCGAAACGGGCTCTCGATGTGCGCGATTCCATGCTAATTCGGATGACATTGTTTTCCTCTTTCCATGTGCCGCCAACTAACGTTGATGATGACTGATCAACAACTGTTTGATTTACCGATGACCGATGCACGCCGCAGTTGCAGTCAATAGCAATGTGTTCCGACTGTGAGTATATATATATATATACATATTATTGAGCCAATAACTAATACGCCAACATCAATTGCAGCAATCGCTCGCCGAAGAGCGAGAAGAAATCACGCACACGCCGCAGCCAAGTGAACAGCCTCTGCCTGGACGAGCAGTCCAAGTATCCCCTGTTTGGAGCCCGGCTCAACGCGCTGGAGCTGAATATGTCGGATCATCCGTTTGTGCCCCGATTTGTGGTCGACGTGTGCGCCCAGATCGAGCAGCCCGATTGCATCGAACAGGACGGCCTCTATCGGGCCAGTGGCAACAAGCTGCTCGTCGATGAGCTGAAGCGTAAGCTGACGGACCTCTACGATCCGCGCTGGCTCCAGACTGACGACATACACACGCTAACCAGCCTCCACAAGCAATTCTTCCGCGAGCTGCCCGCCCCGCTGATCACCCAGGAGGCCTACGAGCGCCTCGGACGCTGCCTCACCGACGACGCCGCCATCGAGCGGATGCGTCTCACCTTCGACGAGATGCCCGAGCCGAATCGCTCCACGCTCCGCTTCCTGATCAAGCATTTGACCAAGTAAGTGCCCGGCCAAGTGCGAAGTTAACAGAATGCGCTTACATATATATTTGGATATATGTAGGGTTCTTGTTCAGCTATAAAAGTGAGGCAGATATGTCGATTAAATCGATTTGATTTTGATAGCAATGTATTCCAAGCAATACATCGGTTGGAGAATGCTCAAGGTTATTTTAAAATAACTCATAATGCTTGACATGTGGACTCATTGGCTATTGGCTTATTTTCT
Organism: Drosophila sordidula; assembly: GCA_035047465.1. NCBI lineage: Eukaryota > Metazoa > Arthropoda > Insecta > Diptera > Drosophilidae > Drosophila > Drosophila sordidula. The sequence continues at coordinate 7,461,662 of JAWNPQ010000136.1, read as the reverse complement.
TTGCCTTGATTCCTGAAAGAATGTTTAGGCCAAGGTCCGCATTTTCGACTGTTTTCTTTCTAACTATCATAAACCGAAGCTTGAAATATTTTGAAATATTTTTCCTATATTCTTTTCAATATTTCACTTTAAATTCTATTCATCTACATTTGGCAGGCCTTGCCAACATTTGGTAGATTTAATAACGATACCTTTTGCAATAGTATTAAAGGGAAATGAATGTTAAGATTTTACAAATTTACACCACCCAAAAGTCAAAGCTTGCCTTGACAAGTGCACAGCACTTATCGATTAGTAAGAGTAGTTGATATATATCAGTATATAGTTATATGAGCATAATCCAATTAGATTTTCAAAACATAAACACTCGCCTAATTGTTGGTGCGCACTATAATTATAATGGCCAGAGATAATTAAAGATGTCCGTCCACTTTCCATTTCCCTCGCAGCGTTGCGGCGTCGAACAGCTCGAATCGGATGCCTGCCTCCAACCTGGCCATTGTCTGGGGACCCTGTTTGCTGGCTGCGAACGATATCAATTTCGATATTGGACGCATGAATATGCTCGCCAAGGTGCTAATTGAGAACTATGAGCGTATCTTTCGTCCTGCTAATGAGCGACTTGTCTGCTAAGAATGCTAAATATCGGGTACCAGATGGACAAACAATAACAACAGCAGCAGCAGCAGCAGCAGCAGCAACAACGCATTCAATAAAAAACATCACACAAATTTGTGCGCTGCATTGGAAAAGCGCCTTTATTTAATATTTAATACTTTCAAATATTTACTGTAATTATTATTATTATTATTACTATTTCTCTTTTAATGCTTTGATTTACGTTTGCTTTAATTCCCCCCGCCCCTACCTTCCACTCCCAAATTTTTTGTGCTTTATTTAATATTAATTTATTGTTAAACAAAATGTTAAGAACATTTTTTGTAGTCGAATTCAGCAAGCAAGCAAAAATACTTACCAAAAAGACAGTAGGCTAAGTTAATGCTTAAAACAATAGACATATATCTTTAAATATATGTATATATGTACGTTGCTGCAATGTCGTACAGTGAACGCTAAGTACGGCGCACCACAAACATAACACATAAAACTCACACGTTTAGCATATATATATACAAGCGTAGATATATAAATATATATCTTTTTTTTTTTTTTTTTTTTTTTTTTTTGACAATGTTATCAAATACTTAGAGTATACTCTAGGCATTATCTATGCATAATGTTCATTAGCGATCTATCAAAATATATATCATAACTGTCATGTGATAAGATTTTGCCGCCGTAGTGTCTTTTTTATTTGTTTTGTCTACAAAATAATTAGTTATGTAAGAAGCATACATATATACTAAAAACGACTAGTTTTGAGAACATCAGCAAAAGCCAAAATAACAACAAGATTTGCATTAAAATAATAATGTTTGCTATCTCAATAAATCTGACAAGTATTTCATTTAAACTTAATTGCTTTTTTCTGGAATGGCTGAAAATACTGATGATAAAGGTAAGAAGCCATATAAATCATTAAAAACAATTGTTAACGTTTTATCTTTATTATCACATCATTGTAAGAGTAATTTCTGACTTTTAACTTTTTTGAGAAAACTACTTGCACAAATTTGATATACACTTTTCACTTTCTAAGCAGCTTTTGAATAAGAAGTAATAAATAGCAAATAAATAATTTGCATTATTCGCAGTCGTAAATTTAAAAGAAGAAGACTCTAGTCGGGAGCGACCGACCAGAGGATACCCTGAACCCTTTACATACATTTCAACCCCCTTGCATTCATATTTACTTTAACAATTTCAACTGTACACACACACACTCGTATACAAACGCACGCCGCACGCTGTGAACAGCTGCTGCGTTTGGCCCCCACTGTGGAAACTAAATTCGGGAATCACTTCTAAACTATGAGCATGATCTAAATGAGCTTCGAGCTCAGAGCCCAACAAGAGCATTCAAATCTATATACAAACCAAATCGGGTGAATTGATGACCTAAAATAATATATAATATTTAATATAACATACACGAACCTAAGAAGTCAAAGTTCAGCTTACAGCTTTTCTAGACGATCGGCCAGACGGATATGGCAAGATCGACTAGGCTAGTGATGCTGATCGAGATTACATACATTTGTATATACCCTTCTTACCCACTTCCAATGGGGTTAGGGTATAAAAACGTAAAAAAAAAACCCACGCTTTGAAGTGTATGTACAGCGTATCTTCCAGTCGAGCACAAAAATTCTTTATTGTTTAAGAAAATTATTAAAGCCATCCTCAGCAGGCATTCTGGTCGATTGGCAAATAATATTTCTGTGTCATTTTAATGGTATTAAAATGCAAATGGCAAATTGCTAGACAAATAGAAGCAGCAGCAGCAGCGGATGTGGTATTTGGAACTAATAATGCCGGCTGTGCAGTGCAAATAAAGGGCATGTGGGCAGATGCTTGGACCCGGGCCCGAGCCCGAGTCCGGGCAGAGCACTTGTATACTGGCAAGAGAGGCGTGGCAGAAGGGTGTGGACTTGTGATGGACTTGGTTTTGTGTTTAGGTTTTTGGGCATTGGCAAAACCGCAATTTTCAATTTTCCAAGCAAATCATACGTAAACTTTGCGAGCGACTCCGAGACGCGAGGCAGGCAACGGCTAGCCAATGTAATCAGCCGAGCATTTGACATGGCCTTTCATCAGGAACAGGACGTTGTTGGAGGCGCAGGACACATGCACACGCTGGCGACTCCTTGGCGACACTGCGGCTGGGCAAAACTTTTGCTGGCCAATCAGCCAGAGCTGAAGCCAAAGCCTTAGCCAAAGCCAGGGCCACAACGAAAGCCAAAAGCTGAAAGCCAAAGACAGTTCCAATCCCATTCACTGGTTTCAAGTAAATCCAAAATTATAAATTATGCAGCGGAAGTTCCAAGTGAAGACCAAGTGAAGTCAAAGTGGGCGTTGCGAAAAGTGCTTGCAAATTAAAGGGTCAGCCGGGACACAGGCCAAACAAATTTGATCCATTTTGGGTAGACTCCGACAAATAGTTGTGCACAACGGCAATAATATCGAGGATGGACGTGTCCCAAATGCAATTATGAGACCCAAAACAACAGCAAAAACAAAGTCCGCATTTAATTGACAATGCAAATTGAATAAACATTTGCAACTTCTAATCGAATTAGCCGACGAAAAACGGCCATAATATGGGCTGGCTTATGGCACGCTGGCTGGCCCAAGCAGTTGGCCTATAATTCAATTTTTGCTGCTAATGGCGAACCACAAAAGAGTTTTGGCACTTGTGCATCAGCTAAGGATTCGGGTTGTACTTTGAAATTGCCTTTGGTTTTGGGTAAAGGTTTTGTATTTCAGTTGTGAAATTGCCATGCGCTTCATTTGCTTTGACAATACATATATATATATATATGTATATATATAGTATATGTGTGTGTTCAAAGCATTTAGTTATATACCCTGTGTGGAATGGTTAAAAGTATAAATTACTTGAATTTAAGTAATTCAATTTCAGATCTCAACGACTTTAAGAGTAAGAAGCCAAGTTTGGTTTTGCAATTTGTTGCATAAAATATTCGAAATATGCATTTAAACTATTCCAAACATGTTATAAATATTAAAAACGTGCACATAATGTTATCATGTAATGAAGCATCAACGAGATCCAGGGTATCTCCCAACCGAGCGCTTTTGCCCCTTTGGTTTTCTTGACTTCATTTACTTAGTTTCTTTGTTTTGGGTTTTTTGGCAACGCTCAGCAAATAAATTTTGCGTTTTCATTGCGGCCAAGCAGTTCACTGCAGAACGGCAACTGGAGACCGGCCACTGGTTGAGTGGAGCAGGATTACTTCTCACAGGACGAGCTGCCTGACCACTGAAACGTGCCTTAACTTATAAAATATTGCAAGTGCCAGCTGCCAATTGCAGTGCACCACAAGCCCGAAACTCAGTCCTTGGGTGAACCGAAAGCACTCTTCCTGCAGCAGGCCAAATTTTGCACATTGTTGCAATAATCTTAAAAATCCTTAATAGAATAGTAATATTAAACTATTTGAAAACGTCAAAAATTTTAAATAAAAAAAGAGCATAATTTCGTACGTGCAATTAAAATATCCCAGTTCGGAACATTTTTAATTTTATTAGAGCACTCGAAAACGATTTAATACATTTAAAATACAAATTCAAATTATATAATATATATTGAAATATTATAAGTTGAATTATTAAATTGAACAATATATTTTGTTTTAACTTTTTGATTATTTTCTAAACTTTAATTGGCAAAATATATAGATAATAATATATTACATAGACATAATTTTAAAACACTACTTGGCACAAATTCAAGTACAAATTCAATAGTACGACTAGCAATAATAATAATTATAAAATAGGGTATATACTAATTATATAGTTTGTATAAATTGTATATAGTTACGCACAAGCCGCGTTACAATTTCTATGACAGTGTAATGAGAACCTGAACCGAAGGCCCCACGACAGCATCAGCAGCTGGCGGTGGAGCAGCGGATCTCGTAGTTGGCCAAGTGGTTGCCAGGGCGCACTTGACGAGTAGAAGGTGGCGCCACCTGTTGGCGAGGGGTGAGTGGCAGCCGTAGCCGCAGCCGCAGCCGAAGCCGCAGCCGCCGTAGTTTCTTCGTTCGGTCACATGCAGAAGAAGCCGGAGCTTTCGACATTAAGATGCCGGCAATGTGTAATAACTGGCCCAGGGGTCGGGGCTGGGGGCATAGTTGGAGATTGAAGTGGAGCCTGAGAGCCTGGCTGACAGGGCGCTGAGCTAGCAGCAGTCAAGGATGTGACAGCGCTGAGCCCATTTGACACAAGCATAATATAATAAAAACCGCAAACAAGTAATGTCAACCAAGCCTACCGACCACCACCCGGCCCCGCCGAGGCATTGAAGTGGATCAGGCGGATGCCTCAGCATCAACGGCGACTCCAAGGCCGGGGTCCAAGCGGATAACCGCCGAGGAGGCGTGGGAGCACGGAGAGAATGCCTGTGAAGTGATGTCGCCTGTCGCTTTGTCTGTTTAGTCGGGGCCGGCCGTGGCCCGGGCCTGGGCGTTATCCTTTTGGCGTGATTAAGCCACAAGTGCGTGACATTTTAATGCGACATTTATGCCCAAGACAAGAGATTATTATTGAAAATGCGCCACTGCAGTCGCGTGACAACAACAACGACAACAACAACGTAAATAATAACAATGATAATAACATCAGCAAGGATAACAACAGCAATAGCAACATCCTGAGTTGCTTAACACCAGCCTCGCAGCTTATTTATTTATTTTCTCATTTGACACCTAAGTGACACATTGTGTTTGACGCCCCGAGAAATGCGGCGGATGGGGGCAAAGGGCGAGCGAAAAGGGAACGGGAATGGAAACCGTGACAGTGACAGTGGCAGGACATGGCTCTAATTTTAGCACATGCTCAAGTCAGGATGTTATTGCTACAGACTCGTGCTCAAGGCCAATATCAGTTTTCAGAAGTTAACCGAAATATAAAAGAGTAAAAGCGTTATTAATGGAAAAGCTTAATGCATGAAGGAAATTGCAAACGCCCTTTGGCCATGGTTTCAATTAAATTGTTCCAACAATTTTAACGGCAATGCAGGTCTGAAATTAATTAATTAATCAATCAATTGGCTGTATGGGTGATATGCATATTTGTTTAAATTTTATTAATTAATTTTCGTAATTAACTTATATTGAAATGAAAATATTGCCTGCTTTTACAGACTCAATAGTCACGTAACGGAAACTGTTGTTACAAGGCGTTTTTATTTAAATGAGGAATATTTGGTTATGAATTTTACCTATGGATAAACGGTCGATTATGAAATTAAAAATGATTCGTATTTAATTTAAGAATATTTTAGAACGAAATTCGCCTGATATTTAAAAAGCAGAACGGTTCGAATTTTTTGTATTAAAGAAAGTTACCATCTAAAGGGTATTTAATATCCGACACTTAAAAAACCCAGTTGTGTCTTTTCTTTTTACGTGTGGATGCAAAATGCAGACTTAATTAAATTCTTTAGAAATGCTTTCGCTTTTGTTTGCTTTCCTCTGGCTCCACTTTGTTATCTTATTACAATCAGGTTTTGAGCTAAAATCACAAATCGCAGCTCGCCAACATATGAAAGCCCTGGAATGCGGTTAACTTGGCTCCACCGGGCCGGCCACCATGTTAATGCCCCGCTTTGGCCGCTGTGCGCAGCCCCCACCTGGTCTCTGAATTAAAATCGAAATCATAACATGTCAACACATTCAAATTTCTGTAATGTAGGAAAACCAACCAAAAATAATAAAAGTCGGGTGGAGGGCAAACAGAGCTAAAAATGCAAATGCAAATGAACGGAGCGACGGATCCGTATCCGGGCGAACAGGTGTGTCAGGTGGTGCTGCCAGTACACCAAAAAGCGATGCAAGGAAATTCTGTGTGTGTGCAAATATGTATTTATATGGGCATGCGTATGTGTGTGTGTGTGTGTGCCACTGTCTGTTTGTTGGGGGTATAAAAACGTAATAACAAAGTTGGCGCGCTGCTTTTATTGCCTTTTGGCTGCGTTTGGACTAGTGGCTGTGCCGACAGTAAAATCTATTTGCACACATACCAAGCCAGGGCACACACACACACACACACACACACACACAGGCACAGGCACAGAGAGTAGAATGTTTACAAACAAAATGCCAATGGACACAGATGCCATGGAGTGTTGTCATATCAATGCTAAAGTTGCCGCATGACGCCGAGAAATATGCAACGCCGCAGAGGTGGCGGTTGTGGCAGGCGCGGTGCGAGGGAGGAGGAGATGCAGCATGGGGAATACTAACCGCTTGCTGGAGACTGTGACTGTTGACTTCTTGCCACTGCATAGCTGCATTGTCCCTTTCGCGTTTTCATTTCAAATTCAAATGCTGTTTGCATAAAAAACGAGGCGAAGACGTCACGTGCCCCAAAAATGATTATGAGTGACGGCGCGAGGCGCTGTCACTGAGTTGGCCAATAAGTCGACAACACGGCCAAGTGACAATAACAACAAAACGGCCAGCGGCCAAGTCGTTGGCCGCCAGAGGGCGTTGCATGGTCGCGAGCCAAATCGCAAATGAACTAAAATCGCAAAATTGCCAAAGATGCCACGTTTGGACAGCAACAGCTGTCGCTGTGAGACCTGGCAACAGTTATGTACCGATTCTGTGTGTGTGTGTCTGTGTGTGTGTGTGTGTGTGTCTACCCACCGTCCTGCACGACATGTACATGTGTGTGGCCGTGTCTGTGTTTGGTTGAATGGATTGTTTACTTTGATTACAAAAATATGGCAAATGTTTGCACGTCTGATGTGTCACAGTGTGTGTGTGTGTGTGTTTAAGTGTGAGTGTGTGAACCCGCCAGAGATGCGCCAACAACGTGATTTAATTGACGCCAATCAGAAATCTAAATGGATCGGTTGAGGCAGTTATAATACTTATATAAACTCCCCAACAAAAAATCGAATTTTTTTTACTGAAATCAACAAGAAGCGCAATTTTCTTTTAAGCTATAGACTTGAATCTTGAAATATATACTCGTGCTTACCCGCGTCAGATGAAGTGTTATTTGTTGGCGAAAATCTTTATATCTCCCACAGTGCTAAAGTTAAAAGCATCAAATTTTTGACAGACAGAGATTAAAATTGACAAAAATTTTGACATAAAGCTCTCGAATCAATTGCGGCTTGGTTTCAAACTCGCAAAACTTAGTCAACACTAAGCCGATTTTTATGTTTCATGGCATTTTGCTCATGATTTGTCCTCCACATTTAAAATATATGCACTATTGCCAATAAATTTTTGTTAAATTCTTATGCTTAGCAAATTCTTTTTCCATTTATTTTTTTAATCGAAGGGGTAAAATTTATTGTCATGCCAAAATTTACAAAAATTTGACAATAGAAAAAATAAACTAAAAATAGTAAAAAAAACTAAAAATAAAAAATTAATCAAAAATAAAAAAATTATCTCTGATAGGTGTAATATAAATGTGTTTCATGCATTTTGATCTCAGCTGTCTTCGCTATTATATTAATCAATAAGGATCAGTAGTCGATCACATGATAAAACTCACATGCACATCTCTCATGCAACAGTTGGAATGGCAGCCCCAATTGAACACGGGGTAAGTTTGGGGTACGCGGGGCACAGAAAAAAACAGCTTGATGCCGCGCCCTTGTAAAATCCATTGCAAAAATCTGCTGTCATACATTTGACTTAAGTTTTTGTTTTTATTTTTAGCGCAGTCGCCATGGGGGGAACTCCCAATTGGACCGTTGTTTGAGTTTTTACTGTTGTTGGGCAGGTACCCGCTAAAACAATGGGACGAAGTGGAATTCAGCTGAAATTTAATTTTGAATAGCGAATGGAATGCTTTATGTCTTATTCGAATATTGTTCAGAATATTGAAGAATCGTTGACAATAGACTGAGATGAATAGGATGGTGTTCGAAAACTGAATTAAACGAGTTTCAGAAGAGAAATACGAACAGAGCAGATCACAGATCACAACTGATGCAGCTCTTAGGTTATATTAAAATAGTTTCTTAATTTTCTCAATTTTAAAAATTTAACAGAAAATGAGCAGAAGCTACAAATATATTCCATCAAATAATATATATAAAGAAAAAATGAATATTCGTAAAATTTGTAAAAAAAACAATAAAATGTTAAAGCAGAAAAAAATTAGATATTTGTAAAGATAAGCCTATGCTGACAGCGATTTGCCTCACGAACTGAAATCGATAAATTTTTGCGAGAAATGAAAACCTTTACGTTGACTTTGAATATTTAAACCAGTTGTAGTTGAATTCAGGACATGGCCAATGGCCAAAATCATTTATCACACGCTCATCGCCTGTTCACATCATACTCACTGTCTGCCCAGCTAGCCTCCCCACCTCCCCCGTCTCTCCTCGCTTGTGAATCGCATTGACCCGAATATTTGGATTTCATTGAATGTGTGCGCTGGCAAAACTAATTTCCAAATAAAACAAGCGAGCATTCTGATGTGGCGAGTGCATGATTAACAGATACCCTAAAAATAGGCATGTTATTTATCTGAAAGGCTCGAATATAAGTTTATCCATGAGTATTCACAGATATCCCAAAAAGCTGAATAAATATATATTGATATATGTATATAAATTATTACTATTATCTTTACTGAGCATTTAAATTATATGCGCTGTAGGGTCGGCTAATATAACTTTGTGCCTGTTGCAAGCATAAACATAATTTGCATATACCCTCTTTGTCCATTTAATGGGTACACGGTATGCAAAAAATGAAGACTGAAATAACATTTTTATTAGCTTCTCTTTGTGTGGCAGAAATCCAACTGATTCAAACACAGCATGGCAATAGACAGGCTCACAAAATCGAAATACATAGTTTTACACTCTAGATCCGCCCACCCCGCCCCACCCAATCTTATTTTCGTGTGTATATTTATTTTTTTGCGAATTTTTTGACGATGCCATGGCCACTGCCAGGATGTGCCCAGGACGTCGCCATTATGGCAGCTATTTGTTTGCACACGCTTTCGGCCCGGCCATCGGATAGGGGGGCGTATGCGCTATGCTCGTATAATTATTCTCGCGCTCAGCGGTCTGCCCAGTAAGGACCACATGTCGCTCATGATTAATTGAAAGACTCTCTCAACTGTTTCGGTTTGTTTGTCCTTTGTTTTTTGGGCGCTGCCTTATTGCCGTTGCCATAGCCCTGGCCCATGGCGTTTTGATAAATTGTCGCCTGCCTTCAAATTTAAACAAATTTCTACGATTGTCGAGCGGTTTGCATGGCGAATGTCAACAAGAGCACCAGCGACAACTGCTGGACAGGATTAGCATATGGAGCACCAGAGCAATGACCCTATATATTCAAATCTTTTTTGCCAAGTGGCGCAAATATTTATTTAAAGTATTAACACTTTATTTGAATTATAATAGTTTGAAATGTTCGCGGAAATAGTTTAAACAAGAGTAAGTGCCTTAGTTGCTTAAAGTTACAGAAAAACTTAAAGCATATCGACGTCTATAAATGGATAGAATTGTGTCGTATACTTAATATTCGTATACTTAATATTAAGAGCTCCATAAATGTTGGTGGCTTTTTTCTTATAGTTTTTATTTTCATTCCCAGATTGCTAATGAATGACTTTTAAATGCAAAGTGTATTTTGTTGTTGCTCTTTTTATGTATATATGACAAATGAACACATTATTTTATTGATTAGTGTTTTTTTGTACCTTGCAAAAAAACTGTTGTCGAATGATTTATTTGATTTCCCATAAATAAAAAACATTAAAACCCGTAAAGTATACATATAAATGAATTTCTTTTTTTTTTTGTTCACTTTCCCTTCCACAAAAAGCAATTTTATTAGTTTATTCGAGAATAATTTCTAAAGTATGTTGGTTCTACTTTCTGACATTCCTTATGTGTAGTGAAAACATGACACATTTAGATATTTGGGTAGGGTACTTGGGCCCTGGGTCGAGGTCGACCAGTGTTGTTCAGTCGTTTTTCAATTTTTTGTTAGATACGAAATGTTGATCAAATGCTTTTATCAGCTTTCGGCTGCGTCTGGCTCTGGTTCAATACTCATTACCAGTGTGTCGAACATGCCAAGCATGTCGCAGATAAGATGCCACTTCAGTAGGAAACGCTATCAGTTGGCAGCCACGCCAGCACCACAGCACCACCAGCACCACCAGCACTGTGCGTCAGTGCCAACATGTCCGAACACAAGATCACAGTGGATGAGCAGCGGGGCGAGCTGGTGCAAATGTTCGGCTCGACGGTGAGGAAGCGGGACGAGCTGCATGTGTTCCTGTCTGGGGGCCGGCCCAGTGTGTACCGCTTGTCGCCGCGGCGCCTGCTACTGATCCTGCTGATCAGCGGCACCGCCCTCACTGTGCTCTACGCCTACTGGGACGTCATGCTGCTGACCACCATGGGCGCGGTGGGCGGTCTGAGCCAACAGGTGTCGAGCGAGCAGCTGGCTGTGAAGCTGGAGAGAGAGGTGCGTGTGCTCTGCTGGGTGCTGACCACGCCCAAGTACCACAAATCGCGGGCGGTGCACATACAACGTACGTGGGGCAAGAGGTGCAACAAGATCTATTTCATGACCTCGGAGCCGGACGATGAGCTCGAGACAATTGTGCTCACGAAGCCGGACAAGTACGAGGTGCTCTGGGGCAAGACAAAGGAGGCGTTCACCTACATCTACGAGAACAAACTGGACGAGGCGGACTGGTTCATGAAGGCCGACGATGACACGTAGGTGAACGGGTGAAATGATCCAGTGTGGCAGATGTAGAAATATGAACAGTCCACTATTTCAGACCACTTTTCTCAATCTCAGCGAGATATTTACAATTTTTAATATAACTCATTTTGTACATTTTACGCAGATCAAATTACTTCAAGACTATCGAGAACTTTCCTCTTCTTGTGCTCGGAGTTAGGAAATTTCGACCTGCAAACAGAGTAACTAACGTTCGACTTCAATTTCTTAATATGTCTTAAATTTTTTAATATGAATCATTTTTTTGTTTTGTATCCATTTTTGTTCGGTATTCATTACAAGAATTTTGGTACTTGAAATTAGCTTAAAACGTTCTCAATGAAAATACAAGATTTTCCATTTTAGGGCAAATACTCAAAGTTTTATCCTTAAGAATTTTTGGTTCTTAAATAAGAATTTTACTCTCAAGTTGAGGATTGTCATACCCTATTGACAGGCCAGGTCACAGGTCAGCCTCAACTTTTTAACTAATTTCATGTATTTTTTCGCCAGATATGTATTCGTGGAGAATCTGCGGCACATGCTCTACCCCTATTCCCCGGACATGCCGATTCACTTTGGGTTCAACTACAAGATGTTCAACAGTCAGGCAAAGAATGCAGTAAGTGGCAACTAGATCTGACGCATACCTACATATATATATATATCTATATCTACATTTATATCTATCTTCTTCTCTGCCTCCCACTTCCGCTCAGTCGTACATGTCGGGGGGCAGCGGCTATGTGCTCAGCCGTGAGGCGCTGCGTTTGTTTGTGCACGGCCTGAACGACAGCAGCAAGTGCCGCCAGGAGGACGATCACGCCGAGGATGTGGAGGCGGGCGCGTGCCTCTATAATTTGGGCGTGCCCGCGGGCGACTCCCGCGACACAAGGTTGCGCAATCGCTTCTTCCCGATGGCGCCCTATTCGCAGCTGCTCTCCAAGTACTATGGCATGGACTTCTGGCTTTTCAAGTACGCCTTCTACAATCTGCGGCCGGTGAGTGCATCCACAGGGCTGACTTTAGTCGCCCACTGTAACGGTTTCTTCACCTTCAGTGCATGGACTGCCTGTCCGACTATCCGGTGGCCTTTCACTATGTAGCGCCCGATGAGCTCTATGTTTACGATTTTCTCAACTATAAATTTGATATTTTTGGACGCACTCCGGTGGACGAGCGTTTGCCGGAGAAGATTGCACCCGGCCAGCTTTATATACCTCTATCGGACAATAGGTAGTATCAGGTCCGTTAATCTCAGCTGCTTGCAATGGTTTTTTTTTTCTTTTTTTTTCTTGAATTACACTTGCGTACTATTTTTATTGACTTTGCTGAACTTACAGAATATAATTTGCACTTGTGATTATTATTATTTTTGATTTATTTTTATTTTATCACTTTTATTATTAATTATAGTTATTTAAAAAAAAGAGAAAAACAATCTTTATTATGATTGTTAGCCCAAGGCAGTGACCTTTTAACTGTCTACTTGTCAAATTTGCCGAAAAATTGCCGGATTAAAAATTTGCAATGCCCCCTAATTAATATATATTCCAATTGTGAACTCTCCGCCTTAATAGCGCGGCAAAAATGTAAAGAGAGTATAAAAGCTGCCTGTATTTTCAAACATTTTGAATATTCTGTTTATAAATTTGCTTGACTAAATGGTGACCTTATGCCGACGATGATTTTTTAATTGGCTCAAATGCCTTTTAAAAATATTGCACAAATTCTGAAAACTCCTTTAATCCGTAATTTCTTTTGTACCACAACAGGGATAAAAAAAAAAAAAAATTAAAAATGCAAAATTCGTTGGCTCATGGCAAAATGGTGCTTGGTAAAAGATTGGCAACGCGGTCTATGGCCGAGAAAAGATCCGCACAATCTGGCCGGCAGTGTTGAACAACGACACACTGGACGGGAGTCCATTAGGCAGTGGGTCAGTGCAATGGTCATTGGACGCTCTCATTAAGCTGTGGATGCAGCAACGAGCTGTTGTCCAGGTAACAACACCAATAAGAACAACAAAAGCTGGAACAATTGCCATCAAATGAAGTTAAGGAAGGCAACTATTCCGACGATGATGATGTTGATGATGATGATGTTGCCCAAAGCACAAAGCCCACAGCTCAAATCAGTCAGCATATGGTTGAGTGAGGGACAGAGAGAGAGAGAGAGAGAGAGAGAGAGAGAGCGGGCGAGGGAGTGTGTGAGTGAGGCCGTCATTTGAAATTGCAAATTATGTTTTTGGCCATGGCCAAAAAGGAGCGACGACAGTCGACAATCAACGCTGCTGCCAGTTACCAGTTGAAGGAATTGTGGGCGCTGGACGATGAACGATGGGCGATGAACGATGGTTGTGCCAAGTTGGGTTGCTCGTTGATGGCTGCTGCAGCATCAAGAGCTGCTGCTGCTGCTGTTGTTGCTGCTGCTGCTGCTGCTGCTGCTGTGGTTGTGGCGACTGTCTGCGCTGGCAGTTGAGTTCTAATTATGCAAACTACCTGCTGTTACTCAATTAATCTTGATTACGTTTGTGTTATCCAAATATAATTATGTTGGTATTAATTACATTGGCCAAAAGCGGCAACCAGCACTCCACACCCGTTGGCCGGCATGGGCCTAGGCAGCGGCTACTGTTGCTCATGTTGCTGCCAATTTGTGCAGCGGAAATTGTCTGTTGCCAGTGTGTGTGTGTGTGTGTGTGCGCGCGCGCGTGTGTCTGCGTGAGACCCGTTGGCCTGGCACTAATAATAGCAACAATGCTCTGGCCCGTATATCCGCGCCAACATTCCGATTGCGCCCATTCCGGCCAGTCAACGCATTAGTCCAAAGTGTTTGGCATTAGAACGCCAACAGTGCGAGCTCATCATAATCAATGGCAGCATTTCACGTGACTTTGACTCGCTCCTAATTAGGCGCCGAGCCAAGTCGGGCCAAGGCAAGCCAGCCAAGTGGCTAAGCAGCGGAGCGGCGGCCTAAACACCTTCAGCAATTTGGCCAACTTGTGCTGTCCTATTAACCTTAATGCAGCGCCTGTCGGTTTTTATTGGTCATGACAAAAAAAGTTTCAGTTTTAGCTGAACTATCGTTTATATATGTATATATGTAAATAATATAATCAATATATAAGTTCAGGGAACGTATTTTTCATCAAATTTTCGCTAAGATTTTTCCACCCATTTTCCGTTAAACATTTGTTCTACCCAGGTATTTTTAATAAATCGTTGAAACTGAATTTAATGGCAATTTGTAGTTTTTTTTAGGATTGTTCTTCGAATAAAAACAAGTGATATTTACTACACTTTCCGATGCATTCATATTTGAATATGAATTTGAAACCGCATCAAGCTACTCTACATTTATTTAATGCTATTGTTATTATTTATAGTTATGTTATAATTTATATTTTTAAAATTATTTCTATTTCATTTAGTTTGAATGCTCATATTTAAAACAGTCTTCAGTGGTTGCAGAACAAAAGTAGACAGTTTATGTTTCTAGCCAAAATGTGAATGAAAATTGTTAATTAAAAAAGTGTTCGTTTAAAATTGATGCTTTGTCAGCACCTTGCTTGGCATTCAATGATTTCGGGCTTTTCTTTTCGATGCTAAAGAAAATCATAAAAATGATTCCAACAAAATGGCAGCTGGCGTGGGGGTCATTGAACCAGAAACTGTGCCACACAGCTGTGGAGTCATGGCGGCGGAGTGGAAAGGGGCAAAGAGGCAGCGGAAGAGGGAAGGGAGAGCTGCATAAATGAGAATTGCTGTCGCATGTGTCATTTTGTCTCCTAATCGTTCTAGCGTCAATGCAGGCGATTTATTTGATTTGCTTTGAGCGTGTGTTAGTAAGTGTCGGTGTGTGTTTGTGTGTGTTGAAAAAACTCCCTGCCAGGGTGTAGGTGACTCAGGGCCACACAAATCATTTTCAGTTTGTACAATTTTTATGTCAACTTGTGTTTTTTTTTCCGCTTTTTTTCTTGCCCCAACCCGTGCTGGCTGTGCCACTTTTGTTTAGCCGGCTCACACACACACACACACACTTTCAAAGCCGCGCTACTCCATAGAAACTCACACACACACACACACAAGTACTCCCAATCTCACACGGCACACTTGCATTGCTGTTGCTCGGCTGCACTTCCGGCCTTTCGGCTGCATCGCCATTGACTGTTCAACCATGCAGCTGCACACACATAGACATAGTCTCCACACACACGCCCAGACACACTCGCACAACACATACTCACACACACGAACAGTATCAGGTTCGCCGGCATATCCGGGCTGTGTGCCAGGCATTGGACATTGCCGTTACCGGCAGACGCCAACATTGCACAGTGGCTTGCAGCCAGTGGACATAGGGCGAACTCTAGGCACGAATGATAACCTCAACTTATTTTAAATAAAGCAATAAATTATCATTTTACACGATAGACATGTTTCCAACAAAGAATTCGCGTACAAAATGATTTGGGCTATATGAAGAAGGATTAGATTGGTTCCACATCTAAACAAGCAAGAACGTTGCAGTCGGGCGTAAACGGCCGCGTAATACTCGTTCACAGTACATAGTAGCAATTATTGTTATGTTAGAAAATATAGCACTTTTCGGCTCGATCTGAAGAGGACCCCACCCGACTATAGTTCTTAAATTATGGGAGATATAGATTTCCGCTTTTTGCAGGGACGGGAGTGGGGGTTTACTGATCTTTAAAGGGCTGACCAGCCTTTAAACCCTTTAAAATTTTAACCTTTTATATTATATATATATATATATATATATATTTTTTAATTTATTAAATATATTATAAGAAATAAAAAGAATTGCCTTAATATAACAAAAAGAAAAACTAATATAAATAAACGCATATGTTCGCGTAAGACTCCAATGTCATTGTTATTGGTTGAATTATTTTGTTCATCAGCTTGGAAAATTATTTTTATATTATTTTAAGTAATTCGTAGAACATACAAAACAATCAATAAAAAGAATTCGTAGAGTATTTAATATAATGTTCAATATTTATATTTATAAATTATTATATTATTATAATATATTTTTCTTGAGTCTGCAATTTTTAATCCGATTTTGGGACACTGTGCGGCATTGTTGTTGCCCTCTCTGGGCTGTCAGCTTTTTCAGCTTCAAGCCATTGAAAAGTTCTCAGTTGCAACTGCAAATTATGTTGCCTGGTGTGCTGATTGTTGTTGTCGTTGTTGTTGCTGTTGTTGTGATTGTTGTTGCTGGCAGTGCCTGATAATGGCACACAATGTTTATTTACTTGCTTTAACATTTTTGCTGCTGTTGTTGTTGTTGTTGCTGCTGCTGCTGTTGCTGTTGCTGCTGTTCATTTTACTTTATTTTTCATTGCCTCTTTGGCGCCGGCACCATCTACCATCCACGGCGTGTTGCATGCAACATGCTGACAATGAGACACTTGAGCATTTGGCGCCTGATTGCATGCTACACTCTGACAGTGGCCAGTGTGCGACAGAGATGGCATCACATTATGTGTTGTGCCCATCTCGTTCGCACGCAATGTTTGTCTGCTTTTTTGACTTTGACTTAACTTATTTGTTGTCTCTGTGACTCCCACTGCACGAGTGTGTGTATTTAAGCTCATACACAGACACACACACACACACACACACACACGCTTGAGGTGTCCGGCAGTGTTGTCGCGTCGCTGCCGCTGCTTCTGCTGCTGCCGGCGTCGCTGCCTGCGCTGTAAAGTGTCGTGCTGGATTTGCGTAATTTATGCTCTATTTGCTTTTCGGCTTCATTTCACTTTTTGCTGCTGCTACTTTTTGCAAAGTATTTTGAGTCTTACACCTCCCCCTAGATTGGTGTGCGTATGTGTGTGAGTGTACGTTTTACAGTAGTTTCCATTGGTCGCCTTTTGCAGGCCAACAACGACCTGGAGATTACCTACGATTGCGATTTCGAACGATTGCCAACAGAATAAATGTGAAGAATGTGAATATAAAACTATCTCTTAAAATTTCGAACATATACAAATATTTATTTTTTGAAGAAAGCAATACAATTTTTCGATCTGCTTCTGGTTCATATGAACTGATGAACTGAGTTCGCGCCTGAACGGACAAATACGCTCGACTGTTGGCGAAATGTTGCGCACTAAAATTCCAACTCGAGTTTCAGCTTTAGCTCCAGCTCCAGCTCCAGCACCAGCTCCATTACACAGCTCAGTTTCAGTTGTTGTTGTTGCCGGCTTTGTTTGCTGCATTATTTTTATAACATTGCTCAATATGAGAACTCAATAAATTTGCCTTACTTTGGCGGCTGTGTGAGCCATTTCAACAGGCGATTAGTTGCCGGGAGCCAGGAGCCGGGAGACGGGAGCCGGGAGCCGGGAGCCACAGCGATGGCCAAAGCCAAAGCCAAAGCCCTTGTCCTGGCCAGGTCGTCTCTGCCGGCGGCAGCTCTTGTGCAACAGTTGAGCGCCCGGGGGCAAATTGAATGGCCGGCAGTGGCACACGTGAGCCGAGCCTGTTGCCTGGGCCAGGACTTGGCCGGTGCCTGTGCCGGTGGCTGCTGGCTGGCCCTGTGCCTGGGCCTCGGCCTGGACTTGGGCGGCGCTCTAATAGGTTTTACATAACACACACGTCGCAAATAAATCTAAATGCAAGAGAGCAGCGGCAGCGGCAGCGGCAGCGACGGAGGCAGCGCCGCTGGCAGGAAACTTCATGAAAAATCCTTTGGCAAATAAAATTTACATAGACCGCACACCGATACACACACACACACGCACACACACTTGGACGTTTTCCTGTGAATTTATTTGAAAATTTATTGAGTTTTCGTGTTAACCATGCATAATTAAGTTTTGCCAGCCGACGAGCGGCAACAGACGGGGATGAAGGAGAAGGGGGGGGGGGGAGGAAGTGCAGGCCACATGGACTAGAATCTATTGGCCTACGGCATAAGCCGAAAAGTTTTTGCGCTTAAATACCCTATGCCCACAGGGCCACTGCGGATATGCTACGTAAGTTATTCTAAATAAAAGATAAGCAATTGTGAGCTATCATTCAATTATTTTGTTGTTGCGAATTTCCAAAAAGGACATTCACACTGGTTGAAACACTCGAACAGTAGCATTTGAGAACCCAACAGAATTCTTTATGAACTGCGATTAAATATTTAAATATTATTTTTTTCCAACTTGGCTATGAATTCTAAAATAAAGACATTAATAAAAGCTTTTAGAGGAATTTATCTAATTAAGAAGCTTGTAAACGGCTAGGAACTAAAATAAAAAATGTATGCTATTTTTAATTGTATAACAATGCGAATAGCTTGAGCAATAACAATAGAACCAAAAATCGAATTAGTAATATTAAGTAATCAATTACAATTCAATATGTATTTTCTAAATTAATAAACTATTTATTGTTATATTAAAAAAACACATTTGAATCTGAATCGACGGTATAAATATGTGATTTTATTTTCAATGTTCAGTTCAGTCAAGTAACTTTTGTGAGCAAAGGGTATTGGTATGTCTGATACGCCCACATTCTGACCAGTGTGTGCAGGGTATGTTATGCGTGTTCAGTTGCCGCTAGGGTTGTATACTTTTCGGGGGCGTTAAAGACAGGCTTTGGCTTTATTTACGATCCAAGCGCATGAGTCTCAAGCAGGCCAAATCCTTCGACAAATTCTCGTACTTTCGTTCTTTTTTGAAAGGATTGAAGGAACGGGTGGGCTGGATGGGGGGCTTACTCCTCGACAGTATTGGTTTAACACTGAAAATGTTATTTATGCGTCGCAGGCGCTGAACGTTATGGGAAATCAAGTTATTTGACTGCTGCTCGAATTATTATTCCTGATTGCATTTATTTGCTTTATTTTTCGCACGGAACTTCATCTATAATGCAAGCAACTTGCCAGACAACGCGGCGCCCGGCGCTCCGACTCCGACTCCGACTCCGATTCCGACTCCGGCCAAGCTTAAGGTCCTGCTCCCGCTCCGACTCCAGGCTCCCTTTGCGTTGTCTTCCATGTTGTCGCCCAACGCGCCTCGTCGCCGCTCATGTCTCGTGTGCCCTTTTTGCTGCTTAAGTGAAATGCATAAAAATCAAATAATTTTCCTGCTTTTCATTTGCTTTACTTTACTTCCCCCACCCCAAACCGCTCCACCATAGCTGTCCCTGACTGCTGACTGCTCCCTTTCTTTCGTTTTATTTTATTTTTTTAAATATATAAATATATACTTTCAAGACGGCTGCCGCTTGCCGTCTCCGGCTTGCCCCCCGCTTCCCTCTGGCTGCTGGAAACTGGCAGCCAGCATTCGAAATGTTAAAAGTAATTTCCTCGACTATAGTTGATAGCCACCGCGCCGGCAGCTGCTTGCTGCTTGCTTCCAGCGCCCTGCTCCCTGCTGGTGCTCCTCCTGCTCTATGCCTCAATTCTTGGTCCTCTGGCGCCGTCTCTTGGTGCAGCCTTAAACTATGCAACACATTTCCCAAGTAGCTTACGAGCTTGCACCAGTTGCGTCAAGGTAATGGAACGTCATAAGGTTGCATACCCATGCTTATTCCCAGATCCCCACCTATTACCCTTGCCCCACCCCAGCCCCTGCCCCTGCCCCTGCCCCTGCCCTAGCCCTAGCCATGCAGCTAGTTCTAGTCGGAGTCAAGTATTGCACTTTGTGGCATTATTCTTATGGAAAGTGCACATCAAGCTTCATTAAACATTATTTCAGCATCATAATCATAGCCAAGAGTTTCTATTTGCTGCGTCTAACTATATACTCATTATACTCTGTACCCGAAGAGGTCAAAAGGGGTATATTGGATATACGTAAATTCTACTGGCCCGGCTATATCTAATTCAGTTCGAGTCAAGGTTTATATTTATAGAAATCAAACCAACAACAGTTCTGATTTACTTGGACTACTCAACCTTTCTAAATATTTTCCACAGCTGATTAGAGCAGAGCATCGTGCAGTCGCGCATTTCTTCATTAATCCTGCTTTCTGTCAAAAAGATGTGTACACATATAATCAAGAGCAAAATGTATGTTAAATTATTTGGCATCAAGTTGAAAATTGTGCTTTAGTATCGAACATTTGCAATCCAATTCAGAGTCACCGTCGCCGTCACAGTCAGTCACAGTCACAGTCACGGTCACCTTCTCATTGTATAAGTGAGGCTGACAATGTTGAAATAAGTTCAATGGAACAATAAAACATTATCTTGCGATTGACAGTTCCATTAGGTTCCATTGGCTTATTTAGTGACATTTGTTTTGTTAGTTTTCATTTTCATTTTCTTGTCGCCATTCTTGTTTTTCTGTGTTTCCTCTTCATCTAATGCTCTTAAGTCATTTCGCCGCAGTCAATACAGACATTCACAGAATATTCAATTTATTGTTTATTTCTTCTGTCGGACGACAACAATGAAGGTCAGACCGAGTTGTTGACATTTAATAGGAATTCCCATTGATTTTCTGGCCTTGTTAATGTGGCACAATAAATAATTAGATACAATGGCCATCGAAACACAAACAACTATTAGCCCAAATTGTTTCGGAATAATATAAAAAAAAACCATTTCAATGACCAGCAAAAGTATATTGAAGAAACGACTGAATAACAATGTAAAAGTTTGAGAACAAGATATACATATAAATATATATCCTATAAATGCATGTGTATTAAATTCCAGATGTGTTCAGTCGAGATGTGGGCATCGATCCTTGTCGTTGTACAACTATTTGAGATGTATGATGATCCCCTCGCCACAAGTAAAATGTGTTCAGAATTGAGCCGATCTATCGACCAAAAGCACTTAATTAGAGAGTCCTTTGAACCGCCTACCCACCTACCTGTAGTCAATTGCAGGCTGGTTGGCTTATTTCCATATGGGAGTATATCATAAATAATATATATTTGAATTCCATGTGCACGTGAATATGGAATAAATAGTATATTTATTTATGATTGGTTTATGTCTTGCGTATCTGCAAACACGAAAATTGATTACCTAAACGAAAGCCCGAAGGACTCGCCGACTTACATAGTGTATTCGAGGAACATTCGAAGAGGCATAGAATTGAGTCATCAGCATATCAGTCGGCAAGAAAAATCTGAATGATCTGGTTCAAGTGAGGTTAGATTTCAGTTGAAAAGGTGCGTTACTTACAACACGAGTAATCCGGATAGCAACCTACAGATTGGGGTTATTTCAATTTCTAATTATATTTGGATTTCTAATTCTCGCTTACCTGTAACAATTGGCCAATAGTTTCTGTGCGTTAACGTGCGTGTGTGTGTGTGTGTGTGTGTAAATGTGTTTAAGTGTGTGCGTGTGTGTAGATTAAAGTATCAGCATTTGAAATTACATTTTTTCAAATTTTATTTTTTTATTCTTGTGTGTTTCATTTTAAAAATTTTGTACGGTTTATTTTTCCAGAATTTTGCTGTGTTGTATTGAGAACCACGTCTCGAGTAATACTGAATTATGGGAAAGCAGTTTGTATACTTATATGTATATTTCAAGCATCGACTACTTGGATACTAAAGAATAGAAAACGGAGTTATTTGAACTAAGTTTAATTATGATTTGTATACCCTGAACCCATTGAAGATGAGTATAATGGTCTTGTGCAAATGTGATATAAAGTATATACATATATTCTTGATGAGAAGTGGGCTATAATTAAAAACGGCGTTCTTAAATATATTTTAATTACTTTTAATACTCATACCCATTGTAAGAATTTCTTTAGAAATTTTGGGATTAAGAAAGTTACTTAAGATGTTTATAACCAAGTTAAGAAATTTTAAGAACGCGTATTTGTTATTTGCCTGCTAATAATACTCACAAGTTTTGGGGTAACTCAGTCAAGTTCCCGACGAGTTCAGTTCCTTTCGGCAGCTGAAGAGCTCATCAGGAGCCATTTCGACTAGTGCACCTACAGTTAGTAGCTGCTACTTGCGGTAACTGTTATTAGTCCTTGGTACCGCTAATGGTGTACTTCAACTGAAATTCGCAAAGCCTTTGCCACTCACTTGCCCCGCCCCGCCCTTTGTTCTGCTTCTATTCAAGTCAAAGTCAAATGCTAGACGGCATTTAAAACTATGCGAGCGCTTTGAGGCGCACGCTTCGTATGCGCAATGTCAAGTGCCTCGATTTACATTCCTTTTATGTTTGCCTTTTTTGCGGGGCTTTGGGCGAATTGTAAGGGGGGCGCCGTATAATTTGTGGCATTTGGCTCGGTTTGTCATACGGCGAATCGAAATGTTATTTATATGCCGTACGTGTGCGCCCGCCGAGCACAAGCTGATGAGGACAAATGCGACAACGTCGACGACGTGCACGGCTTATCGCTGGGCGTGGCAGCTCTCCGCCTCTTTCTCTCAGACTCCTCCTGCTCGGCTTGGGTGTAAGATTCTTGGGTGTCTACAAATTGAACGCTGCCAGCACCTCCGTCAAGGTGACCAACTGCTATCGCGAGTGGTAATTGAGATAGAGCAATTTGTACGAGCTACTTAAGAGCTCAAAGCACTCATGAATACAACCATTGCAATTTGCCTCAACACATTCATCCATTGTTTCAAGCCAGCGATTTAATACACACGACTGCTTCCGGGCTCAGTGCAAGCAGCTGATCTTAAGCCCGAGCTGACTGGCAGTCAACTGATAAGCCCAACAACAGCCTGCATGAGTCTCTGGCATCTTCTTAGCACTGGAATTAGGTGTTGGGCAAGCCGACATGGGAATGCACTAGCGTTCCAGCTGAAGATCGAAGGGGCTCCTCAGTTGGCAACGCGCGAGAGTCGAGCGACATGAACATATGAATATTTATATTAATATGAGTACGGCTGTTAATATACATATGCAAATGGAAATGAACATGAATTCAAGTATGAATATTTAACTGAAAATGCATATGAGTACAAGTATTAATATAAATATGAAAATTAATAAGTATAAATCTGTGAACACGCAAATAGGCATAAAAATGCATTTGAATATGAATACGAATATATAGAAATATAATATATTTAAATATGAGTATAAGTTATATATAAGTATCTGAAAATGAATTTGAGTATGAGTATTATTTATTTAAATATGAAAATTAATAAGACAAACACTAGAGAAATGCATTTCAATATGAATATAAATACAAATAAATAAAAATATTTATGAAAATTTTGAATCTAATTTTGAATACAATGTTGAACATAAAGACAACACATATGAACATAAAGATAAGAAAATGCTTATGAACATGAACGTAAATATGAACAAGAATATGAATATGGAGATGTGGAAAGCAGATGATCCCATTTTACAGTGTCTGTCGGCGGTAACTTGTCACACTGGCAAACTCGCGTTGTAAAGCTCATCAAATAGTTAAAATACTCACGACACGTTGGCAAGAGCTTAGCACTATGTAGGTTTCTGTTTACGCACCTGTGCCTGCCGGGCGGTCCGGGGGGGGGTGGGGTGGGGTGGGGTGGGGTGGGGTGGAGTGTCTTTGGCTTGGCAGCCTGCAAGCCTGTTGATTAGAGCTTCCACTTGCCACATTGTGCTGCAGTTCCGTGCAACCGCACCCGACTGCCCCGCTTGCTGCATGCAATAAAAATGCGTAGTTATTGATGCAAAACTTACCTGCAACGGCAGCAACCTCGATGTGGCTTTGTTCACGACACCAGCGGCAGCAACAGCAGCAGCAATCACCATTGACAACCTACAGCAGCAGCACAAGGCCAACAATGACATCCACACCTGCCGCTCACGTTTGCAGTTCATTTTTTAGTTGTCGCGGCTTTTAGCCAAGTTTTTAGTTGGTAATGAGACCGCAGCGGCCGCAATGTTTGAGCATCGAGTGCATAATAAATATGCAAACTTTGTGGCAAGCGACGGCAGCTGACGGCGCTAATCAATGCGCAAAATCAAAAGTAAACAAATGGTCGCGAACCGCGCCAACTGGCGGTGGGAACGTGGGGCGGAAATGGCGCAAGCCAGGAGCCAATGTGGCAAGTGCCCGCATCAGCTATCACGTGGCTGCCACTTGACTTTAGCGTCCTTGTCACAATGGCAACACACACAGACACACACACACACACACATGATGTCACACCCACAGAGCGGAGACTTTGACTCGTTTTCATTTCTATTTCTATTTCTATTTCCATTTCCAGCTTGCACTTCATCGTCAACGGGCCATCAATGGCAACGTGTCGCATTACTCAACATGGCTACGTGACTTAAATGCCCTGGCGGCCTCTCCGACGCGAATGCGGGTGAGCTGCCATTTTGCGGTCTGGCCGCCCGCCTTGCCCTGCTTCTGGTCAAGACATAAAACCCGCGCCACATTACGTAATGAATGGAACAGTCCAACACTTGCCGTTCAAGCAACTCAACTTGGTTATGCAAACAGCAAAAAACAGCAACAACAAAACAAGTGTGTGTGTGTGTGTGTGTGTGGACGAAAGTGTGCTGGTTAACTGAAGGAACCGCTTCGTGGAACCACTCGGAGATGGGCACGTGACAAAAAAAAGAGATAAAAATTAATAAATAAATAACAGAATATGGGGTATTTCAGACTGCCGAAGACTTAATACCCTGAAAGGCATATTAATTAATTAGTCAATTAGTGAAATGGCTTAATTACGACATGCTAAGCTTTAGTGTAGGTTCTCTTTCATTTAATTTATAATATAAATATACAGATAAATATATAGTCATTGTACTTGGGAGGTTTGCATAGCTAAGCAAGTCAAGTATTTAAAAATAATATGTTTATTGAGCTATTTTTAAAGAATTGTTGCGAAAACATAAAATTTGTTTGCTTCTTTGGGATCTGACGCTAAAAGTTGTAATTTATATATTATATATATTTCACAAGCTCAATGGAAATTTGTATACTCCAGATTATGAAAAATCCTCCTTTACAAATATCACGTTCGAGCGAAACGGACACCAATAATAATCTAATTATGATCGCCCTTAACATCATATTAGTGGTGTGCTCGTGAGTAAATCGGTGAAGGATTTAAATGGCGGAATAAGGAGGAGTACAGCAAAATTCGGAATATTTAATTTATATGGGCCTGGGAAGTTGTAACTTATTTTACCAGTTTTATATTAGTTTAAAAAAGAGAGTATATATATTATAATTTAAAAAAAGTAAAGAAAACACTGAATCCTTAGCTTCTAATGCGAATATTTTTGGTATCTACTTCAACGCCTACACGCACGAGCCGCTCACGCGCTCATCCCTAGCTGGCACGCACTTTGCGCTGAAGAAGTTTTGCACTTTTCATTGCATACTTTTTAGCTTGTCGGACGCAGCTGTTGCTCGCAAAGTTGCTCGAGCGTCCGGCTGTGTGCACTATAACTAATCCTATTTACCGGATGTTGTCATATCACGCGCGCGTCATTTGACCCACACACACACACCCGCACACACTCACGCATATACTGGGCGAATATCTCACGTCTCTGTCTCAATGGCATTGGGTTGGCTTGACCATGTGTGCCCCGGCTGGCGTCGGCGTCGTCGTTGCTACGTTCATTGCCATTGTCAACATCTTGTGGCCGGCAGCGACACGTAACGACAGCAACGGCGGCTACCCTCGGGACGGACGAGCGGTGCAAGCAGCCGCAGCCGTCGTCCTGGTCCCAGGACCACAATTTGCATTGGCTGCTGTCAAACGCAGCGAGCTGGCTGCCAATTTATGAAAGCGACCCTTAACCCACGAGCGTCGTTTGTTATGCAATAACTTATACATTTTTTAAGCACAATAAAAATTGAATTAAATATAAATCAAAGCGCGCGCACAAACAATGACAGCTAAAAGGAGTAAAAATGTAAATAAAGGCGAATTTAAGAGGGCGCAAAAAGTTGCACACACTAAATACATACGGTGGCAAGGGGGCCCATTAACGGTGGGGGCGGTGTGCTCGAAGTTTTTTAACTTTTGCAACCGCAGAAGTTGCCACATGTTTGTACGGCGACTGTGGCAGGCCCTTGACCACGCCTCTAGCTGCACGCTGCCCGAAATTGGCCACAAACCAAAAGTGCCAAAAACGTTTGCAACAAACAACAACAACAACGATAATAACAGCGGCAGCGTTTTTAAATTGTTGCCACTCGTTGAACAAACGTCCACGCCCACACCAACGCCCACTGCCCGCGGCATCGACACCGTTCGAACGGCTCCAACTGCTCGGCGTTGTTGTCTTTTTATTAAACTCGCAGACGGGTGACAAAAACTGTGCGCATTTCTTTTTTAACTATTATTTTTCCAATTTTTTTTGGTGTTCTGGAAAACGTTTTCGCCAAAATGATTTGTGAAAGTTATATTATATATTATACGAAAGTTATATTATGAGTACTTATACCCTTTTACTTATACCTACTTATACCCTTATATTAAAAATCTATTACACATTTTATTTAAACACAGTCAAATTTCAAGAAAATAATTTTTATTTTATATCAAAAGTAAAGAAACTTTTATAAAACTCAAAATAGTACTTGAAGGATTTTTGTAAATTTCTTTTAGTTTTTCTTGTTATTTTTATTAATAATTCTCAATATGCAAAAAGTGGATTTGGAATATAAAAATAATTTTTCAAAGAAATCTTTTTGAATTGATTATTAAATTATTCATTTTAATTTCAGAAGCATTCAAATATAGAAAATTTGTCGATTTTTTTTACTCTCTTGAAATGTTTTTGTCATTTCCAACACAAAGAGGCAAAAAACGTGATTTGGCGAATTTGAGTAAAAAGTAGTTTTGTTGGCGAATTGCAAAAGCTGTGTTTGCGGCCTCGTTGAAGTGCAAATGCGATTCAATGAGCAGCAGCAGCAGCCGCAGCCGTCGCCCATGTCCTGCCTGCTCGTGAATCCTGTGCAGTGCGGCCTGTGTCCTGTGTCCTGTGTCCCGTGTCCATGGCCTGGTCTTTGTATAAAAGTCATATCCATTGCGTGTTTTTGTCGCGTTTTTTCAAGCGTGCTGTAATTTTTTTATGCGCTGATTCTCGCACTCTTTTTATGCCCCGCCACCCCCTCGTCCCGCCCGCCCCCTCGCAGTCTGTGTCTCGGCTTGTGCGGCTAGACGCATAAATATTCTGATTTGGCAAAAATTATATGCCCGTACGTGCTGCAGCCCTGGCAGTTGTCGCTCCCAGCCCCTAGCCGAGCCTTTGTCTCAATCGTGCACAGCGCCCCCTCCTGCCCGCCCCCCCCTCCCCCCTCCTTCGCCAGACAGCCAGGCTACCGAGCAACTGGCTCGATAATTTTTCGTCGCCAAGCTTCGCTATCGAACCGGTTGGACAGTCTCCCCGTCTCTGTCTATTTCCCCATCCCTGTCCCCGTCGCCGTCTCTGCGTCTGCCCCTGCGTGTTGGCCAACTGGTAGCTCTAGCCCGTTGCGCTGCTTTATGACAGCGCATAATTTACAAATGGGCCAAAAGCCTGTTGCATAAATTTAAAACTCGCGCGCGCTTTCTTTCTGTGCGGGGGGGAGGGGGGGCTGGGGAACGCGGTGCGGTGACGGTACGCTCGAGCCGCTTAAAGCCGCAGCTCGAGTTCGAGTCGGGATTCATTTGCATGTTGCTTGTGTCCTGCCGCTGGTCGATGTCCTCGGCGTAGGCGTCGCCGTCTTATCGCTGCCCTCATTGCTTCTGTCGGCTTGTCGTCTTTTCCTTTTGCTTTTTTGTTTTTTGTTTTATTTTTGGCCCGGGGACGCTTTTATCTTGCGCAAGGCCCAAACGACTTTTAAGTTGTTGTGGCCGTTTTACTATGGAGGCAAACTGGATTTATAGCGATTAAACAATCGCCCTTAATGCAAATGCAACAGGAGCCGCTTCACTTGCGAAGCGTTTAATTTATGTGTAATGCCAATCGGCAAATTGATTCGCATATTTATTCATTCATATTATGCTCTGTGATTAATTTGAATTTGCGGCTGAATTTTAAGAGCATCAATTATTTACGGCTATAGTTATTTTACCTGGCTATCAGGCCCATATTTAAATATAAGCCATTTTAAATGCAATTAAAGTAATTTATAAAAATGTACTTTTCACATAAAATGTTTGCTAACAACTGATTTTAAATCCTCTATATTTGCATATTGATATTTTTATGATTTTGTTCAAAGTTCAACTTATAGGAAAACATTTACATACAAAAAATTTTCTAGTATAAAGATTATATTTGGAAAAATTTAGAAAATTTTTCAATTTTCTCTAGCCAAGTGTAACTAAAAAAAAAATGCTTAAATATAGTTATTTATTTTATTTTATTATTTATTTTTATATATTTAAATAAATTTTTGGATTTGATCGAATGTAGCTTTCAGCGCCTTTTTTTGTAATCGGTTACTTCCATAGTTGGCCAAGTTCCCGCTTTCGATAAAACTCCCACATAGAAGTATGCAATTAAAATTGTTCTAATTTTGTTCTGTATCCATTTCACTGCCCATGGTATGCCCGCGAGAAGTCCGCTGCTGTCGCCCTCCCTGCTGCTGCTTTTGCATTATTAATAATTTTTTAGAGCTCGAAAGTTTTGCCAAAGATTTTCTATTTCGTTTGGCGGCTACCATCGAGCCAAACTTCGCAGCGCGCCCCTTCTCTGATTTATTCATCTCGATGATTTATGTACACACACACAGAGATATACATATGTATATGTGTGTGTATTTTTACATAGATGCCCCGGCTGTTGCCTTTGCTTGCTTAAGATGTTCCACTTGATAGCCGACGCCTTTCATCCCGATGCCCCACCGCCTGCTCTGTCGCCTCCTTTTCTCCCAGTCGTTGCTCGAGATCTTGCTGGCCCGGGCGTGGCCTGGGCTCTTTTTTGTTGTTTTCTTTAATAACTTCCAAACAGTCGCAAATTTGCAACACAATCGACAAAATGTTGCGCCGTCTCTCGGCTTGCTGTTATCCTTGTCATCTTAATCCTTGTGCGCAATTTGCTGCGCTTGCCTTTTGTGTGCCAGCCAGTGTGCGAGTGTGTGTGCGAGAGTGCCCCTGTGTGCGTGTCTTTTTAAATGGGTTAAATAACCTTTTACAAGTAATCTCAATGCAATCCCGGGTCGTTGGCTCTCCACAAAGAAGCCGGGCACACTCGGGGCATACAAGGACCAGCCAGTTGCGCGCGTGTCAGCATCAGTTACAATACCCTATCCCCCCACCGATGGCCCCGCTGCTGCTACCCCCAATCGCTGTCTCTGCTGGGCTGCTTCCGCCATTGTCGCGCTTATCAACAGCATAATTTGTCTTGGCGTGTGGCGCAGTTCGACCCTCTTGCCTATCGGCCCCCACTCCCCTCGCTCTATCTCCGTCTGTGGCGCTGTCTGTCGCTGTTGTCTTGCCGCATCCCCCGGGCAACTTGTTGTTGTTATTGTTTCTCTCACGCTTTTGCCATAGCAAACATCGTTTTGCGGCGCTGCCGCTGTCTGTGGCATTGGCTCTCAAGTGCTGCCCAGATTCTGGTCTTGGACCCCTTGTGCCCCACGTCCTGCTTATATCACATACGCAAATTGGCGGCTTGCTGTAAGTTCATGTGGCAACTGCAGCGGCAGCTGCTTCGTCTGCTGCTGTTTTGTTTTTTTTTTTTTTTTGGTTTTTGTCGCGCAGTTTACGACTTTTGATGGCTTCATTGGGGCCACGTCTGCAACTGGATCCCAACTCAACAACAACACAAACAAATTGATCCACTTGTCGCAGACAAAAGTCAATTGTGGTCCGCACGATAAGACAATAAAATGCAACTAAGTAGGCTAATCCTCTTTTGTCCTAAGGCTGCACTTTGCATTGGAAACTGTTGATCCAATTTCGAGCGTTAAAGCTTTCTAATATTAGGTCAAATTCAAGTTGATTTCACTTGTGACAAATTTAAAAGATCAAAGCAAACAAAAAATCACAAATTAGCTTTAGAGGTTCTAGAAACATTTATCCATGGTATTTTTACTTCAATAAATATAAAAAAGGACATTAAGAATTCGTCAACCGAGAGCTTTAGACTTTGCAAGTTAAAATTAGGAATGAACAAAAATACATTTGTACTCTCGGATGCAAAACTAAACCGCAAATTTATATTCTTAATCGATTATTGTTGTCATAGTTTATTTAAATTTACCTAAATGTTGGCAGGTAAAACTCTCGAATCCATAGTTCACATATTTCAAATAACTTTGTCAATTCTGAACCGATTTTCAAGTTTGAAGGCATTTTCGTCATGCTTTTTCCTATATTAATTATGCATTTAAAAAATATGCATTATTGAAAGTACATTTTTTTTTTTAATTTTTTGCAAAAAAATCCTTTACTCCCCCCTTACTTATTTTCGAAAAAATTTTTTTTTCAAAATTTAGAAATGCAAGTTTGTATTTTTATTCGATTGTAATTGTCACAATTAGTATAAAAAACTATTTTAAAACCGATTCTGAGGAGGTTCAATTTTTGGTCAAAAATCATGCCAAAATTTAATAAAATTTTGATATGTAAAGCTCTCGGTCCATAGCTCCCATATTTTAAACGCCCATAACTTTGTCAAATCTGAACTGATTTTCAAGTTTGATGGCATTTTGGTCATGGTTTGTCCTCTTAATTGATCCTGCATTTAAAATTTATTCATTATTGAAAATAAAATTTGTTGGATTTTTTGATAAAATATATAGATACAAATGTGATGTGGCCGCGAGATTTTTTCTTTCTTTTTATTTTCTAACTTTATCAAAGCTGAACTGATTTTCATGTTTGACACCATTTTGGTAATAGTTTGTCCTCTATATTGATTAATTGAAAACAAATTTGATTTTTTGAAATTAAATAAGATTAAAATATATGCATTATTACCAATTTTTTATTTACAAAAAATGAATACTAGTGTCGATGTTTTGGCTGTTATTACACTGTGAACGAGTATTGCGCTGTCGGCTATATCCCTTTATATTTTCATCATTTGTCCAAATCTTATTAAATAGGATACCACTATTGGTGTTGTAATAAATATTATATTACACTTTATCTAATCCTTAAATGTCACTGCCAGCTCATTGTGACCTTTGACCTTCAGCGTGCATAGCCTGGCCCGGGACGTGGCCTCATTCGCCGTTGCTCGGCGGCACTTATTCAGCGAGGTCGGCACTAGAAGAGCACAAAACTGGAATTTGCTGCAGATTTGGAAAATAATTATCCCGGCTTATATAAATCTCTCCCTCGCCCTCTCTCTCTCTCTCTGCCCGCAATCCGGCAAGTTGTGCATTAAGATAATTGGCATTGTTATAGACATCGATTCAAGTGTGAGTATGAATTATCCTTGATCCCACTGTCAGCTCGTCCTGTTTTGTGCTTTGCCATTGCGCTTGACACTGCATTTGTTGTCCCTGCAGCTGCTCGCAGGCGCCCCCTCTCCCTCCAGCCGCCTCGCGCCGTCCCTTTCTCGGCGCTGTTTATATCTTTATAATGTTAGTTGACTTTGTGTGTTTGTTTGCCGCATGACGTCACGAGGCGAACTGAAGCAGCGATATTCATCTACACGTAGCTAATACACCCACCCAAACACACACACACACACACACACACAATCCCTGCCACACCCACACCTTGTAATTTCCTTTCAAGTTGGCGTTGCTGCCAATTTGGCTGATTGCTTAATCGCATCACGACGCTGCGTCGACGCCGCTGCCGACGTCGCTGCCGGCGCTGTTGTATGCGAGACGCGTTGCGAAATCAGCTCACTTCCACATTACAGCAACAGCAACAACAGCAACAATGGCAATCTGTCTAAGACCGCCCAACACTTTCGCCCGCCCAACTCCCACTCCCGCCCCCGGCCCCAGCCCCGCCCCACACGCCCCCCGCCGCCGGAGCCCGGCGCGCGCACAAAAGATGTCGCGTATAATTTAATGACTTTGTATGCCTTGAATTTTAATGACAACAACAACACAACAGCAGCAGCAACACGCAGCAGCAGCAGCAGTAGGTTCTATTCTGCCCCCGCCCCCGCCCCCGCCCCGGCCCTTCGCTGTTGTTAGGGATAATGGATCAAGTGGAGGCGGCAGCAGCAAACAAGCGACACCACAAATTGCAGCAGCACGCAAAGCCGCAGCAGCGGCAACAATAGCAACAACAGCCAGAAGAAGACATTGGCATGCATGACAGTCGCCTATGTAGACAACGGGATTTGTTTGTTTGCAGCAACGATCAAGTCCTGCCAGCAGCCACCCCGCCCCCCAACTATTCTTGGCCACGGCCAACGGCCAGCCGAGCAGCGCGCATTACTTTAGCGGCAAAGATTTATGGGTTTATTTGTTTATTGTGGAGCCAGCTCTCCTCCCCTCCCGCTCCCGCTCCCGCTCCCTCGACCAGCGTTCGTTTTTGTTCGCTGTCCGCTGCGCCTCAGAAGTCCTGGCGCAGGACACAGGCTCCGACCGAGTGGCAACCGTTGCACGCCGCACAGCCCGGCGAACCTATCTAGCCAAGCGTCAGCCATTTGGCCAGCAAAGCGTCCACTCGTATTGGCCACGACTCGCCAAATGCCCTGCACTTCAATTTGATGGCCAACTCTGTGGCGTCATATATGTATATAGAGAGGGGAATGGGAAATTCAGCAAAAATTATGCCAACTTGGTTGACTTTTGTCTACCCGCAATTGAAGCTATAGACATAATTTGGGGGCGTGCAAATTGAATCTCTCAAATATTTGCAGACAAATTTCTGATCACTAAAGATTGCACAAAAAATGTGTTGGCTACGCGCAGTCGGTTACACCCGTCTCCAGCAAGCTTAATTGCTTCCTTTGTTTTCTTTATTTTGCATAAAGTGTTAGCCTAAAGAGCAATTTTAGTTGCTGTCATTATTTGAATTTGTTTGCTGTACTTTACTAACTCTTAAAATTCTTGCTGGATAAGTTGAATTTCGTCCTAGGTTCGAATCCCAGTCCAAGATGCATATTTGCATTGTTTGTTGTTCCTTAATTGGTATTTTGCTAGTATTATTTTTTATGTGATTAGTCGGTTATATCCGACTGCACCGTTCTTGTTATCATTATTAGCTTAACGACCAATTTTTGTTTCGTTTTAATTTAATTTGACATTCGAGTCAAAATTAAAGCCAATGTGTAGTTTGTGTAGCGCACTTGCCCAGTCGCTCAGGCCGACGCTCAATCACACCCACACGCACGCACACACTCGCACACACAGTACGCATGCACATGTATTTGTTTATCAGTCCTTTCATTTTGGCTGCGTGTGTTTTGTGTTTTTCTTTGGCTTGCTTCGACTTTTAGCCTGGCACTCGCTTCCTGTTTATTGACTTGTCTCTCAATTAAGTTGGAAACTCAAAGTCCACACTAACCACCTCGCCACCTCGCCACCTCCCCGTGCCCCGTGCCCCGTGCCCCGTTACCCCCTTCACGGGGGCAGAGGCGCAGCAGCAGCTACAGCCTCAACGTCCTCAGGCAGCGGCCACTAACAAGCGGACGTAGAGCTGTCGCCTGGCATTGCGTGTCCGTGTCCGTGTCCCGTGTCCCGTGTCCTGTTTGTCCTGTTTGTGCCCCGGTGTCCTGCGTTGGTCTTGGTGTCCCTTTTCTGTCCTCGACTTTTTTCTTTTGCCTGTCGTTGCTTCTTAGCTTTCTTTCTGCGTTTCCAATCTCAATTAATTTGCTCATAAATTTGTTGCCAACTTCCACTTCCACCACAGCAGCACTTGCCCCCCGCCCATCCGCCCGCCCTGCGCTGCGTGAACTGCCTGCAGAGTGTGGTTGTTGTCTTTGGCCCTTGTTGGTTTTTCTTTATGTCCGAACAACTTATTTTTTATTGTAATGCCATCTTATCGCCCAGCTCTACAACTGGGTGATGTATGTGCCGAGGCTGTCTCTCTCTCCCCCTCTCTGTCTCCCTCTCTCTGTCTGTCTGAGTCGCTGCCTTGGCCTTGTTTTTTAGCCGTTTGCATGGTTTATGTATTTTAATTTATGCTCCCCGTTTTTGCGCGTGTTTTTTTATTTTATGCCTTTCTTAGCGTTTCTGACGTTGATTTCTATCTATTGAGATTGAGCCAGCAACATTATGTTTAAGCAGCAGCTACAACAACAACAACAATAAGCACAGCAAAAGAAAATGTCGTTTTTATGGCGCTTAATTAACTTGGCCGCCATTTTCTAATTGCTTTTGCTGTTTGCGCAGCGTCCTTTTGTCAACTTGATTGTGCTTTGTTTATTTGTGGTCCACCAAAAAAAAAAAAGGAGCAACAACAAAAACACAATAATATTAGTATTTAGTATGCATATAAAATACATCAAAATGTATCCCGAAATTTCCCTTTGGGTCGAACAGTTGATTTGGAATTTCGTATATTATTTTTGTGGGGCGTATTTGGAATTTGCGAGAAGCGCGCATAAATTAAATTTTTCAATGGTGGAGATTATTAGTTAATTAAAGCGCTTAGCGAAACGCTAATGATCGGGCCCAGCCAGCAAGCCAGGGCACCACGCAACCACCCAACCACCCAACCACCCAACCACCCAACCACTCCAAGCGACCAGAATAAACGGGGCAAATGTTTTTATTTTGCCTTCCCTCTTACACATATTTATATACCCTTGCAGAGGGTATTATAATTTGATATCACGAAATGTGTAACGCCTACAAAGCATATATACATATATTCTTGATCAGTATCAGCAGTCGAGCCTGTTGTTTCTATGTTTCCTTATATATAATCAAAACAGCGATGTTACTATATATTGCTATATTTCTGCAAGGGTATGCACTATTCGGCACTTCATAGATAACTGTTCGTTCTCGGTTTGTTTTTTTTAGCATTTTGCTGCCTTTTACTTTTCACTGACTTTGAAATGCGCAGATTTATTGCGACAATTTGTTTAATGACAGGCATTTATTTTGATGGCGCCCCAGAGGGCGCGCAAGGGTGGGGCACCGGTGGCGGCTGCTGCGGGTGTGTGTGTGTGTGTGTGTGTGTGTGTGTGGCAAAGGGTTTCTTCTTAGCCATCTAATGGCTTGGGTGTAGTCGTAAGCCTGCCACAGCCACATTCGCTGCCTGCCTGCTCGGTTGCCACTGACAATTTAATTATTTTACGCTTACATCTTTCTTATGTGCCTTCCACACGCTCACACACACACACACACACACGTGTGTAGCCCACGTTGGGCGCCCAATGAGGGGCGCTAAATAAGCTAAATGACTTCTTCGCAGCTTCTTCCGCACGTTGCCCCCGCCCCACATTTGGACCCGACCAATTTCGCCTGTTTACGCCTTAAACGGCGCCGAATTTTAACAGATCTTTTTAAATTTTGTGTACTTTTTGAATTGCCCAAAGTTTTTCTCGTCCGACACTTAAGTTGAAGATTGTTTTTTATGTCTTCATTGAACTCTCTGCACATTTTAATTGCGTTTTTTTCTGTGCACTTTTGCGAGTTGCGAAACTTTTGCCAATTTTCTTATCAGTTGCAATGTATGTGTTGTCCGACGCGTGGCGCCCAACGTGGGGCCGGCCTCACGTGCCGAAAAGCGTGGAGCTGCTTAGCGCGCGCCTTGCTTATTTGTAAACGATCAATCATGCAGTGCAAATGTGCTGCCACAGAGGCTGCGAGGCGCCCCGCTGTTGCCGCTGCCACGCCCAGCTTATACGCTTGTGTAGCCCCACAGCGACAATTTATGCAGTGCTCAGTAGCGAGTGGGGCGGGAGGGGTAAGGAGGTTGGGGACGGATAGAAACCCGCCATATATGGCGCATATAATGATATTTTTTACAACGCCAACTGAATATAATAACGAGCAGCAGGACAGCGACAAGGATGAGCACGAGGCAGCTGCCGGTGCGGTCCTGCCGGGCGGGGCTTGGCAAGGGGATATTGCAGACGACAACGCCGACGACGACGACGACGATAGTTGTGGCACATATGAAGACAAGGGTCTGTCAAATACAAGTTTCTGGCGGGGCTCAATCCCCCCCCCCCCCCCCCATCACACCGCGCCCACCCTGCATCGCCAAGGGGCCAAGTGCAAAAAAACGAATGTCGAGCAGAGAAAAACTCGACGTGCAGGCAAGAAAAATTGAAGATGTTTTTAAAGGCAACACACACACACAAAGCGACTACGATATCGCCATGCCTCCTGTGGCACTGTGTGTGCGTGAGTGTGTGTGTGCGTGTGTATACAATATAAGCAGCAGCGTTACACACTTTGCTCAAATTGACAGTACACAAAACTGTCAAAAGCAGCGCCAGCAACAACAACAAAGTCTGTGAAATATATGCGAGTGTTTTGTGGGTGGGCGTCAGTTATTTTTTGAATACCCCGTGCTTATAAGAGCGCCACAAGAAGGGGATATCAGCTAAATAAAACGATCCTTATATCATTTTTATAATAAGCAAGTATCAATTTACATCAAATTATTCATAATAATAATGGAGAACTATAATATCCAATTCCACTATTTATTCACTGAACTGGGATACTTTGAAGCTGGCTACAGGGTATCTCCGAGTCGGGCACAGTGCTAATTACAGCGTAATTGGGGCTTGTTAGGTGCGTATGCTGTTTATATGAACTCTACTCGCCTGGGTACAGGGTGACCTTAAGTCGAGCACCTTTTGGCAAGTGTGGGACTTGCTTTCTCTGGCTTCTTTCTTTCTCTCTGCGCTTCTCCCTTAGACAGCGGTTGGCTGTGTTAGCTGCTTGTCAGAAAACTTTGCCAGTGCCCGAAGAGCAACACGACCAAATATGCCAAAGATCAGGGATCAAGATAGTATAGAGCAGCTACCGGGCAACTCTCAAGTGGGCACTCTTTCGTTTTTTTTGTTATCATCGTTCTCTCGCATTCTCTTTACCGCTCCCTCTTGCTATCTCTTTCAGTCGTGGTGCTGGCAATTGGCAAACATTTACATTAGCACTTGTTGGAGCAGGAAAAAAAGGAAAAAGGAAAACAACAAACAAAAAATGAACTTGCAAACACACCCAATAAACCACACACAAACGACAGAGCGAGAGAGAGAGAGAGCGAGAGAGAGAGAGAAAGAGAGCTAAAGACTCTTATGCTAAGAGTCGCCTTTTCTTTTCATCTCTCTTTTTTTGCTGGCAAATGCGAAAGCAAACGACAAAATACGCAAAAAGGTATGCGACACAAATAGCGCTGCGTAGTCAAGTGTGTGTGTGTGTGTGTGTGTGTGTGTGTGTTGGTGTTGGTGCTGCTGTGTGTGTGCAGTTGAGTGTTTACATATATTATAACGTTGGCTGCTACTGCGTTTTAGAACGCCACATTAACTACACAACATTGCACAGCAAGGACGACACTGAATCGAAGGGGGAGTCCCGAGTCCCGAGTCCTGAGTCCTGAGTCCTGGCCAAGCAGCTTGGCCAGGCAGAGTGCAGCACAAGGGTCGCTTCAATAACAACGTGAACAACGACAACAGCAACAAAAGACAGCGAAATGAGGGAAAAGCAAGGCGAAATGGAGGAAACCTGGCTAACAAGAAACTCGCTGGCTTGCTACAAAAATGGTCGTCGTCATCGTCAACAACGCCGTCGTCTCCAGTCACAGGCAAAACAGCGGCTCATAAACTTGCCCGTAGTCCCAACGACTGTGCAAATACTCTGCTAAACGGTAAACGGTCCCCAAATTGAGGAGAAGAGAATAACTTTAAGGCATAATTAATATATTTTCCTATGCTCTTCTTTTCAAATATAATATTATATATTCGCAATTAACTGGCTAGGCTTGAACTCCAGTGTAGGGTATGCCGAGGAGCATATCGGTTCGCGCTCTTGTTAAAACTAACACTCGATCCTTTCCCGCTCAAAAGCAGCCTTTTGTTATTTTCCTGTTTTTCTGTTGGTGTAATTATGTATTGTTATTTCGATGAGTACACTCGGAGAAAATATAGTGAATTTTAATATACGGTCAAAGTTGAAACATTTCAGATTATGAAATCTGGAATGAATTATGCAATTGAAGTTTTAGGAACAAAATGGTACGAACTCTTTAGAGCACTCGTATTTGAATTTAGGCCGTGGCTTTAGTCTGAGTGTAGACAACAGCGAATATTACTTGGCTTTGCAATGCGTTTTTTGTAATTTCATCTTAGTTTACTTCAGTTTTTTTTAATGTTTTAATTTGTAAATATAGTGTATAGTTCCCCACCTCCCCCACAGAGGGATACAAGAGGATTCCTCCAGTCAGAAGAAATAAATAGTTTAATATATATTTAGCTGGTCACGAACCATAATTAACATATTGTTATCCATATTTTACAATACATGTTACATTTTAGAATCCACTTTGGGGCAGACTTTGGACCCGCTACCCCGTGGTACGCTTGTACGTGCTGGGTCGGTTAGCTAATGTACATGGCTGGCAGGCATTTCTTGGCCCCGGGTCCGTCAAAAGTTGCTGGCCAAATGTTGTTTGCGTTATATCCGCTGTGGCTCTGGCCCATTATTGTCTGGCCCTTAAACGTCGCGCTGAGTGTGTGTGTGTGTGTGCGTGTGTGTGGCGCATTTTTATGCCGGCATTTAGCAATTTTCTCTGTTTTGCCTGGGCTTCTGGCCTCTGGTCTCTGGTCTCTGGTCCCTGGTCTCAGTGCCCTGGTCGCTGTCAGTGTCCTTTCGCTTTTCTTTGCCTGCTGCTGGTATGAAAATTCAAATTCTCATGTGCTCATATATTTTTTAGTCCGCCATTTGTCCACTGTCCCCCCCTGCCCTCCCCTCAACTGTACAACTTGTTAGCGTAATGATGCGTTATGCACAGAGAGCTTAGACCGCTGCTGAAACTGTATGTGCGGCCCCTAGGGGGAGGGGAGGGGGGGGGGGGCTGGTTGGTTGGTCCCAGGCAGGGGGTTGGCTTTTAATTTCCGTTTGATTTCTGGCACACCCCATTCCGGCCAACAGTGCCGAGGGAGCGGGCAGGGGCTGGGGGGTCGTGGAGGTCGTTAATGAGAGCGACTTTTTGCCAAATTTAAAAGCAATTTTATCTCGCTTATAGTTTGTGTGTGTATGCGTGTGCGTGTGTTGGTCACACAACAACTGAAAATGCCAAAAACAAAGTTATGTCATAATTTCTATTAGACAAAAGTTTAAATGCAACTTTGTCCAGCAGCAGCACCAGCTCGAAAATGTAAAATAAAATCAACGTATGGCAAATATTTTTGTTGGCCTAACAGACATAGCCACAGACACACACGCACACGCACACGCACACACACACTGACAGAGTGTGTGTGTACTTTGATTTCTGTGTCGAGTGTCTATTTGAGCTCGTTGCAGTTGCACTTGCTGCCGGACAGTTGCTGTTTTGATTTATTAATTACAATTTATTATACCGGATGTCCTGCCAGCACACACAGAGCGAGCGAGAGAGAGCGATAGAAAGAGAGAGAGCGTGTGTGTGGCCTGCAGCTGACACTCGACAACTTTGCGTGCCAAGTCAAGTTTTTGATAGCCCAGCCGCAAAAACAACAAACGATTAGAAGATGAGCTAAATCTCATGAACAGCCAGGGAGGCGGCAGCAACAACAACAGGGCGAATAGCAACAAATGCGTAGGCCTACAACGAGTTCCTGGCAGGTGGCAGACACACTTCCGATGCTGGCGTCCAGCCACAGTTGTCATCCATGCTTACACATGTCCTTTGCCACTGGCTGCAATTGTCAATGTCAATTGTAAGCGGCTCAAATCTTTTGGCATTGTTCATTTGCTTCATTTTCCAATCATTTTTGCCTGTGCCATTGATTTACATACGACATGACACGC
Source organism: Drosophila sordidula (assembly GCA_035047465.1). Lineage (NCBI taxonomy): Eukaryota > Metazoa > Arthropoda > Insecta > Diptera > Drosophilidae > Drosophila > Drosophila sordidula. The sequence goes on along the minus strand of JAWNPQ010000136.1, from coordinate 7,421,516 downwards.
ACGCAACATCGGGCTGCTTCTGTTTCATCTGTTTTTCTTTTTCAACAATTTCGAATCTACTTGCCCATTTAGTTTTCATTGGTGACAATAGGTTTAGTGAATAGACTCTTATTTTATATCTGATGCAAATATAAAAAAATAACATTTTTCGCAATTTAGTTTAATTTACAAATACAAAATAGTCTCTAGCTGTAGTAGTCGCTGAGACGTGTTCATTTTTAATTTCCTTCCTCCGTCTTTTCTTTCACACCCTTGAAAGCCAGGCTCCAGTGATAGGGAATTAAGGACACATACTTCAATTTGGAACGGCGTTTTTCTCTGACTGTACGAGTACGTTAGCTGGCGCCTTCCCCTTGATCGCAGTCCACAGATGCAGCATGTTCGAGTTGGGACTCGGCGTGTTGCGTTGCAGTTCGAGCGGCTGCTATGTGCGGCGCACAAAAGTATGCTACGATGTGTGGCGCGCACAAAGCCGAGTGCCTCGAAGGGGCAACTGAAGAAGTTGGCTTTCGCGTAGTTATTGTTGCCTTTAGCCCAATGCCATCTCAATGGAATTTGATTTGTTTGCCGTTTGAGCTGCAGCTGCGGCTGCACCAGCACAAAGCGCAAAGAAGCGCGGATTTTTAATCTTATCAAAGCCAGAACTGGCGCCGGCAACGGGGACGCGTCGCAATGGGGCCAGCCTCATTTTCACTTTCCGGCTGCCTTTGGCCAAAGTCGACGGGCGCTTGGCAAAACGTATGAACTCATTTCGCTGCTGCTCGGGCTTTTAATATACTCAAGGATTTATGGGCCAGGCTAAGCTCGACCGTCGTCTCCCCCCCCCCCCCCCTCCTCACAGCTGGCGCTGAGTTTATTTAAAAATGTCCGGCTGCGGTTTTTGGTCAAAAAGTTTGCCGTCAGCGCGCGGCACAATGGGCGCATTGATCATCTTGTCGTTGCTAGATAAATGGCCCGGGGGACATTTTTAATTTACTGTCGCGCGGCTTAAGCAAACCGAGCCCAATGATAACATGGCCAGAACGTGCCGTGTCGCGGCGAGTGGCCGCTTTGTTTGCTTCTAATTATTAATCAGATTTGCCGTCCAGGGAGTGGACCGGCTGCCTGCACCAGCAACTAGCTGTAATGAGCGCCCATTGAGCGCCAAATTGCATTTCGCTTTAAGCAATCAGTGTCTGTTTTCACAATTTTTGTTTTTTTTTATTTGTATTTAACGTTTGCCCATTAGTTGGGCTCCGAACTGGAATCGTGCAATTCCGCATTGTTGTGCCTGCGTGTGTGATTGTGTAGTTGGGCTCACTCAGTTTAGTTGATTATTTACAGTGTGTTTGCATTTCAATCCACTTACAAAGGCCTGACTAAATTACTAAAGCCCTTCCACCTCACTTTTCCCACCCGAGTCGATGGCAGTTTACAACAAAGGCGTATTGAGCGTATTAAGACCAGTTCGTAGCTGTATGGAACTGAAAGGCTGTTCTGGCATATTGAATGCACACCTAGCAACTAATTCGGTTCACCTTCATCTCAGCGACCATAACTAAGCCCATAGCTATCATATTTCATGTTTAATTGTTCGATTGCCTTTCGTTGCCAAAAAGCCATTCAGGTGCAGCTACAAGACAGGTTCATTAATGCGATTATTCAGACTGCTTTCATCTGAATATTAATTAATTTGCGCAACTTATCATTCACATGCATGTACTTCTCCACTTTTGATCTATTGAATTGAGATATGTCGGAATGAACATAGGAGCCAGATTTGTAGATTTTCGCTGCGAGCTATCCCTAATTACCCTGTATATCAAAACCTATGTTACTCTGCCCCGTTGCCTTCAGAGAAAAGTACATTTTTTTAAATATAATTCTGAAATGCGTCACAAAGTTAATGCAAACCAATATAATAATATTAAATCAAAAGAATGTATGTATATTTAAAGAAAGAAATTTCTATTCGAACTTCCCACTAGATTTATACAAGAATAATATAACAAAATAAATAAAGAGCGAGAGAGATAAACTTGAGATTTAAAGAAGACGCGAACGAATGTGCTCCTTCAAAATACTTTAAATATAACATCGCACTTTCCTACCCTCTCAATCTCTCCATTTTCTCTTTTCTACCCCTTCCTAATCCATCTGTTCTCACTCTAGCAGATTCCTTGGGCATCTTCCACTCCTTTCACTTGTGCTAATTTTAGTTGTTTATTTTAAATATTTTTGATATTTTCCAAGATTTTACAAACGCTATTCCTGCGGCAAGTGGCGTCCCCTGCCAGTGCTCGTAAATATGTAATTAAGTATATAGGAGTTGAATCCGTGGCTAATGCCACGGCTTGTGCAGCTGCTTTAGTTTAAGAAGCTGTTAATAAATATTAAATACATTTTGGGCCACGTCAAATGGCAACATCAAAGCACGCACGTAAAACGTTTACGTTCTTTGAAGGCGTCGTCTTTTAGGATCAGCGTCATGCTCACCATCATGATTATCAACAGCTCTGTCAGCATAATCATCATCATTATCGTCATCGGCAGCGGCGGCTTTTGGCTTTGGCTTTGGCTTTGGCCGCGGGCGCGACTGCTCAATTAACAAAATGACGAAAGATGGAAGATGTAAGAGGGCGGGTGGAGGGAAACGGGGGGTTGGGGCAGCAGTAGACAGCAGCAAAGCAAATGTCAAAAGTGTTTTCTAATTTGCGCAACACTCGACATGAAGGAGATGCAGAGCGGGAGGCAGAACAATGAGTTCAACAACAAATAAAGCCAAATGTATTTAACAAAGTGCCAAAAAACGCGACAGTCCCTAGGAAAGTTGCAGCCGAGGGCGCCCAGTGCCAAAAGCGGCTCTCTACAAAAATGTTTAATTTATCAAATGTCAACGCCTAAAAGACGGCAACATTTGTCGTCGTCAATGACAATGTTGATGACTACAGCGACGGCGACGGCGACAGCGACGTCGGCAGCGACGGCGACGGCAAAGTCTAAGACCAGTGCCTGCGTTGACATTGTTAATACATCGCCTACATGGCCACCATCCCCCCCTATCCCGCCAGTTCCACCAGCCCGCGTTCTTTTCTTGGTCCACCCCATAAGCGAACATTTTGTCCGGCGTTCGCCCGCGGCAATGTTTTGAAAAATGAGCGTAGATTTCCCCATACGGTATTATTTATTGTCGCCATCTTCAGCTCCAGTTCCATCTTCAGGCAAACCAGCCCCCGCCCCCCCCCCTCCCTCCATCCCTCCTTTCCACTCAGTTCCCGGTCGCTTACCAGTTGAGTCAGAGTCGTGCATTTGTATAATGAATTTGACAAGTGAATTGTATCAGCAGCTGTTTTCTATAATTGAAGATGACTAAGGGACAACAATAAAGACAGGAAAAGAGAACGCCGCAATGTCCTGTGCATCATTCGAAGTTTATTCCATCCGAGAGACGGGCACTCGACCTGATCAAAATATATTTCAATATATCTAACAAGTCCCATGTCACATTTGAAAAATTGAATTTGCAAGCATCCCAGTTAGATTTTAAAGGGCCTTTTAAATCAAGGATTTATTGTGTATATCTATAAGTAATTTTTAAGTGATTTTTCTCTCTCTGAAAGTCCAGTTGAGCAGAAAGTCGTTTGCAGAAGAATTAAACATACCTACATATTAGTAAAGGTTTTATTTAATTATCTACTATTATGCTATTTAAATTATTGAACACTTGTATTTAAATATATCTGTTTTAATCGATTCACGCTTCATATTTGTGTTTCGTTCGCATCTTTCACGAGACTGTTGCCTGGTCACAGCTGCGGTTGCGGCTGCTGCTTGTTCTGCTCCAACGCTTGCCGACCGCCCCCCCCCCCCCCCTCCTTTTTTGTCTGCACTTTCCTCACTCTGCGCACTGGAAGCAGTAAAAAATATGGCAAAATTCACGATAGCGTGGGGCATAAAATAAAGTGTATCTGCAAATATCTTTGGCCCATCTTAATATTTATTTGTGTTCGCATTTATATTGCGTCTATTCTCGCCTCCTGCTCCTCTTTGCATCGTTTCATCTCTTGGCCGTTGCTTGTCCGCTTGTTTTGTTTTAACTGCGCACGTAAAATTGACCACAAATGGTAAGCACATTCCCCCCGCTGTCCCCGCCGTTCGCTTGCACTCATATTCTATTTCCCGTTTGCCGCTTGCCCCCGCCCCCCCCCTTTCCCCTTTCATGTCTACGTCTGTGGGGCGTCGCCGGTCGTCGCAGCCTTCGCAAGTTTCATTCAATGTCCGTTCAATTACACGCACGATTTCCGCTTCCTGCGGCGGCGGCGTCGGCGACACAAGAAATAATAAAAACCGGTAAAAAAAAAATCCAAAAAAAAAAAATATATATCAGAAAAAACAAAAATATACAGGAAGAGGGGCACAAAAAAAAATGCTTGATACTTTCGTGTGCGTTTATTTGACAAATATAAAACACATTTTCACCCCGGCAGCGCAGATGCCGCCGGACTCCAGATCCAGATCCCGATCCAGACGACCGAGCATTAATAAAAATAATATTTTTGCTGGGGCACAACAAAAAAAACACAAGCGACAGACGACGGTCCTCAAAGTGTTGTGCGGCGGGTGTGTGTATGTGTGTGTGTGTGTGTGTGTGTGCGGGTGTTTGCTGTAAAGTGGCAAAAACTCAGCGGGCGTTACTACGAAAATTGTCGAGCTCAGCAGGAAACGTTCGCGTCCTGTGATGTCCTGCTCGGCGGTGCGCTGTCCTTGCACTTGCTGCCGGTCGTCAAGTTTGGGCCAAGTTTTGTTGCCACTTTGCAAATATTTGCTTGTCGTTTGGCTACGCGCAAAACACTTTTACAACGGGAGCGTCCAGCAACAACCCCGCCCCGCCCCGCCCCGCCCCCCGATGCGACCCATCTCCAGTTTCGTTTCCTTTTTTTCCGCATCGACATCTTTTTCGCATGTGTCAAAAACTTTGCAAACTTCATTACGGTTATTTGGTACGCGCGCAACGCGTTGCAAATGCCACAAACGGACACACGGGGAGTCCTTGCCACACCCACACTCACACACACACTCACACACACATGCAAATGCAGCGCAAATTAGCAAACTGCTTACCAAGTCCAAGTTATTACCGTTAATTTTGTTTGCGTCAAAGTTTTGCTTTGGTTTTCATACCCTATTGTCCAAGGCCAGCTGGGGTATACTATTTTTTGATTTATATATATTTTTATTTTTATTGACTTCTTTATTATTTTTATTTGTATATTCATTGATTTTATTGATCTTAGAGATTGGAAAGATTAATTCGCATATAATTGAGTAGCTGTTTTACATTATTTTAGATAACTGAAGTCCATACCTTTTTGGTTGTTATTGTATTCTGCTATCTGTAGCTTATCTTTAAAATTTAAACCTTTCTAGGATATCTCATAGTTAGTCAGCCAACAGTACCAGCACGTTCCATTTTCATTTAAGTGACTGTTCAATAGTTGGCCAAAGGGAACGCAATTCATGCTGAAGCTTTACAGGGGATGCGGCTGTGGGCGTGGCCCGTCGTTTGCCCATCTGCGGAATTGCTTTTAGCTAGTTCTGATTCTGTCTTCTTTTTTTCGCGTGCCGCCCAGCGAAATGATAAATTATTTTGTTTACTTGGCGTGTGGCAACTATTTTCGTATCTGCAACCACATTGATGAGCCATCGATTCCAAGCGGATAACGGGACAGGGGCAGCGTGAAGGTGCACTTTTAAAAAGGCCAAAGGCACACATTAGGAAATTCTGTAGTTGGAAAATAATGTGAGGCAACCGTTGCCAATAATCATCACTTTTCTGTATTTAATAATACAGAATTTGCTTAACAAAAAGATGCCTTCATCTGGGCAATTTTCGTTAATGTTAACATTAATGTGTCTTATAGATAAAGCAGCTGATAGTATAGATTTATACAAGAAACTTTGTTCATAGTTTGTCCGTAGTTACTATTGCTAATAATTAAAAATCCTTAAGATCATCTAATTAACATCTATAAAGTCCTTACCTTAAAGTTGACCTATGTCTTATATTATTGTCCATAGATACATATCTTTGCAACATTTGTCTAGCTTTTTAAATGCCAAACTATTTGCTTGCTCTGCATAAACCTGAGCTTCTTCTTTTCGCATTGTTGGCAAATTGTTTTGCTAAACTTATTAGTGGGAGAACGTTAATTGAATTACACGGTTTGTGGCTTTTTCGTATATAAAGTTTGTCCGTTTTTTGTTTTCCCAACACCTCCTAAACAAGAAGAAGGCGAAGAGGAATAAAAAGAAAATGCCAGCGTGAAAATCCTTTCACATTGCGAGCTGATTTTTCAACTTTTAATGATGCTTTCTTGCCAAAAAGTAATAGCTGGTACAGATGAGTCGAGGGCTGGGTTGATGAGTGCCTCTGCGAAATCCCTCCCCACACCCATTTGCCGGGCTGAAAGAAATGGAAGAAGCAGCGAATAGTTTTATGCGTTTTTCACGAAGCTTTTAACGTTTTAATGGACACTCGCTAAAGGCGTGGATTGGGTAAGAGAATATGAAATGGAATTGGAACAGCTACGACTATGGCTCTAGGCAGGCTTCTGGTAAGCCCCCCCCCCTTCCACACACACACACACACACATACTATGGCCAGTTTTACGAGCGAAAAGTGCTGACTGTTGTCCATTTAGTTGCTCCAAAATTGTTGACATGAAACTGTCGCCATTGTCGTCCGTAGCAGTCGTTGGCCAGTGGGTCGCCTGCGTGCTCCCAGCGATTTCCATCTGCCTCTCCTGCTGCTGCTCGATCTCCGTCATCGTCACCAGCTCCAGCTCCTACTCGAGGCTTACAGTGGCCGTATGTTTGTGGTAAATGCTAACAGTTTTTGTGTAATTGTCAACAAGCAGCAGCAGCAGCAGCAGCAACAACAACAACGACAACCACACGACAATGAGAAATAACGTAAACAAGTAAATGAGCATGAGAAAATTTGCGCAAATGTCAGCACTTTTCCTAAGCACCCGGCGCAACCGACCACAAGAACGCAAAGCGAGATGGTAACAAAACCAAGCTCAGAGAAAAGATTATTTTATGGCGCCCACACCCACAAGGTCTGTGTCTGTGTGTGTGTGTGTGTGTGTCGTTGCCCACTTTCATTTATTGAGTTAACTAAACAGCAACAGCAACAGCAACAGCAACAAGCAGCGAGCAAAGGACTCTAAACTCGCAACTGGGAACTGGGAACTGGGACTTTGCTGCGTAACGTTATTTCCGCACAAGGATTAAGCACTTGGCCAGCGGCGGCGGCGATTCCAGCACCAGCAACAGCAACAGATGCCGTTGATGCCGCCGCTCTTGGCCGTGGCTTGGATTATCGTTTTGCTGAAGCGGCAGTGGCGAAAGCCATTGGCAATGGCAACGGCGTCCACAATAAAATTGCAAAAGGTGCGGCGACTCATCAAAGCTGATGTTGTCCTTTTTTTAGCCGTTTTCCCTTCCCCCTGCCCCTCTGGACCACCTGCCCCTTAGATTTTTCATCTTAGATAAAACCAAAATATAAGCCCAGCAGCAACACAATTGCTGACCGCACAGCTTAACGTTGTTGTTGTTTTTTTTTGTGGCATTTTTTAGCTGTTTCTTTTTCTGTATACATTTTAATGCACTTGTTGTTGTTGGCGTAGCAAAAAGCTGCTTACAGTTTGACAAGCGCTGCTGCACCGCCGCAGTCCAAACGATTGTCAAGGCAACCTGCACACACACACACACACACACACACACACACACACACACACACACACACACACACACCCACACACCACTGGATACATTGTCTACTTAGTTAAGTTGTTATTTTTATTACGTCCCGCCTCTGGCTAGAAGAGGGGCTACAGCCTGGCTGTAGGGGGGCGTTGGGAGGTGCTATTATGACAACATAAGTTCGGCGCTAGATGGAAAAAGGCATAAAGAGAGCTGCGGAAAATTGAGGGAGAGTGGGGCCTCAGCCGAAGGTAGCGGAATATTCCAGCGTGTGGAACGTTTAGCAATAACAACCTGCAACAACGAAAAGAACAACAACCAGCAGCAGCATCTATGCAAAGCACGAGAAGGAGAGAGCGCAAGAGTGTGGGGCTCGCAGCTACCCTGTACTTATGCATGAGCAGCAGATGAATGTCGTGCAGGTGCAAAAACCACTTGAGAACAGGTTCATGCACTGGCTGATTCTGACTGATTGGCTGGCTGATTGAATGGCAAAGGGAGGTGCAGCTGGCTGCGCTTGGGGAGTAAGCTTTTCACAACAGTTCGAAATACCCATTCCACGCGCAAACGTGAAATAGAGGTGAAACGTGCATGCATCTTTGGAAAATCGATCTAAATCCGAGCAATATCAAAAACTAAATTTTAAAATTATAATAATAAATTATAATATAAATATTGTTAAATCTAAGTTTTTATTTAGACAAAATGCTTACTTTTATGCTATTTTTACAACTTAAGACATTATTTTATTAAAGCTTTTTTGAGATTGTCTCTCTCATCAGTTTTAAAATTATTACATCGCCCTTAGAGGGTATATAAAAGCTGCTTGATAATCAAGAGCTGAGTGCAGGTAGCAGCAGCAGCAGCAGCAAAAGCAATGCCAATGTTGCTGCAGGGCAGCAGCAACAGCAGCAGCAACAGCAGCAACAGCAGCAGTAGGAAAACAATATTGGCGACAACGAGGACAATGAGCGTGGTTCACGCTAAGGATATGGCAACGAGGACAAAGCATTTGCTTGCTTGATTTCATTGAAATTGCTTGGCAGAGCAGTAGATGGCAGATAAGGCAAGGGCGGGAGTGGGGGGCACGGGGGCTGGCTTGAGTTTGGGTCGAGAGGAAAAGCCATAACAGTTGGCCAGAGCTAAGCAAAAAAGATCAGAATGTGGATGATAGCCAAATAGCCAGATTCAAGAAGAACAGAAACGCAGCATGAAAGAAAGCTGCGCCAAACACTCATGAATACACTCACTGCAGTGAGTGGGCAGAGCTTGCAATATCTGATCCCTTGTGTGTGTCGATGAGTCAAGTTGAAGTCCTAGTATATACTTCTGGTCAGCTAAAGAGCCAATCCCTTGGCTCAGTAAGGCTTAAAGTTTCAGCTAAAACCAATATGTGTTGCTGATTATATTAAAATCATATTTGCAAATGCTCGGGAGTTTTTCAATTAATTGTGATGTGATTACTATATAGCATACATAGTTGACTTGTAAAACTTCGATTGAAATTTACGCCTCGAACCCCAAAAACTAATTTCGTTTAAATCACGAATCGAACGAATCAGGAAAAAATTCAAGCCTAGGCTAGAATCATTTATATTACCTGAGCATTTTTTTTCTTTATTTACTTATTTTAATTAAATAAAACCGGGGCTTATAAAGGCAAAAAACTGGTTTTCAAATCGAACCCAAAGGCAATATTTTCAATCATAAATATATTTTAATTATTAAAATTAATCTCTTGTATATATATGTATATATTAAACAGATATCGAAAATATCTAAATGGAGAGATATAGATTAGTGAAATGTATCTGTATGCAACAATGGCATTTACGCTTCTGTTGTCATTGTTTTCCAATGTCGTCCTGCTGCTTTTCCGTTATATATATATATATATCTCTCTCTCTCTCTCGCTCATTGTTTTCACCACTTACACAAACACCTATCTTCCCCTCACATGTCTAGTGGATGGGACCAAAATTGAGTGCGCGGATGTGAGAAACTGGACCGGCACAAACACAGCCACGGGCAGAGGAACAGCAGCAGGTGGGGTCAGGGGCGGGGCTCTGGCGGCTGGGCACTGGCGCCGTGATGAGAGCTATGAAAATACCTGCAAGGAAATTATACGAAAACTGAACAAGCCAAAAACAACTCGGCTTGTTATTTTAGAGTTCAAGTTAAAGTTAAGCAGCGCCGGCAGGCAGGCAGGCAGACAGGCGGACGGACGGACAGGCAGCCCGTCCCGGCAGTAAGGACTCGGCAGCAGGAGCAGCTGAAGCCGCCTAAACGGGCAGAGGACAAGCGGCAATGAAGTGCACTTCAATGTGAATGTGAATGCGAATGTGAATGTGAATAGAAATGGGTGTGGGCATTTGGCTTTGGGTGCATTAACTGTTCTTTCTCTCTACGTGTGTGTGTGTGTGTGTGTGTGTCGGGGTGTGGTGTGTGTGTGAATATTTCAGAGTCCAACTGTCTGGCCTCGTATCTTTGTAGAACAATTTTGCCTGAATGCAAGCGGCAAGCGGCTTGAATGAATGAGTCAGCCAGACTGAGAAAGAGACAGAGAGAGAGAGTGGGTGAGAGGGTGAGAAATTGCAATGCCATGCCCACCCCCGCCCCCCTGTACTTCTAACTGTGCTACGCTCTTTTCTATCTGAATGACGCGAATGGCGCAAAAGTTTTTGCAGTTGACTTAAGTGATGCCAAGTGCAAGTGAACAATTGTTATTGCTGTTGTTGTTGTAGTTGGTGCTGCAATTAGTGCACAACGCACTATTATTATCATTATGAATTTTAAGCAATCAGCAGCAGCAGCAACAACAAGAATTACAACTTTAACTTCATTGGCCAACAATTCAACTTAAAGTTGAGGCAAAAGTTGACGCCGGCATTCAATGGAGTAGCGGGGGGAGGGGGGGGGCAATTCTACTACAAGTGGGCGCCGTGTGAGTGGGCTGCTCCTTCAAACTGGCTGTGGGCGTGTCTTCCGAGTGGCTGTCTAAAATAAACACAAAAACAAAAGGCCACAAAAAGCGCCGCAATTGACTTTTGTTTTTATTGGTGCTGCTATTCTTCTATTTATTTGTTGTTTACCTATGATAATTGTGCTGTTTACTTATGACGAAGAAGCAGACGGAAGACCTCGAATGGAAGAAACAACATGGAAGGCGAAGGCGGGAAGTGGGAAGCGTACGGCAAGTATAAAGCATAAAGCTGGTTTATAAAATATATATAGGAAATATAAAGGAAAATATACAAACTCCGCAAAAAAATTGTCGTACTGAAAAAAAAGCGTAAAGTTTCAGAGCAAATTTACAGATTTAAAAAATGCGTACTTAAAGTTTGTAAATTCCCACCTTGTTCTGATTTCAGCAACGTTTGAACTCAATATCAGCGTACAAGTCTTTGTTTTTTCTCGGACACAAAATTTAAAGCATTATTTGGAGAGTTATCCTGCATAAAAATTGAACAATATTGTAAGGGTATTCAGAGTAATCGTAAAGCGTCGAAATGACTATAAAATTGTTGTTGTTTTCGGTTGGATGAATGATAAGTGCGCTGATAAAAGAACGAGTATATTCCTTTATGATTACAGCCCAGAAGGTTACAGGGCGGAGGGGGCCAGCCCAGTGCTGATTATTGATAGAGGCCCACATAATTGACAGCGGCCAGATGCTGTTGTTGTTTTTGTTGTGGTTGTTGTTAACCTTAACCCTTTGGAGCGTTGCGGAGCGGCGGGCTGTAGCGTGGAAGGGGCGGCCGCTCCAATAAATGGAGCACAGGCTCATTCTGGGCAACTCCTCCGCCCAGTTACCGTACCACAGTCGTACAGCGCCCAGCGCCAGACGCAATTTGTATGCAAATTTCATGAGAATCTCAGCACATGCAAAAACAACATATTCAAAAAGACAAAAAAACAACTCACACACACACAATAACAAGAAACGCATATAAAAAACGCACACAAAAAAAAAATTGCCTTGCGCGAGGAGTTTCAACGGTCTGCGGGGGCGTTTGCCAATGATAAAAAAATACAACTTAATAAGATATGGCAAAACAATTGAAAAGTTTTCTGACGCCGCTCGCAACAGAGAGAAAGCGCAGAGCGAGGGAGACGGAGAGAGAGAGAGAGAGAGCGCCTGAACCAACGCTGAAAGTCTTGCAAGTGCAGTGCCAAAAAGAGAAGCTGCCAAATTAGATGGCGCTGTGTGTGTGCGTGTGTGTGCTATTAGCAGAAATAAGTGCCAGATTAGCGGCGGGCGGTAATGTGGGGCATGGCAACCACACATAAAACAAATAACAATAATAGTAAAAGAAAAAGTGAAATTAAAATTAAATCTACGTTACGAGACGTCCCACTATAAACATTATTGTCTTGAGCATCACACCCAACTCTAGCTCTCTCGCTCTCGCTCTCCCCACTCCCGTCCCGTTCTTGCACGCCACCTCATTTGCTTTGTCTATGTTGCTGCGGGAGTTAAGTGTGACTGTGGCGGCAGAAAAATACCAAACATACCAAAGCCACTTTCTATGCAAATTTTTATGTGTTAAATGCATTTTGTTGGATTTAACATTCTCGCTGATTTTTTGGTTTACATTTTTGCATACAAATGAAGCCTGCGCTGCCAGGGACGCGGAAGGGTGGTCCGCAGGGCGTGGGGCGTGCGTGATTGTGTGTGTGTATTATTTGATGGTGGGGACAACAGCAGCACACACAAATTAGAGGATTAAGTAGCTTGGCTGCTGCTGCTGCTGCTTCTGTTTTTGCTTCAACTTCAGTTCCTGCGTCCGCCTGCCGTCCGCATTTTTCCAACTGCGGCTGCTGCTGCCTCTCTTGACGTCGACATTGACGCTGCAGTCGCCATTTGGTATTCACCATTCGCTATTCGCCGTCGTGTTCATTGTCTTGGCAGCGACGCTGGCAACGGCGAAGAAGCAGCGGCAGCGGCGAGACAATTACGCTAATTCGCCTGAAATTGTTTTGCATTTGCTCAACGCCGTCCTTGCCGCCATCAACGTTCTCCACTTGCTCTGTGGCTGCTGCAGCCCGAATATGTAAGTATGTATGTGTACGTGCGTGTGTGTGTTGGATCGAAATCTTACCAACGCTTGCTTAAACAGTTAAATTTGATTGCGTTGTAAATAAGAGGCAAACAGAAAAGTGAACATGCGAAAGTTTACGGAATGGTGTGAAGCAATCTATGAATACATTCATCTATGCCATAACCCTAAGATCAAGAGACCAAAGCTGAGAATAACGTTAATGCAAGATAATCTTGATTGGCTTATCTTGCTTATTACTTGATGTTGATGCCAAGCAAATATCTACGTTTATATTTGGTCAATATGATCATACTTATAATATTTAATATTGTTTAAATGTAAGCTATGTACAAAAAACCGGATTTGAAAGAAATACACTTTTTTTTTGCTTTGTACATATGTATGTACATATATCTTAAGGTAAAATATCAAACAGGCTTTGACCAAATATATAAAATATATGTAATATATGTAGATCTGCATTAGAAAAAGGTTTTCTCCCAGGCAGTTTCTGTTTTCCGGGTAAGGAAATCAGTGTTCTTTTCGGCCTAATCAGATCAATATGTAAATGCCACTTTTGCTTTCCATAAGAATCTTCAGATACATTCGAACATGGTAAAGGGTATTTGCAAGTCAAGCAAATCGCCCTCGACCATTTCGTTCTTTCTTGTTATGGTTGGTTATTCATTAAAAGTAATGAGAATTGAATACAATTATAATGTCGGCTGCTGTCATGATGTCAGCCCTAATTATAATTATCATAATGGCGCATGTTTTATGCAATTAAACATTGATTTCAGTTCGTTAGATATTATTGAATAGCAAATATTACATTCGGTTTATTGTACTTACGTGCATTGGGCGAAAAAACTTCATATGTTTTTGCTATTAACATATGCTGCAATAAGTGGATTCCGGGAATAAGCTATAGAAAACCATAAATTATAATTAGCATATGATGCAGTTAATGATCTATGTAAATAAAGGTATATATTTTTTATATATGTATAACTTTCAATTAACTAAATCAGTTCATAGTAATTACAGAAATTACCTACCTCTATGCCTAGATACATTTCTAAATGTAATCTGAAGAGATTTTCATGTTATTCTATTATAATTATTTATTATTTCTTTTTATTCTATGATTCACTTATTTTCAGTTCTTTTATATTATATTGTAATGAACTTGGTTATAATTGAATATTTTAATTTTAATTTATAATTTGATACTTTTCTGGTATTTTCTATTTCAATCCATATTGTATTGTATTAAAATGAACTTGAATTCTTACCATTCTATTCTTAATTAATTATCAGTCTACTATGTTGTTATCAAATATATTATATATAAGTAGTTTTTATCAAACTCTGCTCTATTCTATTCAATTCAACTTTATCATACTCTATCATTATTATTACTATTATTGTATTTTATTGCACTCTATTTAATTTGCTTCCGTTCTACTCTATTCTCTAGAGGTAGTTTCCGCATCGTCTCAAATTGTAAAGTTCTCTAAATCATCGACTCATTTTCTGTGTCTGCTTTTGGGCTCTAACTTTCTGTGTATCCTGTGGCCCTGCTATATATGATGGCGCTCATTATCTAATCCCTGGTTGGCTTCCAATCCGCTGCTGATTTTTGTAGTCGATTCAACGATATGGAAACAATTGCTGAGCTTTAACAGGCGCAGCAACTGGCGAACGTTCTCACTGGGAATTCGCTTGGGGGGATGCGGCGGGTGGTGGAGGTGCGGTAACTGGTGGCAAGCGGCAGGGCCGGGGCAGGGGCAGGGGCAGGGGCAGGGGCCGGGGCCGGGTGCACACGGGGCAAAGGGGCGAGCGCTGTAAGTGGCTGGGGCATTTCGGTTTTTGGCAGTTGGTTACAGCGATTGAATTTAATTAGCTTATCATGAAAGCGTATTTCACATAAATTTATCAAAATTGCTTTACACAACACAGCAGCATTCGCAGAGGCAGAGAACTCATATCTCTCTCTTCCCCTCTCCGTCCGCCTCCGCCGCTCGTGGGCTTAGCCGGGACGAGGGTAACGGGGCGCACTGCCAGTGGGCGGCATTGGGTGTCGGCCAAATTGCATTACGGCCCTCCCATTAAACTGATAAAAACGAGAAACGAGCATCGAGTTGAGTTGTGTTGACTCCGGCGACACTTTAAAGTTGATGGTTCAGGGGGAGTGCACGGGCACCGGCGGAGGGGGCAAGGGGGTAGCGAGAGAATGAGGCTAAAATTAAATTTATTAACGCACATTACAACGCATTCACTTCACAGCACTCAAAGGAGCGCGGGTGGCGGCAAGAGGACAACGTTGGTGGTTTGTCTGTGGGTGGTAGCTCCAGTTTTGGTGGTTACTTGAAGGTCGGAAGAGCAGCAGCAGCAACAACAACAGGCGCAACTTCCAACAGGCGTATTTTGTTTCCAGTTGAAAGACAGTGTTGAAAAGCGACACGAGCAGAGAAGTCAAGCGAAGCATGAAAAGAGTGCCTTAAGAACTGCGAAATGAGTTCAAAGTTGAATTTTAAGGATTGCAAATGATACCAAATTGAAAACGAGACAAAGTAGAAGCATATATTTATATATAATTAAATGTCCTTCCAGGTGGTATTTCAATTTTATCACGCCTAGATGGATATGCCTCCCTTCCAATGAGGTATATAAACGCTTGACCAAAATCAAATAGAGCACTGTCCGTCTGTCTCTCGGTTCGAAAGCTTATAATATAATAACATATAATCATATTATCAAGAGCATTCAACTTCTCTTCTATAATTATAAATATTTATAGCTGTCATATATTTAATTTAGCTGTTATTGCTTGTTTTCTTTTCATTTTGAATTATATTGAGGTATTTCAAATTTGCTATCAAAATAAGAATAAACAAGTATGAGTGTTGCAGTCGGGTGTAACCAAGTGCGCAATACTCGTTCACAGCTTAAAACACTCAAATTATTTTTACTATTATATACTATATATTATGTACTTTGGAAAAATGTCAATTTTAGGAGGTCAGTAATCTGATAAAAGCCGAAAAATCTTTACAAGTTTCAAGTCTTTAGCTTCTATTTCGGAGAGACTAAACGGACAAACCCAATATACTCTTTTCACTTCGTGAGCTAGTATAAGAATAGCATGTTGCTCCTCAATATTTTTTTGGGAACCACAGTTGATTGTACAACCTGCACGGACATTCATAATGGCTACTCACTTTTTGGACTGATTTATTGATTAACAGCTCGCTTCGTTTTGTGCTCATACTTCAGGCTCTTAAGCCGCTTAAGCACAGCAGAAAGTCCCAGCTCGGGCGAAAGTAGGATCAAATAAATGCATATATGTATGTTCGGGGGCGGGGAGTTGAGTTGGGCTGGTCTATTTCCGCCTTATCGATGGGCACCGGTACCGGCAGCGGCACCGGCAACGGTATCGCTTTGATAGCTGGCGAACTGTGCTAATTGATAAGCGGCGTTAATCGCTCGTTTGCCAAAACAACAACGGCCATAAAAATGTTGATGCCACTCAAGCGCGTGAATGTTGTCGATAAGTGCGGCCTTCCTGTTGCGCCGCCCACTCCCGAGTGCCCGGCCGGCTACCAGCTCCCGACCACCCGACCGCCCGCCGTCCGTCCCTCTGCCGGGCACGCGTTCATTTGTAGTGTCAATGCGATTATGATGATTATGTCGCTTCACGTGATGCACACGATGCTAATCGCTAGGCTGGGCCGACGGCTCTAGTTCGGCCTGCAACGGCACCTTGCCACCTCGCACCCGCCCGGCACCCATGCAACGCTGCGTGCAATTGAAGGCATTTGTGCGTGAAATTACATTGAAAATTTAATTGTGCACACAAAGTGCAGGATGCTGTGCATTAGATACGCAAAATTTGCTCATAAATTAAAATGCACCCCATGGATCAGGACAAAAGGCATGCCCCAAGCACCCACGCGCACCCGCTCCACGCCCCCCGCGCCCTGCCCCAAAAACTGCATACATGTGTAGTTAACATCCAGCTGAAATGTTCGGCTCGCGGATAACGAGTAGTGTAATTATCATTTAAATTAGTGTTTTATCAAAGAGCAGCCACGAATATCCCAACAGTGGGAGTACCTCGGTTCTCCCTCACTTGGGTCGCCCTCGTCTGGCTATATACTAGACCTGCACTAATATATATATATATATGTTTATAGATCAAACACATTTTTAAAGATCTCTGTGAGTATTTTTTGAAGACGTGCTTCATACTTTTCGTCAAGTCCTATCCCCACCATACTCCCTAGGTGGTAAGTGGATGGACCCATATTGTTTTTGTTGAATAAAAAGCATTTTGGAACGAACTTTTTCTCGATATCGATCAGCAAATATAGATATATATGTATTTCCATTTTGTATCTTAATTAATCAAGGTAATACCTTCTTAGCGAGAGTATCGGCGACATGTGTATACTCTATCCAAGGCAGCACTTTGGCCTCACATTTGAATTTCTACCGTACACTGCACTACATTTTCAGGCAATTTAAACAATTATCAGCAGAAATTGGCTTGTGAACACGCAATCTGTATCGATCTGGGTCCCTTTGGTGGCAACGAGGTCTGGAAAGGTTGAGATGCGGCTGGCTTGTGGTATGCCTAATGGCAGTCCTTGCAGTTGTAGTTGTCATGCTAGGCTCGGCTGGGCTGAACTCTGAACTCTGTGCTAGGCATTGTAGAGTGAAGCCTTCTAACTTCGAAAAGTTCGAAAAGTTAGATATTTGCCGTGTTTTGCTGTTGTTGCGACCGCACAAAAAGTCGTAAACCGGTTGATGCAATTTTCCAGTGCGAAAATTAACAAATACACACACACACGCCGTCAAATGAAAATGTGCGCTCGAGAATTCAATTTGTGTGGAGAAAACGGTACCTCGGTGGGTGCTGGGCGATGGGTGGTGGCTGGGGCAGGTGCCACCAAGTGGTGGGTAAGAAGTGGGTTGCATCGTCTGTTTACTTGAGGTTTTTTTCGCTGTCGGCGTATGAGGGCCAGCCGGAAGGAAGTGCAAGCGAAACAAACCGAGCGCAGCACAAATACGCCCCACGGGAGGAGACTGTGGTTGAGGCGAAGGGGGTGGAGGGGGGGAGGGGTGGAGGGTGCGTTGCTTGGCTGGCACGGGCACAAAGCAGTGGGTCTCAGGTGGTGCTGCGCGTTTTTGCATTGGAAAATTGGCACAAGCGGATGCGAGCGACGTTTGCTGACGCGACGCCCAGCCAGCTAACTAAGGCCCCCTTCCGCCCCCCCCCCCTCCTTGCTTGTTTGTATTAGTATATTTATTAGGAAATTTAATTTCACATGGAACAAGCCGAAAGCTGCGCTGGAAAAAGTGCACGCAGCCACCAGTGGGATGGAATTAATATGCTAAAATTGAGCAGCTGGCATGAAGGCTGCAGAAGGAAGCGGCAGTTGCAACCCCTTTGGCAGGCATTCGATAGACGCAGAACTGAAGATACAGATACTGTTGTAGCTACAGATGCAGGCAGATACAGATACAGATACATGCTATCCGCATAGTCGTAGACCATAAGCAAACACAAATGAAGGCAATCTGTTAGTATACCCCCTCGGCGCCCATTCCCCGTGTCCCCCCCCCCCCACACTCGCTGGAACTGCCAGCGTCTGAACAATGCTGGCCAAATATATATAATTAATGCCTGTTTATCTAC
Organism: Drosophila sordidula; assembly: GCA_035047465.1. Classification (NCBI taxonomy): domain Eukaryota; kingdom Metazoa; phylum Arthropoda; class Insecta; order Diptera; family Drosophilidae; genus Drosophila; species Drosophila sordidula. The sequence goes on along the minus strand of JAWNPQ010000136.1, from coordinate 7,403,024 downwards.
ATGCGACGATGTAGCCCCCTAGATACGATGCTAACAACCAACGTGCTACTCAAACCAACTACCAAATACCCCTCACCCGCACTCCACCAAATCCCCCCGTCCCCCTCTGTTGCTCAACAGCACCAGCATGGTTGTGTTTTTGTGGGTGTTGTTGTCTGTGTTTGTGTCTTTGTCTTTGTCGCTGTTTACGCTGCTTTATGAGCTTCGATTAATTTCCGCGTAAACAGCGCGAGGTCACCCACACACACACACACACTCACATAAATATTTATAGCCATATCTCGTCCCAGAAATTAACAGCAAATGTTAAAGTGACGATAGCATGGAGAACTGTTAACAGCGGACAGCTGTTAATGTAAGAAGTTTGAATAAATTTTGGTATTCTTGAAACTTTTGCTTGTCGCGAGCATATGTCCTTTTAAAACAACATAAAATGAACTTTTAAAACGATATTTATTTAAAATAACTTACATTTTATACCTAATATTTGTGAGTTTATATCTTTAGTCTTATAAGACATATTTAATCTAATTTCTTATATCTTGTATTTAGTATCTTATACCTTTACACCTTATATTTTATATTTTAAATGTTATATTTCATATATTTTGTAATTCATGTTTTATAATTTGCATTAGTTATAATGTATTTATATTATGTCTTATATGTTTCATTTTGCATATAATGTTATTTCATTTCGAATTTATTTATATTATCCCTCACATTGAGTTGTAAGTTTCAAATCCGCTTAAAGCATTTTGAACATCTTAGAAAATGATTCAAAGTGGCTTTGAGTTCAATGCAAAGCCTCTACAATTTGCATTTGATAATCGGTTTAGCTAAATCTCTGCTCGCAGTCGAGGTTAAAGGTCCATTTCAATGGATTGGGTAATTAATCTATTGTGCGAGTTGCATAACCATTGAAAAGGCACAGATATTTGCACTTGTCCATTGTCTCTGCCCACATTGAGGAAATTGCTTCAATTTAGCATAATTATTCGCATAGTACTCATAATACGCAGAACGCATTCACGGTGAATCCAATACCCAACCTTAATACGAACACAATGCATTTATAGGTGCATGCACATGCTATATGTATGTACAAATGTGTGTATGTGTATTTGGGCACATATGAACGCATATTTATTGATCGACTACACACGTCAGGGTGCCTCTCTTCATATCATGACTTTTTATAGCTATTTCCAGTTGAGGTGACAGAGTCTCGCATTATTCACTTTTTAAATATTACAGAGAACTTCGCTGCTGCTGGCTTGTTTTGCGTCAGTAGTTAATCGTCATTTCTGCCAAGTAAGTATGGACGCCCCCACACTCGCCCCCGCACTCGCATTCGCAATCGCATTCGGATTCATACTTCACACCCATACGCTTAGTAAGCTTTTTTTGTAGATACAGTCGTCGCTAAAAGCTCGATAACATTAAATGTTTATTAGTCGGCTTTTGTGAGGAGACGCGTGCAAGAAACCAGCACTAGGCTTAATGATACCCTGTAGTGAATTACCTAAAGTAGTCTCAGTTTATTTCGGATTCGAATTTTCAAATGAATTATAATCTGCAGTTTCCCATGAAGTATGTAGTTGTATCTTACTTGACTACTAGTTTAGTCATATACTTATAGTAACAATCTGCTTACAGCATGAAATATTATTAGAAATATTATTAGTGCTAGATGAATTATAACTTAGCTTAACTTAGCTCTGAAAGCTCCAAAAGTCAATTGTGCAAAGATTTATTACACCCATTTAAGACCTTTTAACTAGTATAGGGTACAGAAACAAAAACTGTTAAAGGCTGAAAATACATTTTAGCAGTCAAATAACTAATAAGTAGTTAAAAAAAATACAATAATTACAACTTGTTTTAGGTTTTGTCAACGCCGCACTGGAAATGCCCTCAGACAACGTTTTCTAGTTTGACAAGAAGCTGGGAAAGAATGTTTCTTAAAAAATGCTCAAATAATTCCCACTTAGCGTGTTAATGATCTAAACAAATATGTGAATTAATATGTGAGCAATGTAGGAAAGTGCCTCGTGCGGGCCTAGTAATAAACTTAAATATAGAACGGGCTAAACACAGCGAAAACATGTTTATTCTGTTATGATAGCTTGTCCATAATCAAACAGCAGAACCCTTCCTCTCCCCGCCCCCGCCCCGAACGCGAGTCCGCAGATTAAGAGATCTTGATAAACAAACTGAACCGATAAACACACAAAAACATTGCAAAAAAAAAAAAGACAAACAACAAATGTATATGTTGTGTGTACATATAAAATTATATGAAAGACCAAAATACACAACACGATGAGGAGAAAAAGCTTGCGAAAAGTTCTTATCTAATGATCGATAATGAATGGGTAGCCCGCGGTGAAGGAAGTGCATTATGTGGCGAAAGCTTCTGCTTCTGCGGGGTCGGCCGACGTGACCAGCCGCACATCGCTGTAGCAGCCGGCGAAAGCTCGCCGGGAAGCCGACTGGAGTCGGTCCCGCTGCGCGCTCCGGGTATAAAAAGCGTCATGCAGGGCGTGCGTCCCGCGCATATTGCAAATACGTATCTTCAACGCTCGTTCGCTCAGTCGCTCAACGCTCGACGTACTCGCAACATGTGGTCCAAGATTGGCATTGTCGGCGCCCTGGCCGTGATGGGCGGCGCGCTCTACTCCAGCGTCGTGGACAACTTTGCGTATGTGGATCGCTCCCTGGATACGGCCATGCCCAAGGCGAAGCGTCATGCGGCGCAGGAATAAGCTGTCGGCCGGGGCCATGTGGCATGTGGCCAACCAGAGGAGCAGGGGGGGGGGGAGGGGAGGGAAGCCGGGAGGTGACTTCGAGTGAATTGCGGTTTCCGATGCAGCGTATTTTGTCGAAAGTTCCGCGATTCGTGTGCAACTAGTTCCCATTTGTCAATGCAACAAATTGAACCAGTTCAGTGAGCCAATGTCGCTACTCTAGCTTGTGCCTGCACAGTTCATTCGAACCACAAGCCTGAACTAGCAGCATAGCAGTGAACAAGTCCCTCGGATTGGCCCCCCGCCCCGTATTGCCGAGACGAACAACAGTCAGCGTATTCAATTATACATTTTATTTTTTTAATTTTTTTTTTAAGTTAATAACTAATGCTAAGTTCCTGCAGTATAACTGCACGCATGTAAATGTTGTAAATAGCTAATAAATAAACCTATTACATAAGAAGTAACGAAATTCTTTGGGCAATATTCGACTTTTTGTGTTTAGAGTGCATTTATGGTGATGAGAATATCCGTTTGTAAGGACACTTGGAGAACCTGTTCCCACTTAAAAAAGTGATTTTATCATATTGAAAATCTGTTATGCAAACATAGAGCTGATTAAGATATTTACACACATTATAGATATGACATCGAAAGACACTCTTGCTTATCAGTTATATATATAGTAAATAAATGTGGCCACTCACAATCTGAAGCACTTTTCGATTAGCTTTCAGTGTAATAATCCAAGTGGTCATAAAAGGCCATTAAATCAAGAGCTTCTATCAAGAATCATATTTGCCTTCTTTTTTTCTCGAAACTCATTTACGCAGTTCTGGCCTGAAACGGAGCCACAACTGGGCCGGGGCACGGCTAAAAATCTGTGGGCGCACTAAAAATGACTGGCAAGCCGCAAATACTTTGTCAGGATCAAGTTGACACTCCGTTGTTGGCCCGGCCATAAGCCTGACCCTGTCCGACGGCTGGCGGCTGATGGCCGGCGCCTGACAGCTGCAGGTCGCAGCGGGCTGTGCCTAGGCTGGCGCAAGCATTTGACACTCTTTTTGGGCGGACAATCACCAGCCCACACACACACACACACACAGCCACGCGTGCCCTCATGCGTGTGCGCAGCCATTTTGGCAGAGCAGATTGTTTTGGGCAGCTGCCCGGTGGCCGGCGCAATCGTTAATCTAATGAAAGATGACGTCCACAGCGGCAACAGCTTTTGAGCAGTGCCGACGACAAGCGCTCGTCTCCCAATCTCCCGTCGCCCGTCGTCCTGTCTCCTGTCAGAGTTCAATCCGCTTTGGTCTGCGACTGTTTGCTAATCATTCATGATTCCTGGCCAGCTCCGGGCACTGATAAATAAGCGGCAAGTAAAACAAGCCGGTCCAAAGTGGAGCCGGGCAGGTGGTCGCCGGCTCTGCAAGTTTGCGCCCTTATCTGGCACCTGGTCAGAGTTCAATCGGGCGTCTCGTGTCGGCTTACCGTAGTCCACACAAATTATCACAAATTTGCAACTTTACGACTCCTTTCGAGCTGTCACGCCCACTGTGCGGCCACTTGTCGCGAGCGGGCCAATAAAATTTGATTAGCCCCGACCACAGCGGCAAATCCTTTAGGTCTCAAGATTGCAGCTGGCCAAAAGGGCCGCAGCAATATGAGAATTTATGTATGTTTGCCTCACAGTGCCAGCAACGGCTTCGGCTTCAGATTTGCCCTGCACTTAACCCCTCCCCACATCGGCAGCCACTCCACTTGGGGCGGGAGCGAGACAGACACGACTATTGTATATTCATGGGGCCAGTCGGCAACTTGGCCAGGATGGCAGCACACCGAAACGTGGCCCGAGGCCGAGCCGGCCAACTTGGGTTAATTTACATTATAAACTTTGAATATTTTATTGTTTGTCTAGGAAAGGACACAGCTGGCGGCACAGCAGATCGTGAGTGCTGTTGCCGGCTCTGGGTCTGGCTCCGGCTCTGGCTGTGTGTGGGCGTGGCCCGGCTAACGCCCAGCCTCCAACTGGACCACATTTATTGACACTTGCCGCGGTCAGCCTCCTGCCGCGACTGCGGCCAGGCGTCGGCATGTCGTTCAACTGATTTAATGAGAGCATAAACATTTTTGCCCAAATTATGAGACAGTTGGCAGCGGCCAGGCTGACTCCGCCACCTGCCACCAGCCAGCGGTCCTGCCCGTCCCCTGCCCCCGTTCCCGTGCCTCATTGTTGTCATCAGCAGCATTAACAGCGCCATCGAGGCCGCCGCTTGTTAAGCTCTTAAGCATCGGGTTACTAAATAATTAAACTATTTCTCGTTGCCAGTCCGTAAACCAAATCAACCGCACTTTTCTACGGTTAGGGGGGGGGGGAGAAGGGAGCCTACGGCTGGCGGGGGGAGCGGGCAGGCGACTGCAAACTGGAAATTGCAAATTGAAAATTGATATGAAAATGGAATACGGAAATGGAGCTGCTAATCGATGGAGTAACGTACGACGTTGTTGGCCTGTCTGTCGACTGTGCCCTATGCCAAATACGTGTGCTGCTCGCCTCTGAGATACCCTGTTGACGGAAAAAAAAATTGACAAAAATATATAAAATAAATAAAATACACCAAAAATAGGATCGATTTCCGAATAGGGGTTGTTTGACATTTTTCTTTCGGCTGATTCAATCAGAATCGACACTATTGACAGGTTTTTCCTATTACTTGTATGTGTTAAATTTTACTTTGTGTTGGATTAACAATTCATTGTCAGTAAACAATTCATCTGATTCTTTATAAATAATAATAAGAGTAATAGTAACACTTTAACGATATCATTCCCCCTACAGTCGCATACTACCAATATTATCGAGCAACACCCACGCTCGATAGTCGGGCAGCCATTTCTAATTTGTGTTTATCCAATTTCCTTTGCCCTGTTTCGAACCCGCTTCATTTTAGCAGCCATTTAGGTGCGGCTTTTCTCCCACCCACTGAGCTAGGTGCAAATTCTACTTTATTTGTTTCATACGTTTTTTTTCGGCTACTCGCAGTCGCCGTCGTCGACGCTGCTGGCGGCACGTTTGATGAAAATTTCGTGTGGCAATAAGCTGTGGCACCCTTTCGCGTATAAGTGCGGGGATTCCCCCAAACTGGGTGACTGAGTAATAAAAATACGAGACAATTTAAGCTGCCATTTGCTGTTGTTAGCCTCTCTCACGCTCTCTCTGGCCCCCTCTCTCTCTCTCTCTGTTTGTCTCGTTGCACTTTGTGTTGTGCTTTAATCCGTGGAGCTGGCACGTGACCCAAGCACAACAAGGAGCACAAGGCGCCCATCATTTTGCCCAACTGCGTAGCAGCCTTGGGGGGTTGCTGCCTTACCACGCACCTGACCATATAAATAATTTATAAATGTTTCTTATGCAAAGATTAGCAACGGATTTCGACGCCTTTGCCTGGAACAAACACTCCCTCGCTCGCTCTCTGCCGCCCTATGTGCAGCATTTAAGAAACTCTCTGGGCACCCGCTCTGCCCCCGGCCAACCCATTTGGAAGACAAAACTCATTTAAAGAAATGTTTTTTATCGCCGCCGTCGCATCGAAATTAGCCAAGGGAAAAATGGTTTGGAATGGTCGGATGCATAGAATTCTCGCATAATAAATTATAATGCAAATCCGCGCTTAAGATCACAACAACAGCGGCGGGAAAACAAGGCACTTAATGTGGCCCCCCCGCCCCGCGCCCGCCTTCTTGCCTAAACGCTCCTCCACTTGGCTGGGCCGACTTTTTTCAACATTTTTTGTTCGTGTAATTTTTTGCTCTGTGGCCGCCATTTAAAATGATAAAAATCGCAAACAATTTTTGCCCGGACCGCAGTCGACAATGACAAAATGCCGGCACACACACACACACACACACACACATGGCACAGTATGAGGGGCGGACAGTTTTGGCTGTCCTGCGTCTGACTATGGCCATAGAAATACTTAAGCAGGCAATTTGTAACGCTTTGCACTCACCAATCAATCAATCAACAGATAACACCGATACTCCAGATACAACCCAGAGATAAATCCCAACAATAATAATTTATTTCGTCCCGCCGCCAACGGACCTCCAAGAGTTGTCAAAAGCAACTCTGCAGCTGACGGGCACGAGTATTATTCAAAGTGGACAATGAAATCCCAACAATTTATAGATGAGACCCACGACTAAGGCGAGACTATAATAAATGTCAAGGAATTCAGTGGATGTTATTTCATCTGGCGTGCTTGCACTCGGAGAAAAAACCCAGACTCGTGTACTTTAATCACTCGCGAATCAAATTCAGCCCAAGGCGAACTTGGCCACAATAACCTATATTCGATTCTATGTAATTTTTGGTGTAAGTTCTTACCGTCTATTCATACTGATATTATTTTTAGAAAAGGGTCGAAGACCTTTTAAATGTAATCGTGAATATCGTGGGTGTATATCTACCTGCCAAGCCGAACACTGTCCAACACACATTTGTATCTTCCAACGCATTAATTTGTGGGTCAATAATATGCAAATTTGTACTTAAAACTTTTGTTTAATAAAACAGGCTACTGGCCGCCGGGCCCTGGCGCTACCTAGAAAACTTGATAATGGCGGAGTCGCTGTCCTGAAGTGCAGCCGGGTAAATGCATTTGCGACTTTTGCCATATGCTAAACAGGGCGAAGCGACAAAAGTTGGATACTTGGGCGTTGGTAGGTGGCGACACGACCCCCCCCCCGCCCCCGACCATGCCCCCGCCCCCGCGCAGTTGTCCGCGTGCGGCGACTGCTGCGTGCAATAATAATGCTAAATAATAAAACGCGGCAAAAGCAGACGAAGAAATGATAATAATGCTGGGGCAGAAATTGGTCAAAACAATATAAATGCAAATGCAGCCGCGTCGCAGTCGACGTGGGCAGCGATAGCGGCAGCGCTGCCGGCGACAGCATCCCTGAAAGGCATTTTAATCAGTTGGTAGCGAGTGTCGGCCCCTCCCCGCTACCTCCTCCCCCCTTGTTGCCTGCGCCACATGCAAGTGGCAAGTGGCAATGGGCGTGGCAGGTGCAGACCGCGTGTTCTGCATCGCAAATGCGTCCAGTTTATGGCTGTTCCAGCAGCAGTTGGCAAAGTTGTCGCCCGACGGAGGCGCCACAAGTTAGCGCCCCGCAGACCGGCAGCTGGAGCTGCAGCGGAAGCGCGACGTGGCCAATTTGGGCGCCTTACCTGTTGCCCCACGCGGACCCATAAATCAATGACAAATCGCCGGGCGACTCCCATAACGAGCAACTGGTTCACCGAGTAGGCGTGCCAGTTGGCCACCATCAACCGGTTCTGCGCCAATGCGAATCGGGGGCGTGGAGCCCACTGTGCGTAAATATGCTGTCAACAAAGGCTTAGGAGCAGAGCGGGACGCCGCGAATGCCGTTGAAAGGGCTTACAACTCTCCAAGTGGGAAATACCCTGCACAAATCAAGGCTCTTCACTAGGGTATATGTTTTGGTTGTTGCTATACTGTGAACGAGTATTGCGCTGTCGGTTACACCCGACTGCAACGATATTCCTCTACTTCTACACGGATAGAATAATCCATATATATCTCTATGTAATAAAAGCATTTGCGCTCTTTTATTCCTACTCTTGACCTCGACGCGACTCTTAGAAAAATCTTGTAATTAACAACTAAATTGTAGAAAAATATATAAAAAGGATGTTGGCAGCAGTTGCCTTGCCCCAGGCGCCGCACATGCGTGGCTTTTACCAACTAATTAAGATGAGCTGCAGCAGATGCTGTCATTCTCCAGGGAGACCTTCTCGCTGCTTCTCCCGTCAGATGTGCGCTGTCTCCTTCTCCTGGCAATTTTCAGTTGGCATTGGCTTTCTTCTTGGCGCCGCGGCCGTTGCCGTCTTTTGTCTTTGTTTCAAATTTGCATTTCGTCGGCGGCAGCCAATGCGAAATGTTAATGAATTGCGCAAATCGCAATGCAAACGAAAATTCAATTTGCAAAAATAGCAACAACTGCGGCAGCAACTGCAACTGCAACAACAATTGCAATAAATAAATTGCACATTTGCCGACGCCTTTGCAACTTGGCTGCAAATTGCCGTTGATTGGATTTGTGCGATGCATGTGGCAAGTAGGCATGTGTGTGCGTGTGTGTGTGTTGTGTGTTGTGCAGGCGAGTGTGGCACTTTGGTATACTTCATTATTTCTGTGGCTAAATTAAAGGATAATAGATTTATGTGCTGCATGGGCGGGCACAAAGATGCAAAGATAGAAAGATACGCGAGTAAGTATCTAAGTATCTGCAGGGCGCTGACTGTGTGTATATGTGTCTATATATACTGCCGATTAGTACGTTGTGCACACGCTGGGATCCAAGTTAAAGGTTCAAGCCTGCCGAGAGAACATGCTGCGTATTTGAAGTGCTCGAATCGAAAGCTGTTGGAAACTTTAAGCCTATTACCGCAGCAGGCAACAACAACAAGCGCAACGGGCAACAACAATAACTGGCAACCAATAATAATAGCCGAAGGCCAGCAATAAAGTTGTTACAAGCCAACAAAACAAGAAAACGCATCTATCTTGTTCTTGTTCTGGTCCTGGTCCTGGTCCTGGCTCTAGTGCTTGTTGCTGTTGTTGCTCCCATTGTTGCTGTCTCTATGCTGCTGCTATCTCTATCTCACTATGCTGCTACCCAGCAGGCAAAGAATTTTAAACGAAAATGTTTGAAATATCAAAAAAATTTCACTTTGATTCTATGGCTGTCTAAAAAGCAAGCCAGCCAACAGCACCAGCAATCACAATAGCAACAATAAGAGCAACAACAAGTTTAACAACATTAAGCACAGATGCTCTGCACAGTGATGTCCGATCTGAGTGGATTGATAAACCCCAATCCCATGACTACAAAATGCTCGAAAGTATGCTGCAAGAGCTGCGCCGCATTTTCCATAATCGAATTGGATTCCCATATTTCAATATCTGGAGAAAATGTGCTCTCACTAATCTTGAAGCTGACTCAAGTCCAAATAAAACGATGCCAATAGACGTTGTGCGTACTCAAAGTAAAGCGAGTAGACCGTTGCACACGGACGGACGGAAACGTCTGCGTAATACTCGATCATGTTACCCAGAAGTTCAAATATAGAATTTTTATATTTAAAATTTGGTGACTCCCCTCTGTGGGAAATGCACATTGCATTTGTGTTCCCTTATTTAATTAATATTATGGGGAAAAAAAAATCGAAAAAATATTATTTTCAAATACGAATTCAATTTAAATGCAGAACCAATCTAGAGGATAAACAAAATGGTAAACATCGTGAAAATCTGTTAAGTTTCACAAAGTGAGACTTTCAAATATGGTTTTGGGAACTTTACACGCCTAAATCTTTGTGAATTTCGGCATGATTTTTGACAGAAAAATCGACCCCTCAGAATCACTTTCAAAGTTGCGTTTTATACTCTTTAAGGTATCCGCAATCGATTAAAAATAAAAGTTTGCCATTTTAAATTAAAACAAGTTAGTTAGGGTCAGCCATCTACCTTTAATATTTGGTGACTCTAGCTCTAAAACTGTGGGAGATATATGTTTGCGTCATTCGTGGGTGTGGGAGCGGAAATACTGCGTTCAACCGGACAGACGGAGGGACAGCATGACGGACATTGCACAAACCCAATATACTAGTTTCCCTTCGTGAACGAGTTTAAAAATGTGGTTGCAGCTGAGTTGAGCTGCCAGTGCAACGTTTACGAATGTCAGATAAAGAGAAATCAAAAGTTCTCTGCCATGAGATCGCACTTACTAGACTTCAAACGTATAGTTGCAATAAATGGATAAGAGCCTAATTTAAAAGAATAAACATTAGGTGAAATAACGTTTTCCCTGGATCTGGCAACGCTGAAAGCTTCAGTCCTGACTGCCACACAGTTTTTCTCTAGCCCTTTAGCCAGCTGCAACATCAAATATAACCAAATATGAAATCCTTCAACGCATCCTGCTTAAGTAATTGCCAACTTGTTGGCCAAGCGTTGTAGGGGGATTTGGGGAGGGCGGGCTCATTAGCCAAAAGGCCAACAAGAAGAAGCAGAGGCAGAAACGGACTGCAAGGAACATACGGGGCAAGAAAAACCCTTGCAGTTTAAATGAAATTAGCTACTTTAAAGTAAACTCGGACTTGGACTCCGCACTCTGTTCTAGGGGGTGGTTCAGTATTTTGGTTTGGGTGCGGGTCAGAGTCCGAGTCCGAGTCCGAGTCCGGGTCCGGGTCCGGGTCTGGGTCTGGCAACTGGACTCAACTCAACGCTCAGTGTTGCGCCACGGTTGCGGTGAAGTTTTATTGCATAAATTAACTTGGCCAAACACAATTTCGCAATTATTTTGCAATTAATAATTTATGTGCCCGACGACCAGACAGAGGCAGACAGAGGGCGAGCCAGGGGCGAGGGGCACGCCGGCTAAGTAGATGGCCGAGTTGTCTTCGCCAGTTCCTACTCATTATATGCCTGTGCCAGTTCCCATGCTCGTTTGCCTTTAATGGGATTTTAAGTGGCCTTTTATTTTGATTTTGACATCCGCGTGCAGCTTTTGGCCTTGTTTAAGTTTTGCGGTCGAGTTGTCGTGTCGCTTTGTCTTGTTGTGGTTGTTGTAGCTGTCACTTCATTACTGTCACATGATAACTGCGCCCGGTTGGGCCCCGGTTGGGCCCCGGTTGAGCGCTGGCTGGGCGCTGGTTTGTGCTTTAAGTGGCTTTCACCTTGACGCCCCACAAGCCACATGAAATAAAAAAAAAGCGACATGGAGTTGGCCACAAGGGAACTCATTATACAGAGTCCGGCTAACAGCCTCCGCCTACGGGCCTGCCCCACTTCGGTATCTCCGCACGTTTTATGAGTAGCACACCCTCACACTCACCCACACACACACACACACACACACACACTCGTGATTGTATATCTGTATCCGTATAAAAAAACGCATCCGTTTCGCACAGACATTTTATACATTATTGGAAATCGTGCGCTTCGTTAGTGGCAAATCTGTTGCAAAGTAGCCAGCGCCTATGCTGGACACAGCTACATATGTCTCTCTTTATGTACAGCCAACCCCACCCCCCCCCCGCCCCCATCTCCTCCCCGCCCCTGGTGCTGCCATTGGGCTTCGATTCGATTCGTTTCGTTTCGGTTCGCTTTGTGTGTGACAGTTTCTGTGCCTCGGCATTGTGAACGCTTTGCCTTTGGCATTGTTGGCGGGGCTTATCATTTATTGCTGCTGATTGGTTTGGCAGTCCATCCCCCGCATCACACACCTCACCCCCCCCCACCCCCCCTTCCACTTGCCCCTGCAGCCCCAACGACCTGGGCTTTGCAAATGCGCTGCATATGCGTATCGCTCTCAAAAAGAAATTCATGTTTAAATCCACGAAGAAACCGTTAGACGACTCTTAGATACCCTCTCTCTCAGTTTACATCGTATTTGCGAATATGTGATCATACTTTTTATAAAATATACCCTGTAGTTGTGCCGTCGCTTCGTCATGTAGTCCGCATGCCCGCTTGCATAGCTTTCAGAATGCCAATAAAGAAATTTAATTTAATTTCCAACATTGAAGCATGACCCGGTGCCATGTCTCTCGGTCCAGCGACACAGCCCAACAACGCCCCGTTACCCCCCCCCCTGCCCCACCTCCCCCTCCCCCACGCTACACATGCCACGCCAAACGGGCGCCCATGCCAACGATATCGAAACGCATTTGTCAGCATTTTGCATTTAAACTTTGGGCTTTAACTTTAATTTGAAACATTTGCCGCCATTTGTGGCACATCAAACGGATACCAGGAGCGGTGGTGCCGGGTGGTGCTGGGTGGTGCTGGGTGGTGCGAGATGTGTTCAGAGCATGCAAATGTATTTAAAACTTCAATCGCCGCTGACAGATAGCGCTCGCCATGAGACATATCTGAATTGGCATATCTGGTCAACTTCAAAAGATAAGCTCATGGAAACGCAAATTGTCGCAATTTTTGTCCGATTTGTATGCTTAACTAGCAGCTATTGCCGAGCTGTCTTCCTGCCAACACAAAAGCCAATCTTGAAGTGAATTCTCACTAGCCGCAAAATCGAATTTTAGATATATTGCTGTGCATTTATTAAAACTCGTAGGCAGCGTGCTTAATCGTGTTTTCGCGCTGACACCCCGCCCCTTTTGTGGGCGTAATCAGCGGCCCGCATTTGAATGGCGCCCACAGAACTCAAGCTTACCAGGGCCAAGACGACGCCGAATAACGGAACGGACGTGGCCACTGACTGATTAGAAAAATTTTGTAAGACACAACAAGCGGGCCAAAGCGACAGGCAACAGAAAAAAGAACCGTCGAAATACACAACAACAACAAATATGGAAGAAAACAGAAATGCAAAAAAAAACTGTGGAAAGGCAAAGTTTGGGGGAGGAGGGGGCTAAATGAATAAAAAAGAAATTCATCAAATTTTGGCAGCGTAGCAAAAAGCGACGCTGACGCGCTGCCCTTTGTTATGCCAAGGGGTGAAGAGATGCGGGTGCGGGGCAGCAGCTGGGAGCGGGAGCCGGAGCAGTCCACAGGAAGCGGCTTGTCAGCACGCGCACAAAAAAAAAAAAAAAAAAAAACAGAAACAGAAAAGAAAAGAAACAAATTTTAAAAAAAAGCGTACAAAAAAATATTCTTGAAAACAGTTAGCGAAACAATTTAATGATGAATGATGGTCAATAGCAAATTTCTAACCAAGAAGCGCTGCATGGAGAGGCACGTGGGGCACAGGCACATATCCATTGAGGCATATGCACATGGTTGGTCTGCCAGCGCCGAGCTGGGCTTTTCAATTGAAAACCAATTTATAAGAAAGTAACAAGCGCTAAAAGCTGGGCGCACCAGGGCGCACCTCCGATACCCTTATGCTGGCCAGCAAAAGATTCAAATTATAGGCAAAAGCTCAGAAAAGGTATTGCCAATGAATATCTGCACAATAAAATAAAGTATTGGGTTAAAAAACATATTTTTATGTTTAGCAAATTGTGTTTTTTCTAATAGAGTACTCATCAATATATATTTAAAGCAACAAAGAGAGGAGCACAAAAATCTAAATAAACAACTATTGAACCTTGACAGTATTATATTTACAGAGACGGAAGATGTGCCAAGCTCGAGCTGCCGCGTTAGGGTATAAGGAGGAGCTTTGGCCTAACAGAGAACAGTTGGCTGGAGCGAGGCAGGAGTCGAGGCGTTAGTGGCGCGTCCGGATGGATCAGGATGGGGACGCCAATCGGAGCTCCAGCTGAAGCGGCTGTCAGCGCGCAATTATCGGGCGGCCTCGTTTGGCGGGTGAGTTAAGTTGGCATTTATCAGAGTGACAATGTTGCCGGCTTGCGGGGCGTTCGTTCATTCGGTCCGTCATTCATTGATGCACGCCATCATTCATTCAGTCTGTCATTCAGTGCTTGTCAGCTGCTTCCGAGGCTAAATGCTGCAGCTGTCAAAGGCGGCGCAATTGTCAAACGGCCTGCGGTACAGTCGACACAAAAGCTGCACAGCCGTACCGGCCCCCATCCATTCCGGGCTGCGGTAAAAAAGTGGAAGGCGACAGCAAGTTCTGACAAGCTGCCAAATCTTTTGGCATATCATTTGAGCTCGGCGCCGAGGCACTTCCTGCTGGTCATTCAGAGCCAGCTGATGCCTGATGCGAAATGGCAAATGCCTATTGCTAATGCATTACATTGGCCAAATTAATGCGCACTTCATGACAAGCCAAACGTTTGAGGCTCTTGATTAACAGCTTTTCATTTGGCCAAGACGCTGGCGTGGAGCTGGCCGGGCCGGGAACGGGGGCTCGTTCGTAGGTAGACCGAAAAGCTGGCCAGCCAATTAAGAGGCCAGCCAGGAAAGCCGGGAGAGCCGGGAAAGAACAGCCAGGGGGGGCAATCAGCAATTGCAGCACCGGGGAGCTCGGCTCCAGCTTCGAGGCGTATAATTTTATTGTGATGAACTGATAATGTGACATTATTGTAGCTCATTTGTCAACAAATTACATCCGCTGAGGCACGGGGGCCCGGCCGAGGTGGGCGTGGCGTGGCCATGTATCAATCAGTGTGTACATAACGGCAGCAAATTTGGCAAGGATGTGTCCCGCCAGCCGGCCGGGCATGTCCTGGCGCACATAATAAATGAATCGAGCATGCATTGAAAAAGATCAAAAGTGTCAATAAAACAAAGCAGACAAACAAACTGGCAAACGATACAAATAAATGCGTATGGGTGTAGTCAGCCCCAAGTGGCAAGCGCCAGCGCCATCCTCCCCATTCCCCCACACACATTCGTAAGTAAGTATGCGTGTGTGTGTGTGTGTGTAAAAAAGAAGAAAAAACAGCAAGCGAAATGACAAAAGTGGCAAACGTGGCATAAATTACAGCAGCACACACACACGCACACACACACACACTTGCGGGAGGGGGGTGTGTGGGGAGCTTTGCCTCTTGACCAGTTTAGTTTTTGGCTTCGCTCGCGCTGTCCAATGTGAGAAAACGCACGAATTGCAGCTAACAAGCGTCTGCTTGTGGTGCAGGGGGCTGAGAGGGGCGGGGAGAGGGGAGTGGGGAGAGGGGGGGGCCTCTTCAGCACTGACAAAGTAAATCAAGGAAAATTAAATGAATTATTGCTGCAATAAATGTGGACTGGGGGCAATATAAATTGTGCTTGGTGCCAGAGTCTGCACTTCAAAACAAATAGAGAACAGCTCGGAGACAATGCCACACCCACACACACACAGAATGGGGAGGGGTGGCAGCTTAAACGAATCGTTAAGCTGGACAAGCGAGCCAACGAGCGGGTGGTGGCGCCTCTCTACGCGATTCTCAACAGCACACAATCCATTGATTATGTTGTAGTAAAGTTGCATTTGGCAGTTGATTTATTTTATCTATCATTAATTAGCGATAGCTCCCTAGATTTGTAAACCATGTACTATAGCAACTTGGCAAGAGGTTTTACGTTGTTATTTCTTTATTAAATTTTTTATTTGAATAATTGCTGCTTCTGATCAAAATTGAAACACCATCTACCAGAGCGAGAGCCAATGACTAGGGTATTTTATTCTCGGCACGCGACAGACAGCTTTTTCTAGTTTTATACTTTGCTCTCTTTGTTTTTACTTCTTTATTTTTGTGCTGCGACGTTTTTACTATTTTGGACTTTGATTTATTTCAATTGCTTATAATTTCGAGCACGAGTTTGCCTTGGCATTGGCGACGTAGGTGGGCGGGTTGGGGCAGGGGTTGAGGCTAGCCCTACGCATAAGTAGAAATAAATAAAAATAGATTAATAGCCGACACGAGCATCCGCACAATAAATTCAACGACGCGCCCACAAATGAAATAATGGCCCAGCCCGGAAGGATAATGCCACCACAAGCATAAAGCTGACCCGATCGATACATAAACAATATTTGATATACGCATGTGTGTGTGTGTGTGTGTTCTCTCTCAGTCTCTGCCGATATGGTAAATGTGTCTTGTTTGCGAGTCGGCAGGTTAACTTTTAACAGCTCAACGCATAAGCAAATCTTAACTTAAATTTCGAACCGAAAGTCGCCCAGTGTTGACAACGAGAGCGCAAGGATGAAGGCAACAACGACAACGACAACAACAACAACAACAACAACAGCAGCGGCAGCGGCAGCAACAATTGGAGCAGCAACAACAAAAGCTTTTAAGGAAGCATACATTTTTAATGAAACGAAATGCGACCATTAAACATTCCAGAGTCTGAGTTCGAGTCGGAGAGTGCTTCTCTCTCCTCTCCCTCTCCCTGTCGCCCACTCGCTCGCTCTCTCTCCCTCGCTTGGACAGGGCCAGTCGTTGACTTCCTGTCTGCCGTGCCCATGGCCAATGTCGTACCGCGTATGCCTCAGTTTCTGCTCTGTCCGCTCCCCCCCTTGCTCCCCTCCCCCTCCCCCCCCCTGCCGTGACTACCCCCCTCTTGATGCTGCTGCTGCATTTGCCGCTGCCTTTAGCAACAATTTAAAGTTTTATTAATTTCACCGCTCCCCATCGGCAGTCCTGAGACACAGACACACACACACACACACACACACACACACACACACCCGCGCACACACGCACAGCCCACACCCAGAGCAAGCCCCGGAGCTGCAAGCATTTCCCATTGTTGTTGCGAGTTATTAAAAAACAAGCAGCATGAAAAATCTTTTCTTAATTTAATATTTCTTTGTAAGACTGAAAAAAAAAACGAACAGAAAATAAAACCAAAACAAAATGAAGAAAAACACAAAGCTAAAAGGAAGCACGCCGTTGACTTCCTGTTGCCGTTTGCCTGCCTTACACTCACCTAAGACACACACACACACGCACACACGCACAACTGCGCTGACAGCTCAACTTTGATATGATTTTTCATTTTTCATTTCATTTATTTTCGCCGCTCGCCTTTGCATTTGGCCCAAAAATGCGCGCTTTAGCTTAATTATTTGCCATAAAAAATTACTTGACTCAACTAGGTCAGCTGCAGCGCCATCTCGCGGCAACAGGCGCCATAATTTAATTACCCAAACGCCTCGTGGCGACGCCCCTCCCCCTGCCCCTGCCCCTGCCCCTGCCCATGTCCCTCCCCCCAGCAGCAACATCGACCGTATTTCAAGTGCCGCGCGGAACACCTGCACCCGGGAGTCGCCTGCAATTGACAAACGATTTGTTAAACACATAGAGAGGGGGGAGGGGGGTTGGGGGGGGGGAGATTGGCGGAGGAGTAGCAGTTAAAAATATAAGTATATCATGTTGTAGAAGGCTTAGCTTGCAGAGACGGAAAGCACGTACTTTGTTGCATACTCACGGGTATTCATACGATTTACGAGTGGAGCCATAAGTAAGTCTTATGTGGAGCTAAGCGTTATTGTTGTTTTAAGTTAAATAAAATTTAGATAAAGAAGGTGGTGATTTGTGCACATAATACGCATGAGTATAGTGAATACTTTGAGTAGACAGATATTAAGTAAAGCAAAGGAAGTTGCAAGTATAGGATAGAATGAATATCGCGAGCAAGAGTAAGAATTAGGTGAAAGTCGTATAGGTAAGTTTTAAGTTATTGATGAAACTGAGGGAAAGAGACGAAATATGCCAGCAAGGAAAAAGCAAGTTGAAGCTAATAACTGAAACATAGATTAGATTAAAGAAACCCCCACCAGTTGAGAAGAAGCTAATGCACATCTACTCGAATATATTCAAATAAAATACGCCTGAGTGTATGCAGAGTGCGGCTCTCTGGGATCGGCTGCCAAAGTAGCGGACCATTTGTTAGCCGTGTAATTTGCACGGCGCACCCAAATGGCGCCCAGAGGCGTCGGCGACGGGGTCGACAGCTTGACACATGCCCGGACCAGGTGTTGGGGCCCTCGACTGGGCAACTGGACGGCTTGGCTGCCATTTGGCCATTGCTTTGGCTTTTGTCGTCTCACTTTTGCCTTTTTGTTGTTCGTTTTTTCGTTCGCTTCTTGTGTGTTGTTTTTGCTTTTTTAATTGATTTCACTTAAAGGCTCATAATCGTGACACTTTGGCGCCTTTTAATTTGATTTTATTGGCCCTCAACATGCCAGCGGCAAGGAAGCTGGCGAGGGCTTAAGCGGCCAGGGCCCAAAAGGGTTGGGGGGACGCAAGGGTTGAATGCGTTGGGCCGCCTCATTGGCGCGTTTTATGATTGCGACCTCAACGAACTTTATTATATTGTTAAGAGAGAGAGAGAGAGAGAGAGAGAGAGAAAAAAAAATAATAACATAAAGCGGCGGCAACTACAGCAACAGCAATGAAGTCGCATTGTTCGCATTCCCTTTTGCCCTTTTTTTTTTTTTTTTTTTTTGTTAGATATTTTATGCCCTTTGCCGTTTGTTTGTTCCTCCGTTTGTTTGTTTTACGCGGCTGCTTCATTTTCGTTTTAATTTGCGTAATTGAGTAGCTCGTTTTAATTTCGTTGCCGTTCCCTTTGTTGCCTTTGTTGGCCCGCTTCGCCGTTATGTTGCCCGCTGCCAAATGGCTTTCTGCACTTCTCGCAAATGTGTCGGCGCATGCGGCGTATACGCAACGCGCATGAAGTTGTCATTCCAGCCAATTGACCAACTGACCAACTGACTAACTGACCGACAGCGGACAAACTGCCGAAACGGCTTCTCATGTCAGCGTCGGGTTCAATTTTCAGCTTTCAGTTTTCAGTTTTCGGCTCTCAACTTTCAGTTTTCAGTTTTGGGCTCTCAGTTTTCGGTTTCAGTTCCGCTTGAGCTTCCGTTTTGTTGCGCACTTCAAAGGCGCATCCTTCGAATCCCTCGAACCCTTCGCCCGACCGGGACACATTTGACAAATGCGCCGCTGTCGCTGCCCGCAAATACTTAGTGAACGACAAATTACATTTAATTTAATTTCGTGTATCGCCCAGTATCTCTTTGGCAACCGCCTCGGCCACTTGGCCACTTGACACCCGCTCCGGCCCGCTCCGGCCCGCTCCGGACTCCGTGCCAGCGCCGTCCATTCGGCGCACTGAAGCATTTAGCCATCCATCAGGCGATCCGGGGCAAGTCACGGCCAGGACACGGCATGCCACGGCACACATAACTGATGATAAAGTCGGGCGCGCTTCACTGCGCCCCCATGTCCTGTATCCTCTGTTCGCTGTACTCCTCAATCGGCCAGCCCTTTCCCCCCTAATTTCCCCATTCAATCAGCGGGCGGCCATTGATGCCGTTCATTTATACACGGCTAACACTGGCAGGACATTTAATTTATTAAAGAATTTGCAAAGCAATAAGCTTGTAGCCCATTGGCTACGCCCAGCAAGCCCCCCAAGCCCGCCTCCCCGCGCAATTTCCATTCGGCCACCGACTCATCCCAGTCGATAATCGTTTTCATTAAGTCGGGAGGCAGGGGGGCGGCAGGGGGGCGACACGGCGGCTTAATTGCTACGTCTCCAGCTCAGTTTCCTTCCATTTCCCTCTCCCACTCTCTCTCTCTCTCTCTCTCTCTCTCGACCCATCAGTCAAATGGACATTCGCACTAAGCGACACTTTTTAATTAAAACGTAAAAAGAAATTGCACGCAAATCTTGAACCGACTTCGACTTCCACTTCGACTGGGATTGGGACTGGCATTTGGGGCTGGCATTGGGACTGCGACACGGATTCTCCAGCGTCAGCGCCAGACCACAAAAATTCAATCAAATCACGGCGCATAGCTGACAAGAACATTGTCCTTAACCCCACCTCAGCAGCGCTTCGCATCCTTCGCAGCCTTCGCATCCTGTACTCAATTTCTGGGCAGCCAGACATCATTAGGCAGCGGTGGAAATAACTTGACGCTGGACGGGGGGTGGGGGCTGGCGATGGAAAGGGTTCGCCATTGTCTGGCTACGGCCAGATGGGCGCTGAACGAGCGGCGGCTTACGTCAGGGGTTGGTCGCAGCTAGGGCTGCGCGCTCGCTTACGTAAGGCAAACTTGGAGTTCAGTTATTTATGGAACGGCACTTACGTAAGGCCAGCGGCTGTCACGTAAGCCAAGTCGAAGACATATTGACGGGGCGAAAATGATGTGCGTGACAGATTCTATTTATATTTAGCCCCTCGACACGTTACGTATTCGGTTACGACGCGTGTCTTACGTTACGTAAGGAATTATGTATAATAATAGGTCGTTACGTAACACGTAAGGCAGACGTATTTGCAATAACTCATCCAATTGCTGTTCGTCGTAAGCAGACTCGCAATACACGAGCCATTCCTTGGCACGTCCGTCAGCCGGCTGACAGGACATTTGTAATTGCCGCAGCAGCTCGAAGTGCGATTGAGTGTCAACTCGCACTCGGACTCATTCGCACATTCTCGAGTGTCGCACCACAAAAATCCAATCAAATCGCAACACATCGACTGGCAGGAACATTAAACAGCAACTGCTCCGGCTGCCTCAGCTTTCAATTTGACTTTTGGGCTAGGGATCATTAGGCGGCATCCTTTGGCCCGAGGAAGGGTTCGTTGTCGGTCGGGTTCGTTGCATGCCACACGCCGCACGCCGCTCGCCTCGCGCCTCGCGCCGGCTGCTCATTTGCGTAATGCGCAAATTTAATTTACCAAAACGCAGCAAGAAGCTCCGACAGCGTCGCCCTGCCTCCCAATTCAGCAGCTTGCCCCTTGGCCCGTGGCGCGTGGCGAAAGTCGCTTACCCGCAACGCATTTCGTGTGGTCCGCAACTTATGTAAAAGTGCGGCAAGTGCGGCAAGTGTAGGGCAGCTGGCGGGCCCTCCGTTTGGGGCTGAAAGCCAACGTTAATTGTGTGTATCCTCCAGCTGCGCGGCAAGTGGCAAGCACACGCCCCTCCTGCGCGCCCAGCGCTCGTTTTAATCAATTTTTAATTTAAATTTAATAGAGTAATACGCTTGCCGAAGACGAGGGCCCCAGGAGGGGACCTAACTGGCAAATTGACTAGCAGCCGCCGTGTTGTGGAGAGGGGGCGGGGGCGGGGGAGGCAGCTGCAGCCAGGTCAGTGACGTCGCAGTCACAACAGATTGTTATTGTTGCTGCCATTTTACACGCATTCCTAGGTAAATAATCTGCGGAGCGTCACTAATGCGATGACGAGGAGGCGGCTGAGACCCGGGCCCGGAATGCGAGTGTCGATGTCGATGACTCGGCCGGAAGGAGCAGCTGCCGCTGCTGCCTCAGCGAATGTAAAATTTGCGCGTCATTTAATGTGGAAATGGCGGCTTTGCTTTCTCGAGGCGGCGGCGGCCCGGGCGGGGCGAATGTGGGTTAAGGTGTCACGGCGCAGGCGATATTCAAAGGATTAAGTGATTTTGCCAAATTAACACAAATGCAAAAATACACAAACACGGGGCGAGGAATGGCAATGGAAATGGGAATGGGAATGGGAATGGGAATGGGAGGGGAAGTGAAACTTGGGCAGACTTCGATCCGGCCTTGGGGCTGGCGTGGGCGTGGCCAATTTCGAGCTGCCGCAAATTGCGTGTTATTTTGACCATTATGCGAGGCTTAACATAATTCAATTTATGGGCGCGACGCTGTCGCTGCAGTGCAAAGTGCGAGGGACACACACGCAAAGCGTGCGAGAGCGAGCGAGAGCGCGAGAGAGGATGGCCCACTGTCAATTGGTTATTTATGCGCGCTTTTTAGATTTTAGCGGTTAATTAAAGCACATTATTCCTTAATTGCTAGATTAAAATGGCTGGCCAAAAGGGACAGTAGAGGCCAGGAGCGCTGCTCCAAACTTGTTCTGCGGGAGGGGGGCTGTTTAATGACTTGCAATTAGTTGCAAATTAGATGGAGCTTATCTAAAGTATGTGCTGTTCCGAGGCCTTCAAATTGCGGCGAGGGGCGGTTAGCTGCTTGCTTACTTATTATTAGGTCGTTTTTGGTCGAAGCTCCCCAGGCCAAAATGAAAGCGCTCCAAATAACTGAGCGTGTGTGTGTGTGGCTCGCATTGGTGTGCGTGTCACGCCCGTCGATGTGGCTGTCAGCATCAAAGTGTCCCCAATGGATTTTTACAGGGAGTCGAGGCAGGCACTGCAGGCAAGGGTCTGTGTGCCTGTGTGTCTGTGTGTCTGTGCGCCTGTCTAGCTGACTGCTGCAGCTGTCATTTGTCAGGCCCTGCCAGCCGACTCCGGCTCCAGGTGCACTCCTGCTCCCCAAGGGCAGCCACCTGCAGCTGCATTTGTCCACTTTGATTGTCATAATTGCATTTCTTTGTGTGCGTGCAGCCCACGTGTCGCAGGCTGACAATGCAGCCAGTCGGCCAGGTGGCCAGGCCAGCTGGCCCGGACCGGGCAGGCTGGGTGGGGCCCTGCCCGTCAGTTACAATATAATGCTATTAGGCCGGGATAATGTATGCAAGCGCCCTAATAAGCGCACTGCACATCATTAGTTATTAATTAGTCAGCCAGGCGCAGTGTGGGACGGGGACGGGGACGGGGACGGGCCGAGCCTTTGTTGCCTGCACTGAATTACGCAAATGGCCGGCGGCAACAAGTGCAGCAACATTGTGAATTATTAGCGCAGGGGCTAATTGAAAAACTCCGTTAGTTAAAAAGTCGCAGTGACGTCATCGGCAGCGACAATCAATGCCCGGATTGCCATCGATATGCTGGATACAAATCGGAGACCACCTGGGGGATACCCTGTACCCCGTCCTCACCTGCATTTCAACCCCTGCGCATTCCTGCCCCCAAAATCCGAAATATTATTAATCGATAAACCTAAACATTCGGAAGACGATTCCCCATTCGGAGAATACGCTCCTATATTTGGATGCAGGAGTGGAAAGGTGGCCAGGGGGGCTTAGCCACGACAATGCCAAAGGCATGCAGCTGCGAGCGTTACGTAAGCCGCAGAGTGAAGCGCCGTTACGTCCGCCTGTTGTAGCTGATTACGCTCGACTTTGGCTGCTGCACAACAGATGGCGCTCCGACGCCCCTCAGTGCTGAAAGTGCAGTTCGCTGTATTGGGGAAATGGCAGCTTATATGTCAACTCAACTTATAATGACCTTTTGTCCCTGCATAACAACAGCTAAGCGGGGCCAGAGGGGGGGGGGGGCTTTTACCTCAGCTCGCAGCTGCTGCTGCTGCTGCTGCTGCTGCAGCTTAGCACATTACTTTCTATGAATGCAGTGGACAAATCCAAATCCACAAGCGGTCCCCAGACGAGCACACGAGCAGGCGGGGCATTGGCATTGCCATTGCCAAGTCCGATTCGAATTGCAACTTTAGCTACGGCTTCGACTTCCTCCATGGCCATTTCCATGCTCCTGCCGTCGCATATTGAAACGTTAATCGCATTCGTTTCTTGGCTCGGCGGCTGCTGGACAACGGCAGCTGGAGGCCAGAGGCCGTCATAGTTTCACTTCACAGTTGGACGCCAGTCCCAGCCCCTGCCCCTGCCCCTGCCCCACCCAACCCCGCGTCGCAATCCAAGCAAACAAGTTCGCCGACAACGTTTGCGATGATTACTTTTGGTGGTTGTTGACTGCGGCTCCCCTTGCACCCCACTTTCCAGTCCATTGCAACGCCCCTTTGTTGTACGTGCGGCATGCGGCATGCGGCAAGCGGCAAGCGGCGTTTGGTCAATGACATTTGTTGGAGGCAGCATCAAAAAATCAATGCAGCGACAATTTTTCTCCCCTGCTCAAGAACCAGTTCTAGGCGAGGGCGATCCATCTGAAGGAGTGGCACTGAAACCCTTTGAGGTTACCCAAACCCGCGTTGAAAACTGAAGCCCAAACTACAGCTGTAATAGGAGAAGGGAAGGTAAAGCCCAACTGGAACATTGGAACTCCAAAAATGGAGCGCTTACCTGAATTATATAAATAAAAATGTATCTCAAAAAGGAACTGTTGCTGCATAGAAAGAGAACCTTTTTGGAACTGGAACTGGAACTGGAGCTGCGTCAGTCAGTTATAGGAAATATGTTAGAAACAAAAGCATCCGAACAAGGGAAAAAGTATCTTAAAGATGTCAGAAGAAAAAGTTTATAGTTTAGATACGAAAATAGAAATTAATTAATTAATTGTACGGCGGGCTTTTTAGTCAGACGCGTTAATTGCGCTCAGTAATTGGCATGATATTGGAAGCGGCATTGGGATCGTAACTGTGCTCGCCATACCCGCCGAAACGGAAACCAGCTAACGGAGCCGCAAGCAACCGCAGGCCGAACACTGTTGAGGCTCAACCGCAGCCAGTTGTCAGCTGTCAGTTGTTAGCACGGGCATAGTTATACTTGACGGGATGGGGATGGGGATGAGGATGGGGGGGGGGGGCGACAGGCTGGGTTTTCAGTTGCAGTGCTGCTGGGCACACGCCGGGCCAGCCAAGATGACAGGGACGCTGAGACAGGCAACACAAACGATGTTGATGCAACCAATTAGGCGCACAATTACCTGGCAACTCCACGGGCCATCCGAGTGAGCGACGAGCGCAGGTCAGCTTGGAGCCGGGCCGGGCACGGCGGCGGCTGAGCCGGCTGATGTGTTGGCATTCGCTCATTAATTCCTTGCAGATTTACTTTTGCTCTGCGCTAATGAGGCGACATGTTTCCAACTAATTTCATTTAGCCCCGGCCCAACACGGTGGCCATCTCGCATTTCCATACGCTATGCGCAAGGTATGCTAATTTGTTGCCGAGTCGTGTAATGCATTATGGAACAGCTGTCCCTCAGTCGGAGTTTGAGCTGATTTTTGTCCTCCTGTTGGGTTTTAGCCGCGTGCTATTTTATTCTATGTTTGTATAAAAAAGACCCTAATTAAAATTGTTTAACTATGGGTTTGTTTCTGCATCTGTATACAACTAGATTTTGGCAACTATATCTATATAGCAATGATCGGATGTATCTGGGAGAGAGTATGCAGTCTTTGGCAACACTAGCGCACTCCTCCAGCTCATAAGTTTTTGTGTTTTTTTCTGTTTTTTTCTGTTGAACCAGCCGTAGTCCTAGTCCTAGTCCTAGTCCTAGCCCCAGTCGCCCGCCTTGCGGTTAAAAGCAATTAATTTTGCAGGTTTATTATTGCCCTGGCACATCTTTGCCTGTTTGTCATTTAAAACGATATTTATCATTGTTGCCGGCTCGGGCTCATTTGCATACTCCAAAAATGGGGCTCGCCTGGAGCCGGAACTGGAACTGAAACCGAAACTGCCAGTGAAACTGGGAGTGTCATTTGCCCGATAACTTTTACTACGTACTTTTAGTATTTTATTTTCATTTTTTTCTCGTTTCCCGTCTATTTGTTTTTTTTTTTTATTTGTTGCTGGTTGTTTTTTCTTTTTCTGTAATTTTGTTTTTGTGGTGCGGAAGCCTGGCAGCTTTTTCACTTCATCAATTAACCAAAGGCAGCAAAAATGTGTTTTTGTCTCTAATTAGCATGCACATAAACAGAGTGAATCCTATTAGAGACCCTCCACGCCCACCCTCCCGGCGCCGACCCGAGCCATCAAAGCTGTAAAAACTGAGCAATAAATACTTGGCCAAGTGGGCGGCGGTCATCAGCTTAGAGCTCGTATACATCAGGGTTTTTGTCATTAACAGCATAAAGACACAGAGGTACAGATATGAGAGGGAAAGGGAAAGGGGTGGTGTGCACAACTTGGACATAAGCCGTTGGCAGCACTGATGGACAAAAACCCACACAAATTGATTGAGAAACCCCTACGAAAAATATAACGGATACCATGTACCGAAGGAAATATAAATAGCTATTGGAACCAACACGTGTCAGGTATAAGTATTGTTCGGAAAACACAGCGCTTAACGTACGAGAGGTATGAGATCCCTGACGACTTATAGTCACTTAGGCCTCTGAGACGACGGACGGAAACTTCCATGAATTGACTTGGCTCTCGATGCCATTCACACACGAAACGTTTGACCAAACTTTATCATACCCCTTTTTGTAGCCATTTAATGGACAGAGGCAAATATGCCATCTAGTTAATCACGAATGAATAAATAAATGCTTGCCATTTATTGGAGTTACAATTCGGCAGATGTTTGATGCACAATTTAGCCAGAAGCCGAGCCATGATTATGGAAGAGCCATTGCTCATAGAAATCGGATGAGTTTCAGCAAAGTTATGGTTCAAAAGGGCTTTCTTAGTAGTATGCCATGGAATTTTGTATATTTTTTATTTCTTTCTGCCGACCTCCTGTCGGTTCTGTTCGCCTAGTGCGAACTTAAATTCGGAATCTTGTACATTGGCGGCCTCAAATTGTTACCTTAAAAGTATGCAATGGAATTTTTCACTTTTAATTTTTTGTCATTATATGGTTTTTTTTTATTTTTTATTTTTTGATATCTTTATTGCAGCTTCTTGTATTGTTGGCGAACTGCCTTTATAACTATGACTATACTTAAGACTATGACTTATAACTATGACTATTTACATTTTTTTTATTATTATTATTTTTTATTTTTTCAAAGGTTTAAGTCGTTTCTGGTATCTAAGGGGTGTAATCTTTTGAGTCTTCGCCTGTTTGTATTTGTTGCTAAGCTTGTTGCAGGTTGGTTTGGATGTGCAGCAAGTCTGTCCGTATATCTTGAGCTGTGTCGTCCAATAAGCTCTGCTATGGTAGGGATATTGAGGTATATGGGGTTTTAAATTTTAAAAAACTTGGCAATCCAGATTTACAAAAAATTACGCATAAAGTTTCTCCTGAGAGCAATAGAAGAGCATTTGTGTACTTATTTAAATTTTTTATTCAATTCCACTTTACAGCTGAATTGTTATGTTAATTTTGTTTTTTATTTATTTGTCTAAATAATGTAAATATTTCTTATATTTATAATAAGAAAATCTATATTTCCTACAATTTTCTCTGAAGATCGAGCCGACAAATAAAAAATGACTATATTCTGCCAAAATAACAATATCGACTACTGTGAACGAGTATTAGGCAGTCGATTACGCCCGACTGCAACGTTCCTAGATGTTTTATTATAAGCTTGTGCGTACCTTTAGACCCTCCAACCCTTTAGCGAACTGGGTCATCATCCTCCCCAGTGTTGTGGACATACACGTCCCTGTGCTGGGTGTTGAGTGCAGCAAACAGTTCGCGAGTAACTCAACTGAAGGGTTCATTAGGCCAGAATCGCCCCGTTGTGGACGGTGCGCAACTGTATCAAGTGTATCAGCTGCTGCGTCCAACTCGAGGGGGCATCTCGTGGCGATGCTGTCGTCCTGCGCCTACGCGGACACTGCACGCCCCGCCCAGCCCCCTGGGAGCCTAGCTGTCATATGTGCCCTAGTATCGCAGTTCCCTCGTCCCTGTTTCGGATCCCATTTCAGCTGGGCCAGCAAAGGGGATGGCAGGAAGGGGGCGGGGGGCGGGGGGATGCGTCACATGTGCCGTGTGCGAAATTCAGTGCGTATCTAAATGACAGCCATATGCTCGAGACACGGATATGCCGGGGACACTTACCTGCCCCACCTGGCCCCGCTCGCCCTGCGGCTGTTTGGGGAAACACAAAACTGGCTGCCGTCTCCGCGGGCCAAGCGACAAATTTGACTTTTATGCTTTTGAGAATTGCCTGCGACACAGATACGGCCACACGCACACACACAGATACAGCCAGGTACGCACACGCACACAACAGGTATCGGAAGAGCCAACGCACCACTCGATGCGACGCCGCCGCCGCTGACAATGGCCGCGCCGAGCCACTGCAGCTGTGCCCCAATCGAATCGACACCAAATCCTGCCCAGCAATTCGCAGCAAACTAGTCGCCGGGTGTGTGCTCCAACAAATGCAAATAGCAAATGCTAAATGCGAGAACTTTTGGTAAACGAGTGGCGGCCAATTGCCTGCGGGGCAGCGGGCAAGGAAGGGGGGCGGGGGCGGGGGCGGGGACACGTGGTAGCTGGTTGAGTGGCTGGTTGGTTTAGTTGGTTTAGCTGGTTTAGTTGGGTAGGTGTCATTGCGTGGTGCTGCCTGCTGCTGCTGCTGCTGCCTGCTGCTGCTGCCTGCTGCTGCTGTTGTTGTTGCTGTATCTGTTTTTGTTGGTCAAGAGCAGAGAATTAAAATTCAAATTCCAATTCATCAAGATAATCGCATTTCAGAACTTTTATTTGCCAAAGCGCACAGCGAAGTCACATGTGTGTGAGTGAGTGTGCATGTGTGCGTGCGTGTGTGTGCGTGTGCTGGTTTTTGTTTGTGTAGCCCGGGCAGCGGATGTTGTAAATATTTGCAAATAGCCGTCGCTGCAGCGCCAACTTCGAAGCTGCCGCCCCCTCGGCCCCAACGGACCCTTGTTTGTTGTAGCTGTATCGCTGGCCGTGCCGTCTGATGTAGTTGTTGTAGCTGTGTTGTTCAACACGCGCACACACACGCACAGTCACACTCACACACACTTTTGACATGGAGTGAAAAGGGGTTTTTAGGGCCAATTATTATTAATTGCTTTACAGATACAAACAACGAGCCCGCAGCGGATCCGACACCAACGTAACACACACACACACACATACTACAAACTCTAAAGCTTTAAAATCCATTGCAGTGCTATTTTATGACTGCATTTCAAGTGTAAAAGCCGACGCCTATTATCGCAGACCAGCTGAAATCTGAATAAATTACATAAATAAAACGAACAGCGAAATGACTTAATACAAATAATAGCAAAAAATAATAATGCAGACAATTGTAAGCATAATTTGCGTATTACATTCAAGTCAAAGTTGGAATTTAAGTCGAATCGCAAGACGGCAAATTCTTATCTGAATGCCAGCGTCCAAGTGGAGTCTGCAGTTGCCGAGCGGATTTTCCAGCTGGTCGGACAGGCAGCACAGTCTGGACAACCATTTGAGCCAAGCAGCTGTCGAGCTAGTCAAGCGTTAAATTGACAGCTTCAACAATGTTAAAAATAATAATAATTATAATGGTAATACGATTTGCCAACAATTTAATTGCTAAAACTGCAACAGGCATAGAGCTTAACCCATAACGGTTTCAACTTTACTTTGCGTAAAGCTGCCAGCCTCTTAAAGTGCGTTTTACGTAAGTTGTTAAATTGGCCAATTTGAAGCTGGCTTGATTTTAATGGCGCCTGAAAGTATGCCGCATAAAACGGCCACCTGTTTAACACAGCGCAGCTGAAATGTATGCCGCACAACATGTTCGCAGCCCAACATGTTGCATCCCACACAGCGCATGTGGAACGTGTTCGACAGCTTTAGCCCGGCCAGCGTTTGGCGCTGTTATGCTAACAGTACCAGTAACAGTAACTTAACAGTAACTGTAACAGTCGCCGCTGTTTGGGCTGCCCTCGGCTAATTTGCGGCTAACTTGGCCAAAATATAAAAAGCAATTGTCGTGCTTTAACACTAGAGTTTTAGACAGTTTGCCATACCATGTTCCTCATTATTTAATGTAAGCCACAAAAAGAAAACTAAGAAAATCATTGACACAATTGTTGTTTTGCATTTAAATCTTTATTAATTTGTCTGCGGTTTTTGTGTTGAATTTTTCATTAAATTAATTATAGTTTTAAAACGTTATTTGTTTTGTTTTTCATTTTTGTTTTGTTCATACTTGTTTTTTTTTTTTGTTTTTTTCATTTGCATTTTCCGTTGCAGGTTTATCAATAATTAATATGCATAACGTTACTTACAGTTGGGTTGCTTAAATTAAACAATAATAATCATAATTTAATGACAATCATGTGCAAACGTTTCGATCGAAAACGTTTTATTAAATAATGCCTATTTTCAATTTGCTGCAAGTATGTGTGGGAGTCTGTGTGTGGCTGTGTTCCGTTTTCCTCTCGCCCCATTCTCGTTTTCGGTTTTGTGTTTTTTTTTTTAGTTTTGTGCTTTTGCTTTGCTCAGACGGTTCTATTCAATTTTCGGTTTCGGTTTCAGTTTCAGTTTCGTTTTCGCTTTCTCTGCCGATGATTTTGGGCGGCACTTTAGTGCACTTAGCTGTCTCTGCGCTCTCTTGTGGTTTATAGTTTTATAAAATATCACATTTTAAGCTTTTCTTTTTATGTAAAAAACAAAGTATTTATATTATATTATAAAGTTAAATAGCATTGACAAATAACTCAAAGAATTAAAATATAAAGGAATATGAAACAAATGTTTATAATTATTTATAGCATAGCAAAATAAGCTCAAAAAACGTTGAACGCAAGCAGCTGTCAAATTGTATCTTAAATAATTTCGTATCTGTATCTTTTCTGCATGCGTGTGTGTGTCGCTGTGTGTTTTGTGCTAAATGTGGTTCTTTCAATTTTTTTTTTTTTTTTGTTAAAAGTTTCTAGTATTTGAATAGTTGCGCAGTTTGTTTTTTTTTTTGTTTTTATATTATTTTTAAATCCAATATTTTATGCATTTCATTTCGTTTTTGGTTTTTTTATTTTGTTTTTTTTGCTTTTAATGCTTTACGTTTATGTAGACATTTAAAATTCTGCAAAGTGCAGTTGAGAATTTAAAATTTGATATATTCGTGTGCTTTGCTGTATGTGTGCTAATATGTGTGTGTGTGTGTGGGTGTGTGTGTGTGTATGTGGGTGACATAAATGTGCAACACCTTTTGATTGTGTCGAATGATGAAGATATAGTCCCGCACTACGGTCACCCACTCGTTGCTCTCTGCTCTGTGGTCGTGTTATCCTATCGTTAACGCTTTCTGCTCTATCTGGTTTCTTCATCTTTTTTTTTTTTTGTATTATGCTTCAATTTTCTTACATATGCTTTTTGCTTGATTTTTGCCTGCCATTTCCAATTGTTAGTTACGAGTTGGCAGCACGGGCACCAAATCGAATTGGCCTCAGGCGTTGCCTGCTTTTTGGCGCAACGGCAAACGCAGTTCTGACGAGATTTTGTGGCGAAAGCGATTTGGCTAGCTTAAGTTATTTTTCATTTGGCTTTCGCTATCATTTTTGCGCCAGGCCAATCGTAGTTGATGTTTCTCAATTGTAATTGTTATTTATTTTGTAGTTTATAAGTTCAGTTAGTTGCACCACATGTAGGGAATGAGGGAAAGATTTGGGTGGGATTCGGGCTGGGGGTGTGTTGAAATGCACATACGCTTACAATAATGACAGCTTTACAATGTCCTATTTATGTCTGTAAGAATATCCATCGAATGTTTTACACATATACACATATCTGTAAGTACATATATATATATGCTTATGTATATAAATATCTATATATATATATACATATACATATATATATCTATATATATATGCATACATATAAACATATACATATAATATGCAATTGTTTTTAAGACACATTTTTTAATAAGTAAGTGATCTGTCAAATAGCACAACTATTTAGCTGGACATATATGTATACACGAGTATGTATATGTATGAAGTGTGTAGATTTTTCTTATATTTGTTATCCTTTTTATTTTGCTCTCTTCTTCTCTTTATAAGTAGTGGGTTGCTTCTATTTGCTTTTTACTCAAATGCAATTCAATCCATTGACAAATACAAATAATTTGCTTTACTTATATGTTACCATCGCTTTGCTCACCGCCCCCTACTCCACCCCCCAATTTTCTCTTCTCTGCTTTGCTGCTGTTGTTATTTTTATTTAATCTTTTTTTTGTTGTTGGCTGTGCGTCAATTAAATTGTTAACGTGTCCAAAATTATTTACACTTGTTTAACACTCAGAGCTTAAGTTTTTCTAAGAATTATTTATGTATATAATAATAATCATATTCATAAAAAAAACGTGTTTAATATATATATATATGTATATATATTTATATATATATATTTAATTTTTTTTTATTTTATTATTATTAAAATGTTGCCAACGGCGTTTACCATCAATATATATATATATTATCTCTATTTACAAGCATTGCTAATTTATAAATAAAAAGTTAAAAAAAATTGTATGTATTTATATATAGTATACATGTATACATAAACATATACATATATATATATATATATATATGTTTAAGTTTAAAGATTTTTATGCATATACGTGATAAGGTTTGCAATGTTATGTGTTTTTTTCTATCGTTCTTATTTATTTTTATTTTTCAAATAAATGCGCTTAGTTTAGACAACTTCTTGGCCAGGCCAGGCCAGTCCTAGATCTAGTCTACTATTCAAAAAAAAAAAAAAAAAAACAACAACTTCCAATGCTAATTCTAGACGGATTCACAAAAAAACTGCTTTTCACATAGTTAGTTTATAGTATGGTTATCGTTTGTGTATGTACATGAATAAATATGTGTATTTGTTTGTGTGAGTGTGTTCGTGTGTATGTGTATGGGTTCTTGTTTTACCTTAATTCTATGCAATATATATGTTTTTATAGACGCATACGTAACATTTATAGCGTGTGCCACTATAGCCAGATATCATGGGTTAATACATATATTTTAAATATATATATTTAACATCATATTCTGTGCTCTCAAATTTAATCAATTGCATATACATCAATGTAAGTATATGTATATATATATTTTATGCATATTATATTATTACACATATATAAATATATTTATATATATATTCAACACTCAAATCGTTTATCGTTTATCATTTATCGTTAATCGTAAATCGTTATTTTTGATAGATTACCACACTTGATATCTATAAAATTTACTACATAGTTTTTTTTTTGTTGTTTATTAGTTTAGGTATTCTGCCTGTATGTATGAATGCATTCATGCCTAGAAGAAGAAACTACCTAAGTATCCAGCAAATATCCATGCATTGTTTTCAGCGTTTTAATCCGTCTCCATCTCCATCTCCTTCTCCATCTCCATCTCCTTCTCCTTCTCCATCTCCTTCTCGTTCTCCATTTCCATTTCATCTATATAGTTAGTCTGTTGTAGGTACCTTGCGTTTCGCTTTTTAGTCGCCCAATCCTCGAGCCCCACTCACAACATGTCCGCGAAGGAGCCGTAGTGCTCGTGGAAGATCGGACGGCAACACTCCTCGACGGCATCGTATTTGTAGTGGCGACTGCGGCCAGTGTGACCGTAGCGTTGCTTTTGCTTCTGTTTTTGTTGCTTTTGCTGTTTGTGGCTAGAAATGTTGTTGCTGCTGCACGAGCTGCTGCAAGTGCTGCAAGTGCTGCTGCTGCTGCAGTTGTTGTAGCTGTTGTAGTTGCTGCTGCCGCTGCTGTACTTCTGTGGTTGCTGATAACGCTGATGCGAATGCGGATACGAATGCGGATGTGGCTGATAGTAGTGGATGGCATGGCATGAGGCAGTCTTTGTATTGTATTCCTGCAAATAGTCAAAGACCATTCGACATATTACATCAATTTTCGAAAGCATTTGCGTAAAGTGCCAAGGCAATTATTTGTATTAAAGCTTTCTTAAAGCTACCCTTTTACCTTAACGATAGATTTGCAAGATATTCAAGCACAAAACAAAAACATTTACATGTTTGATAATTGACAAAATATTAATACATTTTATTCGTATATTATTTTATTTAGAAAGAAATACTAAAAAAACGAAATCGAGTATTCAGAATCAAGCTGTGAAGTTAAGGCTTATGAATTGAAGCGTTCCAGACAACAGTTATCTAATTTCTCTGGTATGTTTGGAACTGCTTCAAATACTTTACTTTACTTTCTTCTGTCGCTATCTTTCTCTCCACCTCTCGTTCGCTTTTAACATCTTCTTTTCTCTCTCCGGTTGCGGCTAGCTCTCTGCCGATGGTCAGCAAAATGTTGCCAAAATTGTCTCAACAAATTGGCAAAAGGTTGCGTTGCATTCGTTGTTGCTGCTGCTAGCGCACTGCCCGTTGTCTGTGTGCGTCTGTGCGTGTGTGTGTAAATATCGTACACAACTGCTTAAAGGTCGCATGAAGTTGTTGCCGCTGCGGCTGCTGCTGCTGAAGCCCCGAAGCCGCATACATATTATCAATAAATTGCATCTGACTGCCAACGCAGACAACGCAGTTGCTACATGCCCCAAACCTGCCCCGCCCCCACCCCGCCTGCCACTTGCGCCCTTTGCTATGCTTCAGTTTATTATTAAAAGGCAAAATAAAATGTTGTCCGCATTTCTCTCTCTCTCTCTCTCTCTCTCCCTCTCTACTTCTGTCTCTCGGGCGTTTGGAAATTCTCGTGCAGCCGGCGCTGTGGCACCTTGTTCTAATTTATTTATTGTTGCATGCATGTACAATATAATTTTATTGGGTGTCTGGCCAGCCAGCCACCCGCAACCCCAACCAGCCCACAGCCCCCCCCCCCCCTCCTTGCGACCCTCTCTTGTCTTGGCATCCGCACACACTTGACCGCATTGCGAGCTTTAACAATTACGTTTGGAAAATTTGTGAAAAGTCAACAGGATAACGGGCTGCCAATTTGATACACTTGCTACAGCCCGCACACACATGAACCCTCGTGGCACCAGGGCTGTTGTTGTCCTCTTGCTGTTGTTGCTGTTGGGGGGCAGCGCTTGACATTTGGCGCCAAAGTTATTAAGCGGATAGAGGAGCTGCGTACTGGCGAAAGCGGCTTAAACAACACGCAAATGTATTACAAAAACAACAACAATAAAATCACACACACACACACACATGTGTAACGCAAAAGGTGTGCTCCGCCCTGCCCGCCCTCGCAGAATGCTTTTTGTTTTAAGTTTATTGATGTCGACGTGCGTTTTTCATGCCTCAGCACACAAACACACACGACAAAGAGAGAGAGAGAGAGAGAGAGGGAGCGACAGGGTGGGGGGAGTGGGGCGGGCAGTAGGGGGCAAGGGGGGAGGCAGCAAATCGGATGGCAGACGCGTCTGCGACGTGACAAAACCCATTATAGATGCGACCGCAAAGATAACACTCTGACGGAGGACCTGCGTCGGAAGGGGGGGGCGAGGGGCGAAACCAAGGTCCAAAGTGGACATTGCTGTGGAGCGCCTGCAGCAGCTGATGGATGTGTGCGTGTGTGTGTGTGAAGGTATGAATGCCACTGAATGAGGCGTAGCCGAAAATACAAAGGTAAAAACTTAACATACCCTGCAGAATCAGCAGGAAATAATTGTTTATACACTGAGAGAAACAAGTCAACAAAGAACATATATTTCAAAGAAGTTTAAGTAGAAAGCGAGAAAACATACACTGAAAATAACGAAGAGAAAACTTGATATTCTGACAGAGAACACTTAGAAAATGTGGGTACAAAAGGAGTGTGAGCTATAAAATTTGCCTGAAATTCACTTTCACTAATTACACAAAGTCATAAAATATAATGTAAAATAAAAATGAGCATGAACAGTTAATCAAAAGAAGAAGACTTTATATATATAAATTCAAACATAAACATTTACAGCGCAACTGCCAGTCGATCCACTCAACTATAGTCAATTCATATATATTTTGTTTGCTCGGACTTTGGCTGTCGTTTCGTATTTCGGGGGTGGGGGGATTTCATAAATTTCATTTTGTAACCATCAAAAAGTTAAGTCAACGATAAATTGAATGGCTGCATGATTGACTGAATGAATGAATGGGGCGCAGCTCCGCCGCCTCCTTGGACTTCGCCATCCCGTTTGGACACAGTTGTCAGCTGGTTGCCCCAAAATGAGGCGGAGAGCTCCCCGCTGGCGACTGAGCAGCCAGTTGTTCGTCGGAAATTGTGCGGCTCGTCGGCTGGCCGGGCAACGCAGACAGTTCAATACACGCACACCTGCACACCTCCACATAGAATTTTCAAAAGCGTCAATATAATCAAAAAAAAAGTGACAACAAAAACAAGCCAAAAGTCAAAAGCCGTCAAAAAGCGTCATTGAACCTTTAACCAACTCAGCCGCGCATAAAGCCAACGTCCAAGGGCGGGGCGACGGCGGCGCAGGGCGGGTCGACACGCATATGTGACATGGTCACGTAATAAAGGGACAAACAGTGGCATGGCAACAGCCAGGATAAGGCGGCAGTACCAGCTGCAAAGCAGGA
The DNA here is from genome assembly GCA_035047465.1 of Drosophila sordidula. Taxonomy (NCBI): domain Eukaryota; kingdom Metazoa; phylum Arthropoda; class Insecta; order Diptera; family Drosophilidae; genus Drosophila; species Drosophila sordidula. The sequence goes on along the minus strand of JAWNPQ010000136.1, from coordinate 7,366,798 downwards.
TGAGATTTATCGGTGCATCTGTTGAGCTCACTTATTAAGAATGCCATCCAAGTTATTTTAAATGTTTAATAATTACGTAACGATTCGTAAAGCTTATAGTATATACTTTCTTCTAATAGCGACTATTTTTGGATTTATTATTATATTATATATATACATACAGTGTATTCGCCGCGGTCTAAAAGTAAAAAAGTGTTGCCTACTTTTCCGCGCTGAAGTTTTGACAAAATTCGTTGCGCGTATCTCATTTAGAAGCGGGTTTGGCAAGGGCTTTAAGTGTTTCTTTCAAGGCACTGGCGATTTTCGACCAGCGAAAAATTCTGACAGCTCATAAATTGGCGCCACGAGTGGGCCTTAGCGGGGATGCCCACTTGCCAAGCCAAGCCAATCCACAGCCAGCGCCAGCGCCCAATTTATCGCGTTTTCTGTTTGCTGGCGACTGTTGTGGAGTTGGGCAGTTGGGATACGGTTGTCTGCATGGAAGGCGCCCTGTGCCAAGCCCAGGCAAACAGCAACACTACACGCATACAGATGGTTGTTGTTGCTGGTTGTTTGCCTGCTGTTGTTTATATTCCACGGCGAAACGAAACGAAAGGCAGGCCAAACAAAAGCCGTTGCATAAACATAGGTGTGAAGCGCCAGCAACAACAACAACGACAACAATACAAACAACAGCAACAAAACAACAACATCAAACTAAGTGGAAACTCTGTACATAGCCAGCAACCAGTTGCCCAAATGGGGTATTTTCAAGGCAAGGCAAGAAAGGCAACAAATGGAAGAAACATAACTAGAAAATCCAAATAAAATTAACGAATAAAAAGATACAAAATTGAATTCCAATATTTTGAATTGCAAAACGAAACAAATAAATAGACAACAATTCATATTTCAAGATAATAATGTAAATTTTACTTGTTATTCAAGCCACAAATTCTACAACAAATCAATTTTTTGTTTAACACATTAAGATGTAACAAAAATATTTCCTATTAAAAATTCAAAAAAATGGTGAAATTATAAAAAGCTAATAACTAAAAACGTGTAAAGCAAACAATGAAAACAGCAAAGCAAAGGGTATGCGTTAGTCAGTAAATGAAACTATTGCTTTTTATTTGTTGTTGCAGTTGCCTTACTTGTACAGTTAATGAAGCAAGCATCGCAGCACGCTGCGTTGCCAAATGACTCTTCCAATGCCTATGCAGAAACAAAAACGCAAAATAAAAATAAACGGCACAAAAAGATATGTCGCTCGCTATTTTATTAGCCAGACGACAACAAAATGGGCGCTTGTGTGCGGCTGTAGCGGAAACGGAAGCTGATTGTGCGGTTGACGTTGGTCCGTTTTACCGCACTGTGCCTCCCTCACCCCCCACTCCGCCCCTTACACACGCTTTTCCACTCACTGCCACAGAGATTGTCAATGTTGCAAATCTCATCTCATTAAAAGCGCGCGCGATTTGTGCGCGTTTTGCATGCGGCTTTCCAATCAGGCGGCCATTTGACATTTTTCCATCAAGCGTTGATTAAGCGAAGTTGGCTGCCGCTCTAACGGTATTTGTGGCACTGACTGTGGCTCTGTTTGTGGTGCTGCCCCGATACCTCGTCAATCGTTTTGTTTGTTTGCCAAAAAATTGACTTTGAGATGCTTTTGCACAGCCTGATTGATGTGCCAGATAGGGAAGGGTATGCCGATGGGGCTGGGGCTGGGGCTGGGGGGTTGATTGCAGCCGCTTTTTATACTCGTCCAGGAGGTGAAAAGAGTATTTTGCGTTTGTGCAATGTGCGTCTGTCCGTATGATCGCAATTGGCGCTAGAGACTTGAAACTTGCAATATATACTCGTCTACGTCAGATAAAAAGTAAAGATTTTTTGGCTTTTTGCAATTCGATTTAATCTACATATCTCCTTGAGCTCTAAAGCTAGACACACTAAATTTTCAGACAGATTACGGATGAACTCCTCTAAAGATGGCGTGGCAAATCGATTTAATCTAGTCACCAAATTTGGCAGGCGGTTTTTGGATGACCTGCTCTAAAGATCGGCCATAATTTGCAGAATAAAAATAATAATTAAGAACGTTTTCGAGTATTTTAAGCTACACTGTGAACGAGAATTGCGCAGTCGGTTACACCCGACTGCAAGTGTCTGACTTGTTGTTTTTAACTTTTGGATGTTGTCGCTGACGTTGGCATTTAACTTGGTTCTTTTGTTGCTGTTGCCGCTGCTATTGTTGACGTTTTTTGTTGCTTTTGCCGCGAGGCGACAAACGACGCGCACAGCAAAATCGAACGCGATTGCAGCTGCCCCAAAATGGTGCACCCCTGACCGTGCCCCAACCGAACAAGCCGTAATTGATGTGTCTGTGCTGCGTTCTTGGCCCTTAAATATTTCGCCATTTGGCTCAGTTTGGCTCGCTTCAGTTTAGTTCGCTTTCTGCGGGGCCTCAACTATTCGACATTTCAGTTCAGTTTGTTAATTTTTTGCCCGCTGGGCGTTGTTTTTATGGCGCTATGATTGGGCCCCCATTGTGACCCGAGCTGCGTTTGTGAACTGGTTCATTGTGAACTGGCGTACAAGAGCAACTTGCGATTTTTGCGGTTTGTTCCAATTATTCCAAAACCAATTCATAAAGTTCCAATAAGTTTCTTTAACTAAATTGAGAATTGATTCCACAGAATCCATCCTTGTATAAAGCATACTTATTGAAGCTTGACGACTAGAAAAGTCCTCGATTCGAAGTATTATGAAATTATGAAAACCCCGAAATGGTTTCAAAAGTGAAACTCAGAGCACAGCCGATTAACGAAATAAACTTCGCCATATGGACGCACAATTATTAATGAGTTTCTTGGTATTTCGACCACTTATCTTTGTATTTTTTCCGCCCGCTTTATTTATGAGTAACCTAACTGATTTAAATGCTCGTTTTACTTACGAATATCTGGCTGAAGCTTAAGCATAATTATAGTGCACTATCAAAGTACGCTTGCGATCAAGCGTACACGCTCTCACACACACACACCCACACACACACACTTTCATCCAGCCATCCCCTGTTTGCCCTTAGCCGTCGGCTGGCTGGCATCTCAAGTCGACTTTGCCGCCGATAATTTAATGGTCTGCCATTTAATCTGCATTGAATTTATTATCTCGGAAAAATTAATCTTGATATGTGGCCCGCTTATGGCGACGCTCGCTGACAAAAATAGCTAAAAAGCAGCGCCAAGCACGCGTCGATGCTCGTTCTCTCTCTCCTCCGTGCTCTACAATGCCTCTGTCTCTTTCTCTGGGTCTGTCTCTGTCTTGGTGTATATCTCATAAAAATTTGCAATTGCCGGCAACGCATCTGTTCGCCAAGTGTCTCTAAATCTTTAAAGAATTATTTACTACAGTTTTTCTTGCGCCCGCAGACGACGCAGTTTCAAAAACCACAACAACAACAACAACAACAAGAACAACACTAGCAGCAGCAGCAAATGGTGGGTGATTTGCAGACAACCCCCAGAACAGGCGCAGTTCCAGTCCAAGGCTGACAATGTCACGCCAACAGCAGCAGCAGCGTCAGCAGCAGCGCCAGCGCCATCGGCAGCAGCTCAGCAGCGACGGCGGCAGCAACCACCGAGCGCTGAGCCACCGTTGAGCCACCCTCGTGTTATTGCTCTACGCTTGCCATTGTCCGTTTTCGCGTTCAGCTCGCCCCCTCCCCGGCCGCCAGCGTGCCCTTGCCCCAGCGAGTTCCCACTCCGTCTTGGCTCTTGGCGCCCTGCCAGCGCACACTGAGGCCAGACCATGCAAAATTGCGAGTTCACAAATTCGTTGTAAATATATATACAAATGTGTGTTGAAAAAAAATAAAAATAAAAAATAAATCAATTACTTTACTAAATAATAGCTGGAATATGTATATAAACGTATCTCTCATATGATAATGGTACATATTATTACTGCTTTGTGAACCACTGTGCCGTTAGCGTTGCGGTGCCTTGTCTGCAAATTTATTATGTTACGTCTCCGGCTTCGTTCCGGGCGCCATCAGTGGGTTAAGGTTTCTTTTTTCATTGCTGTGTGTGTGTGTGTGTGTCTGTGTGTGTGTGTAATTGTTGAAGGGCATGACGGGCATTGCCCAAACCAAACTAAACTAAGCCCAATACCAATCGCTTGTCCCCTCCCTCCCCCACTTTCCAGTGGCCTGCGCCAGTTTTGGCCATAGCAATTTCTATGTCACTCGCTGTCGCTGTCGCTGTCCTTCTGGCCATCATTCAATTTTAATCAGCATGGCTAAATCTCGCCAGCCAGACAAGACTCTAGAGTCGCCAGCTCCAGCTCCAGCTCCAGCCTCAGCTCCGGCTCCAGCTTCCATTCCTCGCATAGTGTCTCCGTGTCTGGAGCTGCTTATCGAAACTGGCAACTCGTGCGTCGAATTTGGCAAACAAAACAACAATGGGAAAAGAAAACCTGAACGAGCTAACTTTAGGTTGGTGAATTTTTAACACGCTTCTCTATTATGTTTGTATATATTAATTGATTCACTGTAAATTTGTTGCCAAAGTTTTCGGATCTTAGCCAAATTGGCTTTAAATAGCACTACTTTTAATTTATTACCATTATCATAGCTATTAACTTGATGGATTTTTAAAATCTCAAAATCCCTTATATAATTTATTTAAAAAACTTGACATGTACTCAAATTTGTGGCTTTTTTAATGCAATTTAACGGACAACGGATCTGAAATAAAGAATGAATCAATATTCAATTTAAAAACATTCATAAATATTTTTAAAATTTTATTGCAGCTTGGATTAACTTTTTCTACATCGAAAAAAATGGAAGCTAGTCTTATAATCAGGTTTCTGTTCTGATCAGGTAAAGAGACTGAATAATAGCCTGTACCAATTGCAAAGAGTATACGTAAAATGCAAATAAATATCTGGTGGAAAAGAGTAAAAAATGCGACAACAACAACTGACAAATTTCAGCAACTGCTGTTGTTGCTTTTCGCATTGCAATAGAAATGTTTTGCCTTTTGGTGTTGTTGGCTGCTTTGCGTTTTGTGCCATTTGCTCATTTCTTTTATTATGGCTAAGTGAGTGCTTACGTCCGATTTCCTTGCATATGTGACCAGCGGGAGGATGGGGAGGGGGGAGGGGGGATCCCCTCGATGCCGCACATCTCTGCCATTGTCCATCTATGTCTACGTCTAGAGGAGACCCGCTCTGGGTCCATTTAAATCCATTTGAAATCCATTTTCATATTTGCAAATAGACGTTTGGCATTTGATGTGGCTCTGATTTCATTTGAGTTGCCTTTTTTAGTTGCCCTTCCTGTTCCCTCCCTCGCTTTTGCCGCCCTCTTTCTTCTGTTGCCGCCCTGCCTTATTAGCTGGGCACAAGTTTCAAATGTTTTGTTGTTCTTGTGGTTGTTGCTGTTGTTGGCCAAGAGCGCTTCGGCAACATTAAAACGATTTTCGAGTGAGCCGCGCCTCGGGTTAGGGTATTGGGAGTCGCCAGGGCTGCCATAGAGTAGAAAAGCTGAACGAGTGCGAGAGGGGCACACGGGCAGCGGAACATGCGACGACTGCTGTCAAATCAACTGTACACAAATCGTTTTCAGATCAAGTTTGGCCGGCCAGGGATTTGGGGTAAGGGAGGGGAGCCCTGCACATGTTCACATCCTGTGCCTGCGCCGTTTGAGGACTCCTGTGGCCAGTGGCATGTGTGCAGCAGCAACAGCAGCAATGAGAAGCATCCAAAATAAGTGCAATTGAGTATGAAAGATCATTGTGTGTGCATTCAATGAATGGAATTGATTCACCTCGCAGCAAGTGAATAATGTATGAGTGCGTGCGTGTGCCATAGTTGCACTCGATACTGAATATTCAATTAAGAGCTCATGCGTGCAGCGAGTGCATGTGCATGCCCGTTGCCAAATGAGTATTTTATGAGTACTACTCGTTGAGTACTACAAGCAATATCGATACAAATTTAGCTAAGCATATACTTTAATAAATGAGTACTTTATGAGTATGACTCGATACGTTAGATACGTTACTTGGAGAAAAACGCTGTAATAAATTCAAGTACGAGCAAGCAAGAATTGTATTTATTGCAATAGAGTACGAATTATTCTTGATTCTATTATTTCTATTATTTTGTCCTAAAAGTATATTAAAACATTATAAGATTTAAAAGAAAAAACTTTATTTTGATGCGACTTTTGTTCTCAATTTACGTACTTTTTCATCTTGTTTGGCTATTTCAAATCACTTGATTTCAGTTCAAGATTCTTGTTTTCTTCTCTGAGTGTACGCAATTTATTAATAGAAATTGTACTTAAATTAACGGAACACAACATTTGCATACATAACAATGAGAATTTTTTTGAGTATGACTCTTAAAGTATCTAAGCTACACCCACACACACACACACATTTGTGCGACTGCACTCACATGCTACCCACACAACCCACCCTCGCCCCTCCTGACGCTGTCGTCGCCCTTTTTTGCCCGCTACTTAACACTCGAGGCAAATTAGTTGCGCCTCAGCACAATTGCGACTATAAATCAACACACGCACAACAGCAGCAGCAACAAAGTCGCATTTTGCAACAGATTTTTTATGGTGCCCAAAAACGTGCGCCCTGCGGATGCGGATGCGGATGCGGATACGAGTGCGAATGTAAATGTGAATGCAGCCCAAAAGCAACTCAGCCTCTTTCGACTCGATGAGTCTCAGATTTTAGCTCTTGTTCGGGTCTGTGCGCCTCGGGCGAGTGTGAGTGTCTGGAACACCCTTAAACCCCACCCACACCCCCGTCCCCGTCCCCGTCTCCGTCCCCGTCTCCGTCCCCGTCTCCGTCTCCGTCGCCGACCCTGTCGAATGCACAAAGCGCACGCACAATTGTGCAAATTGACAGATTTATAACAAAATGCAATGAATAACAGCATTATTCACATTATTCACAAGGGGTGCGCACTGAATTGGGAATTGCGAGCTTGAAAATTGTGGCCGGGAAAATCGATAGCCGGGAAAATAGCATATTGAGTATTCAGCATAGAGGATTGCATCTTAGGCCGTAAGAGTTTTAATGCTGATATTGGGATTTCGATTTCAACAGGCGCCTTAATGGCCACACATACACACACACACACACACACACTGACACTCATAATCCCTGCGGCAGACCAAGAAAATGGGGGCATACGTGTGTGTGTGTGTGTGTGCTGTGCTGTGCTGTGCAAACAAGTTCCCACAGCAGATGATGCGGTCCGGATCCGAGTCCGAATCCGGCATTACCCCAGATTCAGTTGCAAGTGAAAATAAAAATATACAAAAACGAAAAAAATGAAAATAAATGAAACAAATCTATGAAGTTCAATCAGTTTTAATTGATTCATTTCGGGGTTGTGGCGGACCCAGGACGGCGGCAGGGGCGGGGGCAAGACGGGGTTGCGGAGCAGCGCTGCCCTCTGCAGATAATGATGATGTTTTCGTAGCCGCCGCGTTGCCTGTTAATAAATTTATTATCTTGGGAATATGCGAGAGCGGCTAAAGCAACGCCGACGGCGACGGCGACTGCGACAGCGACAGCGACAGCGACTGCGGCGGCGACTGAGGCGGCTATAGCGACAGCGGAAGTGCCTCGTTGATTTGAAATGGAGCCCTGGGTCTGGGCCAGGCCGCAAATTTATTATGATTAAAGTTGAAAAGTTGAAATTGATGCGGCAACAGTTAGGTGCGGGGCGGGGCGGGGTAAAAAAAGAAAAATGGGACAGATAAAAAAAAATAACGATAACGATAACACTTAAGCTCTAAGTGTGAATAGATGGCAACATAGTTAAAAGAAGCTAAAGTAAGTAAATGATATGCATACGCCATCAGTTTTGATTGACTGATTGACACAATGACTGATAATGTGGCAAATATGCGAAATTTCTATAGGAAAGGTAAATTTTATTTAGGTGGTAGCCCTAGCTCCGGTACTCCAATGTATCCAAGATAATTTTATAATAATTGAATAATTAAAACCATATTAGATCTTTCTATATAGAGAGTACTGTATTCCAGTTTTAATTTTGGGAATATTGGCGATATTATCAGAAAGTTCTTTTCAGTCAATCAATTAGTTTAGGCTGTTAGTTTTCTTTTTTAAAATCTGGTTCGGTTTGTTATAGTTGTTATATATATAGTAGATCTGTGGTTATATAGATATCTCCGTACTCACCATAACAATGCTCCATTTCTTGCATATGTGACGCAGAGCCTTTTTGTAGCATCACGGTTTCATGGTCCAGAAGTTCTTTTTGGGTTTCGCGCCGGTGGCCGTGGTGATGGAGGCGCCCGCTGCGGACCCAGCTGCGGATCCGGTTGCGGAGGCAATCGAACGCCCGGAGGCGCGCTGCTGATCCGCCGAGCAGCGGCGTGGATAGTTGAAGGGGGACATCGAGCTGCCGCCCGCCGTCTCGGCCATGGGCATGCCCAAGCCGGCGCCCATGCCGACGTTGATGCCCATGCCCATGGCCATGCCCAGGGGCAGGCCCATGCCGGCAATGCCCTGATCCTCGCCGCAGCTGGCCATGCTGCTCTTGGAGGTCGACGTGCCCGAGGCCGTCGAGGAGCGGCAGCTGCGCAGGTTGTGCGGCAGTGTGCTGGTGTGTATATGGTTGTTGTTGTTGCTGCTGTTGTTGTTGTTCAGCGGCATCAGATTGGGATTGTGTGCGGCATGCCCCTGGCCGTGCCCCTGGCCGTGCCCCGGGCCGTGGCCGTGACCGTGACCATGGCCGTGACTGTGACTGTGACTGTGACTATGGCTAGTGGGCGTGGCCGTCTTGTAGTAGCGCAGACTCTCGTTGTAGCTGGCGCCGCTGCTGCTGCCGCTGCCGCTGAAGCCGCTGTCGAGGTCGCCCTCGTCGAACTCCGGATTGATGCAGCTGCTGTGCGCATGATCCTTCAGCTCCATGCTGTTCAAGGTGCTCGACAGATTCTCGAGGCTGGCGTGCGAGGCCGAGCTCGAGTTGGACGCAGCGCTGGCGGCGGCGCCTCCGAGCAGGCCGCCGCGACGCGGCCGTTGGCCCGTGGCCAGCACGTTCTTGGCTTGCGCGGAGGAGGAGGACGAGGACGAGTTGATGCCGGCGGCAGCGCTGCCAATGCCGCTGCCAATGCCGCTGCCAATGCCGCTGCCGCTGCCGCTGCCGCTGCCACTGCCGCTGCCGCTGCCGCTGCTGCAGCTGTTGCTGGTGGCGGGCGCCTCGAGCTGGACATCGTTGGAGCTGGCGCTGGCCGGGCCGCCGTGGCTGGGGCTGATGTCGGGCGGCGTGGGCGGCATGATGAGCGCCTCCAGGGAGAGATTGAGCTCGTCGAGCACACGGAAATGATTGTGCTGGACACGGCGCAGCTCCTCCTTGACGTTGCCCGCACTGGAGGTGGCGATCCGGTTGTCGGAGAGCACCTTGCGGATCTTCTGGTCGCTCACCTCCTCGTACAGGTTCTCGGTGGTGCCGTAGCGCGTGGTGTACGTGTGCCTGTCCCGCTCCTCGGCGCTCGGCGACGACGATGTCGACTGGCCGCTATGCGACGACGACTTCGACCGGAAGCTCTTCGCCAGCAGCGCCCGGATCGAGTTGCGCGGCGGACTCTTCGACGGGCCGTGGTGGCCGTTGCCCTGACCCTGGGCGGGCACGTTCGTATGGCATTTGGCCGCTCCGGGCTCGTAGTATGCATAGGAGTAGACATGATTGAACGGTGCAGCGGGTGCGGCTGCAGCGGCACCACCAGCACCACCAGCACCACCTGCACCACCAGCACCACCGGTACCACCACCAGCAGCCCCGCCTCCGTTATAGGCCACATGCAGCGAGGGCGTCGAGGACATCCCAGCCGCCGAGCCGGCGCCGTGCGAGGGCGTGGCACTGCTGCTGCTGGGCGTCATAACGCCCGCGGCGAAGCCGTAGTCCAGCGACGACGTCGACGACGACGACTGCGTGTTCGCGGTGGGCTCGAAGCGCTCCATCGTGGCGGCTATGTTCTTGCGTGACCACTTGACCTGCCCGGCGAGGAAGCGGGAGAACAAGGAGAAAGAGAAGGAACTTTAAAATATATCGTTTACGAACTTAAACTGAGCCCTATTCTAACTAACTAAGGCTTGGGTTCTTCTTAGCCGTATTTTTGCTTCAAATTAACTATACGTATACCCGACATATATACCCCAAAAAGATTAAGGCTTTATCCTGCCCAGCGAGGGAGAACATGAAGAAACAAAAAACTTTAATATAGATAATATAGACTATTATGATTGAAATTCACTATAAGTTACACTCGGTTCAAAGGATGTTGCTGAGGCATTAAAATCATCATTAAATAATTGTTTATTTAGGTTTAAGTATCTCAGAAGAAGAACCATTTTATTTTTAACGAAATTTAAATGGAGTGTATCAAAAATTAAAAAATTGGTTCAAATTATAAATAAACGGCACATATTTGCTGGATAGACCAAATAGACAACAATTTCCACATGATCTCGGATTAAGAGCTTCCATTTCTTCGACTCCCATAAATTTGTCAATACTGAATCGATTTTAAGGTTTAAGTGCATTTTTGCATAAAAATGATGTAACTACTAATTCTCAAAAATGTTTTTTTTTAATTTGTGTTAAAAAATCGTCCAGATGTTTTGGGTGTTATTACACTGTGGAAAACCACGAAAAAAAGGTGCTGTCGAAAAGCTTTAAATGAACTGCCTACCTGCTGCTCCACGTCCATTTTGTGATTGCTGCGGCGACTGTGTCCGCGGCGTCGTCGCTCCGTGAACGGCTCGCCGTGGCCGCCTTGGAGGAGCAGCAGCTCCCCGTTCTGCTGCGAGGACGATGAGGAGGACGAGGGCGGCGCTGGCATGCAGAACTCAATGCTGTCCATATCGTCCGGAAAGATTAGGTCGCCGCGATGGCCATGATGATGGCCCAGCGTGGCGGCGCCATGTGCCATGCCGCCCATGGCCAGGCCGTGCCCGATGCCATGGCCATGTCCGTGGCCGTGTCCGTGGCCGTGGCCGTGCCCGATGCCATGGCCGTGGCCGTGACCGCTCATGGTCAGCTGATTGCGCTGAATGTGCCGCATGGAGCCATGTCCCGGTGCACTGTGCACCGCCACAGCGGTGGTCTGATGCGCCTGATGTTGCTGCAGCTGCTGCTGCAACTGCAGCTGTTGTTGCTGCTGCTGCTGCTGCTGCTGATGCTGCTGTTGCTGCTGCTGTTGCTGCTGCTGCTGCTGCTGCAACGTCGGCGGCGGATAGTCTGCCGGCGGTGGCGGCGCAAAGCTGGCAAACTGTGGCGAGGCGCAACGATTCTGGAACTTGGACGCGGCGGCGGCGGCGGTGCTGCTGGCGCTTCCCGGATACATCTTGCTGCTGGCGACTGTGGTTGCACGACCTTTATTTCGCTGACGCTATCGTTATCGCTATCGCTATCGGTATAGCTATCGGTATCGCTATCGTTAGCGGTCTCGCTATCGAGTCCAGTGGTGACGCTGACGTTGCTCAAGTGCTGCCAAAGCGCATCATCTGCAAGATAAACGAGAAGAGGGAAGGGGGAGAGCATGAGCGAGGGCAACAACAAAGCCATTAATCAGCGCTGGAATTGAAAGCGCTGCGAATGCGCATGCGGGCGGATGGGGCACCACAGCGAGTGCCCCAAAACAGAACCAGAAACGGAACGACACATGACTGACATGCCATGCCAAAATCCCACAAATAAAAGCTGGAATTATGAGCTTTGCTCCGGCACCGAGCCAGCGCCCGGCACTGAAGCAGCGAAAACTCCAATCCCAATTTATTTATGCGACCGCCAAACAAAACATTTTTGCCGCCACAACAACAACAACAATAGAAACAACAACACGCATGTAAAACATTTGGCGTTGGCATGCCATTTCCCAGTTCCCAGTTAGCAGTTCCCAGCTCCCAGCTCCCAGCTCCAGCGCCCAGTTCTCAGTGCCATATAGCTGGCCACTCGACGAATGCCATAAAACAGCATTAAAGCTATTAACAGGCAGCGAGCGCAGGCAAAGTTTTTATATACCCTGTAATTGGCAACGACAAGCATGAGGTATTTGCATTTATGAAGCTACAACACAATTAAAAAGGTTTCACAAAAATTTTATTTAAATCGCCAAAATCATATTTATTCATTTAGACCCAATGTTATCGTTTTTCAAAATATCCACATTTCACATAATATATACAAGTATTTTATCTTTTTTATTAAGTGATAGTTTCGTAATTTATTGATAGTTTCGATTGTAGCAACGAACTTTTGCTAACTATCGATGCTCGATAAAACAAAATACTAATGTAAGTAAATATAATTAATATTATGAATAGAAGCGATTGTTTCTACTATTGATAATTGCTATTCAAAATAAAAAGCCCAAATGAAAAAGCTATTGATCAAATTTAAACAATTGAGTGGAGCAAATACAATTTCCAGCTTCCATCTTCCATGATAATTAATTATTTTCATAATTTTGTTTAAAGGGTATCGCTTAAAGGGTATCTGCCAGTCGCTGTCCCCTTGCCAAAAGCACTCTGCCCACTCGTCATTTCTTTCTTCTCGTGCGTGTGTGACTGATAGCAGAGCCGAAACTGAGATCCGCTCTATCCTCGCTCCACTCCGCTCCGGCCGCTGTTAATCCGCTCGCCCGCTGGCCACCCACTTCTGTGAGCGTGGCCATAAATCAATCAGGGCACCAGGCGCAGATCCCCTTTTATGAGCCGGTGCCAGCCGAGCGAAATCAACGTCCAGCGTCCAGTGACCAGCCACATATAATCCTTGAGGCAGCCGCACAAAACATGCCTCAAGGCCAAGTTGCAAATGCCGCAGACGCAACTGAAATTCGCTGCAATTTGCTGGCAAAACAAATTCCATCTTTTTTTTTTTTTTTTTTTGGTTTTTTTGCTTATTCTTTCTCGCAGCTCGTCTGAATATTGCACTCGCAACAGATTTCTTGTTATTGTTATTGTAATTGCTATTGTTGATTTTATACATTTTTGTACTCTGTCTGAGGGTTGAAAAGGAGGCATACTGGTTTTGCGCAATGTTCGTGTGGTAGTCTGACTAACTATCTATTCGCAAAAACTATATTTGTTTAGCTATTTGTTATTATACCATTCATGCAACATATTTGGCATATTTGAGTAGAAAAAAGGAAAAAAGGAAATGTCTGAGAGTCAGCAAATCCCACTATGAAGAAGACCCCTTCCAAGCGAGCAACTTAAACAGAGTATTGCGCAGTCGTTTGCAACATAGGCGTTTTTTAGTACATTTGGGCTTTTGTTTTTTGGCCATTTCGATTTCAATGCACAGCAATAACGAACTACAAACAACAACAAAGCCGGCCAGGCAGGCAACAAGCAACTGGCAATCATTTTTCTCCCACGCTGATTGATATATCAAATTGATAGCCGTGCGCCATGGCCGAAAAGTGTTTAGTTGCTTTTATTATTGCGCTGGCCATCGCAGCAGCAGCAGCAGCTGGCCGAACCCTTTGGCTCACTAAGCCACACCCCCGCCCCTGTTGCCAAAACACTCGCAACGTTCCACTGTGGCTGGCTGCGTGCTTGCGTATTTGTTTCATCTATTCGCTTTTTTTTTTCGGCTACATTTTGGCGTTACATTTTTTGGTGGCCATTTTCTGTTTTAGGCGATTGCATTTAACATGCAAATTTTAACGAGTTGTTTGTGGTCGTCTATGGGCGCCTGCCACAATAAAAACAAAAACAACAGCAACAACAACAACAACAACAACAAGAAAAACAACAGCAACAATTGGCGTTTATTTGCAGGCAACATTTTGATTTGGCTGATTGAGTTTCGGCCATGTTGAAGATTAAAAGCAGAAAGATATAAAAAACAAATACAAACTACATTTTCCAACGGGCCATAAATAGCCGAAAGTGCACACTAAAATGATTTTTCAATTAAAATAATAAAAGCATTCCCCAACTAAATACGCACATATATCTATGCATGTACAGTTGGCCATATCGCATACATAATTGAGATGGCTGCGGAAAATTGATTTTTTCCTGTCTGTTGCCTGTCGCATAGGCACCACATCTCCAAGGACTATTTGTTGGATTATATTTTAGAATCGATATCACATTTGTCAGATGAAAGAAGCAATTGTATATGCAATATCCCAGGGAGCTATATGGTCAATTGAAAGATGATCAATCGAGTTCCGTTTAATTTGTAAATTAAGTATTTAAACTGTTAATAATCTAACTTCAATAGCATATAAATAACAACAAAAAGTTCTTGACTTTCCGTTCTTAAAATAGACATAAAACGTAATGGAAATGCAATATTTTTATTTTCTTTTGATTAAATATAATATTTGGTTCTTATATTTGCAAGTTTTGGCATTATTATATTCTCGTATTAAGAATCTAGTTCTCAAATAAAATTACCTAATTTCCGTAAAAGGTAATTCTTTTTTTCTCTGAGTGTAGTATGTGATAGGTACGGTCTTTTAACTGATAATTTTTTAAGACAGCTTACCTATTAACTTGGCTTACAAACCATTTCTTGGAAATAGGTGGTTTTTCATTTGAATAGCAATAATTTGATCGATTTTGCCATCATTGGGTATTTTAATCGATTGTCTGGCGAAGGCCCTTGCTTCACTTGACTCGAGGCAGCTTGGCGTGCATGGACACATTCTTGTTCCCATTTGTTATGCAGAGTTGGCCTGATTGCCAGTTACCCCTGACGCCCGCTGCAGCCTGCTGTGTGGCTCGTGTCGCTGAATTGAAGCAGTTTTTCTATACCGTTTTATTATCAGCCGTAGCACATGTGCGACTATCTGAACATGCAGCCTTTGCGATTTGCCGCAACTGTCTGCGGCAATTGCAATTTGTCGAGATCTATTGGTGCAGTGGAGAAGAGTCCTGATAGCAGGCGCAACAGGTTGGCCCATTGAATGCCACAGCCCCGCTCATTAGCCCAGCACAGTTGCTGTCTCCTTCTCACTCCCTCGCGCTATGGCCGTCTCCCTTGACGCCTGGGCCGCTCATTAACACGTTTTGTGCATGTTGTACATCATTAGAAGCCAAACGGGCTCAAAATGGAACGTATACTTGAGCTTGTTGCTGTGTGGCAAGTGGCATGTGGCACAATACGATGACGACGCGTGGCACACGCAGCACACATGCACCCCACCCCCCTTCAAGTTTCTATGGCCAAAAATGCATTGATGTCAATGCCAAGCGACGCTGACGCTCACCCATACACGCACTCATCCATTTGGCTATTCATTCGTTCATTCAGTCCTTCATTCATTCAATTCGCATTCGCCTTGAGCCCTTTTCAAAATTGGCCAATTTGGCGAGCCAACTGAAACTGTAGCCGCAACGGAAACCGAGAGAACAAGGATCGTAACGGTACCAGCCGGCATTTCATTTGTGGCACGCCGCTTGGCATTCGTTTCCTGACCCACACCTACGAGGTGCCCACTCCCCGCCACCCGGTCCCCTTTCCCAGCTGCGAACCTCCACGTAATGACTTTAATTAACATACATCGCATGGAGCAGTTGTTATTGTTGGTGTTGCTGCTGTTGCTGTTGCTCCTCTTGTGGAGGCCCCTCTGGTTGCAAGTGGCTCGCTCAAGTGGAAGTTTTGGCAATGCGAGGCAGCTGCGAGCGAGAAACACGAAATGTGGGTCACAATTTCGTAGAAAAAAGGGCAGCAACAACAACAACAACAGCTGCAAGGGACAATCGCAACAACAACCATGGCATAACAATTATTTAATAAAAGCGAACTTCGCTATTGGTTTTATGTAGCATGTCCCGTTCCCGTTCCCGTTTTCTTTTATTTATTTATTTATCTTTTAATTTTTTTTAGCACTCGCTTGTTCCATTGAACATATTGAATGAGTTCAGTCTCAATAACAACTCCAAATGAATGAGCCAAATGAATGAATGCTCTCATTTGAACGGACCTTTCAGAAAATGGCCGCAAAAAGTTGGGTTCTTCTATGTGACCGGGTCGTTGTGGCAACTAAGCAACTAGGTCTCAGGTCCGACTCCCAGACGTTTTCAACGCAAATTGAGGGTCTTGTTTTAGGCAAATGTCGTATTTATCAGTAGGTATTATGACTTAAAAGCCCCTAATTAAATAAAAATTCCTTAACTTGTTCTTCTTTTAAGAACATTTTTTTGTAATCCTAAATTTGTACAATAAATGACCAAGATCCCGTTCTTACTTGTGTTTGAAGTGCACTTAATTAAAAAATGTTGTTTTTGTTTATGCAACATCAAAGGTCGATTATGAAATTAAAACCAATTTATGCTAAATTTTATTTTAATTAAGAGCGAAATCGTCTGGAAATGTTATCACAAAATTGCATACTCTAACTATCATCTATCTCTGTCTCTCTCTCTAACTCCTTCTTACTAGTATTAGCCACACATTTCTCTGTTCATTTAAGGTAATAATCGAATAATAATCTAAACAACCTTATTTTTACCCTCTTATATACTCGGTAGTAAATTCGACTATTCCTCATAAACTATTATAATTGGTTTTTTTTTTTTTGTAATCAATCAACCCATTCGCTCCTTAGATTCCATATATACACATATCGTCATTCTATATTTTCGCAATATTTTTCCACTCTTAGCTGGCGACTTTCCGGTTTTCGATGAACCCAAATACAAGTCTGATACGCTATTCTTGCAGGTAAAACAATCCTTTTGCAACACTGTGGTTTTTCTTTAATTTTATTCTTGTTTAGCTGGTATCAAGTCTAATTCACCGCACCAGCTCACACTAACACACAGGCACACACACACACTCCTACAGCCTTTCCCTTAGCAAGCAAAAAAAGAAAAACCAAAACAGGAAAATGAAGGAAAAACCAAAGCAATGGCAAATCTAACCAAATGCCAACACAAATTTTGTTTGCGCTTTGTATTAGGTTGACAAAAATCAACACCCAGACGGTCGGACGGACGGACGACGTCGCCGTAGCTTTCCCTCAATCAGAAGTCAGCGGCAGGCGGGGAGGGGATTGAGTGGGTGCAGTTACAGGAGATAGATTTATGTTGCCAAACCGCCCACACACAGCAGATGAGGCAAGTGGAGCAGCTGCGGGGCAAGGGACTGTGTGTGTGTGTGTGTGTGTGTGTGTGTTGACTGGGTTTAGCTGTTTGTCTTTTGCAAATGCTGGCAATATTTTGCGGTAAAAGGTGAATTTATTAGCACTCCCCACGCAGCCAGTTCGTCTTTCTTTCAAATTATGGTCGCCATATGTCTGTCTTGTCTCCCCCCGCCCATTGAATACTCTGCACACGCACAGGCCTGCACGACCATAACGCAACTCTTTTACTTGGCCAACATTTCAGGTTTTTTTTCTCTTGTACGTTTATTTCTTTTTTCTCTGGCTGCATCTTTCCCCCCGTCGCCGCCGCCGCCGCCGCCGTTGCCACCGTCCCCCTTGCCCCAATTCTTATCGTAGGCGCTGCAATTTAAAACACATTTTCGGGGATTAAAATCTTGACAAATCATAAACAAAACGGCGTCGCCGAGGCAGCTGCACGGCCTGCACGCAATTACGGATACATTTGTATCTGCATCTGTATCTGTAAATGTATCTGTATCTGCGGCTGATGCGGCCGCCGCTGACTGATTTACTTTGGCCTAACGAAAGAGAGACACAAAAAAAAAATACAAAAAATAAAAAAGACACCGAGCCCCAAAAAGCCACAGACAATGGCAATAAAATGCCACACACACACACAAACACACGCACAACAAGCAACTGAGATGCATATCTCAAAGAGGAAAGAGGAAGAGAGAGCGAGCGGAAAAGGGAGAGCAAATGGCCAAACGTTACGTGGAAAAACGCTGGCAGCTTCTCAACTTTTGTCCAGCAACACTTTATGAAATAGAAAATGAAAATCTTTAGCTAAAGAGGAATACAGCAAGAGAGAGAGAGGGAGCAAGAGAGAGAAAGAGAGAGAGAGAGGTAGGGGGATGGGGCGGGCCATGCTTAATGCTAGCGGCAGCCGCATAAAAGCCACATGATACGCATCTTTTGGATTGTTGCTCTTGAATTTTTAAGCCGATTTTTGGTTGACTTTGCTGCGACATAAAACACAATAAAACTGATATAAAAACGCTGGGCTATCCAGCCTAATGCTGTTGTTGTTTTTGGGTGACAACATGCAATGGGGCAGCTGGGTGCGATGAGATGGGATATCGAGGGGGGCCCGGCGAGGGGAGGGGCTATCGAAAGCTGACAACGCTTTCAACGCATGTCAATGCCGACATTTTCAAATTCCAATAAGTTTCTGTTGTTGTTATTGTGATGTTCTTTGATAAAACGGTAAAATAAACAAAGCGAACACACACACACACACGCACACGCACACATAGTTATAAGCTAAACGCCCATATATGGGCCGCTCTCTTTAAAGCGTATTCCATAACTTACCAGGATGTCGGAAAAAGCCCAGTTTCCAGATTTTCTGTTCAAAGTGCTTGAATTGGCTGTTATGAATATGGAAATGCTGAAATTATAGAGAGAAGGTGAAAAAGAGAGTGAGTACATTGCGAGAAAAATAAAATGGAAAAGAAAACAATTTAATTAGCATGCGTACACTTTTGGCATACACTGTGAAAGGGAATAATAATAAGCAGCAGCAGCGCAGCAGGCAACACTGGCAGAAAAATGAAAAACTCATCAAAGTAAAATTTGCATGTGGAATGCAAATGTTTCATCAAACGTAAGAAATTGAGTTATATAAATATGACATACTAACTACAGTGCCTGCCAATGACTAGCACACACACACATCCATATATTTGTCGACATTTTAAGGTCAAACTTTTGGTATTGCGAACCAATTGCTGAAATTGCATAGCTAATTGAATGTTTGTCGAACTTAAACCTCGAGTTCATCTCAATTAGTTTTCGATATCTAAATGCCTAATTGAATTCCCAACTGCAATTTGTGATTGATATTTGTTATTGTTATCGTTGCGGTTCATGCGAGGTTTCAACACAATTCATGTCCATTTAAATGTCATGGATATGAGTAAAGGCAAGCCATAATTATGGCATTTGGAGTTTAGCATAGTTCGACACAAACGAATATCGATCGAAGAGCCAATATTATGGGCAGTGCCCGCAATTTGTATTCTATCAGTTAGATTAGCTTGAGACCCATATAGAGATATAGAGATATACGATGCTCGTATTATTAACTTATTCTCGTATTTTAGATATTTAGTTATTTTCTTATTTTATTCACTCCACGAAAAAAATAATGTCATTTCCAATTGTTGTGTGAGGCAACAAAAAACGTAAGCAAATTTGATTGACATATTTCTAGATATTTTTCAAGCTAACAACCAAAATTACTGACAAAATAAAATAGTAGCTAAAAATCTGAATATCAAAAATGTTCATATTTAGGTCAGGAGTTCATAACCTATGCAAATATTTCAGTTCTTCACCATACAAATGAAGAATTGCCAGAATTTTAGAGATGCTTTTGAAACTAGTTCGCCAACTGTTTGCTGTCATATTACAAGTGACACATTTGCCAACTGCTCACTATCTTTTGGGCACTTAAAAACGACAGCAAGAAAAAAAAAAAAAAAACAAAAAAAAAAGGGGGAAGGAATTAAGCTGGAGGAGACATTGAGCCGCGTTGGGCTAATAAATTTTTTTGGGGCAAAATAAATCCACAAAATAAAAGGCAAACTAAAGCTCATAAAAAATGTCAGAGCAGACCGCAGAATGCACGTTTCGATCTGTAGTAGAAACTCTTTAAGCAGCTTTAAAAAACTCGGCACACAAAAGGCAGCGCTGCTCTGCCTTTTGTGATACATGTGACAGCTAGCAGTGGGGCAGGGTGGCCGGGCGAGGGGGAGGGGAAGGAGGAGGTAGAGGTGAGGCGCTGGGGCTCTGCCACAAAGTCCGAGCCGGGGTCTCGTGAGTTCGAGTCACAATTTAAGTTCGAGTTTTTCGCTTTTATTTCTCTCTTATATTGTGGCTGTGGGCAAAGTCGAGCCCCGCAATATAACAGGAAAAATGTTTTAACTGAGCGAGTGTTGGAAAACGAAAGAAAACAAGAGACCACAAGTGTTTCATTTAAGCCAAAAAATAGAATAAAATACAGTTGCCTGTCGAAAAAGTGAAAGCATTTCATAAAAGAAACCAAACCAAAAAAGACAACCAAAAAAAAAAAAAAAGGGAAGAAAAAAAAAACCGGCAGCATGCAGACAACGTGAACCAGTGCCAGAACCACTGCCCGAACCAATGGGAATGAGGACGAAGAGGTGACAAGGCAAAGGCAAAGGCAATGGCAATAAAATGAAATAGAATTTTAAACCACAGGCAAACGTGCGTTATTCATTTTTGAATTTATAACACAATTGGGAGAATGTCGTGCCGCGTGCAAAATGCCAAAGGAGCTGAAAGGACGAGCTCGCAAAGTTGAAGGTGAACTAGATGCGAGCTGGCGCTGGAACTGGACCTGGAGGGGAGTGCGGGTGGTTGGCAAAAAAAAAAGGAGTGAAAATGCGCAGCAAAATAAAATGCGTGGCTCCTTTGCCGTGTGTGACACATAAAAATAGAAATAAATAAGAATATATGTGCATGTGTGTGTTCTGTGGTGTGGGTTACCTTTTTGGTTGTGCTCAACCAGGAGCTCTGCGCGAGTACAAAAAGCTCGGCATTCAAGAGAAATCATGTCGTGGCAAATGCGACGTTGTTGCCACTGTTCCCCATGCCGTTTTCCATTCCTTTTCCCGTTGCCCTTTCCCCTTCCCCTTCCCGTTCCCATTTCCCATTCCCGCTTCAGGCCGCGTTGCTTGCAAATGACGCGAGTTCACAGCAAATTGACAACAACAAAAAGAAGTCTAAAGAAAGCAAGGGCAACGCAATGAAAGTACCTTGCGATGATAATCTGCACAATCATAATGATGATCTTAACGATGATTATGAAGATATACATTGCCATAAAGCATGGTCACAATATGTCAACCTGTATGAGTGTGTGTGTGTGTGTGTGTGTGTGTTCAGTTCAAAGATGACCTTATTTAAAGTCACTTTAAAGCTGTTTCTAGACAGCAGTGCCCGACTAAGAGACACCCTGCGAACTGCCGTACCGAAGTAACCTCTTCAAATGTGTAAATTTTTGACGTAAGTGGAAGTTATGCAAAAAGTGAGGTCTTAGTGATCATAATGCACTATAGAAAAGGCTATGTACCAAATTTCATGTGTCTAGTTCTAAAAATGTTAGTTTTTAGTTTATCGATTTCTAGAAAATATGAGATATTATCGATAATTTGAAATAAATTTATAGGAATAGGAAGATTCAAAGCTGAAAATTTTTCTTTGTCTTATTTTTCATCACTTTCAGGGTAATAAGGGGAGTTATCGATAACCGCAAATAAGCATCACTTAATTGAGTTTGACAATTTCAAATGAACAGACGCACTTGAATAGATCGAATAGATCTAAGAGAAGCTCTTAGGTACGAATCAATTTAACTGGCGCTGCACGTAAATTTAACCCATGATATTCAAAGAAACTATCTTAATATTTGGTTCGAAAGAGACGACTATATGGTCTAGTTGCAAAGTTGTTCAACTCTTTCATAAGACATAGCTGAGTTTCGGATGAACTACAAATAAAATGCACACAAATTCCTTGTTTAGGTAGAAGCAACAAAAGTAATAAGTGCCAACACTTGAAAAGGATGATGAAACAAGCGGAGTCAACACACTCAAAATGCGAACTAGTTCGGCAAAAAGTGACTCATTGGGCAACTGAAAAGCACACTTCGTTTTATGCAGCCATGGAACCTGATATCGCATCAAATGGCCAAGTTTGTCGCTCTAATCAATTTACAATTGTTGTCCAATGATCTGTGCAGCAATAATCGTCCGGGCAACCAAATTCTGAAGTCCCACAACGACCCCAATAGTCCATGTTGAGTGTGTGTGTGAAGACCCACAGCGGTGACGAGCAGGCAACCCTTTAGTTAGTTTTGCGCCAGGCGGAAACAACAAACGTAGGCACAGGGCCACCTCATGAGTCACGTGCAAGGACGCTCGGCATTGTCCTTTGCGCCTGCTTACATGCAGATAACTTCACCGCCCCCCCACCCCACGATGGGCGCTCGACAAAATTAAGCATACATAACATGGCGTTTTCATATGCTCGCAGTGCCCATATGTGTAGGGGTTGGAGCCAATTGTTGGGCGGGGGGTGGCGGGGGTGCACTCGTTTTATTCTTTCCAGTACAATCAACCAAGACGATGACGGCCTTGTAGCAAAAGTTATTGACTGCACACACACGCGCACGGACATGTTGTGCATGTGAGTGTGCAAATATGTGTGAAATTTATTTGCCGCAAACCGGGCTACAACCCTTTCGGCTTCAAGGGTTGCTGCTGCTGCTGCTGCTCAACTTCGATTACAGCGCCCAATTTTTGTTGTTGTTTAAAATCACTTGATTGCACAAATGCTCATTGAGCTAATTTTATTTCGTTGCACACATACACATACACATACACACACAAGCACACATACACGCAAGCAAAAACACACATGTGGCCATGGGCAGCAGGCAACTTGAGCCACGTTTACATTTGATGGGATTCCGTTTCCATATGCAAAAGGCCAAAGCCAATACCGAAGCCAAAGCCAAAGCCAAATGGCTGAAGCCCCAATCCTTACCTGACCGGCTGTTTGGCTACCCAACTTATTACCCCTGCGAATGCTCGACAATGTGGAAAAATGTGTTATGTCCTTAAAACAACAACGGCAGCAGCAGCAAAGCGGGCGCCGATCAAATTACCAGACAAGCTGCTTGAGCTTTGATTCACTTGAGTCTAAAAACCTGGGGTCGTCCTTTTCCACTAATTTTCGTCTTGGCCACTTTAATTAATTACAACAAAAATGTGAAAGCTGACGAGGACAGCTCAAGAATGCGGTATACTACCTGATGTAAATACCTGAAATTTCAGTCAGCAAAAAACCCAAGGATCATAGGAAAAACACAATTTTCACAAATTGACTTTAATCTACATATCTATATATTCGATGCGCAGGACGTTTACGTTCAATCTATATATACTGATATTTAACTTTCAGCACCGAAGCACAAAAATATATAATTTTTCTTACTCAAATAAAAATTAAAATTTTCTTTCACAATTTCTTAGATGGGTTTTCTCTTGCGTCACACTATAAACCAAAAACACGCTCTCTTTTTAGACTTTCAGCTGCCACAGCTGTATTAAAACTAAACCAATTTAAATGCAAAATACTTTTTGACCAAGATTTGTACTTAAAATTTATCTAAAGTTTATTTATGTGGCAAAACAACATTATTTTCGGTGTTTTTTTCAGTGATTTATTACTCGAAAAGTTTTAAGGCATCAACAAAGTTGACTTTGCTCACTTAATCCACAAAGTTCGAAAAGCTTTTAAAACGATCTTTTGGGTCAAATCTCAAAATAAACACTAAAATAGTCGAAGTAATCCGAATTGTCAGCTGTCTCTCTTTGGCATTTTGGCAATTAAATCATTTCGGTCATAAATCGAATCTCAGACACACACACACACACACACACACACACACACACAAACACCCACTCATTCTCACACACACGCATCTTCAGTGTTAATCCAATTAACTGGCTTCAAACACATTCCTTTCTACCTACAACATAAAAAAGGCAAGAACAACAATAACAGCTAAAAACTAAAAACAGTTTCAAAGAAACTCAAACTTCAGAGTTTTATAGTTTGTTTTGAGGCTGCTACAAATTTCATACGAAACTTGGCTCAAAACTTTTCAACGGCATTTCATTGGAATAGCTCCAAAAACAACCAACTACATGCATACAACAACAACAAGCAAATCAACCAGACGTCGAGGGGGGGGGGAGGGGACAGCAGCAGCAGGCGTGGCAGAAGGTGCCCTTATAGACAGATTGGCAAAGGTGGCAGAAGCGGCTGCCCGAAAATGTTTTCATTGATTTTTACGAGCATCAAACGAATCAAATAAATTCATTTTTTGTTGGTATTTTTTTTTTTTATTTTTATGCGCGGCGCCGGGCGCCCAATGTGGGGCCCTGAAAAATATTTTTTTTTTCCCCCAATTTGCGTGTTTTGCAATCACAACAACAACAGTAACAAGGGCAGCAGCAACAGCAACAAAATGATCAACAACAACCGGTCGCACTATTATTTTAGCCTGGGACCCGTTAGTTTTACGAGCTTGTGGCCCCACGCCGAGGCGCCTTTAACGATGCTGCTGCCACCGATGTTGTTGTTGCTGCTATTGTTGTTGTTACCTCAGCTCTCTCTCTCTCTCTCTCTCTCCCTCTCTCTCTCGCTCCTTCTCTTTCGCTCGCCCTGCTACTGTTTGTATGCCCATTCGCGTGTGCGTGTCCTGTGACGTGTCGTAAACGCATCATAAACAGCTGACACTCCATACAAACAAACATATATTCATATATACGTATATGTTCATATAACTTTGTACATACACGTGCTGCTGCATTATCACCACACAATTTTCATATTTTACACAGTTTAAAACAGTGATTTCTCACTTGACAGCAGCATTTACTTGAATTCTTTTTAAAAAAAAAAATATAAATGATTGCATATGTAATTCGACAAAATCGGCCACTTTAAAAAATATATTTTCTTTCAACAAATTAAAAAACAGCTTTGGAATCAGCAAATAATACTGATACTATCATGACGATACAATTCGAATGAATATTTAGTCGTAAATAAAGCTTCATTTTGTTCAGACTTAAATTTAAATGTACAGTGTATTATTTTAAATATTCTATAAAAATGTAATCTCTAAATAAATGTCTGTAAGTAAACAAAATCGAGCAAAGTAAGTAAGGTATTAAACAATTACTCGATATGAAAAATTTAATAGAATCAATTATTGATCAAATGTTTTCTTGAAAGCTCAATTGTGAAAAGCAAGCCAGAGCCAAAGTCTCAAGCCAGATTCGTTTAGTAGAAATGGAATGAAAAATTTGGAGAGTTACTTTGCATAGAAAATGTGGCTGTATCAGCTAACTGCTGAACAACAGCTGCCTGTTGCTGTTGCAGCTGCTGCGGGACAGTGGAAACGCGCTATTTCGGCCGACGTGGCTGATGCGGCTGCTGTTGCTGTTGCTGTCGCTGTGGCAAAGGTTTGATTAGCCATAAAAACGCGCATTTGGTGTCGACGTAGTAAGTACTTGTTTCCATGATTGTTGGTTGGCTGGCATTTTATGTCAATGCCGCAGCACAGCCTCGACGGGCCCCGCGCTCTGCCAACATTTTGTGGCACATTTTTTACGAGCTTTCGCATTTGAAAGTCGTAAAATGCATTTTAACAGCTCGCAGCGCGCACAGCGATTCCAGCTGCATGTTTTTCATGTTGTTGCCAGAAGATTTTGTTGTTGTGGTGTTTGGATTGTTATTGTTAGTGTTATTGTTTTGTTTTGGGACGCATCAAGTTATTATTATGATTAGGCTGCGCCGTTGAACTTTAACCCTTCGCTGTGCGCTTGCTCGCACCCAGTGCTGGCCATGGCCCAAACGCTCGATGCGGCCAAAAAGGCTGCAGCCCAATAAAATGTAATTAATTTGGCAAAAACTTTTTACCAGCCAATAAAGCAAGCAGCAGCAGCCGAAGGATAAGCAGCAGCTGGAAAAGCAGAAGCTGTGGCAGCAACTGAAGCATTTGCATGCCAAGGATAAGCCAAAAGCCACCAAAAATGCCACAGAAACTACTGCACAAGCCAGAACGGGCGGGGGCCAGGCGGCGGCGGCAGCAGGAACCGGAGCTGAACCACCAGCAGCTGCTAGACATGAACTTATAAAAGCCAGCAAAACTCTTGAACCGAACTCGACAGAATTGTTCGTTGGGGCGGCGGAGGGGAGTTTGCGATGACTTCTCTGGCAACGCTGCATTAAAAAGTTAATAAAAGTGGAGCATGCCACAAGTCGTGCCGCAATTTGCGGCAGCTGCAGCACAAGGATATGGATATGGATATGCATATAAGTACATAATCTATATTTGTATTCATGTGGCAACTTAAAGCTTTCGCTGGGCGGCAAAGAACAAAAACATAATGAAAAAAACTTGCTGCAAGGTGCCATAAGCTGCGACTTTGACTTGCCACTTGCCGCTTGCCACCCCCAGCTGGCAAACAATTAAGACGCTCAACGTCGAGCGTAGCTGTGGATTCATCGACATACGCACACACCCACGCGCACACACAGGCACACACACAGACACACGTAAAGTACAAGCAACTAATTGCAACAGCAACTGCAGCCAAGTGGCGCCACACTTGTGGTTAAGAGTCCCTTATCCGCCATTCAGCTGCAACTCAAGTAATGTGGCCAATTGTAAATATCGAATGTTCAAAAGCGACACACACACACACACACACACACACAGATGTAATTGCGTTGCGGCTAATTAAGAACGCATTAAAAACTATTTGCTGTTTGAGACAGAAAGTGCCAGAGCAATTCGTTAAATCTGGCAAATCAGGTAACATCGAGTACTCAAGTAAAGATACTTTAGCGGTGAGTGTCAATCCTCACGTTTGTTTACCGATTTCTGCACCAAGAGTCGCACACAACTTGAAGCTGGCCTGCAGCGCTTTCTCAAGCATAATTGCAGTCGAGCCAAGTTTACTCTCTTGGGCTACTTATGGCTGCTCGAGTTAGGAATTTGTTGCAATAGCTATAATTAATATTTGTTTGATTGATATATTTTTGAATTTTTGCAACAAATATAAGTAGTGGCAAAGAAATGTATTTTGAATTTCAAATTTATATATTTAATCGATTGTGGTTGTCACAATTAGTATAAGAAAACATTAAAACTGAATTCTGAGGAGGGTGAAATGGTTTGTAAAAATCATGCCAAAATTGACAAATATTTGATAGCATTTTTCCTCTTAATTGCATCTGTTTTTTAAATATATGCATTATTGAAAATCACATTTTTTGATTATTTGGTAAATAAAAATTACTTCTCTTTTTGGAAAAAAATTTTATATTGTAAAAATTTAAAAATCTACAAAACAAATTGTAAAAAATTATCTCAACCGATGCCTCCTAATGATATATATGGTATAAAAATATTTGTTAAAATTCAAGAGCCATAATAATGCTCGTATTGGATTATATTGGTTTTGCGTAACTTCAAACAAACCTAAATTTTTTAAAATAAAAGCTTAATTTACGACCGAAAATTCCAACAGCAGCTATCTGATAATAAAAATACAAATCTATCACAAATTCGAGAGAGTATAGAATGCGACTCGGCTGTTCATCATGCTACATATATGTACATATATACCATCATTCAAATATATATTATTTCAAATTTGAAATTTTCTATGATCTTCAGGTTGATCAGTTGAGCTGAAAGACAGCAATTTTGGCGTGGATCGTAAAAAGTTTGTTGGGCCTGCTAACCAGTTATTTGTTAAACATATTCTCCCTCTCTTTCTTACTGCTCGTCATTTCCGTCACTGTATTACGCACGTGCCTTGAAATTTAAATATATTACGTACATATGTATGTATAAATATATTTAACAAACAAACTTATATATAAATATATGCATTTATACGAAACATCTATAAAAGAAAAATAAACAAATAATGACAGCGACAAACGTGCCGTGTCCAAGCGTCACTTTTTTATATATGTATATACATATATTTATTTTTTTGATCAGTTGTCGTGCGGATGCCACGCCCAGTCGTTGTTGCAACACCTTTAACTTTAACTACATTTCGTTTTTAATATGCCGCAGACGTTGATGGCAAAGTTTTTGCACCCGCACCTTTTGTCACCTAACAGCACGTTGAAGCCCCGCTAGCCCCAACACCTCCCTTGGTTCCCCCACACCTGAAATATTCACTCTAATTCAATTTGAAGTGCAAGCATTTTGCGTACTGTGGCCGAAAGGCAAGTGAAAACTTTTCTTTGAAATCGGTGTAGGGGGCGGGACGTTGACCGCTGTCCACTGGGCGTGTCATGAATTTTTGGCGTATCAGCCCAGGAGCGGGGGAGCAAGGGGTTTTCGTTACGTGGCCTTGTCGAGTCTTTCATTTGTAATAAGTTGCGAGGCATTCGCTCGCATTGCATTTCATGTCTGGGTTTGACCGAAAATAGAAAATAAAAAGAGAGTGCAACCTCGTAACGATGGGGCACGCCCCCAACACACAAACACACACACACACACACACACACACACACACAATTGGTGGCATCTGCCCCACCTGCGTCGCTGCTGTCTGGCGTACGTGACATTTGGCGGCGCCACAAGAACACGTAAAAGAAAATACTCTGTAAATCTGTACGTCATTTCTTTTCCCGTAGTATTCCTTCTAGCTGCTCTCTGTTCGCTTCTTGGTTTTTTGCTGCCTGGCGTCTTTGGTCCTTTGGTCTAACGGCTCGTCGTCTGCTGCTACTTTTCTTTTTTTTGTTTTTGTTTTTTTTTGCGTGGAGCCCTGTTTACAACTGCGTCGCCGACGAAGCGCAAAAGTGTTTGTTGCCGCAGGACGATCGAAGACGAGGAAGGCATTGAACGGCAACTGGAACGGGCTCCGAGACAACGACTGAGACGGGGCCTGGAGACTGGGGCAGGCTGTCTACAAGCAGTTGCCGGCATTTTGCTGGAACTGCCATAAATTTTGCTTATCTAAACGGAAAAATACAATTTGTAATTGAAAATATTTGTGCGCATTTCCACACACACACACACATACACGAGACTGACTGCAAAAGTTTTTCGTTGTCGTTTTTGGGTATTTTCTTTGCCTTTGCCTAGTTTTTGGCCAAAAGGCCGCCGCCAAGTGGCCGCTCAATTTTTAATGGGTTTCCGTCGCTTTGTTTAATTGCCATTACGCCTTTCTATGTGCTTCTCACAAATGGGTCACTTAATTGACATTCAAAACAGATGCCAACTACTAGATAGCCAGGCAGCGAGGGGGCTGAAGTAAACGCAGTTGGTTGGCATTGGGATAGGTCAACGATTCTTTATACAATTTAAGCCAAGTTTAACTTTGTAATATTTAAATTTGTGGCTTACTCCTTCCCTAGTATCAAACTGAATTTGATTGCTTATTTATATGAATGAGACTTTCATTTTTAATCCAATTGCACTCATATGAAAATAGTTTAAAATTGCCTTCCACATCTCCTTAACATCTCTTAAGCTTCTCTATGCCCATTTCACATTTAAAATTACATTCAGCATAAGCTCTTTAACTTTTTTCCTTTCAGCTGTTAGTTAAGCCTCTCTATGTGCTTCTCATGCAGTCAACGCACCCATTTCGACTTTGATTCTAATTTTTCTTCTTCATCGCAAAAAACAAAAAAAAATTGTGGAACAATATTTCTCTTTTCTTTTAATACAGCTATCATGAGAGCTGATTTATTTTACTGTCCAGTCAGCGGCTACATCGATTGTGTGTACTTAATATTTATGTGAATTTTGTAGCTTGACAAAGATAATTTAGGGAACAATGGGTGCTTGGACATAGCGATAATAGGTACATGGTATAGATTTTGAGTGGATGTCGAAATGTTTAAAGTATATACATATATATATATACACATACATATATATATAAACATATATATATATACATATATAATAAAAACAAATTTATGTATTCATATATGATTTGCATTGCTTCGATATTAACGCTTGGACACACCCACCAGGGCGGGGCGTATGCAACGCTTATGCAGTTTATAGCCCAATTTGGTGACCTGCACCACGGTATTGGCTTCGACCGTATTGTCCTCCGTCTGGAACAGAGCCTCGTGCAGATTCGGATCAAATTTTTGATTGATTGGATCGAGTGTCTCGAGGCCATGCCGCTTGAACACCTGCATCAGCGAGGCGCGCGTCAAGTTGAGTCCCTCAAAGAGATTCCTCAAATCGGCGTTCGCATTGAGCTTATCCTTGGGCACCGCCTGCGTGGCATGGCCGAGCACGTCGGCCACCTCGATCAGATCCTTGCAGAAGCCCTGTATGCCAAAGATCTTGGCATCATCGATCTGTTTAGAGAGTCGATTGCGCATATTCTCACCGTCGGCCAGCGCACGCTTGTACTTGTCCATCAGCTCGCCGTGCTCCAGCTTGGCGGCGGCCAGCTCTTGCGTTAGCCACTCGATTTCCGCCGTGGCCGCTGCTCCCCACGGCTCCTCGTCGTCCACATGCAGCTCCAGTTCTTGCTGCTGCTGTTGCTGCGGCTGCAGTTGCTGCTGCTGCTGCTGCTGCTGCTGCTGCTGATGCTGCTGCTGATGCTGCTGTTGTAGCTGTTGCTGCTGCTTCTTAATGCTGTAGACACGCCCCAGTTGCTGTGCTCCTGTGAGGCGCAGCAAGAACAGATTTTGTGTCGCTGCCACGGCTTTGAGGTGGCCCAAACGTTTGGTAAACATATTTAATGTGAACTTGGGGAAGACTTATTGCAATTGAAATTGGTTCTGGAAAACTTATGTAACTTTTCACTAAGAAACTCAAAAGCAAATTTTGTTGCAGCGCCTGCTGTCATAAAAAAAACAACTTCCCTTCAATTCGATAGCAGCATCGATGAAATGCAAAGTATCGATATTTTTTGATACTTTCAAATACAATGACGGCAGTATGTATTCAAAAATTGTTGATGATTTCTATAATGGCAAGTAATGTATGCAAGAATTGGATACTCTAGCTTCAAAATTGCGAGAGGGTGTGACGAAAAGTTTGTTCACTTGAACACAGCCGAAATTGTCGTTTATCAAAAGTGTTTAGATAACTTGTGTATATATACATATAAAATACCTTGCATTAAAATCAGCTAGACCCTCATACCTTTAGATATAGATTATTATAACTGAAAATAATTATGTAGCTAAATAGTTTGATTTATATCGGACTGTAACAGATAACAGATATTATGGGCGCTGTGACTTGTACTATCAAATTGTGACTGTTAATATCAAACTGCCACGTTAGCCAGAGTATTACGATATTTTGGCGGTGGGTAAGCGAAAATCCACAGCTTTTTTTCAAAATAACCATTTTCGACTGTTTTAACGAGTATTCCTACTTGATTTTACATTAGCACTTACATTATTGGTGAGTCACGACTCAGTCACGGGTACGCCGATATCAGCTCAGCTCTAAAGCAACTCCAAGCTATTTTTTCGGTTGAAAAGAAAAAACAATGCTTATAAGGAGGCTTTGCTAATGGCTTCGATCAAGGAGCTGCCATCGCTTGTGCTCGGCTCAGCTGGGCTCGCGTGTTTGCGCCACACCACCCCCCCGCCCCCGCCCCCTCCACCGCCCGCGCCCTCGCCTAAGTTGCCGGCACAAATAGAATTGACACGCTCGGCGTCGGAGTTGTGCATGCCAACGCCAACGTCAGCCGCTAACAATAACAAAAACAACAACAGCGGCGGCAACAACAACCAAACTGGGCACAATCCCCACATCAGGTCGACGCGGGCCTCGACGTCGTCTTATCATAATGATGACGTTTACATTTCAATTAACGAAGAACAACATAATTGCAGCAGTCAAATTATATAATTATACACAAACAACACACACATGCACACACACGTGTGTGTGCATAGATTGGGGAGACGGAGTCGGGCAGCGGGGCCGCCCCATCGACATCGACAGCTCCACGGGCTCATGGCATTTGATGCATATTGAAGGCGGCTCTTTTGGCATTGGGCATTGGGCGCTGTGGCAGCTGCAACGTTGCCGCCATCGACGTCGACGTCGCCGTCAAATACGATGCAGGTGTTGCCCCATGTGTCAAAAAATAATCATTTTGAAATCACTTCACGGCGCGCCAAGAGAGATGAAAAATGCGTTCGTTAAATGCACCCGGAACCCGGGCAACAGGCAACGTGCCGCGCAATGGGGCAACTTGACTGCTGCAGCGGGTGCGTGCGGGCTGCGGGGCTTGAGGAAACGATAATGCAGCACAGGCCTGCGCCTGTCAAGTGCTCGAGCAGGCAGCAGCGTGCGAAGCAGACCCAAACCGAGACGGCCCCGGCCCGGCCCGGCCCGGCCAGGCCAGGCCATAATTTGTTTAAAGCGCTGTCTGTCTTATATGTAATTCCATTTCAACATTCAATTCAATGAACGACTTGAAGCAGTTCTCAGTCAGTCCGGCAAGTCCAATGGGTCGCAGCTGCGTGCAGCTGCACTGAGCGAAATAATCGATCGATAGTTAATAATATCCATTTGCGGTTTCAATAAACGCAGCACCATATGGATATATAAATGTACCGCACCAAGCCCAATATTTAATAACAAAAGCAAGAAACAGTTGGGCATTCAAAGTAGATTCCGACAGGGATTTTATATATAATGTATATGTACCAGACAAATTTATACGTTTCTATCAAAAAAGTACCAGTTAGAAAAGTATGAATATAACGCTCTCAAATGTAAATTAGAGAAATGTATATAATTTTCATTATCTTGTGCATTCAATTTAAATTAAAATAATCTATAAAAAATAAATAACTTTTAATAAAATACTAATTTAAGTATTTCTGCATCAAAAAACACATCCTTATTTTATGTTTGGAATGAATAAAGCGCCAGATATTATGTTCAACATGATCGTATATACGAATAACAATAGTGCAATATTTAATCTCGTTATAATTTTCCATCAAAATAAAAAAATAAAAAATAAATAAATAAAATCAACGAATGCAAAATAAATTTAGAATATAATAAATTAAGTACTGATTTTATATTTTCCCTTGCTCTCCAAAAATTGTATTTTAAAATTTAAAAAATATTTATTGAAGCTATGCCGATGACATTGATTAGTGTCGAATACATACTCGATTAAGAAAATTAGTCAATTCAACTCTGCTGACAATTGCTTAAGGCATGACTTGGCAGGCTTTTCCCTGACAGTCTCACATATCATTTTGTGCTCTGGGCGGTCAGACGTAGCATTATTTCATATTTTCGTTCATAGCAACACGATCATTTCAATTTCAGCAATAGTAATATCTTCAAAATTCACAATGTATTTGAAAAACTCGTGCCCACGTTTGAGAACAATAGAGCAAATGGCATCCAATTCAAGTCTGGCTACTACTGAGATAGTATTGAAGCCATGTCCTCACTGTGGTCGGACATTCAACCCGCATGTCCTCGTCAAGCATGCGGCCATCTGCGAGAAGGTCCTGAAGAAACGCAACGTATTCGATTCCGCACAACAGCGTCGTGACGGGAACGTGCTCTTCAATTTCGTGCCGGTCGAGAAGAAGCCGCATCTGGATGCTGGACATGAATCCAAATTGTCGCAGCCGAAGCCGTGGGTGAGCAGAGCATCTCTCTCTCTCTCTTTCTTTCTCCTTTTCTCGTTTAGCTTAAGCAAGCAACTCCTTCACAGACTCTGCCCAGTGCTGTGCCGAAAGCCCAAAACACATCGCCGTGCAACCCCGAGTCGCTGACTACGCCTAATCGCAAGGCAAAGGAGATGGATACGGCCACAGCAACGCTAGCCGCAGTAACAGAAGCAACACCAGACGCAAAAGCAACCGAAGCAACCGGAGCTACAGATGTCATTAGTGCCACTTCCGAGCAGAACCGGGCGAAGCGTAGCTTCGACTCGCATTTGGAGCGTTGTCCCCACTGTGAGCGGAAGTTCAACCAAAAGGCCTTCGATGGCCACGTTGCCTGGTGCAAGGAGCGGACAGTTACTGCCTCCTACACCGCACCCAAGAACAGCGAGGACATCCTGAATGCCAAGAAGCGCATGGAGGCACGCATCAGCTACAAGCCTCCGTCTCCAAAGTGAGTAGCCCACCTGGTGTTTAATGTCTAAATAGTGACATCGATAAATATCCAACATTATATATTATTACGAATGATGAATCTGTTTAATCTTTCCCAAATCTAGAACCAAACGCGTCGATTCTCCAAAAGTAAACCAATAGACAGATGTTTTGATATTCCTGCATATTCGTAAATTTCGGCACATTCCAAATTTTTTTTAAACGTACAAAAAAAACCTTTTTTACGGTATAACGATTTGATGTTAAACAAAATCTTGCTCAAATTATAAAGACAACACACAGGTATTTCAACGATGAATCATAATGAGAAAGTCTCCGAAAAAGTGAGTATATAAAACTAGTATGCTAAATAAACGCCAGATTAAGCACAGCTTTAAATAGGAATCAAGCTGCAAAATATATCTTCCTTGAGGATAGAAAGACATTATAATTACGCATACATACGATGATCATGTAAGTATTTAAATTTGCAATTCCATTCGATAAGCTCAACTTTTTGTTGCAGTGCACGGCTCTATGGACGATTTACAGCGAAACCAAGTGACAAGCTGGCGTCCGACGTCGTCGACAACGACATTAAAAAAGAGTGAGAGTTTTTAATTATTGTTTCCATGTTGCGCTCTTTTCGTGTGTGTCGCATGTCAAAGTCCAAGTCTGAGTCAAAGATGGTTGTGTCCGGGCTTGCAGTTATAATATAATAGATGTGGATGAAGGCGGCTCATGAGCCACGAGCTGTGAACCACATAATGCACGCACCGCGAACCACGAACCACGAACCCGAAACCAAAGCAATAACAGAAAGAAAAATCACAAAAAAAATAACCAAAAACCGAAACTCGAGAACTTGACACCGCAGCACTGCCCAACTGAAATTGTTTTCTATCGTGACACATGAGAGCGCTTCATAAGGCGCTGAATAAAAACCTGCCTGTGTATAATTTTTCGACACAATCCCACATAATAATAATCTGGCGTGTAATTTATTAACATTTTCCCTGGCACAGACACACACACACACACACACACACACCTATAAACCCCTATAAACCCCCCCTTCACACCCTGACGCCATTTGGCGGTTTCGCTTTCAGCTTTCAGCATTTTATTTACCGCGATTGAAAGCAAATTGAATGCCGGCACCTGCACGGCATCAAACGGGAATAGCCTTATAGCCCGGTTGGCGCACGGGGTGAAGGGAATTGTCTCGTATATGAAACTATGGCTCAATGGGGCGGCTAAGCCAGGTAAACGGCCACCGCTGCTTGTTTGATGAAGCGCATTAAACAAATAACGCCCTGGCAATTTTTCATTAAAAACTCGCAGACAGTCATTTAGTAGACGGGCGAGCAAATCGAGGAAGGGGGTGGGCCTGGGGCTTGCCATATTGCGTAGCAGTCCACATTTGTTGTTGCTGTTGTGTATTGGTGCTAATGCAGCCTTGGCGTGTGTATTGCGGTGCCATTTGATGCATTCCTCCACTCCATTAGATATTGGCATTGTGCGCGCAGATAACAGACAACCGAGCTGGGGCTCGAGTTTGCTGTGGCAGGGGGCAGCTAATGAGCGCCAGAAAGGAGCTGTGCCACGCTAATGAAATGTAATGTGAGAATCATGTTGTACAAAAACAGAAGAAGAAAATCAAATACAAAGAGCAGCATGACTAAATCGTACAAGTGCCCGTTGAGGAGAATCGCCGGCGGAGTAGAGATCGGGATTTGCGCTTGAACCAGTTGGGAATTATAGCGCTGTCATTGCTTGCAGAAGTTCCTTCTTCAGCTTGTCTGCTAAGTTGGCAGTTCTTCTAATAATCTCTTTTAATTTCGTTCTGACAAAGTTTGGACAAATTAAAATTAAATTCCTATTTCATGTTTTCATTTTGCCTGACGTGAGGAATTATGAATGTGCAGTTGTCAAATTGTTGGCAAAGAAATTGCCTGAAACAGCTGCCTAAAGCAAAGACAGTGTGACAACACCTCAATTCTTATCGCTTTGACTGCACTTCGAGGTGCTTGGTTAACGTTGACAAGTGCATGAGAGCACTGTGCACAGATTTATCAATTAAATGTGTAATAAAATTGTATTTGACTATATTTCAGTGAATACAGTACATATGTTGATAATTTAATTTACAAAATTTATTTGATTTACCTAATTTTGACTTTTATCTGAATGAATATGTGCGTTTTATTGTTTTAATAATGCCAATAATGCCAACATTAATTAAAAAATATCCAAATTTCTGCATCACTTGTAAGTCATGTCGTTGTTATTGCCATTGGGCTATTGTTACAATCAAGTTGCAAAATTTAGCTTTAAGCTTACAATGTATTTTACATACATTTGTTTTTTGTTCATTGAATTTGGCTAATTGGTGAGTGCATTTTTAATGCTAATTATAATTATCTGCCTGGTCGCCATGCATGCTGTCCTAAATGTGTATCTATATATACATTTATCTCGGTATATAAACGACGCGCTTTCTGTTTTGCAGGCGTATATTATTAATTAATAAAATAAATGTTTATTACTTTTATTTTATTATGTGAGTCTGTGTGTGTGTGTGTGTGTGTGGCTAATACTAAATACACATGCGTGTGTGCGTGTGTAAACGCTAACTGTTATTACGATAGACATCCCCCCAACCCCACGGACGCCCCTCGCGGCTGACGGATCGACACGTAAATGAAAATGCCTCAGCATTTCAATAAAAAATTTTATGTTATAATTATGGGGCAAACGAGGCAAGCACGAGAGGGACGCAAGTCGCGGCGACGAATGCGTATAAAAATTAAGGCCTCCACCGCCCCTCCCCCCCTCCTCCCTCCCTTCGCAGCCCGCACTGCACAAACGTCGCGGCTTGCCTTGGCCCATAATTTTTTCTATTAGACAAATACGAAAGGCAGACAAGTGAGGGGGGGGGGCGGGAGCTTGGGTTAGGGTGGAGTGGGTGGTGCCAGCTGTATGTTTGTCATGTGAGAGTGTAATAAATTTTATTAAAAACACATATAAACAACAAACACACTGCGACACGCTGGACGAGCCGAGAAGGAGGTGCCGCACATTTGGGTCATCATACGTGACCAGCACTGGAATGTGCCCCCGCCGCAGCCCCCGCCCCAGGCCGCCCGGGCAGGGCAAGTGTCCAGCTGAGCCAACACATAAAAAGAAAATAAACAAAAGGCCAAGAGCGAGTCGACGAGTCGAGAAAAGTGCAACAAGCGCAGCTGACTAAAGGCACGAGTGAAGAGGAGTCGGGGGGTGGGGTATGCTGGTTGGGACGGGGGGCTTGGGTGTGCTTAGAGCCGGCCCGAAGTGAAGTGTGGCCAAATTAATGGATGTTGAATGAAGTTGACCGGCTGTCAGAAGGCGCCATAATTACTTTTCACACCAGGCGGCAAACGAACGAGACATTGCCCAAAAAGAAAAAAAAAAGAAAATAAATAAAATAAAACAAAAGTGAAATTAGAGAACAGTTAACAGTGTGCAGAGCCGTTGATCAAATACCCTTGCGGTGGGTGGCCGATATAATACACTAATCAAAAGCTTCATATTCGATTATGGTGGCAATATAATTTTAATCTCTCACCTAAAGCTGACTTCAAAACAGATTCGATTCATTCGTTTATGAATCAAGAGGCTTATTCTAAAATAAACTTAAACCAAGAATGAATTGATCTTAAATTCAATAAGGCCTAAAACTTTAATATTAAGAATATTTCTACCTTTTAAAATCGAATATACCCATTCTTAAACCCTCTGCCAGGGCATAACAAATGGTTAAGCAACATTTCATGGTGACCCTTGGAGAAACAGCTCCAGCCCAAGACCCAGCCCAGCCCATGTTGACACACAATATGCAGGGGCGACGGTGGCCGGGGCAGGGGGCAGGTGCCACAAATGGAGCGCTCCGCCTAATCGTCGGCAGGCGACAAAAAACATATATATATAATTGTATAAACATATTACAAATAAGCGGTCATAAATCCATTTGAAATCAAATTCAATAAAACCGCTTGTTCAAAAGGGGCTTGGTGAGGGGGAGGGGTGCAGCTGTCTGCGGGGCTCACGTTTATTTATATACGCGCCATATGACAATAAAAAATGCAATAACTACAGCTCGATTTAATTAATTTCGATTCTTAATGACAATACGCATGAAACATGTATTTTAAAAGCCAACAAGCAAAAATTTCGTTTGACCTGCACTAAAAAAAGCCCAAAAAACCCAAATATATGAAAGTCAATATTAAACAAAGAACACACAGTGACAAAACACCAAAAAAAAAGTTGATGACACAAACACGCTGCGATTTTTCATTATCCACTTTACCATATGTGGTAAAAAAAAAAAATAAAAACACATTAATGAAAGAGTATTTCTGACTATTGTACGATTGTTTGCATGTGTTTATTACGATTCTACATAATCTTATGTGTTTCAACCCAAAATATCATAGTTTTGAAACATTTTAGAACGGGTTATTTTCCGAGTTGTACAAAAGTGGCTTAAAACGGGTTTCAGCAGACCTCAAAATTCGTTTAATAAACTGAATATTACGTTTTCATATTTAAATAAAACCATTTTTTTTTTTAAATGCAGTATTTTCTATAGACAAATTGGAGTAATTTATAGATATACATATATAAATATTCAGCTCGCAACTCTAGAAGCAACCCACGCGAGTCATGCAACAGACGCCGCTGGCACAATACAAATTGACAGAGTTATTACATTTACGAGCACGTGCGTGCGTGTGTGTGTGTGTGTGTGTGTGTGAAAACCGCAATTGAAATGCAAAATATTGTGCATATTTAAAAGTCAAAATGCAATCATTGAAAAAAGGTGCAGCCTGTCCCATGTAAATAGCACCTCAGGGCGAGGGTGCGAACGGTAGAGCCGAAGGGTGGGGAAACAGTGGGGGCTAAGTGGGTTGTCTATTGGCGGGCAGTTTACTTTAAATTCTGGCAACATCAAATAATTGTTAAAGTGCAAATAACAATCACCAAATTGAATGACTCAAAAGCGCTCGACAACTGGTCAATAGAGACCTGGGCCCAATAAGGAGTGGGAGTGGGAGTGGGAGTGGGAGTGAGAGTGGGAGTGGGAGTAGGGGTAGAGGTGGGGGTGGGGCGCTGTTAAGGGCACAGTCAACACACACAGAGCTCTGGGAGCAGGCAGGCAGCTGGCCAACTGGTCAACTGGGGAGCTGGAGAGCTGGCCAAATGCAATTTATAGTGCGTGTAAATGAACTGCTGGCCAAAAAGCCGAACCGAACGCAGGTCTATTGGGGAAATTGCCCATGCAAGTGTAACTACTGCTGCTGTGTGTGTGTATGTGTGTGTGTTTGAAATTTATTGATTTCCATATATTTATATGTGTAAAATGCCATAAATTACAATTATTTAACAGGGCCGGACGGATGGCAAGGTAGCAACGGACGGGGCCGTAAAGTCAACGCCTGGCGTGGCCCAAAAGCCAAGCACAGGATTCGAGCCTAGTTGGGTCACTGGTGCAGTTATTCTTGTTGCAGTTGTTGCCGCCGCTCTTGCTTCTTTGTGTGTGTTGGCTTGTTGCTATTGCATAATTTGTTAGCCAAATTGCAACTCAACAAGCTAGGAACGATGAGCCCGAAAACGCTGCAACGGACATCGACGCGGACACAGGTGCACACACTCGCACACCCAAACACACACATACATACATATAAAAGCAATGGCTGCGTTTGTGCCACGCCAGCCCCATCAAATATGCAAAATTCACCAGTTTCAACTGAAGAAACAACAGCATTGAGCTGCTCGCTGCGACATGAGCAACCAGTGACTATCTGTGCATGGAAACTGTTACATCTGATGCCGGCCAAGGTAACTGTGACCCTTCACGAATTGCCAATTCTTGAATCTGGTTTATATCCTCGTATTAAACAAATTGAACAGGGCTAACGTTCTCAATGACAAACTAGTTTTTCCTAGCTATTTTATCTCGAAAGTATTATATTTAATGTAAAATCAAGTTTTTCACAACGTTTTTATATTCTGCTTTTGTGTTCAATGACAAAAAATATATAACAAATATTTTTTTAACATAAATGTGGCAAAGACAATTGTTGTTGGGGTAATACAAAAAATTTCTTTGATATATGATACGTCTGTTTTACAAACATTATTTTAACATTTTTTTATAATTTTTGGCTTAAAGTTTTTCTGAATGTATAATAACGACGCTGATATGACAATAACCTGATAGCACAGATGGAGCTTTGTTTTGAATGCAAAGAGTCAACTTTTTGTATTATGCATTATGGGAATAATATAATATTATTGTCCCTGATTCTTATAAAAAAATTCTGTCAATTGGATAATTTATATTTTCTGCATAAAAAGAAAATTAATTGATATGGCTTCGATTCTACAGGCTACACTTTTGATATTGCTCATCTCTAATGGAATATACTCAGGAGCAACATGCTGCTCCACGCCCATTGCCCACCGCCCACCGCCCGCCGCCCACCGCCCACAATGGCAGTTTGTTCAATCGCTTGGCGATTTGTTGGCTTTGCAGTTTTGCGCTATTATAGCCGGGGCTTATTAACTGTGGACTTGGGTCTTGGGTCTCCAAATGCCATGCAAATAGGCAAATTTGCAATCAAAAGAACGATTTTCATATTTAAGATCTCAAGTTGTAGACACGCACACACACGCACCATTACACACACACACACACGCACATAAAGCCACAGACAGGCATGCACTTAATTTGGCAATTGTCTAAGAGACAACAACAGCAAGAAGAAGAATAAACAACATGCACAGGAGCTAGGCATACGTATATACATATATTTAGATATATATGTGTGTGTGTGTCTCGGCCAGTCCGGGTCATTAATATTAATTTCGTCTTTAATTTATTGTAATTTACGTGCATTTGATAAATCGTATTATTATTATAAGCAGTTGCCTGTCTGCGGATGAACAGGAGAGGGGGCAAAAGGTGGGAGGGGGGCAAAGGGAAGGGTGTGTGAGAAATATGTTTGCTGGCAATGACAGAACTTTAGATATTTGAACTTACCTTTTGCTCTTCAAAGCTTCCTCAAAGCCAAATTATTCGCACGAATTGAAAGCTGCAAATTAAATAGCATAAAAATTGATTAGATATGATTACAATTGATTAAATTGTTTAAATACTCAAGTGCCTTTGTTAATTAAGGACCGTAAATAATATTTACATTGTATATACACATGTATCAGAAGCCCAATCAGATGCTAATTAGGTTGTTGCATTTTTAATTTGCAATTGTTCAATTGTTGGCGCTAATTACACTTATCGCTCAAAAAATACTCATGGTAAATTTTTGTGTTTTTTATATTGGCTTGTTAACAAAAAAAAAGCGGGGCAAAACGAAATTAAATTAAGTTGTATTATTTACGTGAGGTAGAATACAAGTATATAAATATACATATATATATATATATATATATATATATATATATTTTATTTATTTATTTATTACTTTGCGCTATTAAATTCGGTATTAATTACTTAACATGATATACAAAAATGATGTAAGTCTAGTTAGCCAGCGGTAGATGGTACAGCTCTGCAAAGTATACTATACAATTTGTATCCCCATAACCAATCAAAAATTGCACACATTTTTGTCTTTTATTTTTATATTCAGGCCTTATTTGTTTGCTTTTCAAAGTTTCACAAAAGCTATAAAACCACAAAATTATTCTGAAATACTATTCATATTTGCAGGCTCCGGATTCTGGTGTGCAATTTTTATTACATTTTATAACTAGCCAATCAACAGTGAGCAATAGTTACACAAAAATATATTTAATAATACGCACAGTTCAAATTTTCTCACTCGAGCTAGCTAATTGAAAAAAGGAATATCATAAAGATTTTACCTTTGCATTTTATTTGAATCAAACAACATATTTTACAGCTGCTTGAAATATTTAGTCATTTGATACTTTTATTGTATATTTTTGCATTTAATTGTTTTTATCAAAAATAACTTCAAATGAAATACAGGTTATGGAGACAATTGTAATGAATTTAATTTTTAAGCACTTAAATTTGGGTCGAGCTTAAAAAGGAATTTTCTTTAGTAGTAGAGTATATTTATATTTATATACAGATATATTGATTCCCTTTTAAATGTGTATAAATTTGCTTATGTATGTATATAGTACGACAGTATATTAAAATAAAGTTTGTTTCGACAGAGCTGCGCTTAAGGCGCTTATGGAAAAGTTCAAAAATCTCATTAAATACGAGAACAGCCACAACAACAATGGGAACAACAACAGTAACAATAGCAATAGCAATATACTAAATATTTATGCCTTGTTGTAAAGTTCTTTTGTTGTATCGCATTTGGCTTTCATATAAAAATTGTGTAAAATAATAAAAATAATTTCGCCCTTGCACACACACACACACACACACGCATATTGTCGCCAGACGCCATTTTCTTTTGTTGTTATTATTGTTGCCGTTGCCGCTGCTTCTGTTGCGTGTAATGGACGCCGTTATGTGCACTGGCATTGGCTTTGGACGACACATCGCTGGTACTAGGAACGGATCGGGGGGGATTGGGTCGAGAGTTGGGGGGCTGAACTGCGCTCCTTTGCATTACTTTGGCTTGAATGACTTTTGGAATGGCCCCGGCCAATGCAGTGCAGCCAGATGCCCCGCCCACCACCTCCGCTCGTCACATTTATAAACGACATAAATATAATTAAATTGTTATAAAAATGCATTCGACAAAGCAGCAGGAAGAAAAGCAACAAGGGGCTGCCCACTGAGCATTGCAAGTTTATGGGCCCCACTCCACGTACAGCTCCTCTTAGCAAATGCGAGTACTCGAAGTGCACTTGAAATGCACTTCAGTGCACTCGTTTGTGGCGCTGGGCACAACAAATAAGTTATCTCAACCAGGCGGCGGCTCAGGCCCCAAGGCGCTTTGCCACTGACA
This sequence comes from Drosophila sordidula, assembly GCA_035047465.1. NCBI lineage: Eukaryota > Metazoa > Arthropoda > Insecta > Diptera > Drosophilidae > Drosophila > Drosophila sordidula. The sequence continues at coordinate 7,323,916 of JAWNPQ010000136.1, read as the reverse complement.
GCTCTTCTATGTGCGGCCTTCTATGTGATTCTCATGCGTTTCTTATATTTTTTCTCTTTTTTTGGAGCTTTCCACGCTTGTTGCAACTTATTTATTGGTATCCAAATCGTATTGAACTGTTTTTGAACTTTTATTGTTTTCATTTTGCGCCTTTCAAGCAAGTGATGTTTTTTGTTGTAAATATATCTGTAAGTGCATTAGAGAACTTTTGATAAAACAGCTTTTGGTATTTACGCTGGCATTAATGATTTGCATTTGAAGCAAAGTTTACATATGAATAGGTTCATAAATACATTTAAAATAGTTAAAAATGTCATTAAAAAAAAAATATTCTTATTCTTGCAAATAAGTAATACAAAAACTCATTTCAGTGGAAAATTTTAATTGCTCGAGTGTACCTACAACATCGATTGGGTAAACGTTAAACAAACAGCGCATTTTGTTATCGATAAATTTGATTGCACTCTCTCTGCGGTTCTGAAAGCAAACGCCCACACGATGAGTGGAAACAACAGTTCTTATCGGCATTTAACATGGTCGCGCCTCATTTGCGGCTCGTTTGTGCTTAAAAGCTAAAAGATAAAAACCCGCTGAGCTCATGTCGGTGGTTCAATCAAGTAATTTACTTGCTTTGAGGGGCCACCCACGACTAGCGTAGCGCAACAAAAAAAGAAGAAGAAAAGTAGAAAAATATACAAAAAAAAAAAAAAATCAAAAATTATTGCAATAATCAAATCAAATATATAAATATACATGTGAATATAGTTTCTATAGGCACGTTTTGTATCTGTGAAATATCGCATGCCATCATTATTAATAGAGTTCATTAGCTGCAGACAACGAGCCGAGTGGACATATCGAGTGAACTGGAGCCCCCGCATGCCCGAAACCAGTTCTCTCCTATCTCTCGCGAGCTCTTTCCCTGAATTCCAGAGTGTTAGTTATGGTTTCTGTTAAAAAATGCTTTTTTTATAAATGCGTTTATCATTCGTTTCATACGATTTCTTCTTCCTCTTCTTCTTGGCTTTTTTTAATGAGAACTAATGAACGCGTTGGCCTTTCGATCGTCATCAACATCATCATCAGCATCATCATCGTTCGTAGTGCTGCCGGTTTTTAAATTTTGGGCATTGTCGAAAGCATTTTTTTATTTGGCTGCTTTTATTGTTTACACAACAGCAATAAAAAATAACAATAATATTAAACAAATACAAAAAGGGGCAACCCACACATTGAGATGAGACCAAGCGCTGATTGGATCCGAATCGAACTTGAGTGCAGGGCGAGAATACAGCCGAAACCTGATCGTAACAAATCTGTTTGGGGATCTGTTCAAATGAGCTGATAATAGTGTTGTCTATCTTATGATCTTTTTTTTTCTAGCTGCAGATTGAAAGGGTTTCTCTATATAAATATAAAAATGGAAAAAATTGATGGGTCGTTGTAAAGGTAGTTAATCAAAAGTTCCTATCTATAAATTAAAATCGATTGTTTAAAAGGCATGTTAATCAAGTTTCTTTAGTTGATTTATATATATATATATATTTTTTTTTAATTATATTTCCTACTTTATACAGTCCAATATCTAAACATGGATATCATTTTTACAAATTTATTTAATATAACCATATCACTGATAAAGCAAAAATAAACGCGTTCAAATCAATATATTGATTTACCCACTCGTATACTCAGAACAATATCAATAAAACAAAATAAAATTAAAAATTACCCAAATCGATTGAAGTTCCATAATCATGGGCTATCTATGCATTAGATCCAAAGTTAACCCTAAAAAGTCGTAATTTTCATTAAACGGGGAGAAAGCAACAAAAATAATAAACTGAACACGTAAAAGCCAAAAAGTTGCACAAAATTACCAAAGTTTTGTTTGCTTTGCCTGTTTCCTGCTAACTAAAAAAAAAAAAAACAAAAAACACAGAAAAATGACAACAACAAAACTAAAAATAAAAAAGGAAAAATATATACATATATGTATAAAATTATGTCAGCAGTGCTAGCAACAGCAACAACAACAACAGCAAGTGTGCCTTGCGCCAGGCGTGTAAATTATTTATGTGCCAACTGTCCTTCTTATAACCCAGCCCCGCCCCCACCCTTCCCCCCTAGGGCCCCCTCAGGCCACCCACGCTGCCAACTACTCACATAATCCAAATGTAGCACGCATGGGTCCTGTATCGCTCAGGCTGCCGCTGCCGTCCTGCGCCAGTTTATAAATAAAAATCATTATTACTGGATGCCGCTGCTTAGGCCAGGGGCTGGGCTCTGGAGGGGAGGGCACAGGGTTTTTCAGTTGGCGACGTTGGAGTTTTCGTTTGAAATTAGCACGCATTGTCCTTAATTGTTGGGGCGTTTGGGTTTTCATTTGGGGGCTTGGGCTTTCCAATTCCCCCCCCCCTCCCTCTCCCATTTTTTGTTTTCGGGCTTTATGGCCTGGCGGGTTGCGGGTGGGGGGCTGCGGGGTTCTGCTTGGTGTATCAAGCCAATGACTCGTTTGGTTGGCTGCGTGTTTATTTATTTGACTTGTGCATGTCGCTTTTGGGTGTTAACTTTAATAATTAACGGCATTAATTGCCGCATATGTCACATGTTTGCTTTCGCTTTGCCCCGCCGGCTGCAAGCCCCACTACGCCCTTTCCACCCCCCCCCCCACATCCCGCGCCTTTGCATAGCCGTGCATTTTGAAGAGTTTTTACCCAGTATTTTAATTTCACTCTTTGTATTATTTAAACGCTTATGTCATGACAACGAAAACAACCGAACGTTTCACTATAAAACCCGCCCCTACCATTCTTGTCACTGCGCTACCTCGTAACACCCACAAAATTTGACCGCCTTCCTTTCCGTCCAATGACTGCATTATTCATAAACGGTAAATGTTAATTATGCACATGCTTTTGAGCTTTTTGGTTTTTGGATTTCGACTTTTGGCTTTTAATTGCATGCCCGCAAACAGGTAGCAAAGCCCTTTCCAACTTTTCGGTTGTTCTCCGTTCTTTTCTTTCGTTTTTTGGGTTCCTCGTTATAATAATTTAAAAAAAGAGTTCTAAAAGATATTTATAACTAGGTAAAAAATAACTACTATTATTATTGTTGAGTTATCAACTTAACTGGCGTACTTTATCATTTTATAATTAAACAAGTTTTTATACCCTGATACCTTGACTAGGTATAATGATTTTGTTGAAATGTTTATAACAGACAGAAAGAGGTAGCTCCAACCCTATTACCTATATCGATTTTTGACTAAAAAGTGTAACACTGCAGAATCGGTTTTTAGATGACAATTTGATTTTTCAATGCATATATTTTAAACGCAGAGCAGATCCAAAACCTAATTGTATCAAACATGAACATCGGATCACTTTTGGCTGAGGTTTTGCATTATCTGAGAAGATCACATTTTAACATTTTTCGCATTATATTTTACCAAAAAATATTAACCACCTCAGAATCAGTTTTTAGATGGCATTTAATACTAATATAGATACCAGCAATCGATTGATTTATAAAAAACTAAACTGAATAATATGCAAATTTAAAAGAAATTCGAATAAGCTTTTCATATTTCAGATTATTGCAAAACTAGAATGACACCGAAGATTATAGAACGCTTGTCAGTTGCGATCAACTAAAGAAAGCAAACGGAACACATTGCATAGCACGGCTGGAAGAGGGAGAGAGTGAGGGGGGAAGTGGAATGGGAGTGGGCCAGTGTGATGCTCAATTAAAGCAACGTTTTGGCCATAAATGGCAGGCACTTTACAAGCCCCCGACGATTATGGGTCCGACAATGAGGCTTTCGGATGAGCCTGGTGTGTGGCATATGATTTTCAATTTATGCCACAAATCCAGGGCCCAGACAGACGCCGCCAAAGTTTTTTGTGTATTTTTTCGGTTTTTGTTTTTGGTCACAATCTGGCGGCGGCTCAACGCCTACGTCGATACAATTTGAGTTGGGTCGGGATGCGGGGCGTGGCGCTGCGAGTGGCATCGAATCGAGTCCAAGTGGCAATGGGGTCGTCACCAGCAGTGGCAGTGGCAGCAGCAGCAGCAGCAGCAGCAGCAGCTTTGCCGTAGTCCTCCTTCAGTTTTGGCGGCTGTTGAGCGCCATTAGGCGGCCTGTGCAGACATTAAAAACAGCTGCCACTGTCGTTGTTTTCCTTGTTGCTGTTGCTGTTGATATTTTTGTTGCTGTTGTGGCATTTTTGGAGCGGCGCACAAAAATTGCCTGTTTATATTCGCAGCGACAGCAAATTTTATTATTATTTTTGTTCTTGACAACGACAACAGCTACCAGGAGAACCCAAAGGATGAGAAGGGGCGCCACCAAAAGAGGCGGTGTTGAAGCACAAGCGGTAACAGGAATTGGGAGTGCAGCGGGCGAAAAAGTTGTTGTTAGTTGCCCGTTTTAAGTTGATTTTCGATACACTTGCTGCGAGCACTTTAATTTTGTCATCAAATAAGAAACGCACTTAAAGCAATATATCCTATAGTAAATTATTAAAACAAAAAAAAACCAATTATTAAATATAAAAGATGTGTGTAGTTTCCAGCTCAATAAAAAAAATATAAAGAAAGTGTATTAACACTTCGAATTCATAGAAAAATCAATTCGTTCTGATTTTGTGAATTTTCTTCTTTTTTTTTTGCAAATTTTGCATTTGTACAAAAACATTTTTGGAGCAGCCGTCGCAGGCGGCAAGTTAAATTTGTTGTTGCTGCTGTTGCCGCATAGACACAATTCATATTGATGACAGCACAAGAGCCACAAAGGAAGGGTGGGTGGGGGGGGTAGAGGGCATGTCTAGGGGGGCGGGGCTCTGATGTGGCACCTTTTGCGCCGGCGCATGCCGCTTAGACGTCGCGCAACCAATTAAAGAATAATTCATTTCAATTGAAGTCAATCAAAAGAAATTATTTCACGCTTAATCAATTAAGAGGCAGGCACAAAGAATGCAACAAATAAAGAAACAAACTGTGCCGTAGAGATTTTTGGGAACTAAGGGAAAAAGAAACCAACAAGCAAACAACAGAAAAAGAAACAGAACCAGAACATGGGTTAATCAAAGGCGCGCAGATTGCAGAGACAGTAGATATAAAAAGAAACAGAAAATAAGGGGAGCATTGGAGTGGGGGAGACGGCGAATTTTTGGAGCACTTGGTACAAGATCGTGATCATTATGATATATGGCCAGCATATCAGAGACACTTGAGCTTTGCTTTTGAGCCCAACAAATTGATTTGACTGTGGTGTTGAAATGCCGGCAAGTGGCACTTGGGGAAGCAGACTTTATGAATATGTGCTCCATATAAATACATATATAAATATGTTACTTAGTGGCCGGAGTGTGTGATGAATATATGCATACATAAGTACTGCAGAGCAATAGAGGCTGGTGGCGGTGGCGAAGAGTTGGTAATCAGAGGAGAAGAGCTCTTGGAACAATTTCAATTTGATAATAAGTAGATGTTTATGAATAAAAGGGAACTGGAGAATTCTACATTGTTTACAAGATTCTTGATTTTAAAATGGCTGAACAAATTTGGAGGGAGAGTAAAGTAATAACTATGATTCTAACCTGGATACTTGAATTATAAAAATAATCAAAAAATTTGGTCAATGTAACAAAAAATGTATACAAATTGTATAAAAATAAAAATATAAAAAAAATCCGAAATTAGAAACAAATATATACAAATTATAAAGAAATTGGTCAACAAACGAAGTTGTACAAACACGGTAAGAGTATTAAATTTTCAGCGCACCAAAGATAAATATTCTTACTCGTTATAACTGTTTTATACCAACATAAAAACGCTTTACAGTTCAGCTTGTGCTGACAACAGGGGGCGCCACGCACACACACTGAAGTATGTGTGTGTGTGTGTGTGTGTGTGTGTGTTTCCCTTTTAGAGTGGCACACGCATTGTCATAAGCATTTGCGGGCTTATGCAATTGCCACCCAAAAATTGTTCGATCAAGGGGAACGTTGGGAAACGAAACAAAACAAAACGAAATGGAATGAAACGAAACGAAACAGGCAAAGCCGAATCCGAAGCGTCGCATTAATTTGTCATTTGGCGCGTATGGCGACGACGGCAAATGGGGCGAAATAATTGGGCCCGGGGTAGGGGCGGGGCAGATCGGGTACCATAGAAACTGCTAGTTGCAGCCACACACACACGCACACACACACGCACACGCACACACAAAACATACTTAACACACACTAAAAACTTTTGTTTTTGCTTACGCGCTGTAAAAAGTTGCAGTTTTTTCTATTAAAATACATTTTTTGCTGCTTTTTATTTGTTTTGGCAGTTCGTTGTTGTTTTTGTTGTTTACACCCGTTGCCTTTTTGGCTTATATTTCCGCTGCCACACACACACACACACACGCAATTTGACTTTGAAAAGTTAAAAAAAAAAAACCAAGAGAAATAGAAAAGAAAAGCAAGCAAAAGGCAATGCAAAAACTGTCACAAAACTTTTATGGAGACACACAGCGACAAGGCACGAAATGGCAGGATATAAAAGGGGTTTGGGAGAGTAAGGGGAGGGGCGGGGGGGGGGATGGGAAAGGGTGCTGTGGGGTTGTCAAGCAAACATTGGTGGCCCTGTCGCACACACTCGCTCCACTGCGCTGCGGTGGCAGCCACTTCATTTGCTTGCTCATTAAAAGTTGCGACTCATAGAAATGCAGTAGGAAAGAAGTCAACACGTTTGCCTGCATGTCAAGTGCCAGTCAGTGGCCCGCAACACCACTGCAAAGCGACGTAGAACATCGCACCACCGCACCACCGCACCACCGCACCACCGCACCGTCGCACCGTCGTGCCATTGCACCGCAATGAATGTCAAGAACGAGTGAAAATTTGCGCTTAAATGCAGCACAAAACTGCGACGAGGCCAGCGACCCAGCACTTCTTTCTCTCCTCTCGCTTTCTCTGCGGAGAGAAAAACAAGAAGAACTTGCTGAAAATGCACGAAAAATTTGTCACTTTGGTAGACGACATGGATGAGCAGAGCAGAGCGAGGGAGAGGGCGCGGGGGGGTTCTACCCACATTTCCTGCGCCCTGCCTTGGTCATTATTATAATTTTTCATGTCTTAACTTCGCATAGCAACAGCAATCAACACACACTGACACACACACACACACATGAGTTGAGGCTTAACGGCTTACTGGAGCGTATTGGGCCAGTGTTCGAGGTTGGAGTATAGCAGCGCAGCTGCACAGGTGTGCACACACACACACACACACACACACACAGCTCAGACACAGACAACTGTCAAATGTACAAATGACTACAAGTCGTCCCAGTCGAAATCGCATTCTGATTCGAGATCTGGAGATTTGCTTGGCTGCCCACCATCGTCGCCTGGGTATTTATAAAGCAGAGGAACGTGTTCCACAACAGTCTAAATGAAAGTGTTCGCACAGCTGATAAATTAAAGCAGACAGTACATGCATACAAAATATGGCCAAGGCTCTCCCTTAAATGGCAAACACAACGGAGATATTATTTTAATTTTATTTTTACCGTTATTATTTTTAGTTTTTGTTTCAGCTTGGCCTTAAGTTGATTTAAGCTATTTAAGTACAACATTTTTATTTCTTTTCTTGAAGTAAACTTTCGCTTCAAAACCAGGATCTTGAATTTCTTCAAATTAATAAACCAATTGTGACCAAAAAAAACTTTCCCCCAAAATATTACTGACTACTGAGACCTTATAACTTTCATAGCCTAGCCTGAGGTTCTAAACTACCTATATTTCGTGGTACTTTTCGTCCGATTATAACTTTTTATTAAAATAGTTTTCAAACATGTTTTTAGTACATTTTATTAATCGTTCCGCTTCGAGCGCTTGGAGAGTTTTATCTGAGATTCAAAGACAGATTGCAGGCATAAACAACCTTTTTGCGATTGCCCAGAAATTCAGAGTCTACATTTCGTTTGAAACACTTGGTGACCTTTTCAACTCGGTTGGCTAATCAAATTGCATTAAGCGTTTAATTTGCCGCAATTTCGCCGAGCTCGCGCCCGCCTGAAAGTCGCCAAGACTGACCGCATAAATAAGCGCAGGGATGGCCATCCTTACAAAAAACAATCGCAACTGGTCTGCGTTAGCTAAGCAACCCCGTGCCCCGAGCAGACAGTTGGCAACCGGCAACCCTTGCCGGCAGTTTGGAGGCGCGTATCTTAATGCCTTCGGTCGTCATCAGCTCTGGAGCTGCACAGCTCCGCGACATTTTGCTAATTAAGCTGTGCGGGTCACGTTAAAATTGTTGCATGCACCACACCGCGCCACACCGCACCGCCAGCTATTAGCATTTTTATGTTAGTTGAGAGAAGGCACTTGAGGTTTATCTGGGCAGAGTTTATGTCTGGCAGCGGTCACTACTTAGTCTGATTATTGTTATTATGGCGTCGCAGTTTTCATAAATTCCCAGCAAGTTATTTTCCCATAAATTCAACGGTCAGACACAGCGCAGGACGGCCCAGGACGGGACAGGACAGAGGACATGCCGACAGCTCCACAGGTAGACGACGATGACGATGACGACGGCAGACAGACGAACGGACGGACAAACAGATGTATGGAGGGACGACGGGACAGGCAGGGCGACAGACAGCTAGCAAGACGCTTAAGGGGGAGGCGGGGGGTGGGGGGGGGCTATCCAGGCCGTCCTGTCAAGACGCAGACGACGCTGAGGCAATAATATGTTGTCTATGGGCAAAAATCTTTTTGGGGCAGGGGGGGTTTGGGGGCCAGAGCCGTGGAGGCAACAAGGCAACGAATGCACATCATGAAGCAAGCACCTGTCCCCGACGCTTTGTCCTTTGGGATGCAATTTAAATTGGCATTCCACATGACGGCCAAACGAGTGCGAGTGCGAGTATTCACATGCAAGGACACTCGCTGCATTGAACTGAACCGAACCACTTAAACAAACTTTAACCGAACCGGTGGATCTAAACCTGTCAACCAATATCACCTGCTCTATGCGCATTTTTAACCTGCTTTTATTTATACCCTGCACCTAGAAATAAAAGGTATATGAACGCGTAGGAAATTTGTATTTCTTTTAGCTGGAGTCGAATTCTTTTGCGAGTAAAGGACATTAGGTTGGGAATGCAGATTCTAGTATTTTGTTTTAAGAATCCCTTCCGTTTCTTTATAGTCTTGTTATTTAAAGTGTTGGGGTTGAATTGGAGATTATGAAAAACGAAAATTTATATTTAATATGATTATTTCATTTTTTTTTATTTTATATATATATTTATAAGACATACACAGATCATGTATTTTGCAACTCAAATTTGGTGGGGATTTAGGCATGTGCGTATGAGTAACATTAACATATCGAAGCAAAGAACAGGGCATCGCCCAGTTGAGTTCTCTCCCACTTGAGCACTCATACTCGTTTCTCGCTTGTCTCTCTTTTAAGCATTCCTGGTCCGTTGATTATTATGAAATGTGGTTGTTGTCATTATATTTTTGTTGTTTTTTGGTTGCTGTTTTTCACCTTTTTTTCTTTGCGACCGGCTCGAGCTGAAGTGACGTTCACGCTCTCGCTCTCATTCGCACCCGTATTCGTTCTCGCATTCGCATTCGGTCCGAATTGCATTTGTTATCTTGTCGCGCCCCATTGTCGTCATCGCGGCGATACGCGCTCGCATAGTTCTCAGCCATTGGGCAGCCGTTAACGCTTAGGTAAACAAGCAACAACAACTGGCAGCAGCAGCAGCAGCAACAATTTAGCGGCGGTTCCGCTGTCTGCCACATGTTTTTGCCCCGCTGCAACGGCTGCCGTTGTTGCTTCTGCGGCCATCACCATTACAGCCATTGCCCATTGCCTGTCCAGTCCGCAATTCTCAGTTCTCAGTTCTCAGTTCTCGGCTCTTAATTCGCAATTCTTATCTTGTTCATGTTGCAACACGAATGCTCCGCGCCTGTGCGCCGCCTGCAGGCAGCTATCAATTGGATATCATCGCGAAAGGTGCTGCCTTGATCGGCTGTGATAGCGTTAAGCAAAGCATAAGTTGTAAGGCTAAATAGCTGCGACAGCTCATAAACAGACACGCCCCTCAACCGAGTGCCTCTTCAACTGATAACTACGCATAACTTTGAAATAGGTTCGATTTTTCCTTATTCCCTTAAAATGATTATAATTTTCATTTATTTCAAATAACTTTAAAATTATATAAACTTTTGTTTTATTAATTTATAACACTTTATTATCTTAGCCCAGATTAGCTGAATTGGCTTAAATTGAATTTAAAATTTTTATTTCCAGTCGATTTTCTTTCAAGAAAAACTTTTATCTTTTTTTTTACAAGAAAACTTTATGTTCTTATGTTTTATATATAATGTATTATTATTCATAAATTTATTTTTGGTTAAACAACGAGCTTTTTGACATGCTTTGCACCATGTCAAAGTCGCAGACGTATTTTGAACAAATTATATTTATTTATTATATCGTATTTTTGAAACATAGTCAAGAACATTTTGGTGCAACGAGAAATTGATTTTTTCCTAGGCAATTTTTAAGATTCGATGTAATATAATATAATTAAATTTTACCTGCTACCAACTTCACCCGCAATCTGTTTTAATATCGTTAACTTAGGAGACATTTTCTCAACTTAACGTGTTTACTTTAAGATTGGGTGCCGGCTTCCTCTTCCGATTTTCACTTGTGAAAAGTTTAAGATAATATGTTAATATATAATGTAAATGAAATTGTTCAATTTGCTATTTATATATAGTATATATGTGTAGCAAGTGCCATTGTTCCTTTATCAGCTCTTCAACCAGCCAACTGCGTGTTCCTTTGGACGTCGTTTATTGTTTCAAGCATTTCATTTGGCCAATTGAATTGTTGCTGGAACTGACTTCTAGTGCGGTTCTAAACATAACTCAGACATAATCAGGCAGCTTCCTTTCTTCTTCTTCTTATTATTGTCCTTTTTTTGTCAGCGACTCAATCGCTTTTGGCTGTAATCTTTGTGGTCATCTGATGGTGGGGCTCTTATCTAAAACTGAAACTGACTGCCACAGCTCCAACGTCAAATGCCAATTCCGATTCCCATGTGCAACATAATTTGTACTTAAATCGTGTGGCAGCAAGGATGAGAACAGGCAGCGAAAAGTGGCAGAGGAAGAAGTCAATGGGAGGGGGGTGGGGGGGAGTGTTGGGGCAGTAGGCACATCGTTGTAAGGCAGCGCAACAGACAATGGGCTCAGCTCAGCTCAGCTGTGGGCTCCACTGTCTAGTTCATTTTCATAAATGCCACATTAAAGATGCTGTTGTTGTGGTAAGTGCTGCAGATCGGTCCCAGAACAAGACGTAGATGTGGCTTCAAATGACATTAGCCTGGACAACGCAGTGGCTGCTATAAAAACACGTCCTCAATGCAGTTTTTACGGCCGGTTTACGCTGGGCCCAAAACGGGGGAATGCTGGCCGGTTGGAAAGATGATGGGAGGGGGGGGGGGTGAGGGGGGACCTGGTGCGCATTGGGAACTGGCAACTGGGCGAGGCATCTTATAGATGCCTTTAGTTGCGCCTTTAGCCAATTTATACAAAACGCTGATCACTTTATAAGTAAGTATATCATCATTTATACATGCGCTTGCCCGGGCAGCCGAGAAAGGCTCGCCAGAGGGCCAAGAGGACGGCAACGGCTACGGCTACGGCTACTTAGCCATGTCGCTTTTACCGTTTTCGGCGCATGGGGCATGCCAAAAATGTTGTGAGCGTCTCAGCGTTTTGTACAGTTTTGTTGCTGTTTCGCCTTGTTGTTTAATTTTTTTTTTTTTGGTTTGTTTTTTATTATTTATTATTGTTGTTGCTGTTGTTGCTGTTGTTGCTGTTCGTTCTGGTCATTTATATTGCGCTCTGCGTGTGTGTGTGTGTGTGTGTGTTTGTGTGCATGTGTCAAGTGGACTTGTTTAATAATTTATGATGAGGCCAAAAACGTAGATCGTGCGTTGCGCATTGCCAGCCATTAATCATGCCGCCAGTCAGGCCAACAGCAGCAGCAGCAGCCGCAGCAGCAGCAGCAGCAGCAGCAGTCGCAACTCCTGAGAGAGGCGCTGAGGAATCGGTTGCTGCTGTAGTAAAAGTTCAATTACCCGCCAAATCAAAATTCAATCTGCTGGCGAAAAAAAAAGACGATGGAAAAACAAACACACAGACTGACAGCAAAAACCGCTGGCCAGCACAGTAGTCAGCAATAGCAGGGGGCGGGCGCGGAGGCGGAGGCGGGGGCGGGGCAAGTACTGCATATTGACTGCAGTCTGCAATGTGGCAAAATCAAAAATTCCAAACGCATACAACAGACAACCATGACGACGACGGCGACGGCGAGGCAAGAAGCAGCACCCAAAGCGAGTCATGTCATGGCGGGCGTGTGGTGCTCAGTTGTGGAGTTGATGTGGAACGAGAGAGAGAGAGAGAGAGAGAGAGAGAGAGTGGGGGGGAGAGAGGGAGGGAGAAGCTGGGGGAGGGGGTGCCCACTTAGCAGCGCCAGAGATCAGATGACAGCAAGAAGACATCGGCAACGTGGCAGGATAACAGGCAGGCTAAATCGCGCCCAAAAGCGCAGAAACTGTCAAGCGCGCAAAAGTGCACATTAAATACCCTAACCTTAATTGCAAATTCATTATAATTCTGCGTTTATTTAAAAATATTTAAATATTTAAATTCAATTTCAGAAATTGAACAACAATACAATGACTTTTAAAACCAACATAGGATTTTGAGCGTTATTTTAAAAATATTATCAATTATTAAACTTCATCATTTTTTGATGTCATTTATAATGATGTAAATAGTAAATATTGTAGTAATAATAAAATTAATATTAATAATTTTATGAATCATAAAATGAATTACAAAAAGTTGCCCTAAGGATAGTTTACAAGAGATAGGCAAAAATCATGGTCTCATTTGAAAAAAATATATATATATCAGCGCAATATTTTTATATTTAATTTGTAATTTCTATTTATTTTACAAAGTGGTTAAAAAAATTGTTCACTTTAAAAAGAAGAAAAACCTTTGTAAGCTGTTGTAAGCCAATTTCCATTAGGCACACGTCGTGCCACAAGTTTAGCCCACCACCATTAGGGAATACAAAATGCACAACGCAAATAATTTATATAAATATGCATAAATGTATAATCATATACGATTGCAAAATAAAAAAGATTTAAGCGTTTTTAAAATGAAGCTGAAACATAAAAAACCGTCTTACGCTGTAATTCGCAATGCGTTGGCAGGGTATAAAAGCGCGAGTTCTTTGCCTGACCTTAAAGCCATGTGTGTCTCACGAGTGTGCGTGTGTGTGTGTGTGTGTGTGTTGGCCACGTAGTAGGTGCAAGCATAAGCGCTACTAATCTGCTACTCAGTGGCGTATCAAGCTAAGCAGCATGCCAGCGAACAAACAAACAAACAGACAGACAAAGAACGGCAAAGAGCGAGAAAGAGAGGGAGATTGAGAGATGGAGAAAGAGATGGAGTTAGAGACAAACGGAGACTGGTAGACGAATGGCAAATGCAGGCAGCTGCTGCTGCTGTGCTCATTGTGTGTGAGTGATCAGACAGCCGCAGATTACGTATACGCCGCGTTGTGTGCTTAACTTTTTGACTTTGGCTGTGGCTTCTGCGGCAACAACAACAACAAGTCTACCTCTGGCTGCTGCTGCTGCTGCCGTTGCTGCTTAAAAAGTCCGCTCAGGTCTCACAGATGCCGCAGTCGCAGCCTTCATTTGTTATTCAAAAGTTTTTGGCTGCGTTTCGGTTGTTTTTTCCTTTATTTTTATTTTTTTTGTTTACTTTTTTTTTGCCTCACGTACATTGCTTTGCTTTCTGAGTTGAAGAGAGAGTCTTAGCCAGATACGACATTTGTCCAGCAGCCATTTGGGCAGCTTTAGCCCAACATAATGAGGTGCAAGTGCGTCCAGTTCAAAAGAATGGACTTTAATGGCTCGTTTGGTAAAGATTTGTTTATATGTTGACTTAAGATATGCCATTAGACAAAAAAAAATTGGGAATTTAAAGAAAGTAATATTACAAAACATGATGAATAAGAACATACATTAATCTTCTAGCTGCTGAATTTTAAATGCAAGAGCACATTAGTGCAGTTGTATGATAAAATGTTCGTATCTCGACACTTTACTCTTTTTTGTAAAGCGCTCAAAATCATCACAAATAGTAAATGAAAAACCAAAACCTTTTAAAATTGCTGTCACAAAATTTATTGCTTGAAACAATTGCCGCAAATTACATTCGATATTTGAAATTGAGCCGGCCAATTTAATACAATCATGTGGATAAGTATGTATATACCAGGAATCGTTTAATGTTTGTATACGCGTTCTACTATCAATAAACATTATCAATGTTTATGTCAATTTTTCTTCCCCGTTTTTGTATTTATTTATTTATTTATTTTTTTTATATCTTTATTTGTGGTACTATCTGTTCAATATACGCTTTGTTGATTTAGCGAGTAAAATACAACAAAAATAAAACCAAAACAAAAAATTGCATAAAAATGTTTCGGGCCGGGAAAATTGTGCACGAAATTTATGGCAACATTTCGTGGTGTTTTCTGTGTTATTATTTTTTTTTAACATTTATTGGATTTATTTCCTTTTTGGTGTTGGCTTTTTGCTATTGCTGTTGTCATAGTTGTTTTTGTTGCTGCAAAAATAATGACTAAAGTGATATGTGCTTGTGCATTGGCTGCCCAAATATCAAATGGCAAAATTTATACAAACTGTATACAGATTTATGTGTACATAAATAAATAAATGCGCATTATAATAAAAAGCTCTAAAGTGGAGTATTTAATATTTCTGAAAATAGCAGCACACAGAAAAGCCATAGATAAAGAGGTGGAGTTTTCAAGTTTTTACTTATAACTCTGACAAGACTTTGCTCACAATACTCACAAAGAAATGTAACTCAATGTTCACATTATTAAAAATGTTAAATAATCATTATTGAAATTAAAACTAATTAGCATTAGGTGGAATAAGTTTGAAAACGTACATACTAATTTTATTGTATTAGAACTTTGTTAAAATGAGAATAATATGGAATCCCAATATGCTCATCAAAGTATTAAAAATAAAAAAAATTGCCATTATTAAAGTAAATTGTGATTGCAACTGTTCTTTAATAATTGTAGGCTTTGCTAATGAACTGTACATTTTAACAGTTACATACATTAGCATAAATGCATTAAACACGCCCACCGCCCCAACCACTTAATTGGCTGATAAAAAAAATAAAATTTAAAATCAAACTGTAAAAAAAAGTTGAATAAACTCTCGCAACGCTGACTAAATTTGTGTAAAGAAAAATTATGTCCATTTAAATTTTTTGGCTTTTATGGGTGTGTTTTTGCTGTTGTTGTTGCTGTTGTTGTTGCTGTTGTTGTTGCTGCTGGTTGTGGACTGCAATTATGCTAATTGTATTTTCAATTATTATATGTTTATTTATTATTATTTCACTGGCTGTCACTGTCGCCCATCGCCTCGCGCATTGTTGTTGTTGATGATTAAAATTATACAACGGCCGTCGATTTATGATAAACGCTGCATGAATTTTAAGATGATTTCGTTTCCATCAAAATTTAATTGATTTTCTCATTTTTTTACAATTTTTTTTTTTTGTTTTTTTTCTTCGCATTTTTTATGTTGTATTGTACTTTCGTCGCCAATTTACAGCGCCCAGAGCATATAATTACACACCCACACATGCACATATGTTCTCATGCCTCTCACATGTACACATAAGTATTTGTGTGCGTGTGTGTGTACATGTACGTATTCATTAAATAATTATGTCCATAATTAAAAACGAAGTGGACAGCTGCCTGAACTGACTCTCTGGCTCTGGGCCCGTCGTAGTACCATTTCATGTATTGTCATAATTATATACCTTGGAATCCATAAGATAATCGTATTAAATAGTCTTTGACTCGCTTTGAGCTGTTAAACTCTAAAAGAGCCGCAGCACAATCCTCGAGCATTAATTTATATTCGCGGTATTTATCGAACTTATGGCCCATAAATCGCCAGCGCAACGTAACAGTAACTGTATAGCAATTATATCTGAAATCAAGGAATATTTGCTTCACCTTCTACTAGCTAGAGTTTTGCCTTAAACTATCTTCTAATTTTTAAAATCGTAATAAATAATGTATGTGTGAATTTGACTTATTGGTTTATAAACATTTAAACAGGAATATTTAATTTATTCAAACTTCAATTATTTCAATTATTATTATCTTAGGAACGCATTCATTTTTATTATAAATCTTTTTATATATATATTTTCATTTAAAGCTCCTCGAATTCACAGCTTTTAAATACCTTATATTTTATCATTTTATCATTTATTTATATTTATTATTTAGCAATATTTTATACATTTTGTATTCAATTAAAAACATCTTCTTCCACTAGGTGCTTGTGCAGCAACATTTTCGCCTCAACAAATACTTTAAAGAACTTTTGTTTATTAGCGCCAGCTGCGCCTGATAAATGATAACGCTCGCTCCGGCCTGGCATGTCCGTTTCGCTGATTATGCAATTGATTAAAAAAATTCCACCAACAGCAGCAGCAGCTGCTGCTGGTCCAGTTCATAATTGCGCTGTCCCGATTCCCCGCATTTGCCATATTGCCCCTTACACCATTATCCATATTGCATTTCCTTGTGCCGGCCTGAATTGATCTGACGCCTTCGCTTGGCATTTGTTTAATTAAAGTGATGCGCAATCCGCGAACCCAATTGGCAGCCTCCGCACTCTGCTCTCCGCTGCGCAAAGCGATGCCAATTCGAGCCACAAAATATTTTCGAAAAGCCGTTGGCATTATTTAAAATGCAACGCAATGCGGCGCTCGAAATGCAATCAATGTGAATTAAATTCCCGGCTTGCAGCCAAAGAAATTGCAGCCAGTCGACATCGGTGGCGAGGCCCGAACCTAACCAGGAGGCGGATAGCGGGTTAAATTGCGGGGCGCGGCTCTTGCGGCAGGTCAGTTGCACGTTCGAGCCGTGGTCCATTTACGGGTCGCGGTTTTGTCTCGCAGCCTCCTATCTTTTTTTTATGGTTTGCTTCGGTTGCAAGATGGCCGCAAAAATGTTGCACAAAAACTGTGCAACTTGCCGGCAATTTAATTGAGCGTGAAATATGCGCTTCCATTCAGGGCGGGAAGCAGCAAAGTCGCAAGTGCAAAGCACTCTCAAGGTTCTTTTTCTTTTACTTTAAATCAACATAAGTCTGCATTAATCCCGTAAAATGAAATTGTTACAAATTTATAAATGATAAATATAAGCAAGTAAAAACATTGTCGTGCAACAAAAAGTTTTTTTTTTGCAAAAAAAAAAAAATAATAAAAATACCTTGAGAAAGTTCGTCTGACTCTCAGTTTACTGTGTTAGCTAAAAAAACGTATACTATTTTTAACTTTATGTTATGTTTCCGCTTCTGCATGGATAAAAATAATGCAATTATTTTAGTTATCCTTCTTCTAAGTCAGCATATTAGATTACTTCATTATTGTTCTTAAAGGGTTAAATTAATAATAATTTATTTATTTACGCAATTAGATCATATTTTTAGAAACTAGACCGTCTCATTTGTATTATTTTTAGATTATTAAAAAAATATACAATAGTTTAGCTACGTGATTACGAATGATACACCATATCAAATTTTCCTGTTTATTCTCAAGTGCTTGTTTTGAAGTTTCCTACACACTCTTTTTTCCGTGTTTACCTGCTCGCACTTTTCAAACATTTTACCAGCTGTTGTTGTTGTGATTTTTTTTGTGAAGTTTATGTTACCACCTCGTATTTTTTTTTTTTTAATAATGCAAACGCATCGAACAACATGAAACATGAAGCAACAACAACAACAGAGAATCTCATCTTACAGAAGGCGTTGCCCTTGAGCTTAGTGTTACCGTTACACAATACTTGGCAGCTGGTGCGTGTCTTGGCTAATTGATCGCGCTGCATGCGTTCGCAAAATCTCGCTCCGGTCTTCCTGCCGCTGCCCCTGCCCCTGCTGCCGTGCGTGCCCCCTACACAACATTTATCCCTTATGCCAGACAACGTTTTTTATTTTTATTTTTTTGTTGTGTTATTTATGCATGTTTATCTTGTTGTTGTCTTTGTTGTTGTGGTTGTTGTTGCTGTAACATTTAGCTGCTGAGGGCGCAGGTCACGGTGTTTTGGCTCTGGGCCTATACAGCAGAGGCGGCAACTGCATCCTGTGCCTGCTGTTTTTTCCTCTTTCTCCTTCGTTTTTTTTTTATTTTAACTGATGCCGCACACATGTTTCCCGTACACACACACACACACACTTACTCGGACTGGGCTCAACGACTGCTGTTGCTTCGGTTCAATTACTTGTAATTTTAGCCGCAACAACAACAACAACAACATAGTTCCCCTTTTCGGATAATGCTAAGTGCCAGAAACAGGTAAATAGACAGTTGGCTAGAGATGATCGTGTGAGGGCATCCTAAGCGAAAAGGCAAAGAAGTCCGTTTTATCGGCTTCGTGTACTTGGAAATTCATGATTAAAAAATCAAAATAGTCGAAATACTCTTAGCAGACATATATAAATATATTTCTATAAAGTTAACAAATAATTTTGGTAATCATGTTGTTTCGTTAACATTAACATTACATTTAACATGAATAAGCATTAGGCAATATTCAGCTCAAAATTCATTCAAACTTTCAGCGAAACAAGAAATTCTAAAAAATATATATGTATATATATATATATCGTACTGTGCTCGTGAGCGCATTTCTAACTATCGAATAAAGTATTCAATGTTTACCGCTCGCTGTCTGCTGGTGTGTGTGTGTGTGTGTGTCTGCGAGTGAGGGTGTGTGCATGTGTGCGTAAATTCTCACCATTGCCAGGGGCAAGCCGTGTCGTCCTTACGTTCCCCGTTATCCCTGCCCTTTGCTATCCTTTCGCTCTGGCTGCCTTTCAACCTCAATACATTATGCCCCGGCCTTTAGCGAATGGCACTGTTGTTGTTGTTGTTGCTGTCGGTGCTTCTCCTTTTTTTCTGTTTCTCTGTTTTGTTACCGTTTTTCGCTTTAAATGTGATTTTGCTTGAAGCATCATTATCATTATATCCCTGCTGCTGTTTCTGTTTATATCCTTTTTTCATTTCATGCTCAAGTTGTAATTGAAGTGTAAATTTTTACATCTGTTTAATATGCATTAAAGGCAACAACATCAGCGGCAACAGCAACAACAACAACAAGGCAAATGATAATAATATTAATCAATACAATGATTAAGGCCGCAAGGAATCATATTTTTCCATCAATTATTACCCCACAATTTTCCATCTCTCTCTCTCTCTCTTTCTCTACTATATCCCTCTCTCTCTCGCTACCTCTCCTATGCGTCTTATATGTCGTTGATTTTCCGCTGTTTTTCCAGCCGTCGCATTTATGCGAGCTCCCAGCACCCGGCCAATTCACACACACACACACACACACACACAGAGAGAGACATATGTGTGCTGACTCCTTGGCGCAGTCTTCCCTACATATTTGCTGCCCTTCTCTTCGATTCTCTTATCTTCTCTCCTGCTCTCCCAATTCGATTTTGTTTGTTTCTGTTTTGCATTCATCTGGCAAACAAGTCACGTAGGCCAAACGACAAAGGGGGCAGGGTGGGGGGACGTTCTCAAAGGCGGGGGCATGTTAGCATTTTGTAGGTGAAGCACACACACATACACAGACATATCTATATATATATATATATATATACGCAACAAAAACAACAAGAAAAATATGTGCATAAAACTTTTCTAATAATCAGGATAAGCAGCTGGCAATGGGCTCGTTTCATTGGAGAGCGGCTGTAGGGGGTGTTTATACAGACAAGGGGGGGCTATAGGGTGCTAAGTGGGGGAGAGGGGGGAGGATCTGGAGAGTACATGCAATGCAGCGCGAGCCGCGTAGCGTGCAAAATTAATTGCGTGACTGACCAAAAGAAAAGCGAAAGCCCAAAGTCGAAGCAAAAACAATTTTTTTGTTCTGTTTTGTTTTTTTTTTTTTTTGTGTGTTTTTGGCCAACAAAGTTGTGCAGGGGGTGCTGGTTGGATAAACACTTTTGTAGGCAATTTGCAAGGACTCGATTGGCAACAATACCCAAAGGACATGCAATTGAAGCGTAACTCTGGCCAGAAATATTCAACACAAGCTGCTCATTTGTTCGCTTTGCCAATCAATTCCTTAAGCGCTTTTATTGAATTCAATTTACTCGTCGCTCTCTCTCTCTCTCTCTCTCTCTCTCTCTTTCCATCCTCCCACGCTTCTTCTCTAAAGAGCCAGAAAAGTGCATCTGCATCTACACACATAAAAGATAATCAGATTGGAATCATACGAAAGCTGCTAGAAAACATTAAATGCATTTTAATAATAATCAATTAGATCAATTGGAAAATTTCACATCATTTATAGAAAAACTATGTCTATAGTTTGAACACGGACAATTTCAACATTTATTACCACAGTATAAAAAATAATTAAAAATATTAAAAACGTACTTACAAATCTCAAGGAAATCAACTTTGCATCCCAATATATTATCAAGTGGAGCCATACAAAAATTTAAATTAGCCAAGTACGATATAAAGAGCATTTATAGTTTAAGCCTTAAATAGATATTACTCCAGCTTATGTGGAATTTATCCCGGCTTAAATACGCATTAAATTTAATATTTCTAGTTTTTTGAGTATGCTTCGAATTCGCACTTAAGATTAAAGCAGAACCTACTAACTATGTGCTTTACTTAACATGTCGCAAGTTGGCAGCTGCCGCAAGAGGCAACTATATATCACCCTTTGTGCCACGCTCTGCCCACACACACACACACACACACACATATATATATATATAAAGATTATGCAGCACAGCCTGACATCTTCGAGTCAGCGAAGCGAAGCGAAGCCAAATCCCTGGGCATATGCTAAATAGCCTTGGACACACAACACTCACACATACACAGAGGCAAGAGCCAAATCAGAAACAGATTTTCTTAGGGGAGTTGGGGGCGCCTTTGAAGTGCCTGCCACAAATTGACAATGTTGAAGCCGGAAATGGCAGACGAAACAGGCGACAGGCGACGGCCGACTGGCGACAGACAAAACAGACAACAGACGACAGACATGGCCAATAAATTGAAATTGTTGCTAATTTCTTCTGTTGTTTTTTTTTTTTTTTGTTTTTCGTTTTTATTTTCGCAAATTCGCTCGGCTAAGATAGAAACTACGAAACTTAACTTATTTCTCACAGATTTCAAAGTAAATATGCAAAATATTTCTTCGTACCACATTAATGCATCAGCTGCACACAGACTGAAGCGCAAGCAGGAGACCATCAGCGAAAAAGAGAGAGAGAGAGAGAGAGAGAGAGAGAGAGAGAATGGGGCACAGAGGCGGGAATTAAGACTCGCTTGGCTGGCTGCCTGGCTGCTCCATACTGCCTGGGCATAGGGGCCAAGTCGTCACTCAGTTGTCGCTGGCAATGTGGGCGCGCGCCGTTAAAACAAAAAACTACAACAAAATTATACGAAAAATGGATATTTAACTGCGAATTAACGAAGTGTAAATACCCTACCCCTACTTCATAAAAATTTACTCATAAACAAAGTTTTCAATTAATTATTTCCAGTGTAGCCACACGAAGCCGATGAAGTTCGAGTTTTATCAAAACAAGCCATTTTAAAACTAGTAATAAGTGAACTATATTAAGACAGAAATATATTTTTCACATCGGATCTTTGACCCTTGACTACATAATAAAACTTGTACTTAAAAACTTTAACAAAGATTTCGTTAAAAAAAAATTCCTTCTTATATAACTGAACTGATCCTTCCGGTACTAGCTAATTTGGCACATCCCAACAAACCACACAATTAATACAAATTTATATACTACTACCCTAATTTAAAAAAAAAAAAGATACCTCTCTTGGACGGAAGCTTTTTTAAGCGGATGCTGAAATTATCTAAAAAAAAAAAAAATGTGGTGCAGACAAATAAATTTTCTAACGAAAAATATTTAAGAAAAGGCAGAGCTAAAAAAATGGCATAAAAAAGGTTTGGGCTAACAAAAATTTGCAATTAGTTTGTAACGAAAATAGATAGTTTTCAAGCATCAGTGGAAAATATAGAAATATAAAATATAGTTCTTCGTATTTCCTTGACATGCCTGAGAAATTATAACTACAATGCTTGCAACAATCTTGTTCGATGCCTTACACAAAGTCAGGCATACCCTATGCAAGTGTATGAAGAAACAACCTTTGCGGCAAAAAAAAGCTATGCAAAAACCGTGCAACAAACTATGCGCTCATCTCGCTCTTGCCGCATGCCGCACGCCGTCTCCCAGTAGTTGCGGCTTGCCTTTCGCCCGCTCTCCGGCATTTCTGTCCGTCTGTCTGTCTGTGGGCCCGAGCTTAAATGTTGGCGGCATGTCATGGAAATAACATTAAAAACACATTAAAACCGCGAGTGTCTGGGCAGCACAACAAAAGCTAAACGATGTGAGAAGCCAGATAGTGTGCGACAAAGATTGTTGCCGTTGTTGTTGCAGTTGTTGTTGCTGATGATGATGGCCAAAGCCAAAAGCCGAAAAAAACTAAAAACACAAAAAAAAAAAATAAAAACCGAAACGTAAACGAAACAATTGCAAAAAAATAAAACGCCAAGCTTGTCTCAGACGCCTGCCTTCCGCCCAAGCTGCATTACAGCACTTGGCCGTTAATTTGGTTACACACACACACCGCACACACATCGCACACACACTTACTCGCACATGTGCAGCCCTCGCAAATGGGCAAAATTATTTGCGTAACTCTGTCGCTGTTTGGGTCACATACCTGCAAAGAGAGAAGAGCAGAAAGAAGCGCACATTAATACAAATACAAACAGAACATCATTTATGGACACATCTACAGATACAGCTACAAATTGTGTCCGCTGACAGCGGCAGCAGCCTATCAAATGGCTTCCGTTCGACTGGCCACTAATTGTTGGCCAAGATCTAGAGTTACGCGCACCGCTTAAAGCCAACAGCTTTCAGCAGACCCACCAAAGCAATTAGGCAGCAGCAGCAGCAGGAACTGCGCATAGACCACATTAAAACTGAGTATTGAGAAATGGCATCGATACTCGGGCCGCTTGCGATACTTGGTTACGCCTCATTAGGCGGCACAGCTGTGAGCTTACAACTTGTTAGCAAATTGGCAACAAAACAGAATAAAAAAGCAAATCGTATTAATATCCAATTCACATTTCATGATAAATGATTTAAAATTGTTCTCGGGGCAGACTAATGAGAAAAATAAATATTATAATAGAAAAATGAAATATTTAAATTCCGATCCCTGCTGGCCTCTTGCAAAGTCTCTATTTACATAAAAAGATTGCATTCAAATCGTTGTTCTTTAAGCTTTTTTAAGGTAAACGGCTTAGTGTTTGAGCATTAAGCATTGCGTTTAGCTTGAGTCCTGTCAACTGTGTTTTTAGCGTCATAGTTGTACTACAATAACAAAATATTCGTTCACGAAGTGAAATGAGTATATTGGGTTTGCGTAATGTCCGTCGTGCTGTCCACCCGCTTGCTCGTAAAAAGTGTTCAATTTTGCTGCATTAATTTTATTCAACTTGATTTATATCACTTAGTTTTAAAGTTAGATATCTTGGGGGCAGGTCAACTGCGCAAATCTATTTCTTCCACAATTTTAGAGCTAGAGTTACCAAATTTGGCATAAAGTTCTCTGATGATCTCCTCTTAAGATCGAAATCCTATTAAAAATATGTAAAAATATATCAAATATATATTTAATTACACTTTTTTTCCATTTACGGTTATTTAAATGTTTATATATTTGTATGTTTAAACATGTATGGTATTCATTTATAAATACCACTTGGTTTCTTTATTTTAAGTATATTACGCTTGTCCAAAATTGCATATAGAAAGAAGTAGTGTGCCCATTTAAATCAGATGAGAGCGAAAATTCTTTTAATAAGTGATATTTTTTGTATGTGAGTCATATTTGCGCAAGTGTATGTGTGCGTGTGTCCGAGTGTGTATACGTGTGCCGTCGCTGGGCTCCAATTGTTGGCATTGCGTTGCGTGCGTGTCAATTGTTAAAACTTTTTTTTTTTTGTTTTTTGATGCGGCAATCAAAATTTAGCAAATTGTTGAAGGTTGAGGGCTGACCTCATCCGGGCATCTGTCTGGGCGGTCTGCAATTGCGGTTGCAATATGCAAGGCAGAGAGCAGCAAGCCCCCCAAACCGCACACCCCTGCCTAACAAGGCCTAATCAATTTGAACGCTGGCGACAGGGGTCGCAAGGGATGCAGGGATGGGGGGCGGGCCGCGGGGGGGGGGGGTGTAATATTTGTGGCCAATGACTTGCGAGTAAAAGTTTTGCCACGCGACACGCGCATAAACCATGAATGGATATCACATAGGTTTATATTTGTATATGTATACATAATATATATATATATATAAAGTCTAAGCTACAACTGTATAGCTGTGTGTGTGTTTGGTTTATGATTGATGATGCCATTGATTGATGCATGACGCGCTCCTTGTCGTTGACGTTGTTGCTGCCTTTTAATTGAATTTTCAAAGCTGCCGTCGAAAAACTTTTCTCTTTTTTTTTCGCATGCTTATCAGTGGCAGCCACACGCCCCGATAGCCACAACCCCCCCCCACGCACTCCGCTGCACTTCAGCGCGACTAGCCTCAAAAAGCGAGAGTTGTAAATTTATGCGCTGGCGTTCAACGAAATGCGCCGCATAATCGTCGTCATCAACACATTTTATTGCAACATCATTGGCAGCATTCGGGCGCGCTGGCAACCCTGTCAAGGGGGGGCAGGTGGAAGGAGCGTGGTAGGGCGAGCGTAAAGCATATTTGTCATTTTCTTTATGCTTTTTATGCCATTTCTTCAACGCGTTGTTGTTGTTTGTTGTGGCATCTTCAGTCAACGGCAGCTTTGTTGCCAAAAGTGAAAAATGGCCAAGACGCGCAAAAGATGAAGCAGCGGCGCATGGAAAATTGCCTTCGATGTCTGTTTTTTATGATGCAGCAGCAATGCCTCCCACAATGCCCGCCCACCAGAATTTCCTGCTCCACTTGTTGTTGATAAATGGCCAGGCCAATCAAAATTGTTTATAATTGTCATTACAGAGCCGCCACCGCCGCCGCCGCCGGCGCTCCCTTCGCCTCTGGCGTTGGGGCTGACGACTAATGCGGCACCTTGGAATGGTCATGGCGTGCGTTTGGCAATTTCAATTAAACGCTGGCCCCGCCACTGCTTGTTGCCTGTTTTTGCCGGCCATGGCCATAATCACAGCCACTTTGTCACCCACCCAGTTGTTGTAACTTGGCTGCCAGTGGCTGCGGTGGGTCTAAAGGCCATGCCCGGCCCGATGCCGCTGGCTTAATGCAGTTGCCACACGCAAGTGGCGCATAAAAACAAAATGTTTTCGTTGCCTGCAGACAGAGAGAGAGAGAGAGAGAGAGAGAGAGCAAGGGGGAGAGAGGTGGGGCTCGCTTTAGGCCACAGTAGGAAGTTGTCGGCCTCGAGCTGTTGCCGGAAATGAAGATGATGCAGCACAAAAACTATGAAATAAATAAACTACACGCCACACAACGCTCCAACTAGCAACGATGGCGACTCTGACTCCATTTGCGACTCTATTCCCACAACGTCAGACGATACGCTGCGATACGATAAACACATATGTAAATATATATATATTTGTATGTTTAGCCATATTTACAACGTAATGTGTGCATAATGGCTCAACCGATCCGAACCCGCTTCAAATTGCCAACCTATGCACGCCCCACCCCTCAGTCGGTCTCTTCTAATCTATCTATATTTATTTATATGCGTATATATATATATATATATATATATATATTTATATATATGTATATATGTACGTCCGCCCCGTTTCAGTACATTGACATTTTCGTTTTGTGTAAAAATAAAATGTTTGCATGCCCCAAAATAAGTGCGCGGGGCACACAGCCTACAACAAGGGTCAAGGGATTCGCATTTGGGATTGGTTTATTTTTTTTTTTTTGCATCGGAATTGTGGTTCTATCAATCTCGTATCTCGCAGCTTGGCGACAAGTGGCAATTAGCATGGGGAGTGGGAAATGGGTTTGGGCATTGCGAAATGGAAATGGAATCTGTGATAGTCAATCGCTTCTGTTTGCATAAAGGCACATAAAAAACGACAAGTGTTGAATACCCATCGAAATATTCACTTCATTTCATTACAGTTTATTTTTATAGTTTATTTGTATATATATAATACTCCCTTTTTCTCTTAAATATTATTATGTATGATACTAATATGTCGAGAACGAAAGTTATCAAACATAAAAAAATCAAAATCAAAAATTGACCAAAAAAACGACTTTTTTTTTAGTTACTTACTAAAATACGAAAACAAGCCAGCGAACAAAAATGAAAAATTAAGCAAACCAATTAAGCCTAAAACTTTTAGCTAGCTATAGTTTTACGATTGTCACATTTCTCATAAATCCTGTAGCATTATTCTCTGTATTTTCCTGCTGAATTTTAAC
The DNA here is from genome assembly GCA_035047465.1 of Drosophila sordidula. NCBI lineage: Eukaryota > Metazoa > Arthropoda > Insecta > Diptera > Drosophilidae > Drosophila > Drosophila sordidula. The sequence continues at coordinate 7,297,190 of JAWNPQ010000136.1, read as the reverse complement.
AATCTGAAGTCATTTTCATTTTTGTTTTTTTTTTTTTTTTGGTTTTGTTTTTTTGTAGCTCTTTGACAAGCAAACACAATTTCAACAATTTTGTTGTGTTGCAAAGGCAGGCGGCATGTACAAAAGATAATGTTATTTCCATCTCCATTCCCATTTTCATTTGAAATTTGAAATTTGCTTTAGCATTTTTAGCAGTGAAAACCCCTGAGCTGTTACAGTTGTTCTTCTTGTTATTTGCATTTATGTGTGAGTTTTACTTTGTTTTTTTTTTTTTTATTTTTGTTTTCTTCCTTATTTAAATTTTTCTCTACCTTTTGCTCATACATAATTAATTTCATAAAATAATTTATTTAATTGAAGTTTTGTATGAGTTTGACTACGCAAAACAACAGCAGCAGAAATAACAATAAAAACAACAATACAGCATGTTGACGTCATCAGCAATTTGAACTCTGCACAGTGCTTTAGGATATGTTGGCAACCATTTGAAGGCTTAAACCATTTGAGAATTGTAAACGGATGAGAAACGGACGGAGAAGCCAGGAAATACGTTAGAAGCTGCAAGATGCAAATAAAGCAGCAAGGCAAGACGCAAGACGTGCAAAAGAGAACCGAGAAGCATAATAAGAAGTGACCATAAGAAGTCCTTACAGAAGCAAAAAAGAGAAGCGAGAAAGAGGAAAAAGGATACAAATACGCAAGCAGCGATCAGAGAAGCAGAGAGAAGTATGCAAAAAGCGAAACTTGTTGCACCAAATAAATGCGCTTCTCGCTGCGTCTTGCTTCTGCCGCAAGAGGCACACACATACTGTAGATATTTTGAACAATTTGAAGTGCTTTTGCCGAATTGTTGAACCAGTGTGCAGAATTATTGATGCTGTTTGTTTGTTGTGTTTGTCTTTTGTGCAATTGTTGTTGCTGGCAGCAGAGAGAGAGAGCAAAAGAGAGCCAGCTAAAGAGCGGCAAAAGTTTTGTGCCATGTTGCAGCTTTTAAGCTAATTAAACCAAAAGAAACACTTTTGAAAATGTTTCGTAAAATGTTTTTATTTATTTCACATATACTGTAAAATGTTCTGTAATTTCACTCGAGGCCAGCCACTTCGCATGCCCCCAACACCATGTGCAGCTCCAGCTCCAGCTTCATCTTAAGAGCCCATCAACCGTCACCCAGTCACCCACTCCCACTCCCCGTGCCCGTCCCCGTCCCCGTCCCCGTCCCCGTCCCCGTCCCCGTCTCTGTGCCCGCTTCAGCCACATGCCGCGATCCACCTGCAGGGGCATTCAATCATAACGACAACGACAAAGTCATAAAAAAGGGACTTGAAATTGATGAGGTGTGGCACTGACTGTCGCCTTACCCGAAGCCCCCTCCCTCTACTTCACTTGGGCCAGCACCTTTCCGCCCCTTTCAGCCCATTTAAAAGAAAATTAATTAGCGCCTGGCCGCTTGGCCTGCCACCAAAAGCCACCAAAAAATAAAAAAAAACAGAGAAATGAAGACGGAAAAAAGATGTTAGGCAATGGGGAATGCAGTATGAAGAATGCAAAGGGAAATGGGGAATGGGAAATGAGAGCTGAGTAGCGAGAAGCGTGAACCGAGTCGCGACTGGCATCGCTGCCAGTGGGCGTCGCGAGTCGCGTGGGCCCCCAACTCCGCGACGTTGCCCCATTATTTTTTATTTTTGTTTTTTTTTCCACTCAATGCTCGACGGCAAAGTGTCATCCGAAATTAATTGCTAAACAAATGTCTAATCTTTGCCATTTAAGAAGCGCATAAATCAAGCGCAAATCAAACACTGAACGAAAACACACACTGCACAGAAACGACAAAAATATGGGCCAAAAATAAATTATAAAAAACACATAAGCAGCACAGACGAGAGGGCGTGAATGACTCTGAGATACACTGCAACCAGCAAATAATTTTCCTGCGAGCTTTTAAAGTATAAAGTCAGTGTTGCTATTGTTTTCAATTCAATTTGAAATTAGTAACAATTGCATGGAAAAGGTATCGAATATATTTTTATATTTTAAATATGTAATAAATATAAATGTTCAAAATATCTAAAGAATAAATCACGATATGAAGGCAAATCGGTGCAGTTTTGACTGCTTTATGTCAAGTAAATAATTGTTCAAAGGTCGGCTTTTAAATTTTTTAGTTTAGGTTGAATCATATATTTTCACAATATATTATTTATTTATACGAAGCCACATAAAAAATGGATTTCACTTTATCGTTTTCTCGACGAATTTATTTTGTGAAAAAAAGACGCTCGTAGTTATTACATAAATGGGCCCCAAAGTGTCAGACAGTTGCAAGAGGCGCGCTCGGCGCTTGTCGTTCTACTACTTTACTTGCTTTACTAACTCAATCCCCCCCTTCTACGCCCCTGATCCAATGCCCAGACCCGGCGAATGCTGCTTGCCTTTGGCTATGCATTTATGATTTACTTTTTGCTCTTTTGGCATTCGCAACGCCTCCACTCGGTCGGTCAGTTGCACTTATTGCCAACTTAGTTCGCCCGCACTTTGCAGATGGCCCAGAGACGAACAACCTCCCCCCCCCCCCCCTCCCGCCGCATAGTTCCCTCGCCACTTTACGCGACCTGTTCCATTCTGCCTGCGTGGCTACAGTGGCAGTCAGTTCGTTTGGCTTTTCGATTTTGCAGCACTGTGAAAAAAATATTTGCTATACAGGGTATTGTCATTTTGTCAATTTGTTTTTTGTTTGATGCCCGAACTCGTTTGTCAGTTTGAGATATAGCTATTTTTGTGTTTTTTTGTGCATGCACTAATATTTTAAAGTCGGAAGGATCGAAAGGCTATATTATGAAGTAGCGATAAAGACGATTTGTTAATTTCAAAATATAGCTCATAATAAAAATATATAATTTTTTAATCATTATTATACAATATTATAATATATTTTGCCTAAAGTCTGTCTTATTTATTGTAAGGGTATTTCAACGTCAATTACGCGAAATAAACTCTTCTCCCTTATTGAGTTTTTTGCTGTTGCACAAGTTTTTTCTTTGAGCTCAAATGTAAATTTGTATGTCACTGGAATATTTCTGGCTGCATTGACGGAACAGTTTTGGACACCTGGCCAGAAACTTTTTTGCACTTTCCCTTGCACAGTTACATGCTTCACTGAATGCGCTACCCCACGATCCTCACTCGGAACCCTCACCCGGCCCCAAACATATTTGGTTTGACTCCGTTGACTCTTTGGCACTTTGGTCTATTGCGAAAATATTTATTTGACAATTTTCATAGCATTGTATTGCACAAAGGGCCTGCGGCTAGCGCATGCCCTGCTGACCAGGCAAACTGCTAGAACTATTGCTGCCCTCGACAACCGTCGTTGCAGCCCCGCCTCCTTCCTTACCGGTTGATGCCCCTTGGCTGAAAGTTGCATGCGTCTTGTGCACAATTTTAACACTTCTTGTGCAAATTTTATGCAGTTTCTTTGCGAGTTGTTTTATTATGCACTTGCAACGGGTATTTGCATTTTGTCTTCAACTATGTGACGCATAGAAGGCGACTTTTAAATTAAAATAATTTTTTTTTTTTTTATCAGTATATCATATACTTTCGAAAAATAAATGCATTCTGATATGATATATCGCAAATGTATATATTTTCACAAGCGTATTTAAATTTCGGCTTACCGAAAATAATTGTTCTTTCTGGCTTTTTGCTTCTTCTTCCGTTTGTTCTTTTTCGCACTTTTTGTTGTTGTTGTTGACTGTTTGTAAAATTTGCATTTTTTTGCTGTCGTTACTTTCATGTCTGCGTGGCCACAATTAAACTTTACGACTGCAATTTTCATAGCGTGCTTGCTTTATTTATTTTTATTATTATTTTCATTTCTCCTATTTTTTCTTCTGCTGCTCTTTGCACGAGAAAAGTTTTGTAAAATTTAAAGCGTTTGTTTAGTTTGGGAAACGCGTCGCCAAGTTGGTTGGCAGCGCCTTGAAAAGCGACATAATCAACACAGTTGCCACCGTTTTTCACGACTTTTCGGACTCCCACGCACACAAATGCAACGCCAGGTGCGCTTGTATCGGTGAGCATTTGATAGCACAAGTTTGTTGTACCTGTGTGTGTGTGGATGATTAAGATACTATAATGCTGCTGGTGACTGCAACAATCGAAAAGCCTTATTTTAGAAGTTTTCAAGTATGGGCCAACGGTATTGCTTTTCTATCGCTTTTTTAACCCCCAACTGAAGAAAACTATTTAATTTTTCCCACTTTCACACTTTCAGAAAAAAATAAAAGCGTTTTGTATCAGAAGTTAAGTTCGTGTTATTTCTTTACATTGAGTAAATCAGCTTTTTAAAGCCAAATTTACACTCTAGAAGCGAAAGAAATTTTACACTTGGCAGCTATACACTTATATTTATATACATTTTAATTTTCAATCCACTGTCTTTTACAAAAATAAAAATTCGATGCGTATTTTTTAAATACGATAAGTAATTATAATTATAATAATAATAATTTTCTAATAGCTTTCTACTTCTAAATATTGGCGGTCATAAAACATGTATTACACACACACATATGAAATATATATATATATATTAATATGAAAATGTAGTCGATAAAAATGTAACCTTTAAAAATGATGTCGTTAAATATGTTATCGATAAAAGTGCGTAGCCTGTGTTCCCGTTATAAATTGAATTTAAACGTATATGGAAGAATTGCCCGCATCTGCAAATTGACATGCGCTTCCGCCCACACACCAACACACCCCCGCACACCCTAACATCTCTTGCGGCAAAAGCTGCCGCTGGCCAAAAATCAAAGCTGCGCCAACTTTTTTTGGTTTATAGGTTTCTGGCTTTTAGCTGAGGACTCGGTACCTAATTAGCCCCCCCAATGCTGACGCTGCACTTAGTTCCCGGCGGGGGATGTGGAACTGGGCCCTTTCATTGATATTTGATTACGCGGCCATATGGCAAAACAATGAGCCTTTTGTCAAAGACTCGTTGTTGGTTCTTTTCCTTTTCTTTCTATTTTGGTGGTTTTTTTTTCTTTGGTTGATGTTTTTGGGAGAAAAGGGCCTGAGGCTGCGTCGCGGCGTCTGTTGCTTGACATTTGATGTCGCACTGAGGCAGCGGCAGCGGCAGCGGCAGCGTTGTGCCTCAAATTTCAAATGAGTGCCACACTGACAATGAGGCTGCCGCAGTGTGGCAGCCACTTGAGCAAAAGATGCCAGCAGCAAAAAAAACTCCGATAAACCAAAAACCCAGTTGCCCGACTCTGGCGATTCGCCTATGGCAATTGTTAACTGCCATTTGATATGCTGGCGGCAGGTAGACAGCGACGCGTGGGAGAGCAGCACATCAACACACACACACACACACACACACAGTCACAAACAGACACACAAATTGTTAATGAAGCATTAAGCAGCGCCTGTGGCATGGCCTGAAAGATGCGGATAGACAGCAACAGATACGCACAACAACAACAGATACAGATAGAGCCACAGCTACAGATAAAGATACAGCTACAGATACACTTACAAATAGCTCGGCCCGTGAACGGAAATTGCGCTAAGTGCCCTGGCACGCAAAATAAACATTGGACTCGGCGAGCTAGTTGCCTGCTGCTGAGCTGGCTTTAATACGAGTCCTGCCACTGCCACAGCCACGGCCACGGCTGGAGTTTACTGCTGGAGCTACTGTTGTTTGGGGGCGCCTGCCTTTTCGGGTGCAACACACTTTCGAGTACTCAAAGTGAGTCAGTGCGGGCTGCATATAATTCTACTACTTCTTTTTCCTGGCAATTTTTTCTTCTTGTTTTTTTTTTTTTTCCTTTTTTTTTTTTTTGGTAGGGTGCAGTGCATTAACCCCACTGGATGCGAGGGGGCAAAAAAGCGACCACAAGGGCTGGACTACCTTAAAGGCAGGCCGCACAGCACATGCTCTGTCTATAATATGAGTGAAAATGTATTTAATGTAAAGTATTTTGCAAGTCAAGAGCTTGTTCAGATGAAATATCAATTATTTTGTTTCCTATTTTAAAATTTTAAAAACATGTAACGTGCATATTTGCATTTATATATTCAATTGATCTGCCATAGAAATATGTGCTATCAATTAGTAAGCTAGGTTTAATTAAAATAAAACAATAAAGTTGTTTTGAATGCTGTCATACTTAATAATAGCTCATATTTTAACGTAGCGAACATTTTAAAAAGAATTTTTTAAAAATCGCTTCACTTGAAAATTGCACTCGAATCGATAACTACCTTTTTTTGATAAACGGCATTGGCACTATGTCGATAAATCAATAGAATAAATATATAAAATTATAGGATTTATCGAAAGCTGCGAATATCAAGATAATTACTTTTTAGTACAATACTTAAAGCCAACAGCAAAGAATGTATTAAACAAAATATACAAAAATACGCTATGAAGACGGAATCTTCGCGTGCTGGTCATCTGTTTAAAGCCAGATAAATGTCAGTGCTGCTGTTGGGTTTAAATACTCTATCCGAAATCAAAGCTGTTTTGCCTTGTGTGCATTTTTGCAGCTGCCTGACACCGTCATAATACCCACCCAGGGGCTATAAAAAGGGCCAACAACCGCAGTTGGTTGCTAGTTTCCCTTCTTTATTTCGGTGTTGTTTTCCCCTCCACCAACTCTCTTCCTCTCTGCTCGTTTTTTGTTGTTTCACTTTGGGGGAGCCCAAAGTCGTGGCTTTGATTGAGAGGCAACAGCAGCCAGTCAACCAGGCTGGCAGGCAGGCAGGCAGCCAGGCAGGCCCCAGCACAAAAGCGGCGCCGGGGCGCCCCCTCTGCGGGGGCAGCTCCTGTGACGCCAAAGCTGTGACTCTGATACTACGTACCTGGGCACTTCAGGCTCAAGTCATTAGGCGACGGCTACGTAGTGCGCGTGGTAGTCGTCGTCCTAGTCCAGGTCCTTTGTTTGACAATTTTGTGCCGAAAAAGAAAGCGCCGTGCAGTCATTGTGTGTGTCTTAGCCAGGCCAAAAGCGCCCAAAAAAAAATAATGAAAATAGGGAGCAGACACGGCCAATGGGCGGACACTGTGTGTGTGTGTGTGTGTGTGTGTGTGTGTGTGTGTGTGTGTGTGGGCGTGGCAGGCAGGAAGCAAATGTCAGCGCGCTTAATTTTTTGCTCATGCGAGAACGCCCCAAGTCGAGCGCCAAGCAGCTGAGGGGGAATTACTCGTACATAAAAAATATTATAATAAATTCAAAAAAAAAAGCGAAGGGAGTTAGAAAAAGGGCGCGGTCGCCAAAACACACACACACACACACACACACACACACAACATCAAAATAATACGTAATAAACTCTGTGTTGCAGTGGCAAAAGGCAAAAGTTGCAAGTCGCTTGCACGAAACGCTGATGACATGCGCCGGTGGTGCAAGTTGCAGTGGCACGGAGGGGGGTGAAATGGGGAGGGGGGGGGGCGGGCAGTAAGTGCTCCAAAGAGGGCAAGCGGGGGTCGCACTGTTTTACCAACTTGTCTCTACTTAATCCAGCGTGGGGGAGTCAGCGCCAAGGCGCAAACTTAAAGGGTCATTCATTTTAATATGCCACACGATCCACCACGCATGGCCAGCCCCATGGAGCCACTAACGTGCCAGCAATCAGCCCCCACACCCAACAGCAACCCCCTTCATTGGATTATTTGCATAAATTAATTACAAAACGCTGCTGCCGCTGCTGTCGCCGCCGTTGGCCATGTTTGTTGGCGTCCAAGTCCAAATGTGCGTAACTGGAGTTGGATATTGGATGGGAGAAAGCGAGGGAGAGCGAGGGTGAGAGAGGGAGCGGTGGAGCAGGAGAGCGAAGTGTGTGCGTGTGCGTGGCTTATACGAGGGTCTGGCCCCCGTGCCAGGGGTTGTCAAGGTAAACTTTTTTAATTATGAAAATTAAGTGCAGCGACGACTGCAATGAGAGCGAAACTTTGTCAACGTGTGCAAAACGAATGTATGCGTGTATGTGTGTGTGCGTGTGCGTGTGTGTGTGGATGAGTGTGGGTGTGTGGCGCGTGGTGCGTGCTGGGTGCTACCTGTGCTGCTGTTAGAGTCGTGGCTATCCAAAATTGAAAGCTGTTTTCTAAATTGGCAACAACAGATGTTGACATTAATTGGAGTCCATTGTTAATGAATGTGAATGAACGAGTGTGAATGTGAATGTAAATGAATGTTGTGTGCCACACCGCACGCCGCATTTAAGCCAAATAGTAAAGTTATGCGGCACTCAGTAAGTTTTGAACACAGCAAAAAGGGTAGCAAATAACCGTGTTTAATTTAATGTGAGTATATGTGAATGCAATTGAATATGAATGTCAGTGATCATTATTAGCTAAATTTATAAATTACTATAGGTTATCTGAAAAGCCAGAGCCTGTGATGGACTATACAAACAGAAACGAGTGTGCTTAAATATAATTGAATATATTCAATCTATTCAAACAAGTTTAATTTGGGTAGAAGTGATCAAAAATAACAAAATATATTCTTGCAAAAAAGTAAACAAAAATAATTAAATTAATATTTGTGAGTACAGGTGACTAAAATGAATAATGAATTAATTAATTCACATATAAGCATATCTAAATATAAGGGAATATGAATAACAAAAATTGAAATGCCCATCAAATACACCAAATATCTAGTGAATAATTTAAATAAAAATTAATTTGGCCATATGAATCACGTTAAATGTATAGAAATAGTTTTGAATATTTTAGTTTTGAAGTCATTTAGACAAAGCTTGTGACTCACTTGAAATGCTCGTGCCTTGAACTACAATTGCCATTCGTATTCATGGTACCCGCATTACTCAAAAAACATTCACTCCATGAAAAATTGTCTGTCCACCTGCCGGGCTGAGTCACTTGCTTGGCTACTTTCTCGCCAAATGGACCACAGAGACAGACAGAGGAAGAGGGAGAGAGATAGGAAGAGATAGAGGAAGAACTAAGACAAAGCGTGCACGCCTCCGCCTTAACAATTCCAGAGTAAATCACGCCAATCACTCGACAAAACTTTGCATAACAACAAAGCCGAAACGATAGATAAAAAGCCAATGGCCAATAAGTGGAGCCGAACAAAAAAATGTAAAGAGGAGGAGAAGGAGCGGTAAGCCAAAGAGCGGTGTGGCAAGTGGAGGCAATGTTAATGAGTCTTTGTCATTGTTTGGGGCAAACCGCTTTCCATTCATAATTCGATACAGATGCCATAAAGTGTAAAAGGAGGAGGAGCAGGAGGATCGAGCCACAAATAGTTGGCTGCCAACTGTCTCCTTCTCACCCCACTCCTCTCATTGTGTGTGTGTGTGTGTGTGTGTGTGTGTGTGTGTGTGTAAAAAGTATTTTCAACTTTTGGCCACATGCTTCATTTATCACAAATTCATTTATCATTTGTCGTCATACACACAGCGGCAGCAAAGCGAATGCTGAGAATGCGAATCTGAATCCGTTTCGAAATGTGAGTGCGAGTGCGAGTGCGAGTGCGAGTGCGAGAGTGAGTGTCCCAAGCAGCAGCAAAGTAGAGGAAGTCGCCACGAACTAAGCCCCGAAAAACTGGCGGCAGACGAAGAAAAATGATAAAGCAACAGCCAGGAGCCGGGCCAAAAGGGGAAGGGGGCGAGCGGGGGCAGAGAGTTGAATTCGCATAGCTCGATAAAAATGTTGGCGGAAAAGCAAAGCGCCCTAGCCAGAAACTGCAAAGCAAAATGGAAATATATTTGAAAAAAAAAAGTAAAAACAAAAGAAGTACAGTTTGTCTTGCCGAAAGTTAAACACCCTACAGATATAGATCTTCCGAAGGCATATATGAAACTTAGAAACAAACGAATCTTTGCCACACACAACGAATATTCAGTTCGGCCTTATTAAATACAAAACAAAATATTTTAAACATTTTTATGAAAGATTTTAACCTTTCGCCGATCAGGCTAGATTTCTTTGATCATTCATTTTGATCAACAATATATCGCCTTAGACAATTACTTTTTATTTTATTCATTTGCTTTACATTATTATATTCTTACATCATTCTATATTTAACAAAATATTTTAAAATATGTTTTATAATTTTTTAATACAGATTAAAGTATTAACATAATCTGCGATCGTCAAATCAAATACCAAGGATATATTAAGTCCAATATAATTATAAGACGCTTATTAATTTCAATTACGCACCAAATTTAAACCGTAATTAATTTGAATTACTTCCACAATGCTAATTACCAAATGTAATTACCACTAATTATTAATTAACATTTAATTACACGTTACGCAAACATCTTCACAAAGTTATTGTACCCAATTTTTTATTGGCTGCTCGTCGCAGTTATCGCCAAAAAAAACAACACCAAGGAAAATGAAAAAGGTCAGGAAAAGCTACGAAAACACAGTCGAAAAGTGGACGCAAAGAAAAGAAAAGAAAAAATAGAAGTGTATATAGTATATCCCAATGAAACGAAGCGAAAATAAAATTTCCAGCTAATGACAAAAATTTCCGGTTTCAGCAACGGCAACAACAACAACAGCACCGAAAATGGCAATTTTGTTGGTGTTGGGCGCAGGAAGAGCCAAGCGTATCAAAAAAAAAAAAAATAAAATAAAAATTGGGAAAAAACGGAGAAAAAACGCGGCCAAAACGCGCGCGACTAATGATAAACTTCGCATACGGGACAACAACAAAAGTGAAAGTGCGCAATTTATGGCCTGACAAGGAACTGCAAGTGGACGAAGTGGGGCGGGGGGTTAACAGATTTAAGGCGATGGGTTGGGGTAGAACGGGGGAGGGGTGGTGTGTGCGGGGGGGGGGGGTTGACGTTTGCGACACGCTTCGCCTGGCACACAAATCAGTTTTGTGCCAAGCGATTTAAAACGCCCGCAAGTCGCGTCGTGCGCTGTTTGGCCACTCACACCGAAATGAATGAACACCCACACACTCACACATACTCACATGTTTTTTACAGTTCATTTGTGCGGACACAAAATGAATTACTGCAATTTAAAAGCTTTGGCGATCCGCCGCAATACGATCCTCAGTCGAATATATCGCTGTCCGTGCGAGTGCTCGAGCCCGTACTCCTATTCGTATTCATATTCGCACCAGTTGTGAGTGCAAAGAGAGACCCTTTGGCGATTTGGTGCGCGTGCGTCGCACGTTTGACGCCACATTTGCGGCGGATTGGAATGTTAAGTGCCTGGACGGCAGCTGCTGCTGCCGCTGCCGCTGCTGAAGCTGGCAAAAGGTGTTGCCAAAGGTGTTGCTGCCCCCTCTTTTGAGAAGGAGTGAGAGAAAAAAACAAGACATAACATAACCGAAAAGCCAAACACAGTGCGAAATTTGATGAGGGGCACGCCAGACACTTGAACCGAAGCGTGCAGCGCTAAATCCACGTAGGTAATAAGGTAATGGCAAAGCTAATGGCTAATGGGTAATGGCTAATGGGTAATGGTTAATGGGCAATGGGCAATGGGCAACGGGCAACGGGCAACGGGTATGCCGTAATGGTAATCCACGCAAAGTCATGCGTCTGCCATTTTTTAAGTGGTTTTTCGGTTAAAATAAAATTGTTTTCATTTTGTGGCCACATTCCGAGAATTGCATTCGCCAGCAGCTCAGCTGCAAATGTCAAAGTGGGCGGCCGAGGGGCGTGGCACAATTCGGTCGGATGACTCACACGTCATAAACTGAGTGCATTCATCTCATTCATCAGCGCTTATTTGTCGTTTCGACCAATCTGTGAATAGCTTATGTAGAAGTGAATAAAATCAACGGCTTATTCACTTGTCCATAAATACATTTCGCATGTGTATGTGATTTTGGAATATGCTGCGAATACACTCTTGTATGTATTCACTTATATATAAAAAAGTAAATTCAATTAATTGTATATTCAAATTCTTTTGAGTAAATTTGGCCAATTTTATTTTAATAAATTATTAACAACTGTGGAAAATACACTCATGAGTACTATTCACAAATTCTCTCTCAATTATGATAATAATGAAAATTAATGAATGTTCTTTTTAGTATATTCATACATATTCATTAATGTATTCCTGAGTACATTGACTTTGTTAAAACTGTATTAATATTAACTTGATAATTTAAACAAAGCTATAAATAAATTCATGAGTAGACTTATTTATTTTGGAGTTCATTTGGTCTACTTTAGGAATCCCACTCACATGTTAATTTTGACAAACCCCTAAATGCAATCGTGAGAATATTCAGCGATTCACGTTCTAATTCAAGCTCTAATCAATATATTAACAGGCAGTACTCATGCCATTCGTTTGGCAATTATTCACGAAATTCGATTGAAATCCAGCGAATTACAATTTATGCCATTTGGCAGTTAACGTGCATGATTCATTGAGTTCCTGGCCAGTTGGTCTGGATACTCGGTCTAGAGTCTAGACTCTAGAGGGTCTCAAGATGCCCACTCGTTTGAGTTTTTCGAGTGTGTTGTTTGAATGCGTGTATTTGTATATGTATGTATATGTAGGTATGTAAATCAACGCACATTTTCCCACGTCGTTTCAACAAAAAAGCCAAAACTCATTTATCAGCGGCATTTCAACAACAAAAGCGGCCCACATACAACAACAACAACATCTCAAGCTACGCGTCAATGCACAAGAAATGAGCAGCATCATCATTTATAGAGAGAGAGCATAGGCTCAACCTCAACCTCAACATCAGCATCAGCATCAGCATCAGCATCAGCATCAGCATCAGCAGCAACAGCCAAGCCATCATATAGAATGCTTTTTATTACCAATATACACATACATATAAAGCTTTGTATGTGTGTGTATATGCATGTTTGTGTTTAGATGATTATATAGTGCGCTATTTGACCATGGGCGACATGCTTATTATCGACTCGGGTTTTTTTGTTTATACCCTGTGCCCATTGAAAATGGGTTAAAAAGGGCATAATGGGCTTAAGTAAATGTATGTAACAGGCGGAACTAGGCATCTCCGACCCTACACATACATATATATTTGGTCAGCATCAACAACCGAGTTGAGCATACACATGTATATATGCATATTATATTCGTCTCATTTACTTACTGCTATTAATATTACTTCAATAGAAGTTCTTAATTTCAAGATTTACATTTGGTGATAGGGTAAGGGGTATCTTCTAGTTGAGTCCTCTCGACTGGAGCACTCTTATTTGTTTCTCGCTCTCTTTTAAATTACACCTCTTTTCCTATACAATTTGTTGACACAGACGCCATTCAATTTATGGCCGACATTTAATTGCAAATTTGTCCTTTCAAGGAATTGGCACAGATGCGAATGGCTTCAAACAACAACAATAACAGACAAAAAAATTAAAAGAGCCCATAGCGTATTTTAGAGTATGTGAGCGTATATTGTGTAGAGTAAAAGCAAAAAGTAAATAGAGTAAATAGAGTAAAATAGTAAAAAGTAAAAAAAAATATAGGCGAGTTGTATGGAACATGATTTTGGAAATATGTGCGCTATTTTAGAGTATATAGAGTCTATATAGCCGAACATGTTGTTGTTATATATGCGTAATAATTTAAATGCTTAAGAGATAAAATACATGCGTGTGCGTATATGAAAAAAGTACAGACAATATATTCTCCAAGTATCTATGTGCGCAAAAATGTTTTTGCGTATTTTTTTTTTTTTTTTTGCCTAAATACAGTAAAAGCTCGTTTGAGTGGACGTCGCATTTTTACGTACTGCTCAGAAAAATATCCGGCAATTTGTTCTACAAATCTATAAAAAGTAATTTAGTTTTAAATTTACTTTATAAACATGATATTAATTTCTTTCACTGTATATGTTTATATTTTGAGTACAAGCACATATATTTTTGCGAGTATATTTTAAATATATATGTATATTTTTCGAGCTAATAGACAAAAGTATGTTATGAGTACATTATGAGTACATATATATATGTATAAGTTGTGGGCAATATATTACACATAATGACTACAAAACTGACATTAGACACGGCGCATAAATTTTGGGCAAACAAACAATGAAAATAAACAGAGCGCATAGTTGTCGTTTCATACACATACATAGTTCCTCGTTCGTTCTCTTTTTATGCGTATTTAATATTTCTTCTTTTATTCATCATAATTTGTACAACACTTGTGAGCGTAACGCGCTACTCATTGACTTATGGAAGGCCCCCAAATTTAATTGATTTTACAACTGGGAGTTCGAGGCTTCGTGCTGGAAATTCGAATCATGAAAGTGTTAAGAAAGCGAGCAGCCAGGCAGGCAGGCAAAAAAAAATTATACACATACCTATACATATACATATGAAAAGAAAAAAGAAAAAAAAAAAGACCCTAGAGAACCGGACTACAAACAGGTTCTGTCAGCGAACTGTGAAGAATTTTGAACCTGCCCTGCGCCGGCCTCAAGTCCGACTCCGACTCCGACTCCGACGCCCAGTTCGAGTCCAAATCGCTTGGTCGTGTAAAAAAAGGCACCCAGAAACCAGTTCCCAATAATAAAAACTAATTTATTTACTAGTTGTAGTAGGTACAAAACACACACACAAAAAAAAAGAAAGAAAAGAAAAAAATAAACAGGGGCAGGAGAGAAGAAAAAAAACTGAACCATGGGCGACAACAGTTCGAGAAACTGCGTGTGTGGCTAATCAGAATCAAATTGATTTAAATTTGAATGGTTCGACGAGTAAAGTGCGTGGCGGCACCAGGGGCAAGGGGCAGGGGGCTGGGGATGGGGATGGGGTAGGGGAAGGAGGGAGGGCAGGGAGTGCGCACAAAAGGCCGAAAAGTGAGAAAACCGATAAGCAGGGGCAACCGATTGTTGTTGTTGTTGTTGCTGTTGTTTAGACCATTTGGTAGTTATCTTTTGTCAATTTTAGCTTCTTTTCGGCTAAATTATGACCCCAAAGAAGAGGCCGACAAATAGCTAGAAATTAAGGCATATTGATATATATATTGCATAACATTTGACAAAACAAAATGCGATAAAGCTCAAGTGGAAGAAACAGAGACGAAAAAGGCGTTTTGAAATAGGCCTTAAAACAGCTCGAGAGCCATAAAAATACTTGTCAGAAAATCAGCTTAAAATTACAACGAAAAGCGGGTAAAGAGAAAAGTTGTTTAAAAATACAATTCACATTTCTTCAGCTGCAATCAAAGATGCACGTACTTTATGCAAATGTAGGATAGGACCAAAATGGTTGGAAATTTTCCATTTCATTTGGATAGGGACAACTGCAACAGTTCAGACAGATTTCCAATCAACATCCACATGCTAATGGCTCGTACCTATTTGCAGTTCGTGGGTAATAAGATAATTGAACTAGTTCTAAATGCAAGACTGCTCGGCGGGCAGCCCGACAGACACATACCTGCAATTTCAGGTGAACGAGAAGAAACTGTTAGCCTTGGAGTGTGGAATATTAAATACCCTTGCAGACGTGTGGTATATTTAAGTGCAATATATTTGTAATATATTCGATTAATACTGATCAAGACTTTATACATTTTATGGGTCTTCTTTAGAAGGCTCAACATTGTCAATTCTCAACCAATTATTTCCATGGAGGGCTACGCATCATAATAAAGTTTGCTAATATGTTTAAGACGTACATAATTGCCAATTTTGTTATGGGTATCTTTGAAAAGAATAATAATGCTCATACAAAAACGAATTTTTTGACCGAATATTTATTTTTATTATTTCGTTACATCTGGCTTGAAGAAAAAGAACTAGGCAACAATAATGCAACAAGCAAATGGACTGCACTGGAATTTAAGCTCTTGCCTCGCACTTTTCTCCCTCTGCTTCAATTTGCGCTGATAAAAAAATAGCTTCACAAGAATTTTGCTTTTACAGATTTGTTCCAGCAGCCAAGCAGGAATCGTTGAGCAACAGTTCCTTGCAGTTCGTGTGCATGGCAACCCCGTTGAGTCCCTAACTTGACATTTCCTGAGTGCTGCTGCTGCTGACCTTTGTGACATGCTAATGTTGCAGCGAGTCCCTGCTCGGGCGCAAAAGGTCAACTTGTGCTGACCATCAGGAGAGCGCCAGCAGCAACAGCACTTGGAGTGATATGCAAATGTGTGGCACGCCAATGGACAGAAGAGGAAGCAGCAGCAGCAAATTCCCAAGCTCAGAAGATGGAATGAGCTTATTTCTAGAATGAAATCAAAGTAATTTGTTGTCTCTGTTTTGCAGGTATTTAAACGGAATCCAAATAAATAATTAATGATCAAGTTGCGGTTGAAATCTGAGCGCTCTGCACAAGAAAATCTTGTCGAGCTCGGCCTTTTTCTTTTTTTTTTTTTTGGTTGTTTGGTTGTCAGTTTTTTTGTCGGCTTGTGTTTCCGATTTCGTTCTGCGGCTTGAAGCTGTAGCTGTATAG
Source organism: Drosophila sordidula (assembly GCA_035047465.1). Taxonomy (NCBI): domain Eukaryota; kingdom Metazoa; phylum Arthropoda; class Insecta; order Diptera; family Drosophilidae; genus Drosophila; species Drosophila sordidula. The sequence continues at coordinate 7,280,756 of JAWNPQ010000136.1, read as the reverse complement.
ATATACGGTGCTTCTTCGCAAGAAAAACAAAAGGTAACAAAATTCTACAGATGCAAAGTTGCGATATAGAAAAAAGAAAAATAAAAACAAGAGTCCTCTAGTCGGGAGTGCTCGACGCGGGGAAATCCTGTACCCAGCGGTATACATATAGTTTGCAACATACAGTTGTACTCACATAAAATATATATTCCTGATCTGCGTATGCTTTACGAGAGCATATTAACCCAAACTTGGTGGCTCTACTAATCTAAAAAACTCATTTCGATACATATCGATATTATTGAAATAGAGCAGGATATTGAGAAAAAAATGAAAAAATTGTTCTACGCTTGATATAAGAGAATGATTATTTATGTATTTATAACTCTTGTTAGAGTTCACTTCAGTTCTATTTTAAAAAATAATTTATAATTTAGAACAAAATATTAGAAACTAATACACACACAAAAACGTCACATTCTGACAATAATATACGTATGCGTAAGACGGCAATATCATAATAATAATTTGTTCATAATTCTGTATGATGTATGATTCATTAAAAGGAAATCGTGTTAAAACAAACACAAAAAAATCATGTAAAATAAGATACATTTTAAGCTTTTTATGTTTTTAGGTTTATAAATATATGCGATCGCGGATACCTCCTTCTGCCTGTTACATACATTAGCAGAAAGCCATTACACCCTTGTTTATTCAATTTTAATGGGAACAGGGTATAACAAAAAAAAACAGCTGCGATGCTGCTGTGGCAAAAGTTCAGAGCGCAAAATGCAGCAGACAAGAAACGAGCCACAAAAGTAACGCAAAGATACAAAATCTGAAGGCAAACATAACAAAAGCCAACGAGCGGATGTTGGCAGCGGCCCATTTAACAGCAGCCAGCAACAGCAACAGCAACAGCAGCAACAACAATAACGACAACAACAACAACAACAAAGTGAAGCGCAAACTTTTGCGCTCACTTTTGACGTGTGCTTAGCCTCGGCCATTAGATAGAACCCTGCTGCAAACAAAGCGGCGCCAAAGATACTCCAAGCCAAGATACACACACACACACAGCGTCAACAACAGGTGGCAATTGGAAACAGACTCAAGATATCGCACCACCTGCCCACTGTCCACTTACCTTTGCTTCTCCCGCTGCTGTTCCAACTAAGTTTAATTTTTGCTATTTGCTATGCGTATATATACATATATATACTATATGTGCACCATATATTTTTCGATTTGAGCTCCCGTTAGTTACCTGTAATTGGAAACAAAAAGCGCATTAGTTCTCTTGCCGTTTAGATATACAAAAAATATCAAGATTTACTTTTGGCTAGTTAGAAATAGTTGGCCTAAAATGCAACAGAAGGCCCAAAAATTTGTACAAAATATATACATATGATAAAAATGAACATACTAAATAGATATACAAAAAGTTGTAATTAAATGCACACCGCAGTAATTATTCTATGTAAATATATTACTGAAAACATGTATAGTGAAAAAAAAAATCAAGTTTTGTATCTTTCATCTAAAGTTTTGGACCTATTTTCAAATGAATGACTCAAGAACTTGGAATTATATTGCACAGTGTTCAGTGTGTGTTCAGAGTTCAATTCAAAATTCGTTTGGCCTGCTGCAGCTGCTGTGGCGGCTTCTACTTGCAACAGTGCATTGGACCAAGATGCCGTTTGACCCATGACTCTGTGCGCAGCGAAAAAAAAAAAAATAAATAAAAAAAAACTTGCTCAAGTTCAATTTCGTTGTTCATGTTTTAATCCATTTAAAAAAAGAAGTAGAAAAAACTGCGAAATAAAGTTGAAACTTTTGCTAGCCTTGCGAAAATATTCCCAAACTCGCAGCGAAAGAAAAAAAGAGAAAAACAAAAAAGATGTGTTTAATTTTTTGCTGTTGGCTCTCCGAAGATTAAATACCTTTTGCAGGCATATGGAAATTAATCCGTTATAACAAGCTGATCTATATAGTAGTTATTGGATCGAAAGGCAAACTATTGGGTTGAAAATTCAAAGAGATTAATTTGAAGGAACGGAAAACTTTATGAGTTTAAGAGATTAATGAGAATTCGCTGGAATATTTAACGTTTTTTCTATAAATAAAAAATACGCTCGCTAATTGTTTCTCACTTTTATAGCTGATTAAAAATTGCCAAAATTGTGAATTTCTGTCAAAGCACTCGAAATGCTAAATTTAATTATAATTCTAAAAAAAAAAAGAATAATTAAAAATAATTATTATATAACATTTATACCAAGTTAATAAAAGAGAGAGAGAGAGAGAGCAACTTCTGCAACTATATATATACATATATATATTAGTTAGTTGAACACAAATTTAACGAAATGGCACACGCAGCAAAGCGACCCCCAAAAAGCTAAGTATTCGAATCGGATACTCAATCGAATTAAAATGCATTCGAGTAGCAATGACACTGACACTGCCCAAAAGAAAGATGCCAAAGAGGCGGGAGAGGCTAAAGAAATTTGTGTGTTTGGGCCACAAACGGAACGAAACGTGGCGCACAGCGAACGGGGCCACGGGGGTGTGCACAGATACAAGATACGCTGGCCAACAGTTGGCGGCGGCTTAAACTGTGGCAAAAAGTTATTGTAACTTTGCCCGCAGCTGCGACGACAACGGTCGACGGGGGACGGGCTGGGGGTGCCGTGTGCTGATAAAGAGGGGGAAGGGGCAATTTTGGGATTTGGAGACGCACGACACGCGCCTACTGCGACGCATTTCCTTGCTGACCTCAATCGCTGGCTGCCAGCTTCCTTTGCGGACTCTCTTTGTTGCTGAGACCGCCCAGTCGCACCCCACCCCTCGCTTCGCCTTTCCCCACGTTCGATTTTGGCCACCCTCTGTTACAATTCGGCTGTCCCTTGCGTGTTTAAACATTGCTCTTTCAATACCCTGTAAATTGTAAATGGGCCTATACTGTGTATATTTATATGCCTGATCAGCTGAACAAATTTTGCATATTATACACAAACGAAATGTATCTATTTATATTCCTGAAAATTGCTGAATTAAAAAAAAACAAATAAACAAAATATCAAATTTGGTATGTCAAATAAAGCATATATATTTATATATATAAATAAGTGCAAATGCAATTTCTAAGGTATTTGCAAGTCGGGCACTCCCAATTGCAGCACTCTCACTTGTTTTTTTTTTTTTTGTTCCAGATCAAAACGCAGCTTCTTGGCCACTTGCTTTTGAACGTTCATTCGCCGCGTTTTGTTTTATATTTAGTTGTTTTTTTTTTTGCTTTTTTTAGCATTTTTTGCTTTTTTGTGCTCTTGGCTTACAAAGATGCTTTTAAATGATTAAACGCTGTGATTTCTGATGTTGCCTGGGTCGGCACTTTATATATGTATATGTATATAAGTATATATATATATATATGTTTTCGCCTTTTTACTCTGCTCATTTCACATGGGTGACATTTGAAGCCCTCGATACTGATTCATTTTTGCCAGCTGCCAAATCAACATGATTATGAGCATCCTCATAATTATGCTCATTATTATCAATGTGTTAATAAGCACGTCTGCATATTTTTATGCGGTCATTTAGCTAATCGATAGATTTGCTTTTGAGTGTCAGCAGCAACAAAAAAAAAGGCGAAACGTCTGAAAAAAGCGAAAAACATTTATAAAACATTCACGAGATATTTGGCTTCAAAATTAATTTGAAAGCTAATTTAACGTTTTGCCTACAAATGCGTAACGCAGCTTAAAGAATCACAGCATACACAATACCGAAATAGACTGACATGGTTGACCGATAGATACTCTGCATTGAGGTCTAGCAGATAGCCTTAATGTATTTATATTTTATTATGATTTAAAGTAAACTAAACTATCTAACTTTCTTCAATGCAATTAATTTCATATCGAACGGTATAATTTGTATTAAGTGTTTCAAAAGAACATATCGGCTTTCCATCGCATGTAACCAAGATAATTCAGTTCATTTTCCACAACGAATTTGATAACCAGCAATTTCGTTACTTTTATTCGTGTTTGCAAAGTACGGCTTGTTTAGCGTACCTTTTCCTGCTATTAACGTAATAAATACGAATTAAATTTAAATTAAACATTAGTCTAGTCAAAACATGATAAAAATGGTAATTTTGACAAAGTTATGGGACTTTGAAATCTAGAAAATACTGATTTGGGAACTTTACTTGTCTAAATTTTTGTACATTTTTGCACCATTTTTGACAGAAAAATCGACCCCCTCAGAATCACTTTTAAGGTTGCGTTTTATACTAATTTGGGTACGCGCAATCGACTAAAAATAAAAGCTAGCGATTCTGAAATAAAAAAAAATTTTTTTTTTTTCAAAATAAGTAAGGGGGGAATAAAGGATATTTTTGGAAAAAAAATCCAAAAAAATTTATTTTCAAAAACGAGTTAAACTTAAATGTAGAATCAATCTAGAGGCCAAGCCATGATGAAAATTGTAAACATCATTAAAATCGGTTTAGTTTTGACAAAGTTATGGCTTTTTGAAATCTAGCAAGTATGGATTCGGGAACTTTACTTGTCTAAATTTTTGTACATTTTTGCATGATTTTTGACAGAAAAATCTACCCCCTCAGAATCACTTTTAAAGTTGCGTTTTATACTAATTTAGGTACCCGCAAGCGATTAAAAATAAAAATTCGCGATTCTGAATAAAAAAAAAAAAATTTTTTTCAAAATAAGTAAGGGGGGAGTAAAGGATATTTTTGGAAAAAAAATCCAAAAAAATTTATTTTCAAAAACGAAATAAACTTAAATGTAGAATCAATCTAGAGGCCAAACCATAATAAAAATTATAAGCATCATGAAAATCGGTTTAGTTTTGACAAAGTTGTGAGCCTTTGAAATCTATCAAGTATGGATTCGGGACTTTTACATGTCTAAATTTTTGCCAGACTTCATTACTGCTTTACGAAAAGGGTATAAAAAAAACAACAACAAGTGTCCAACAATGAATTGACAAAAAAAAAAAAAAATGAAAAAGGTAGAAAGCCAGAGACAATTGTTAAACGGCGCATTCTGCTGGGGATGAGAAGCCGAGGAGAAGCAAAAGAGGAAGATGACGAAACAGTTTTGTATCCAGCGAAGCGTGGAGCCAACTTGGGAGCCAACAAACAATTTGTCCAGCCTTTTCTCGGTTGGAATTGCAGCGCGCTTATCAGCAGTCAAAGCAGGCCATCTCCCTCACTCCTCCATAGTTATTCAGCTGGGCTTGATTGAAAAATCATTTGTTAAAATCGCCAAGCTTTTTTGCGCCCGTTATCAGCACAAGCCGTGGGGCAATCGAAAGAGATAAAAGCTTTAGTGAAATGGAAATAAAAGAGATACGCAAACCTTCACGCCCCCCACCACCCCGCTTGCATATTCATCAATTGATAAGCCGCAAAAGCGATGCAGCCGGGTGCAATAGACACTGTGATACTCTGTTCGTGATGTGAAAGCCGCAAGCCTTTTTTTGATTTTCAATGGGTTAAAATTATATTCTGCTTTATAGCCAGGAAGCAAGTTTAGTACTTAACAAAAGCAAGATTTAAATGTAGGGATATATATTTTATTAAATTGCTAAAGAAACTCTCAAGATATAATACAAAAGTAATGGAAAATAGAAAATATAAAGTGCTGGGAAATCCAGCCAAGTTGGCAAGTGTTTTACCCAAAATTTGATGTTTCCTTTTTTTTTTTTTAAATATAATTCAATCAATATCACAAAAGAGTATTTGAACTTTACAAAAAAAAAAACACGACGTTTCTAATAATTTTGTCATCGCTGTTCATACAAAATTTCTGAGCCTGTCTTTGACATGTAAATGTATGTACCTATTATTTTGTCCAAAAATGTTCAGTGCTAAAGTTATATCAAACATTGGCTGGACAAAAATGCAATTGTATTATTCAAACTGAAAACCAGTTTTGTTTGAAATTTATTTATTTATACATGAAACGCGAATGAATGTAACTTCTTTAAAATGTGCATCAAAATTGTAAATTCCAAAAGCGAAACTGTGCCCAAAAATTCAAGTGTTTTTTCGCTTTTCGTTTTGTGCGGCACTTAAAAAGCCGTCGGGCTCATTAAGAGTTAGCCCCAATGCACAATTCCCTGTGCACAACACACACACACACACACACACACGCACACAACCATTAAAATGTCATGCAATTGGCGCGGCTAAAAACTAAAACCAATTTTCCAATGCAACTGGCGACGGTAAAAACGAACAAAAACAACTAAAAACAGTCAACAAAAAAAATGAGTGTAAGCGAGACAAAGAGGACATGAGTTTTATTGGCCTGGCGCTCAATTACAACACATAGAAAATAGTAATTGTTGTTTTTGCAAAAAACCACGAAACTGCACGAACAAAAACAGCAACAACACGATATATTGTAATGAGAATATGATATGACGATCGCACACACACACACACCCACACATACACATAGACGCTGTGAGACCGCATTTTAGTTAGAATTAGCGGACTTAGAAGAGAGAGAGCGAGAGCACACACACACACAGACACAGACACAGGCGCAGGTAGCTGCATTTTAGCTGCTGTTGTTGTAATGCTGGCAATTGTTGCCGTTGTGCCTATGCCCACGCACCAACAACAGTTAGAAATTTCATTTCGGTTTTTACCTTTGTCTGTTGTTGTTGTTTTACAGCTTCTTTTGTATTTTTTGTTGTTTGCAGCTTCTGTTTGTGTTTATTTTCATTTACTTTTTGTAATTCACAGCTTTCTCAATTTTTTGCTTTAATTTTATTTTTATATTTATCGCTTTAGCTTTTGATTTGTTGCACTTTTATTTATATACATATAAACTTTATTTTTTGCAGCACTTGAGATTTCATTTATGGAACACACACCAGAAAAAAATTAGAGCTATGCAATTTTGTTGCTGGGCGAACGCGTACCGATCTCTGCCAAAAACTCCCCCCTCCCCGGAATCCTGCACTGTGCGGAGCTGTGCCGTTTGGCGTGGGAGTCAACGCACACACACACGCGGTCCCAAAATGCGTAAATAAATAAAAATAATGTGGTTTGTTACAACAACACGAATAACAACAACAAGACACACGGGCGTCGCGAGCGAGTGGCAGAATAAACCGGTTTTACGTTTACACGGCGCAGCGTCGAAGCGACCGGCATTTACAATTGTGCATCGAATTTGTTTCGTTCAACAAACGTTCAATAAATCTCTCAACTAAATTCGAGCGCACCGTCCGTTGCACGACCGCGTCGTTCGGCTTTGTTTTTGCTTCTGTTCAATGTTAATTTAACAGCTCGCGCTGCTGACTTCAGCGCCTGTTACGAGCAATGAAACGTGTTGCAGTCGAACGCGCTGCGACTGTTAACGCGCTGTTATGCTGGCCGACCGCACAACAGCGCTGTCGCATGCGTTCGCGTTCGCTGTGGAACGTGTGTGGATCTCGAACTTGGCATGAACCCAAGCAATTTTTGTAAAGCACGCAAATTAAAAGCGCAAGTTAATTGTTTTATTGAATATTGATTACCAAATTATGATTATGATATTATATGGAGAAAATTTACGCGAAGTACGCCAAAAGTTGCAATAGAAGGCAGTTCGATGCTGTTTGAGGCTGTTGGACAGACTGAACCGGTTCAACAGGATGCTGGTCCGCTCAACAGAGAGAGAGAAAGAGAGAGAGAGAGAGAGAGAGAAGGTGCGAGTTGGAGGCTGTAAAAAATGCTACCAAAACAAAAGACGAAAATGTAGCGACAACAACAACAAAGTTCTTTTAATTTTTATTCGGGTTTTTCGATGTGAAGCAGCCGGACAACAATTTTTGCTCTGCTCTGGCAGCGAAAATGGCAACGCTGCTGGAAAAACCGGTTCGCAGCAAAGGAATGCACAAAATACAAACAACAACAACAACAACAACAACAACAACAGCAGCAGCAAAGGCAGAAATAATGCAGCGTGCAATGCATCGCAATGAACTAAACAAAAAAGAAGCAAGAGAAAAAAAGACGGGCGAACAAAACAAACAAAAATCAAAAGGAGTTTGGCAACTGGAAGTTGCAACTGGAAGTGGCAAACGGGCATGAGACGTGCAATCCAACTAGCAGTTGTTGTTGCTGCTGCCTAAATGACATAAATCTGCGTGGCAAACAAAAGACTTAAGCAACGAACGCGGCGCAGCACAGCACAGCCTGCAACTGGATTACTGTTACACGGCCAGGCCAAGTGGCTGACAAACGGCTGACCATAACGGGATAACAAAATATAACCCAATGGGAATGAGCACAGCCCGCCAATAAAACCCAAAAGGGCTTCAAGTGCAATTGACAATTCGGCGGGGGAAAATTGCGCGGAGAGCAGGCAATTAATTGAAATGAAAATATAATAGCAGATAAGTAAAAAAGACACTCGCTTTTTCATTTACTTAAAAAGTAAAGTAAATTACATGTTAAATACAAATATATTTAAATACTTAATTCATAATATATAAGTGTAAAATTTAAATGTATTTAAAAGTCTTCGATTTTTAACTGAAGCTTCCTCTTTATTCAATTCGACCTGTAAGTACTGGAAAACAGAGATCACAGTTTGAAATAATTGTAAATTGGTAATCTTATTTTTTATATAAGTAACTGAAGGTTCCTTTCTCACTCTCTCTTTGTCATTATTTTTGTTTTTTACTAGCCAATAAATAATAAATTACTTGTAACTATTCTTAAAAGTAAAATTACTGCGTAAATTATTCAAAGACCTACATATGATATTTATTTTAATGAGATTATTTATGAGACACTTGACAAAAATGATTTTTCTATCGAAATCTTAATATTAATTATTTCTGTAAGCATTTCCATTATTGTACGCAGTATTAATTTTATACCCTTTAATTGTAAAGATGAGAACGCATTCACGGTGTTCCATATGTTGTTAATAATTCGAACTATTTTGCTGAAGTCATCAATTAGTTTATAAGAGCTAAAGACACCAAATTTGCATATATATATTTCCATTTGTACAGATAAAGAATTTTACATTTTATAAATAGAATATTCCGTTTTAAAGATCTTCGTACAAAACGCAAAGCAATTCCTGCAGTTAATATATTCATAACTTTTGCCGATTACTCAGTTCGTGGACTGTGGCTAAAACATATCAGTTAATCGGCCTTGAGATATGCCGCGTGCTATTCAAAATAATACCCAACGATCTTTGAAGTAGTTTTGTTGCTTGTTGCATTTTATTTCTTTCAAGCGAACTCTGATCTTTTTTGTCTTTTCCTAAAGACTGGGACCCAGATTGGGTTTCGCATTGTTATTGTTGCTGCTGCTGTCTTGCCGCCGATTAGAAACCGCACAACAAAACACTCGGCCAGCAAAAATCTGACCCAAAAAAAAAAGAACAAAGGAAAAAAAGCAAAATAAAAAAAAAAATTAATAAATAAACAATTTTCTTGGGTGCTACGAAAATTATGCAAAGCGCAGACAAATGCGCAAATTTGAAAAATGCCACCAGCAACAATAAGAGCAGAAACAACAACAACAGCAACAAGCTACAGCTGCGGTTGCATAGCGCCCCCTCCCCCCTCTACTCCCCACCCCTGGCCAAGTCTTAAAAGTGCGGGCGTTACGTGAAACTTTGCCACAAATCAACTGGCGTCCAAAAGTCAATGAAAAAGCAGCAAACTACAAAAAAACAGTTCCACTTATTGTCTTAGGCTTGAATATACCCTAGGTTCAAAATTAAATTTTAAAAAATTTTGGCTGGAAAAATAACTGTTAGTGTTAAAGAAAAATAAAAATAATAATAACTTTAGTGACTTTTATACTTTCCAGCTTTGCTGTATATTTACTTGATTTTTAAGTGTCTATCTTTCACTCTTGTTTACTTCATTTAGTTACTGTGTGGTCTACCTCTTTTTCTAGCATTTCATACTTTGCAATCCGCTTTGTGCTATCATTCTTAAGCATTCTGCTGGCAACGCGAACAAAAATTTGCATTACCCACATTTTTATTTTTATGAATATATAATAATGTAATCAAATATTTTATATAATTTTTTAAGAATATATATACACTGTCTTATGCGCCCATCTCTCTCAGTCTCCTTCCCTCTTCTCTTTCCACAATCGCTTTGTGGCATTATTCTTAAGCGTTTCACTGCATAAAATATAATCTCTCGAACATGCTAAATGGAACATTTGACAACAGTTTAAGTTTTATATAGTGCACTGTTCATACTCCTAAATCCATAGAGTTATCTCCCAGTCATTATTGGAACTGAGAGTCCAATTGACAAAGCGTCCATAAAGTCCAGTTTCATTCACAATAATTTATGTAAAATTTATGGCAAACGATTTGGTTTGAATGTCGCACACATTGGCTAATAGCTGATATGCTTAGGCCAGCACTTTTGGCCAGTATTATGAAGTCAGCACGGGACCGAAGAAAAAAAACATGCGGCCGTAAACAAATCGAAATGCGGCCGGCGCTCAACTTGCTAATGGGCTAACTCGGTGCGGGCGGCCCGACAAAAAAGGGCGTTGCTGTTGCTATTGTTGTTGTTGCTGTTGTTGTTAAACAAATATTACTCATGGTCCGGACCTGGCCTGACTCGGCCGGGCCTGGGTTGGCCTGGTCATGTCGTACAGCATTGCTAACACCCAAGAACAACGTGACGACGGCCGAAACCAAACCAAACGAAACGAAACGAACCAAAACCAAAATCAAAAAAAAGAAAAAAAAAAGCCAACTCGAAAACGCGTCGAAAACGCAGCAGCAGCCGCAGCCACAGCCGCTGACTGATTGTCACGGCACGATAATGAAATAACTTTTTACACTCGTTCACAAAGCGAAAAGAGTATATTGGCTTTGTGCAATGTCCGTCCAATGCAGCTAGAGACTTGAAACTTGCATTGATTAAATATATTTATATCCAACAGTTTTATAGCTAGCTAACCGAAATAATCTATATATATTGTGAGCGGATAAACCGCGAAAATCCATATCTCTCACAATTTTAGAACTAGCGCCAGCAAATTTGGCAGACAGTTTTCTTATGACCTCCACCAATTACAAAAATTTATATTTTACCCAAATAACGAAAATAATTAACTGTTTTGAGCTGTTATTGTACTGTGAACGGGTGTTGCGCAGTCGGTTACACCCGACTGCAACGTTCTTACTTGTTCTTTTTTCTCGCAGTTTTAAAGCCTCAAATTGTACGGAATTTATTGATGATCTTTAAAGTTCAAGCTAAAAATATTATTGCGATCTACATACATATATTTACTTTAAAGCTTCAGAGTCTGGACTATAGAGGCACAGTTTTAAAGCGACAGTTTACAAATATAAAATTAAATAAAGCTAAAAAGAGATACAGTTTCAGAGTCACAGTTTGAGAATCACATTTAGTGTTTACACTTGCAACAGAGTATTGCGCAGTCGAAACAAATGCTTCCTGCTTATTTTTCGCTTGTACTAAGTCACATTTTGAAAGAAAAAAAGAATTAAATATTGAGGTAGCATTCGTCGGCCGAGGGGGAGTTATATATGTATGTATGTGGAAGGCGCATAAGCAAGTATATGTGGCATAGTTTTTTCCTTTTTTACTTTTTGTTTTATTTATTTATTCTTTTTTTTTTTATTTTGTCTTGTTGCGGCTGCATTGAAACGTGCAACAACGCGCCGCATTCCTTTTGTCAAACGACTCCAAGCCGGGGACTGCGATCCGAGTGCTGCTCTCTGGGATCTTTAGAATGCCAGCAACGCAGCTTTTTTACACACATACACATATGTGTGTCTTTTCTTCTGTGCATTGGCTTGAAGTTTGACTTTGGCATTACCTACCAATAGCCCCGGCTAGCCGAACCCATCCGCTTGCGGCTGCGCAAAATGTTTGCCTCGACTGCAATCGTCATCGTCATCGCCGTCGTCTGCGGCCTGAAAAAGTATCATAATCATATTATTTATGATTGTATTTGTTTGCAGACGCCGCTGAAGCGGGCGACGTGGAGACATTGCCACGTCTCGACGTAATTGCCGTTTTGCTGCCGCTGCCGCTGCTGCTGCCGCTGCTGCTGCCGCTGCTGCTGCTGCTGGATGGGGCTATCCTCAGTGCGACACTGCTCCCGCACTCCACTTGACACATGGAGACCGAGCACAAAGGCGTCAAAGATGAGCATATGTTTATGCCATTTTCAAGGGCACTTTGCTCGACTGTCCACGGACTATGCCACACGGTGGCACAGTGGTGCCTGGCTACAGAAAACTGCTGCCTATCCAAAACAATCATTGATAATAATTTACTTGTTATTTTGAAACCTAATTAAATTGTTTAAATGTGATTTTATCTTAAATTACGCATTTACCAAATACCAAAAGTTATAATTAAATTCTCCTTTGATTAAGTTAAAAATAATTTATACAATATTATTAAAAATTTGTAATAGCAAAATTAAGTGACAAAGCCTTTAGGCAACTAAACAAATAATATTCGGCCTTCTTATAATAATAATAATAACAATAATAACTATAACTATAACAATAACAATATTTTAAATATTTATAAAAATTACAAATTTTTGTATTATATCGATATTCATCTCTAGAGATTTTTACACAGCATACCATCTATTTATAGAAATATTTTAATTTTAATTATAATTTATATTTTTTTGATCTGTAATAAACTTTAAGATATAATTTAAAAAAATATTTTAAGCTCTAATTAAATACATTTTGAATACTATCCCACAATTCTTAGGACATATACATAAATTATAAAGGACATATAAATATTTTATTGTCATTATTTGTATGCTTGTTTAAACTGAATGCAGCCCACTGTGCGACTATGAAAGCATGATTCTGAATGCTAAATCGTTTATCGCCAGTCCAATGAATCATTTGCCAACTGCTTTGACTTTGAGTGTTTTGATTTCGATTTCGGGTGCCACAATCACAATCACACTCCCAACTGCAAGCGACACAGACAGGGTTTATTTTGGGGCAACTTTTGTTAGCCAGCTGGCTGGAAGAGTGGCATGAATACGAATGTGAATGTAAACGGTTGTGGGTGTGAATAAGTGCAGTGCAATAGTGAGCTGAATAATCATTCACAGAGTGAATGCTGCTAAAAATATGCATTAGACAATAATAGCCAGCTATTTTATTGTAGTGGAAAATAAAAGATACAAATGTATCTTTGGGATACGCTGCAAGTAAGCTCGCCTCGCGGCCAACATCAAAAACCATGAACAGCAATGGGCAGGCAGGGCAGGTAGACGGAATGCGGCAGCAAGAGGGGGGGGGGGGCGCAGGGCACCAAGTTGGGGAGTAAGAACGGAAGGGGGGGGGGGATTGTTCAGTAATAGTTATGCAAATACGCCCGACGATAACGGTGCGCGTTCCATGGCCAACTGAACGGGCAAGGCCAGTGCCCAGTTTGCGATCGGAGGCAGGAGGCATCCAGCTGCAAAAGGGGAAGGGCACACACACACACACACATAATAGTTGGATATTTGCCTTCGCTTAGCACACAACTCATTTCGTAGCCGCATAGATTGAAGGCCAGCGCCAATGCACAGATAACGCTCCAACTCCGGCATTGGCCTCGTCCCCAGTTTCAACTGGCAACTGGCCACGGGCAACGGGCAACTGGCAACTGGCTGCTCTTTGGCCGTGGTCAAATCTGCTGATGGCATCATGCTGTTCACAGCAGCGGCCGCATTGCTAAGGCAACAAATATTCAAAAAGCGTTTGAAGCCAGCGTCAAAGTTCGCTTGCGACTTTGTATTTGAATTTGTTTTTCCGGGCAACTTTGCGTCGCCGTCGAAGTTGGACTCAAATCACACAGCATGCGCCTGCATTCAAAGCGGCTCCATAAAGTTCACAGGGATAAAGGCATTCACTCGCCAGCCGACCAGTGAATGCAGCACCCAACTCATGGCTACGGGCGTTACAAATGAATATTGCTCTGACCGCTCGGCATAAGGCAATTAAATGAGTACCAACTCCAAAGCGCTTCACAAACATATATTCTCATATGACGATATATATTTGCAACACGGTCAACTTGACTACGAAAACTTCGCATTTTAATAGTAGTTAACTTTTGTCATTAAATTCAATTCCCATCAATTCTGCGAACAAACCAAGAAATTCGTATTTAAATCGGGTATAAACGTAATTTGCAATGTTTTTAATGTTTTTAATAATCCCATAATTGCTAAAAACAAGACAAAACTTCTAAATATTAGACTTAATAACAGTATTAAATTTAAGAAAAATTTGTTTTCAAGTACGACAGTTATAGGTAAATAGTTTGTATTTTATTAAAAAATTACGCTTCTATTTATGCAACATTAACGGTCGATTGTGAAATCAAGAATGGTTCAACTCGAATTGAAAAATATTGACAAGAAAAATATTCCTTATTATAAATAAATAAATAAATATTATAAATAAACCGTTTTGAATACTCTGCCAGTCGAACTTAGATTTATATAGGCATATTTCGCTGAGAAATATTTATTGATATTTAAAAAAATATATTGATATTTAATTATATAAATGTATTATTATACTAATAATATGTTAGTTACTTTTTATAATATTATTAACATTTGTTTATACTGAATTAAATACAACATTATTTACAAATATTTTATATTGAAATGGCACTTTACTTTTTTTTTATGTTTAACTTAGTGTTGAATATTATGCTCGATTTGTCGTCTTATTGAGATAGGCGTAAGAGCTTAAACAATTATTTGGCTTGTTATCAGCCAGTATGTTTCATTGTTTTTATATCAATATATCATACAAAATATACTTTTGTACATATTAACATTAATTAATTAATCTAGGATTTTTATAGAATAATCCAAACTTTCTTGGAACTCCTTATATGTATATATATTTATATATAGTATCGTCTAAGACTGTGTAATATATTAATACTAATATCAAAAAAATATTTATAGTATTTATTGAATTCCTATTTACATTTCGTAAAAAATTTAAAAAAATGGTTAAGTTCATGTGATTTCAAGTAATTGTACCTACCACATGCGCCTTTCTATGCGCTTCTCATGGGCTTTAAACGATCTACGCTTCACTCTGCCTCTGGCCAGGAAGATAATTTTGTGATTGCTGCTGCGATCTTAGCCACATTTGAGTGCGAGTCAGTCACCTACCTGTTGATTAGCTGCTGCTGCTTCTGTTGCTGCCACATGGTTGAATTTGAGTTCGAGTTGGAGTTTGAGGCTGTAGCTGTGACTGTGGCACACATCACTCGCATCAGATGGTGCACTTGTGCCGCCATTTCCGCTGCACTGACAGACTAAACGATCTGTGAATGTGTCTACAACTAGCCAAGGCAGCGGCCAACGCCCAGCCAGCGTGTGAGTGCCTGTGTCTGTGTGCGAGTATCTGTGCGAGTACTCACTTATTCACGTTCTGTAAGCATGCATGTACAGGCATATAAGTATTTATAAATTCAAATTTCGTTCTCAACTCTAGACTTCGTGTGCTGCAGACACGTTCACAGCAACAACATCAACAACAGCAACAATAAGAACGACAACAAAACAGCCGATTTTGTCATTAGTTTGTTGTTTCAATTACGCGAGCTGCCTTTTAGTTGTGTACGGAGTTTTATTCACTGCTTCTATTCGAAGCGCTTAGTGCCATTCACTAAATTGACTCACAACCATTTTGGAGCACATATGCGAGAGTTTTTCTAAGCAGCTGCTTTAGAAGGCACTTACTTCATTTGTTTAACACAATACATGTACAAACTACTTAGGAATTGCCAAACCCAATTATTTTAAGATTTTAAAACAAGTAAGAACGTTGCACTCGGGCGTAACCAACTGCGTAATACTCGTTCGGAAAAATATACAATTTTATATATCTCTGGCTGGAAGTGCCAACATTTTTCGGTTCGACGTTAAGAGGAGGCCAACCGAAGGAGGAGGCCTGCCAAATTTGGTAAATATAACTTTAAAATTAAGAAAAAAAATTATTTTTCAAAATATGTAAGTATTTTTTAGGAAAAAAATTTAAAAACAATTTACTTTCGAAAACGAATTAAACTTAAATGCGGAATCAAGCTAGAGGCCAAACTATAATGAAAATGGTAAACATCACGAAAATCGGGTTAATTTTGACAAAGTTATGAGACTTTGAAATCTAGAAAGTATGGATTATACTTTGCTTGTCTAAATTTTTGTAAATTTTTGCATGATTTTTGACAAAAAAATCGACCCCCTCAGAATCACTTTTAAAGTTGGGTTTTATACTAATTTAGGTACCCGCAATCGATTAAAAATAAAAATTCACGATTCTGAAATAAAAAAATAAAAAAATTTTCAAAATAAGTAAGGGGGGAGTAAAGGATTTTTTAGGAAAAAAATCAAAAAAAAATTTACTTTGAAAAACAAATAAAACTTAAATGCGGAATCAATCTAGAGGCCAAACCATAATGAAAATGGTAACCATCATGAAAATCGGGTTAGTTTTGAGAAAGTTATGGTACTTTGAAATCTAGAAAGTATGGATTTGGGAACTTTACTTTTTGTAAATTTTGAGTGAGATATAGATTTTCGCGATTTGCGGGAGCGGGAGTGGGCGTGGCCGGGATATTTTTTTACGGATATTTAAAGGGGGTGATCAGCCAAAATATAAAGTAAAATAAATAAAAATAATGTTTGTATTTTTTATGTAAATTATACAAAAAGATTTTGTTGCAAAATCAATTCGTTTCATTTTTGGCAATGTTATTGTTACCGATATTCATTTCCAATTTGAATAATTTTTCTTCAATTTTCCCAAGACAATGTCAAGCCTAAACTTTGTTAAAATACATTTTTCAATCGTTAAAACTAAACGGAGAAATAAGTATTTGAAAAGTTTTGCAATAAATATGAAATATCGTTGGGTTTTCAAGGATTAAGATGCCTGGAGCTAAATGAATATCTGATATATGCAAGCTGCGGCTAACGCTGCCGCAGTGGGCGTGCGGCTTGGGGCAGCCCACACAGCGAGCCCTGCCCCATAGTGGCGGGCTTTTGTAATGCCGGCCGTGCCCACAGACGCCCTATTAAACGCCTCCAGTTTGGGCTCCGGCTGGCTCTGAGGTGGCAGTTTGTCGTGGCTGCCGCTGTCAATTAAGTCAAATATGATCGAGTGTGCGGCGTCATAAATCTCATACAACTGTCAAATTTAGACAACTGCCACTGCAACAGCAACTGCAACGTCGATACCCAACTATGGTGCGCATATGGCCTGTCACGGCGGCGGCGGCGGAGGTGCAACATCAACTGCCGCATTTGGTTGCAATTAAGCGGCGCTCTGGCAATTGGCATAATCAGCCAGCGAATGGCAGTTAACCAGCGGCCAGACTCTGCCTAATGGGAGTTACGATATCCAGTTCATCGAATTGTCTACGGAATAGTGGGCTCTCTTAATATGTAGGTATTGTCATATAACAGAGATAATCCTATACATTTCTCTCTGCTGTAAGCTTGAATTCAAACAGCTACTAATCCGAGAGCTTTATATGACAATCCGCAATCGATTAAAAATATAAATTTGCAATTCTTCATTTTGGAACAATTTTGGAAAATGAGGAACGCAACTAAAATATGTGTCAAATGCATAATCAGTCCTCTAGATTGATTATGCTATCAATCATGAAAATCTATTCAGTTTTGACAAAATTATGGGAGCTTGAAATATGGAAGCTGTGAATCCGACAGCTTTTTAGATGTCATTATTTGTTATGCATTTTAATCAGTTTGCAAAAATGTAATACACTAATTTGACTTTCTGAACGCATATAATTACGACTGCATGCTGTGGCTTTTCAGAGTACAGCTTGTATTTAGATTTAAAATCTTTCCCCACAAATATTTCAGGAACAGCAGGAACAACAACAGCTCATTAAATTCATGCACATTATCTATAAGCAAGCGAAAAAAAATGGCCACTCATCTAGCGCATATTCTTATCTAGCCGATATGAAAGTATTTTGCCAAATGGTTTGTAGTTATGCCAACAGATTAAGACGACTGACTAACTAGAGGCGGCTGCCTAACTGGCCAAGTTTTGTCAACGCTCAATTACCCACCAGCCGCTGTCTCGCTCTCACTCTCACTCTCACTCTCTGCGTCTCTGTCTGTGTCTTTGCCAGCGGGCTGAATAGACAGCGACGCATTAGCCGTTGAGTCTGATGCGATTTTGTTGCGTCTCTGCCACAATGCGCTGTGCTCGTATCTTGGCACTTGCCCCGTGTGGCTGTTGCTGTAATTGTATCTCTTTGTGTGTGTGTGTGTGTGTGTGTGGGTGTGTGTGTGTATGTGTTGGGTGCACTTAAAAAAAGGAACAATGTAATCAAATCAAGTAAAGGTTTCAAAATTCTTGGCCTAAAAATCAAATTCTCATATGAAGTAAATATTTTTTTAGTCACAAAGTCTCTGATATTTTCTTAGTTTTAGACTTTCTACGCACTATTAGAAAACTACATACGATCTTTTTTTTATTTATAGAAATATTTTGTTTTAAAATTATTTTAAAATAATAAGAAAAAACGTAATAAGTTTTTGCTTGCAATAGGGGTAAAACGTTTTTAATGAAAGTACATTTCCTAATTTATTTATTTTAAATAATTTTTTAATTATGAAAATTCTTCTAAGAATTTGAATATTATTTTGAAAATTAAATTGGCAATGTGTATGCTTGATTTAAGTGCAACATTCTCTGTTTTTTTTGTTGAGTAATGCTCTAAAAGACAACAATTACCCTAAAATTCGGAAATTATTTTTTTATACCTTTGAAATTATTTATCAAACAAAACAATGAAATTTCGTTCACTTTCAAAGGCGTTTTTGGTTTGTGTTTTGAGAGTGTATGTAAATTGTTCCACTTTTTATTTTGTTTTTGCACTGTTGAAATCAGAAAAAGTTCATAGGTAATACAAAAATAGTCAAGAAAATTAATTGCCCGCTATTCAGAGTTCTAGTAGAGCTTAGAGTGGTGCCTTTTCTCTGAGTGTGTGTTTGTGTGTGTCATTTGAGCAGCATTTATGCGCCACATTCAACATTATCAGCATTTATTCTTCTTGGTTTTTATTTCGCTATTTTCCAGCGTAATTTCATAGCCGCCACAGCCAGTTAAACGGGGAGTCGGAGTCGGTGTAGAGCCAGAGTGGCATTCGCCGTCGCTGTCGCCGTCGCCGTCGACGTCTGCGTCGGCGTCACCGTAGGAGTCACAGTCGGAGCTGGCGCTGGAGTTGGAGTCCGGAGCACGACAAGTGTTGCTGTTGTTGCCGCCGTCAACGCTGATAACAATGTTGATGATGAAAGCCATTGATGTGAGCTGTGAGCTGTGATGATGACGCCGGGGCTGGAGCTGGAGCTGACGCTGCCGCTGCCGCTGAAGCTGATGTCGCCGCTGCCATGTGTGGACACACACATGAACAGCTTCATATAAAACATATAAAGTTGCGCTTTATCAACAATGTGTCCAATTTATGGGACGCTGCCTGGATGTTTCTGGCTACGGCTTTAGCTGCTTGCCACTTTGCAGCAGCGTATTATTTTCTTTTTCTCTTCTTCTTCGTCTTTTTTTTTTTTTTTTTTGTCTCTCACACTCTTTTTATTATTTTTATTGCTTGCCGCGGACGCACTTAGGCAAAGTGCAGTCAACCCGCTCTCCAGCCGATTCCCCCCCGCCCACTTTTCCGTTGGCATACCCATCGTCACCGCCTCCCAGCCGCTTCATTTGTCACGTGCACTGAGCGACCCAAAAAGATAACAACAAAGATTTCATCGTAATTGATTTCAATGCCCCGCCAGACAACCATTTCACACCTCACCTTTCGGATGCGAATGCCGACGGTTGCAACCGTCATTCTGAATACAACTTGTAATTGCGCAATACTGAACCAGCTACGTATATCGAAAATGCGAGTGTAAAAAAACACAAATTTAATGTGAGCTGTCTATAAAAACGTAGGTGAATCAATTTATTATTAAGATGACAAAAAAAAGTATATAGTATATGTATATATGTCATGGCTGCAAAAAATTAAAAAATTATCGGTGGTTTGGTACACGACCCGAAGAAATGCTTGGACTATAGGGATCGGTTCCTTCAAACTTAAAATATCAAAGTTGCTTCTTATTATTTGTAAGAAAATATATCGTTTTCGTTTTTTCTGATCTAAGCCAAGTCTATATACATTTTTGGAACTGAAATTTTCAAAAACCATTAAATCCGTTTCTTCATTTCGATTTGGTTTAAAAATTAATGTAATTGAAAGCTCAACATTATCACTTTAGTGCTTACCACAACCTCAAATTTTTTAAAGTATCAAAATATTTTGAAGACCATTTTGCAGCTGTTTAAATCAATTATTTCCCCAAGTTTTTGACCCGTTGCCGAGCGGGGCTTTAGCGTATTTAAGCCGACCATTTAAAAAACACGCAAAACATAAATGTGCGCATAAATTTTCCATTTACAAAGATATTTATTTGCAGCTTCAGTTTCATTCACATATTGACGAACCTTAATACTTTAATCAAGTTTTCGAAAAAAAAGCGAATGACTTGGACGTGGAACCACAACTGAAATGAATAAAAATGAATAAAATTCATCATATTTCGAATGATACGCCATTGTTTATTGCGCATAATTCATATTTGTTATTTAGCACAATAATCTGACCATATACTTTGGGCATTAATCCCTTTATTTTTGGCATTTATTTAATTGGTAAATTTGTCACACACGCACACACACAGAGAAAACCACACACAAGCGCTCAGTGGCACGTTTGAAACAAATTGTAATGGTCGGTTTTTTATAAATATTTACATAAAGCCATTTGGCTGCCAATGTTTGAATACCCTATACACTGGGCATTTGTGACGTGTGAATAAATTAACTGATATTTTTTCAACTCCATCTTTTTCTTTTAGTCTTCTTTTGAATGTAAGTGTTTTTATTAATTTTATTAATGATATATAAATAATACATTTTAATAAGCTGATCAAAATATATAACAATATATTTCTGATTTTGATCAAGCGTAGGAAATTATAAAACAAATGTTTAAAATTTAAAAAAAAAAGTATATATTTTCTTTGCAAAACACAAAAATTGTTTCTTGTAAATTGAAATTTCGTTTATTTAGGAAGTACTTTTTAATATTATTTATTTTATAAGTATAAAATATAAATAATTTCTTCTATAATTTTGGTTTATTAACACTCATTGGATTAATCGGTTATTATTATACTACATACAGGGTATGTGTAATTTGAGCACGCTCAGCCCTCACATTAAGCGATTTTTTTTTTGTTGTAAATTTTCTGTGCTTCATGTTTGGTTTTATGTTTTTCTCATTTTTGTTTGATGATTTGTATTTTTTTTGTTTTGTAAAGTGTTTCACGCGTTTTTCGGACTTTAACGCTACCCCCGTTTGCAGAGCAGCTCCCCAGCTCCACGCTGCCCGGCACTGACGTTTTTCCCGCCTGCTCTGTGGTGCATGTTGCTTCTTCCTTCTGGTTTGTCTGCAGGCGTTTTGCCGGTTGATAGATTGCAGCTGGTCTGGTCTGGTCTGCTCTGGTCTCTGGGATCGCTTCAAGTTCGCATGCAAAAACATTCAATGTGTTTGTTGTTTATTTTTGTATGCGTTTCTCGACAATTTTTCAAACGTGTATGCGTGTGTGTGTGTGTGTGTGAAATTGCCCAGCTAATGGCTATTAAAGCTGCAACCAGCATCGAGTCAAAAGTCCGAGTCCATGTCCAACTCCGACTCCGACTCCAAGCCGAAGTTGTTGCATTGAAATGCGTGTTTTTATTACCGCGGCCAAATTGCGTTTTGTCGCTCTGCCCGTGCATTTACAGTTTTTGGGCTAATTTATTATTGGCTAGGGGTGGCTTGAGGGAGGTGGTGTAATTTTTTTTTTGTTCTTTCTTTAGTGGGATGTCAGTTCGAGAGCTCGCGCTACTTGTTCGCCACGCTATATTGCAGGCGGGCTCATCTGTCAAACGAGCTGTCAAATTATTAAGCGCTGCCAGACATGTGAAATATGTTCGGTAAGGAGCCGGGCTTACCCACAAATATACACACACACACACACACACACACAGACACATAAATGCAAGCTCTCAAGATTGATCACCATCAGCGTCTTTGTTGGCCGCCTGCCCCCCCTTCAGCTGCACTCTTTTTCGGCTGCACTTTAGTTTTCAGGGGCAGCACAGCAATTCGTCACTCTTTGGTAGGTGGCGGGCAATCGAGAGTTGGGGCAGGGGCAGCTGCCTTTGCTGTTTGCTGCCACTTGACCAAGTTCAACTTTTCCACGCATTGAACGCTTCAAGTAATTCATCAGCAACGCATTCTCATTGTTTAGTTTTCTCATTTCAGTTTTCTAGTTTCCTATTTTATTTTTTTTTTTTTTTTGTTCAGCCCGCTGACGCATGACGTCCTCACCCCTTTTGGCCCATGGCCTTAGCTGCAAATGCGGATGCGGATGCGGATGTGGACGCGAAACTCGCATTCGCGCCGATTTGCTTAATTGGTAACGAGTGTTAGAACCACAATGCCCAAGGGCTCACCGCTCAACGAGGCATAATAAAGCAGTTTGCAGAGACTTTGTTGCGTAGAACCGCGTACTTGGCTGCACTGCGAGGCCAGTATGCTGTTCGGCAAGCGTCATTTTGAGCAAACGCAGCCAGTAAGCCAAAAGCTGAACGCTTAAAGCATTACAGATATATTATTAATTGGTTAGTATACTTTACCTTACACCAAAGCTGCAAAGCTATTTCAAATCGGTTCGAATTCCGAATATCAATTTTTTGAATTTACTTGTAAAACACAAAAAACTCAAAGCTTATAGTTTATATTTGTCAACATAAATTAAGAAAAAAAATTACAAAGCAATGTTCGCACCAAAACCTTGCTCCAAGAATGAGAAAAACCACATAATATAATTGCAAATATATTACAAATTATTTTTACATACATTAAAATAATATCCAAGTAATTTATAGCAACTGTATTAATTTTTAAAATTCGCATTTTTAAAATATAATATATAAGGTTAAAATAATTATTTTATAATTTACATACACCTTAACAACTATTTATAATTGGGATTTGAAGCTGTCTTGGAAGTGCATGAGAAATGACTTCTTAAGACCTATGACACAATCTGAAAGTAATTTCAGCGTGCCCAGAACCTTTGGTTTAATTAAAAGCCAAATGAATAAAATCTTCAACTAGCTGAGGGCGCATCACATTTGCGTTGTGTCATGGTGGATATAAAATTTCTTTTTGCTGCTGTTTTACGACCCGTTCTTATCACACTTGGCGTTGTCGTCAATCAAAAAGCGGCGACGCGGTTCGACTTGCGTGGGTTCTTGGCCGTTGTTCTTGCTGGCTTTACCCTGGCCGTTGTGCCCCCTCACGCTTGCGCTCACGCCACCCTGGCTGCCTCCTTTTATGTGCCTATGGGTGCGTGTGAAGTTTTTAATTTTCAACTTTAATTTAGACAATTCTTCTATTTCGCACGCCGGCGCACAGGCGACGAAGCGTGGCGACTCCGCCCCCGCCGCTGGCTCCGACTGCCCAAAAACGTTGAAAATGGAAATAATAATGAAAAGACAACAATAAATAGTTGTTAGTTGCACGACAGCAGCCACAACAACAAAAAATTAAAATCCACAAAATGTCAGCGAGAAATCAACAAAGTGTCGGACACGGCCACCATAATGAGCTCTAATGGCAGCACCTGGCACCGTGGCGCAGGATTGGAATCGCGCACTGGCGCGCCGGCGCACCAAATTGAAGGTGTCAGCAGGCTGATCTACAGCCATGTTCATTGGAGCCCAAGTGCTCCCAATTGGCACACACACACACACGCACACTCGAAAGACAACTCCACATCGAACCAACTGCTGTGCGTGCCTCGGTCCAGCCGAGCAATTTGCTGTGGGGCGTGGCTGCAATTTGGCCAACATGCCCAGGTAGCAAGCAGAAGCTGCAGAGCTCCAATTGAAGCTCAGGTTTTATGTGGCCAGAGGCACGTGGCCGGCAGCGCGGGGTCAATGGCTGCCCCAACCGTAGCACAAATACAGTTAACAGTGTAGAAACACTTTTAGACCAGGCTAACACTTTTGGTCCCTTAGAAGTTTTAACGGTCTTTAGGCTGAAACTTTTCTATGAAAACGTTTGCGCAAAACTCATGTTATATGGTATTAGATAATTGATTCTTTAAGTTCAGACAGAAATCCTGAAAGTTTTATAGATATAATAACACTTGATATACGTGTATTTCCAAATGAATTGAATTACATTTTTATTTTTTTTAAAATACCGCATAAACTAAATTTTAAAAATAATTAAAAGCTACGCAAAAAAAACATATACAAATTGCGCTTAAACTTTTTAAGATCTATTAAAAGAGGAGGCCTTAAACATGATTTAAGTGCAATGAATGTCAATGATTTAAACGGTCTTAATGCTGGAAACTTTCTATGGTTTTAGATATTTGATTGATTCTTTAAGTGTTTAAATATATATTCCAGCAATTTGTATTGATATACTATAACTTTTGATACAGTTATGTATTTCGAAATTGAATTCAATTGCATTTTTCATTTTCCTTAAATTCCAAATAAACTGCATTTTAAAAATATTTAAGAGTTATCCACAAAGACAATTACAAATTCCTCTTAAACTTTGTGAGATAAATTAAAAAAGAAGACTTAAAACATAATTTAAATACAATGCATTAGTGTGCCTCGATCGACAGAGCTTTGAAAGCTCACCAATACCAGTGCATAGCACAGTTAACATGGGCAGCAATGACTGCTAGAGGGAGGCACAGATGCAGATACAAATGTATCTCAAAGATGCTGTGCGTGAACTGTGCGCCGGAAATCGGAGCTTACCAAAGCCAGCAACAGCCGCAACAGCGACAGCAACAACTAAAGAAACAACAACAACTACAACAACTGCATGCAGACGGGCACAACGATTGAACTTCGAAAACGAAACCCAAAACTCGTTGTGCATTTTTGTTGGGAGCTCCATGGCAAAAGTCTGTTTCATATCAGCTTTTTGTTTCAATGGCCTGGCCAAGTACAGCGGGTGCGCTGAACACGCTCTGCATTTTGTAACGTTAGTTAAGGATTGGCATAAAGTTCAATTCTATGAACATAACAGTCTTTTTTTAAATGGATCCGGGTTCGAATCGCAGGCTAGTGTATAATAAAAATGTCAATAAATAAATCAAATGCAGACAGCATTAATTTGATTATTTTAAATTCATTAAATTCTCAAAAATGTTTGTCATCAGCAGCGAAAACATTAGGTTGCATTATAGGTTTATAGAGTAGGTAGTATATAGTATTTAAAACAAAATGAAAAACTGAAATTTCACATGTAAGATTTATTGCAAAATCCGTTAGACAGTTAACATTTGCACAAGAAGTTGCTCGAAAGCTAATGTTATTTCTTATAAATTATAAAGCTTCAAGCTAAGCAAAGCTGGTTTATTTCATAAAACTCGAATCACAGTTCTAACAAAAAGAAAACCTTAAGTAAGAATTGTATTTTTTTATGGTGTTAGCGTGTTTTTTAATCACGTTAGGGTATCTTTAATTCGCTGAGTAAATTGTTTAGCAGCACGCCCGTTGCCGTTGCTGTTGGGCTGTCAAACTCACAGAAACCGTCTGACTGGCTTCCTGGATCTGTGTTGGCATTGGCTCGCCCCCTCGCACTCGTTCGCTCCTCATATCACCCTCTCTCTCGCACTCTCGCTAGCCGGCTGCGGCAGAGCAGACGAGAGCCGGGCTGTCGGACCCGGCTGCCGCTATCTGGCTGTAGATTTATTGTGTGAATTGGCATTGACAAAGTGCATTTATTGGCGCTCGTTGCTTTTTATAATGTGTTTTGATAACAATTCCATTAAAGTGAAGAAGTTTATAATAATTTGAACTGCCAAGGCGGCGCAGGCCGTGTTCGGGGTGTTCACTGTTTTCAGTTGCTTGAGCGCATTCTGATGCCAAACTGATGCAACTGCGACGGCATTGATTTTTCGATTTTAATTGATTGTTGTCAGTCAATCACATTGTTAATGCACATGCCCAGAATACTACACAACAAACAAAGTTGTGTGTGAGTGTGTGTGTGCTTTATTGCATTCAATTTGCTGTTGTTTGTCAATTAGTTGGTGCCTCTTGCTGCTCGTATACCCGAATGTGTGGGCGTCCTGTTCTTGTTGTTGTTGCTGTTGCTGTTGCTGTTGCTGTTGCTGCTGCTGCTGCCGCTTGTTATTGTGCGTAGCGAGCAAACAGCCAAAGTTTTAATTGGCTGCATTATTTATTGTTTTTCACTTCACCGAACTGCCAACGGCGACCACAGACCCACATTTTCAAACGGTATCGCATCACACCAACCTCCCCCGCACCGCCCCACAGCACCCTCCAATTTGGTGCATGCAACGTTCGGGCAAATTTGCTGCACTTCAAAAATTACATTTGATATTTGCACTAAGCCAACCGACATGTGTAAATGTGTAAGCCTTCAAAAACTTGGTCAAATTACAAGCTCATAATTCATTGTGGTCTTTGAGTGTGTGTGTGTGTGTGTGTGTGTAAGGTGGAGCAGGAGGGTGGAGGGAGCGGGGGCTCAGTGCAAACATTGCACTTTATATTTGCTCTACACCTTTCATTCATATTAAGGCAGCAGCTCGTGAGTGCGCTGGCTTTAAGTCTGTCAATATTTTATTTAGCTGCGAAACGTATAAATTAACACGAATTTCAAAGGAAAACGCATTTAAACAGCCTATACCCTGTAATCAGCAACATGACTTCACTGTATTTTCGTTCAACTTGTTAAATACTTTTATTTCTCCAATTGCACTTTATTTCGATTCTTAAATAAGTACTACTTTTTATGCTACTTTTAAAGCTAAATTTTGGTCATTAAACACAATGCAAAATCAAAGTTCGAAATAAATATAATTAGCGATTGGCTTCTGAGAAAAAATAAAGATCGCTCTCTTCGCTTACTCCTCTTACTGCTAAGCCTATTTTCACTATTTCCCCCCTATCAATTAATTTTAATCAATTTTAGTTGTCAATTTTATTTATAAAACTTTGTTATGTATTATCAAGCAAAACTATCCATTTTTAGCTGTTTGCCTTACTCCCCCCTATACCCAATAACCATTTGTTTGACTGTAGGGTATCAAATGATTCTCAGTATTGTGTTTGTATACACCAAATTATTTATCCCACATATAAATAAACGTTTTATAACTGCCATAAATTGTCGCAAATTGTCATATTAATTTGCTTATTGGCTCGACTCTTACGGTATAGAAGTTTCAGTAGCCATTGGAATAATAATTTATGCACATATATATATACTTGAATTTATGTATTTGAGGCAGACACTGTCTTTGCATCTGTATCTGTATCTGTATTCGATCAACTGTCTGACTCAGCAGTTGCATTGTTGAAAGAGCTGTTAATATATGGTAAAAATAGACTTAATGAAACATAGCACAAAATTTGATATAAATCTTAATATGTAGATTATCACCAAAATAAAAGCCACTGTCATCTGCAGTTTGCCTTATTTAGCTACTGTATGTTGAGCACACTACACTCAGAGAATAGAGTTCGAGTTGCTTAGATTATATTTTATAATATATAGTATTATATATATATTGAATGCAATTAAAATTTTATTTTCAAACTTGCACTTGTTTTAAGCACAAAATTCTGAGTGTACTCACAGCTAGACCACTCTGTATGTTTTCCTATAAATATAAAGTACTCTTACGCTCAGACAGTTACTCTCGCGAGAGCGTTTGTTTGCTTTAATTATGCTTTGTGCGGCATTCGTAAACGTTTTGATAACAAAAATAACTTTCAAAAATTATAAATGTATTTAAGTTGTTTAGGGGACAATATTGGAATTTCTACGCAATATTTAACTTAAGCACAAGCGCACTTATAAATCCCAAACTAACACAATTCCAGACCTTGTATCGGCCGACCCACCCATATCCAGGACAATACTCCGGTCTGAGTTATATTTTGTTTATACTGAATGCAGTCAATATCTCGTTATAAACGATACAATTACATGGCACTTGGCAGTGTGCCCATTTGGAAATATATAACTGACAGCGACAACTGTTTGCTTAGCTAGTTATCCGGGCTGTATATGTATGTATGCACACACCAAATACATATGCACATGTATTTATTTGCGCTGCCATTAACCTAGCTAACAGGACACCCATGAGAGCTTTGATGGTCCCGTGCGCAGCAGCTGTTGCCGTCAACTATTTGTTGAGCTTAAGGACAATTCGAATTGGGCGCCACGAACCCAGGGTAGTTGCTGGCCCAAACGTGCATATGGAGTGCGTATGTGAATGCGAGTGTGGGTACCTTAAGCTGAGTGTGAGTGTGAGTGTGAGTGTGTGTACTTATTATTTAACTCTTTTGCATGCGCCATGGTTCTGTTTTCTGTATTCTGTTGCTGTTGCTAGTGCTGGTGCTGGGTTCTGGGTTCTGGTCCGTGTCTGACTCCTTCCATTTAGCGCAGATGAAGATTAATTACAGGGAAATTCGTAACATTTTTCATGCTTAATCTTGGCGCTCATCAACGCACCCCCTCCCCACCCAACCCTACCCAGTGCGGGTCGAAAGCACCCAGCGCACGTGGAGTAAAACTAACTTATTAATAATAATAATTGTTTCATGTGCGTTTGCTGTCCTCCTCCTCGGCTGCTCGTCTATTTGCCAGCCGGAGCATGTGTCACAGTTGGGGGATCACTCGGAGACGGCGGCCACTCGCAACGGGGCTTAAATGTGTGTATTTGAAAAATGATTTTTAGCAGCTTAGCCCAGGAACTGCAGTGCATGGCTGGGAAAACCGACATTGAAACCGACTTCGAAACGCCAAACCCAAAAATAAAAAAATAAAAAAAAACAAAAACCGAAACTAGTTTACGCTGCTGGACGCCCTTGCCATTTGGCCAGGTCCAATAAAATAGAAGTACAAGCGATTACTCTATTCAATACCAGGTTGATAAACTAGACAATTATCGACACTGGTCTCAAAATAAAAGTCTGTTTGATAAGCAAATTTGTGATTAGCCTAATTGCTAATTACAAAAAATTTAAATTATTAAATGAA
Source organism: Drosophila sordidula (assembly GCA_035047465.1). Classification (NCBI taxonomy): domain Eukaryota; kingdom Metazoa; phylum Arthropoda; class Insecta; order Diptera; family Drosophilidae; genus Drosophila; species Drosophila sordidula. The sequence continues at coordinate 7,251,503 of JAWNPQ010000136.1, read as the reverse complement.
TGTTAAATGAAAAATTGTAAGCTCTGCAATTTTCAGCTCTTTGTCTATTAAAAATAGAAATAATAAAGAAACCAAAAAGTATATAGAACATCAGGGTCTTAAAAAAACAAATTTAATAAGCTTACAAAATATAAATACATTTTGTAATGATAGACAAGTTTTTAACTATATCAATTCTGAAAGCTAAAGGTTTCAAAAACTACATTTAAAACTTAAACACGAATTATTTATGTTGCTAGGAATTATTTTCAATATTTTCAATTTCAATAAAGCATTTTATTATTACAAAAAAATTAAACAAAACGTCATGAAATTCAAAACTGAAACAGATTCTTCAAATATATTTTTTAGGAAATTAATAAAACTAAATTCAATTAGTTCAAATATTTGTTAAAAGTTTGAAAATGGAATCTTTAAAGGATTCAATTCTTACACATTGTTTTTATATTTTCAATTTTGTATTAACGTTTTGTCTATACATTCTACTAAATAAAATAGTTTTCTACCCCCATATTTAGTTCATTTGCAAATAGATTTTAGAATTTTGTTTAAAAGGGTATACAAACTGTGGCGTAGTTTTGGCTGCCTGCCTGCCGGCTTGTTGTTGTTTAACGACTGTTTACGACTGCTACCTGTTCGACGCTGGGAGATGGTGCGGGTCTCTTAAGTGGCCCGCTGGTCAGCCAAAGCCGCCGGAGACATTAATTTTATTGTTTGGACTGCGCGCGCGAGATCGAAATCTACAATCTTGAGTGTTCTTGTGGCGCAGTTATTGATAGTTTTAAATTAGGGTCAGCTATGCGGTGGAGCGTCCAGGCTTCCAAACAGTTGCCCAGCTCTCGGCATGCTCCAGGTAGCAATTTCTTTTAATTACAAGCACGGCTTTTAGGCACAACACTCGCACACACACACACACACTCGATAACCAGTCGACGCCGCTGCAGGTGTTGCCAGGCAGTTAGCAGGCGCAACTAATGTCTAGATAATGGCCCCACCGACTCCCGAAACTCTCCCCGCCCCCCATACCCCCACCACCCATCCAGCACCTAGCCCGCTGACACACGACGTAGTCTCAGAATCTAAAAAACCAGAAAAAAAAACACACGAACATCATCCAGAAGCAATTGGATTTACGGTGGCAATTTGTAAGTATGAGCCACAAAATTAAATTTTAAACGATTTCCCAGCTGGTGGCGGAAACTAAAAAATATACTCACCCATAATAGCACGTACACACACATGCATACTTTTATAGGCACACCCCAACCAAGTCAGAGGTTTAATATGCTTAATATAATGTGTAGTAATCAGATTTGATGCAGTAGTAGATGTGGATGCCCTTTATAAAGATATAGTTAGTATAAAGGTCAAAAGTTGCATATGAAAAGATACTCAGTGCATTGATTTAAATGCGCATTATGAAAGTATTGTACAAACACGTTTTTATTGAAAGTATCGAAAATTTGCTTAAAAATAATATACGCAACGAGAAGACATCGAGAATTTCATAGTTGAACCAACTGAGCCCAGTCGCAAAAGTACGATAAAACCGGGTTTACTTAATGTAACTATAAAATACTCATTTCAAGTTTGCATTTTTAAGTACTTGCACCAAGTTTTTGGTATGTTTCGAAGCGCAATTGAATCAAGTGAATCAAGATTAAGCTGAAGACAAAAAACCTCCAATTTAACACCGCCAACAGTTACATAGCTTTTACCTTGAAATAAAGCTGGCATTAATTAAATCATTTACCTTTTTATAGCATGATTTATGCAAATAAGATACATACCGATATATGCACTGGTATACTGGTAAACAAGGCTTAATCTTTGCCACTCCAATCAATATAGAATCTACAAAAAAAAAGTTGTGTCTGGAGCTCTTGCTATCTCCGAGTTAGCGGGATACACAATATATATATACAATGACCTATTTAGCTTTATAAGACAATCAGAGAAATCAACTACAAGGCTGTCAAAATTTGGCCAAGATGGAAATTTTTATACTTCGATTCAAATTCTCAATTCAAGATCTATTTTTGCAATCCGACTTCGAACTTCTATATACCAAAATTATATACATTTTCTAAATCGTATAAATGTTGAAAGTTCGATGAAGATCGTGTTTCGAAATTCTTGTTATGAGTATTTTGTACTTAATATAAGAAGCTAATTCTTATTATTTATGCAATATTTACGATCAATAATGAAATCAAAAGTGATTTAAGAATATACAAGAATGAAAAGTTTTGAAATGTTTAGAACAAAACATTCCGCTCGAACTTACATTTAGCACAGCTTTCCCAGAATGAAAAGTTTTTGAAATGTTAAACATTGCTAATTCTAGAACAGCTTTTTCTCTGAGTGTAAGGTTCAGACCGAATATTACAGCTTGCTGAGAAAAATATTCATTTAATCCAAGTTTCATTCGTAAACAGATAAAGCGACAACTATGTAGTTTTATGGGCATTTGGTTTTTTTATCTGACTAAGACAGATTTCATGACAGACTTATATGCTTTATATGGTCACAAGTGTTTAAACAAATGTATTCAATCTTTTATATATTTTTTTTTATTAATCACATCTTAAAGATTAGTTTAGTTTGTTTTGTTTTCATTTCTTGGTTTTTTGCTCATACATGTTCTAGAAAATATTAATTTGGTTTTTTTCTCGTTTTGTTTTTTTCTTTTTTCTTCATTTTTGTTGCATTTAATCTTTTGGTATTTTGTTATTTTTTTTTTTCGTTAGCTTTGCTATTTCATTGTACAATAGTTGAATATACACACATATATGTTTGTTTGTATATATAAGTATAGTATAGGGTGTGTATAACTCATGTTGTATATACTCATTATACAGTACACAGTTGTTTATATCAGTTGTTTTGTTTTTATATGCATCTTGTGTTCTATACATTGTTTCATTGTGTTGTTTTCATGTCTTCGCTCATTTTGTTGATTTCTTTCTCTTTGTTTTTTTTTTTTCAGCTCTCCTTATATGCCTAGATGCATATATGCTTAAGTATATATGCTTGTATGTGGGCTATATATGCAGGTAGGACATGAACCGTAAATCAAGTTTTCAATAATAACTATAAGAGTTGCATACAAAAAATATTATAGGAATACATGTATATCAATATGTGTGTATATGTATAGGTAAGGTATATACTATTAACTCTCAGATACACATACATGCATGCATATATATATATATATGTGAGCATGTGGTATTCAAATGTCAGCTCGATCCGTGAAATTATTGTTACGTTGTTTTGAAGATCGTGGATCTTGTAGTATAGCACAAACACTACACTTAGGTCGCTATGTGTCTGTATATAGAAAGGGGGGTGGGGTGAGGGTTTCACTGTGTGCGTGCATGTGTGTGTGTGTGTGTGTGTGTGTGTGTGTGTACAATGATAAGTAACTTGATACCCACCAAATGGAAGAATGGCCGAATATATATCTATATATATAGCTAGATGCCACGGTTATACAATCGATTTGAACAGCATTTTTAATATGAGAAGACCAAGTTACCATTAAGTCGTTAGCTTTTTATCTTTATAAATAGTTTAGAACAACGCTTGTGTGTGTGTGAAATAGAACTGTTTGACGCACATTTATGCGTTGCAGCCAAAACGTGATATGGAATTGTGATAAGTAATATATATGTATATTTTTGCATCACGCTTTAAATAAATACACACACATATAGGCTCATCGCATAAACGTTGCAATTGTGTGTGTGTGTGTGTGTGACGTATAAACTGTTTGGCATACGCTTATGTGTTTCACCCGTGTCGTGATCTCTTTATTTTCACAATTTAATTCAGTATTTGGGTTCATCGTATAAACGTAGTACTTGTGTGTTTAAGTGTGTGTGTGTGTGGTGTGTGTGTATTCTCTGTTTATGTCTTGCACAATTCACAAAAATCTTATCATATTTTGGGTACATCGTATAAACCCGCGTGTGTTTTCAACTTCTTAGCAATACAACAAATTTTTTATTTTTCAGCCAATCATCAGCATTCATTTTTGCCTTAACTAAGAAAGTATATATATTTATGTGTGTGTGTGTGTGTGTGTGAGAGTGTATTTCTTTGGTTGTGTTGGGGTTTTGGTATTGCCTTAATAGGGATAAAGGTTCTTGCGCTTCAGCTCCATGTCGAGATCGGCCAGCTGCTGCAGGAAGCCATCATTTGGTCGTATTTCGCGGCGCATGCGCACCGTGCGTATCGCGTCCACGGCGGACATTTTGCGGCAGATCATCAGATACGCCAGCACGCACGTGGCGGAGCGCGACATGCCCACCAAGCAGTGCACCAGGATCTTGCCTGCAGAGAGAGAGAGAGAGAGAGATAGAGTTTTATTGTTCATTCATGAATGCTTTTTTAGTTGCTCTACTCACCGCCGCTGCTGATGGCGCTGTCTATGAATTTGGATGCCACGTAGAAGTAACGGGATATATCTGTCGTTGGCGCATCGATCATGGGGAAGCCCATATATCTAAAAAAGCAATCCTTATGTTGGCGTCTGGACACACACACAAATATATGTTTCGAGCAACACAACAACAATGGCCCACAGTGAAATATGACAAGGCGAGTGGTGTGAAATGCGAATTATGCGTGTGGGTGTGTGTGAGTGTGAGTACGCATACATATACAAAAAATGGTGTGCGGTGGAGTAAATAAAAAGAAATAGAAATTTGTTTTTGATCAAAATTTTGAGTGCGCTTTTTTTTTCATTTTCTTTTTCGTTTTTTTTTTTTTTTTTTGTTGCAATAAAGAAAAATGCCGAAATCGATAGAGCAAATAAATCGATAAAAGAATGTACGTAATGTACGTGAGCATTTCGCATTTCGATCATGATCCCCAGCCGCTCGCTCTCACCTAATGCTGGGCATATCCCGATAGTAACTGTGGCCAGTGTCCACCTGGCCATAACGACAGCCCTCCGCGGCGTTCAGCACGTGCGTAATGCCCATCATTCTCAAATACGTTTTGTTCTTAGCCGCCGCGCTGCGAGGGAGCGAGAGAGAATTATCATTATTAAGGCACGTGAGAAAGGGCCAGCGAGAGAGCAGCACTTACGCATCGCCAATATAAATGCCCGGATAGACTTCATCACAGTCAACATCGTGTATGGCGCACTCGGCGCGTCTCAGGCCCGGCAAAGTCCGGCACGGGGCCATCGAATAATGTAGAACGCGTTGTAGCTGGCGTCCTGTGGTCTGTTCGGAGGTTTCCAGGCGGCTGGGCGACTGCAAGCACATAGTTAATACCCATTTTGATTAGTAAATTCATATTGTTACGGGATAAACACTCTTTCAAAGAGCTGTCATGCATTAGTTAGTTGAGCTTGGTATCAGAACGCTTGAAATATCCTTAATTTTGGAGATCGATTAATACTAAGCATTCTTAATAATAGGTTGACAAATGTTAGATATATTTCTTTAATATATTATGCCGCATTCTCTCATATCTCAGCAAAAAAAACCCTTGAAACCTTCAAAATATGCATAAATCTGATATATAGCCTGTTCTTTTATCCGGTAGCTAGCCGGTAAAAAAAAAAATTAAGAAACTATTTTAAAAAATTTTCTAGAATTTAAAAATAGTGATAACTTATAATCTTAGCATATATATAAAATTAATAATTAAACTGAAATTAGCATATACATATATATCTCTCAAAATGCATGAAATACTAGATAATATATATTTATTTTAATAAAAAAAAACTACGTCTAAGCTAAACAATTAAATATCTAAAAAAAAATCTCTTGCAATTTTTAGATCAAATTTAAAAAAAAAACTCTGCCAGTTAAATACTAATAATAATTAATAGCATTATGGCTTAACTTTTATATATATTTATAAAAAAAATAGTAGATTTGAAAATACCCTCTGAATACTTGTATTAAGTTTGAACTGTTAGTATCCTGAAAAATAAAGAAATACAAAAACAAATGAAATCTAATTCATGCTGGAGTACCCTTATATAAATCTAAGTGAAACGCCAAACATATTTAAAAGGCATTCCTACAAACAAACAAAAAAAATAGTAAACAAAAGCATAAATATGACAATAAACTGAAATATTGAAACATCTTAAGTGCGATAAATATGGCAGGATGTTTGCCTTTTGACAAGAACTACCGTCATTTGGGCTCATATGTCGAACTCTGTGTTCGTTTGGGGAATTATAGAATTCCGCGCTGCGCAAATGTAAATTTGTGTATATTTTGGCAGTTGAAATTATTTATGGGCATCAAGTTCAGCACAGGCGACAATTGCGCCCGGGCCATTGTTGGCAAAAGCTCGGCCAGCAAATTGATGGCAAAGGCGAAGGTCGAGCCTGCTCCGAGCCGCGTCCTTGCCTCTGCTCGTTTGTCAATTTCAGGGACAGTGGCCAAAGTCAATGGGAAAGTGAAACTTTTTGTATTTTTTTCCCCCATTTGTTTTACTTTTCTTTTTTTTTTTTTTTAGTTTTTGCCTTAGTTTTGCTTATCGGTTGTCTGCTTTGTCATAACATATTCAAATAAAATCAGCGACATCGAGGCGCCGAGAAGAGCTGTGCATAACGCGGGGTGGGCGGAAGGGGCGGTGGGGCACTGCCACTGACAGTGAGAGGGGAGCGACGGAGAAGGGGCGCAACGTTTCTCAGTTTTCCTCTCGTTGTTGTTGTTGTTGTTGTTTGTCAAAAACTTTTACTTTTTGCCGCGGCATTCGACCCTGAGCAGAACAGAAGCCAAAAGCAAAAGCGAAATCATCAGAGCAAAAGTTCTTTCACTTTTCAGTTGGATTTTGATCTATTGTGACTGATCTTTGGCATATGAAAATACATACATAAACGACACGACATCACAATATATACATATGTATGTACATATATGTATATCTGAATTCGAACATTTGCATATCTCTGAAGCTTATTTATACACAATATTAAAATGTTATTCGTTTAAACACAAGATTTATGGGCACACAGCAAAAACTTTGTATCTATGGAACATTTATCTTGAATTAGATTTTCCCAAGGCCCATTGACGAGTATGCCTATTGTTGCTGTTTTTTTTTTTTTTTTTTTTTAATTTTGGATAAGCAAGATTTAGTTTCAGGCAGCAATGCTCATTAATAAGCGCAATTATATGGCATTAGAGCAGAAAAAGATTTTTGTTGTCTAAAGACGATGTTATACACATAACAAACGACATTTCACAACACTGGACGCATGCAGCGCGGTACGATCTCAGACAAACCTGATAATAGTGTGGACTATATCTATCGCCAATGCTGCTGCTGTATCTGTCGGTAGATAGCTGCAAAAGTGACGAATATCAAGGATAAATTATAATCAAAACAGTGTTGCAAAATAGAAATAGATTAGAGATTAAGTAATATATAGTATGGATTACAAATAAAAAAAGGTTACAGATTATTTATATAAACAATTTAAAAGAATTTTAAAAACCATGAAATTTGTTTTCAATTTCAGTTCTTAATTTTTTTCTACACTATAATATACTTTTTAAATATACACTACATCTCCCATTAACGATTTTTGAGAATGTGAAATGGTAAAAAAGTTTATTTAAATCAAATACTGATATGCGGCTTGATGTCTAGGCATATCCTATATAATTTAAACTTACAAAAGGTATAAAATGAAACATTAGACTTGCTAATCAAATTCAATATATTTAAATTAAATTTAGCAAATACATCCAGCTTAGCAAGTGAGTATCTAATTACGAGTACAGCCAGAAAAAGAGAACAAGGGAATCTTCGAGTTCTGGCTGTAATGATAGTAACTTGAGAAAAAATATAAGAAATAATGAATGAGTGATCAGAACAAGCTAGCTAGGCAACAGTCTGTTGTGGTAGTCTAGCGATTGCCAGTTATATATAGATCAATTCTGGAGAACGCGTTGTTGTTTATATTTCTCTTTTTTTTTTTTTTTGCGTATTTGAAATATAATATATAAGTTTTCTTTAAAGGCCAAATTGCAGGTAGCTGTCAGAGCTAAATTGTGGGAGGGGCGCGGTGGGGTTGTTGTTGGGTAGGAAGATGAGACAAAACTGAAGCATTCGCCTTCAGGTGCACAAAAAGGCGTTGGCGTTGATGTTGTTGACGTTGATGATTTTTTTTCTTCTTTTTTTGATTCTTTTTTCTTTTGCCACTGCCGACGCCTTGACCTTGTTCCGCGAAACACAAGCAACAAGATGCTCGCTCTAACTGAACAAATATATATATATATATATAAAGTGTGTGAGTGTGTGTGTCTAAAAATACACAGTACATGCAAAAACGCTGCGAAAAGCGCTGCAAAATCAAAATCGCTCAGCAAACAACATTTTCAACACATTCCTCGTGGCGGTTGGAATTATTTTTGAAAATCAGAAAATTTGCTTGACGTATTCACGTTTCTCCTGCCCTGCCCAAGATCGATGAGTCATGAGTCATTGGGGGCTAATGCACAATGCCCGCATGCCAAGCTAATGAGCTGGATAGCAGGCAATTGTCTTAGCCTCTGATTAAATTTTAATCGGTGGAATTTAATCATCAGCATTTAGCCGCAACGTGACTCGTAAATTTAGAATTTCGTTGAGTATGTTGTTTGCTATTTTTTTTTTTGTTAAGCTTTTTTTTTTTTTTTTGGTGAATTTATTGGCACTTCGCCCCGGGACCAGTGTCTATGCAAGGTGTCGCTCGCTTTTAATAGCCGCAGTGCCAACGGTGCTGGCTGAAATACCTTTATATAGCTACCATACTAAGTGGCCGCCGATACAGATACAACAGACACCTGCATGGTCACATTGTTTAATCTATTAGTCAGTTAATTGAATGCAGCGTTCGTTCGCACGTCTCCAATCTCAATGTGGGTACGCATTTAGCCCCAAGTCTGACGCCATGCGGACTACTTCCTGCTCGCCGGCCACAAACTGTGTCAACTCGGCTCAGGTCGGGTCAAGTGTTGACCACTCGGCCAACTGCAGTCGCAAACTGTTGCAGCGCTCTCTGGAGGCCATCACACAGTTGACATCGTGTCAACGTGGCGCATATGTGCGGCAGACCCTTACTGCAACCTGCCACGAGCACCCGCTTGCCCCATGGCAACACATCATTCCAAACGAATGGTGGCCTCTTGGGGCAAGGGGCCTTTTGGCTAAGTTGTATCATCACTGAGATCACCAGCTCATGTACATGCAAAGTTTCATTTGCATATAGCTTAAGCTTGTCAAAGATAAGCTCTATTTGAACATTTATTTTTTTTATCATTTTTGTATATTTGTTTAACATTTCTATTCTGTTATTTAAAATATTAATTTTCTTTTATTTATAAATATTTTTCATTAAAAAAGTGCATAAAGGTTGTTGAAAATATTTGTTTAAAACAACAAGTTTTTGTTTGTTTGTTGTAAAGTATTGTAAATAATATATTTAATGCATAGCTGTGTAGTTTTCCATTATTATTTTTTTTATTGATAATATAGTTAAATTAGTAGTTCAATTAAAAGACCGAATTATTTGTTCTTTAAATTAGTTTAATAAATAAATTATTCTTTTATATTAAATATATTTTTATAAAAATATTATTTATAAGTTTATTTCGTAATATATGGCATTGATTTTTAAAATAGAGAAAACAAAACTATTGAACCATATAAGACGCAATTAATTATACCATCACTTCAAAAACTACTTAACACATTTATAGAAATGTATACAATAATATTTCTTACTCATTTCATATACTGTCGGCCTCATTTCACACAAGAACGCAAATGGAAAATTCTCAAAAGTGATTATCAAAATGGCTCAATAAGTGTGAAAAATTGCCAAGCATGCTGACACAACATGCGGCACACAAATATATGCATATACATATATACAAAACATGTTGTACAATTGAATTTGGTTTGAGGATTTACATTGCGCTTATAACAACAAAAGAAGGACCAACAAATATGTGGAATAAGCCTCTAAGAGACCTGGAATGGGCATAAAGACTGCTTAAAACATGTGTATAAATAAATATAAACATGAGCATGTTATTTTGGGCGCAGCTTATAGACAGAGCACAGTGGGCCACGTTAATAACTCAGGCTAACAAATTTAATTGACTAAAACTTGTTTGAAACTTGAGTTGCTGTTGTTGTTTTTAGGCGAGGACCTGCTCATGTGGGCGTGACATTTGATTATTATAACAGAAATTTTAAAAGAAAAATTTTTAATATCCCAAAGATCAGAACACTTGTTGAATATGTTCAAATCAATTTAATAAAAATATTCTATGCACCAAAAAATGTCAAACTTGGCCCATAGTCCACCGACAAGAGCAAACAAAAAAAAGGACAATCCCAATGCTTTGACATGCAAGCATGCAGACAAATTTATTGATTAAACAGACCGCCAAAAGACGAAAAAATATAGTAGTAATAAATAAATAAACAAAATGGCACGTAAAATTATTAAATATTTGTCGACTGTGGCAGACAATTTTAATGCGCCTCATCATGGGCATCACGTGTCAAGGGATCCGCCAAAAGTTGGCAGCTAAAAATGTTGTCGCATTTACTAAATGACTCAAACGAACTGCAAGCGGAAAAACAACACGCTGAAACGGAAAAGCTGAAAAGCTGAAAAACTGCTTAATGAAAATTGCGCAAATTTAATGCGCAGTAGTTTTTAATTTGCCATTTAAGGTGTGCACATTTGCAGGGCGCGGGACAGTTGAGGGGAGGGTTGGCTCGAGGGGTTGGGCAGCTCATCAAATTGTCTAGTTATTGTTAAACAAGTTTTTGTTGCTGTATTTGTAAGCAATTTATGCATTAAATGCAATGCTCAAGGCCAATAGGGCGCCCAAATTGGGGCGCGCTTAAAATGTGACTTGAAATTGTTTGAAAATGTATTCAAAATATTGTTTGGCTGAGCTAGCGATGAGCGCGTGATACGATCGCAAATAAAATAGTCGTGATTTACAAAAAAAGAAAAAAAAAAATATATATATAAAGATATTTTCAATCATGTGAAAGACTGTACTCTACCCAGTACTAAAATAAATGCAGCTTAAAATAAATAGTAAGTAATAGATAATTACTATACGATATACGATACTATGATTACTGTGGGACTATACATAACATATATATTGCTTTAAGAATGCGACTTTGGGAGTTAACTTTTAGAGCCGACTGTGTCTATGTCTAACCACTCATTACATTTTTGGTGATAAGTGTTTTTATTTTTCACTTAATTTTTGTATTATTTATTTTAGTTGAACAATGGTAAAGGCAACAACAATAGCGACAACAATTCGCTTTCAAGTGGCCGCTCAGCATTTTGCCTTTCGCTTTTGCTCAATGAGGCGCAACAGCTGCCACTGGCGATGGCGATGGCGATGGCGATGCTACACGCCCACAATGTGCGCCCACATTGTGACTGTTAAGTGTGCGCGTCTATATATAGGCCATATATAGGCGTATGCTCGCATATATAGAACGGACAGGCCGGAGATGTACAACGCTCTATCGATCGTTCAATTAGCGCGCTCAGCGCCAACAGCCCAACAACAATAGCAGTGGGCAACAAGAACCACAACAACAACAACAACAACAACAACATTAGCATTGACAGCCAGCAGTGACATTGACATTTCAGCTAAGCTGTTGGGCTTTATATTTATTTATTTTTATTTTTTTTTTATATATACTTTTCCTCATTTTTTCATTTTGTTTTAGAATTTTTTAATGCACATTACACGGAAGCAGCGAGCGGTTGGCCAATTAAATGCACGCCCCCTGGGGGTTGGGGGCGCTTCATTCGCTTCAGTGGCTGCCCCCTCCATTGGGCCCAACAATCAGCCGAAACGCAAATTCTGTGCCAGCCCCAGCAATTTAATTAATTTTGCATTCAGACACTTTTTTTTTCTTTTTCTTTTTTCAAGTTCAATAGATGCGACTCCAAGTCGACGCCAAACATTTGATTCACGCTGTGTGTGTGTTCGGTGTGTGTGTGTGTGTATGTTTGGCGAAGTAGATTAGCCTTGAAGGCCCTAAGCAGCGGCTGTAACAGCCCTGGGCGTTTCACGAAAATTTCGTTTATAATTAAGTTAATTGGCCCACGCGACGTATGAGTAATCCTCTTAGGCTTAGCCCGAAAAGCCTATTACATATAGCCGTTCTCGGGTCAGTCGGCAATTGTAATAGTTGTACTGCAGCCGACGCTTATGTGACATGGCCGAGTAACTGTCAAAAACGGGCAGCAATTGTAACGTGTCCCACATTGGGCGCCAAACGGGGCGGAGGGTTGAATTACATGAGTTTGTAGAACTCAGTAAATATCCAAATATAGATCACAAGCGAAAGGTGAAACGCTTTGGATTCATTCAATTTGAATTAGGTATATATTTAGAAGACGTAATATACTTATGGGTGTGCTCAATTACAAAAGGTGGCCTTTTGGACATTATTATTTTGATTATTTGCAGTGAGTTTTATTACCTCTTTAAATTTCTTATTCAAATTTCCACACATAATAAAATAATATTTTTTTGTATTTTATTTTTTTAGTTAGTCGGTTGGACAGAAATTTATAAATCTCAAATAACAGTGAAACGCGTGGGCGCCATAATTAAAACTATTCCAACTCTGCGGAAAATTCGCAGAAATGCAAAGAATTATATTATCCGGTGTTAAGTCAAGTTAATTAAAACTTTTTGGCTTATGTGAGCTTCGAATTCCAAAGGAAACAAATAACGGCTCACGTTGGGTGCCGTAATTAAAATGATTGCGACTTTACAGAAAATGCTCAAATAAACAGGAATTCCTAATACTCTCCAATTACTATCCAATTAAATCAAGTTAATAATAACTTTCGAGCTTATGTGAGCTTCGAATTGCGCGCCAATACAACGGAAATGTTTGCTTACAACAAATGAAATTGTTGTGTTTGTTGGAAACGACCCACATACTCACGAGTGTGTGTGTGTGTGTGTGTGTGTGTGTGAGACAGAGTGCTTTGCCAGGCATTGTGCAAAAGGCACTTGAACTTTGTCTTGGCCATAGAGCATTTGCATTCAGGAGGCCTTGCTTGAATGAATGGGTTAAGGGCTGTGGAGCTTGGGTGTGTGCCAAGGCTCTGCAAGCAAGGTAGCTGGAAAATGGCACACTCGCACACACACACACACACACAAACGCACAGGTGAAGTGGGTAGTGCGAAATGGAAGTGGCCCCGCCTTTGCATCTAACGCAGCCTCAAATTGGGTCAGCCACATGCATTCACACTCAAGGTCAACAACGGCATCAACAGCAGCAACAATCATTATTATCCGCTGCTGGTTTTATTTATTTTTTTTTTTTTTTAATATTTTATTTTTGCCTGACAGTGTGCGCAGAGCCAACAGGGAACTCAAATGGCTGCACTTGACGGTTTATGTCTGTTTGGGCCACTTACCGCATATCTCCATGACATCTTAATACAGTTCTCTGTGTGTGTGTGAGTGTGTGTGGGGGTGTGGTTGTGTAGGTGTTTGCTTCCTTTAGCTGCCTCGTCGCCTGCGCCTGCTGCTCCTGTTGCTGTTGCACCCGCTGCTTGCTCCTGCTGCCTGCTGCCTGCTCCTGCTCCTGCTGCCTGTTCCTGCTGCCTGTTCCTGGTCTGCGGGCCGTACGTTGCTCCCGCTAGGCGTTGCTGTGGCTACCTTCGTGTTTGTTTGTGTTCAGGTGTTGAGTAAATATAAATAATAGATGATAATTGATGAAACAACAACAACAACAACAACAGCAGCAGCAAAGACGCTGCCAAAAGCGCCTGCACTTTTTTCTGTTGACTGACAACAAATCTACGACATTTTTGCACACACTCAAACAACCAAAAAAAAAAAAAGATATAGCCCCCAAACCAGCAGCCAAAAACGCACCTTTACAAAAACACGTCTAGAATATTATATATGTGTATATATAAATATATATAGCGGCCAGTTTGAGCTAACAGTTTAACTTAATTGAGTTCTCAATTAATATATTTTTATTTCGATTTCAAATTATATTTATTTTTGTTGTTTTCTCGGATTTTTTCCTTAGTTTGCAGCGCCCAGCTCTCGGTTATTTATTATTTTTTTGCGTTCTGGCGACGTACTTTTTGCGACTGATTTGCAAAGCGGCTTTCGCTTTGGGGTTGGTTTTTGTAGGCGTCCGAAAGCTTCGTTCGGGCCACCTACGGACGCGTCGGTGACGTAGCCGTAGAGCTTTTGCCGACGTCGTGTTGCCGCTCAGATTTGAGTTTGCCTTTCGCCGCCGCACGTGGTGATGCCCTAGCTATACACAACATATATATATATATATATATACTTGTTCGTATATACACCCACATGCTCTGAAAATCGCCCATACGCATATGTAAATATTTTTGTGCGAGTAGTTTATAAATGTATTTATTTGCTCGTGAGTGCTTAGCACTGAGAACAAAATCTAAAGAGCGAGGGAGCGAGGGAGCGAGGGAGCGAGAGAGAGAGAGGGAGTAAAAAGCTTTTTCCGCCAGCACTGGCAACAAAGTTGGTCAACTGAAACGCGCATATAAAAGTTCCGCAATTTGAATTCAAGATCAACCCACAAAATGATTCATATAACAGAATTTTTAGCATGTAGGAAATATCTTTAAAAAGCTGTATTTTATTGAGTGCACTTATTGAAATTGCAGTTACATTATAGCATGTATTATTAATATGTACTTCGATTAATTGCCGCAGAGTGGCAAGGACATTCGTCGGGCTTATGGCATATGAATCTTATACCCAAATTAACCCCTTGAAGTTGATTGCCTTGGCTTAATTTAAAATTTACAATATTTTTTGGTACATCTTTCGATCGAATAAAATTTTATTAGTTACATAACATATTTATATAATGCTTTTTGAATGCAACATTATGCGTTGTAATAAACAATTACAATTTTCTAATTTTGCTAAGAGCCCTACGTACTGTTTTTTTTTTTTTTGTTGCTTGTGCAGACAGTGTGTGTGTAATTGATAATGGAAAATGCTGCAAAACGTGTGCGTGTTAGTGTATGTGTGTGTGTGTATGTATCTGTCCAATTTGAATGCATGGCCAGTGCATATGTCATATTCGAAACGAAACTAAAACACAAAATTTGGCTAGCTCTACGTTTTAAACAATTGGTCGGTCTGGAACTTTGCTTTTGGCTTTTTCTTCATGCCGGAGAGCAATTGCTTTAACTGTATGATGGCCTTGGCCGGATTCAAGTTTTTGGGGCACGTATTGGTACAGTTGAGTATGGTGTGACAGCGATAAAGCTTATATGGATCCATCAGCTGGCAGAGACGATGATCGGTGGCCTCGTCCCGCGAATCGATCACCCAGCGAAATGCCTGCATTAGGACGGCCGGACCCAGATACTTATCGCTGTTCCACCAGTAGGATGGGCACGCGGTCTGGCAGCATGCGCACAATATGCACTCGTAGAGCCCATCCAGTTGAACCCGATCCTCGGTCGATTGCAGATACTGTGCCTTGCCAAATTCGCGGTCCAAGTTGTTGCGCTGCAGCCAGGGCTCAATGGATCGATACTGATCGAAGAAACGGGACAAATCTGGCACCAGATCGCGCTTCACATACAGATGGGGCAGCGGATAGATCTTGCACGGCGTGCCCACATTCGTATCGATCGCCTGGATGCAGGCGAGCGTGTTGACGCCGTCGATGTTCATGGCGCAGGAGCCGCAGATGCCCTCGCGGCAGGAGCGGCGAAACGTGAGCGTCGGGTCCATCTCGTTCTTGATCTTGATGAGCACGTCCAAGACCATGGCGCCGCACTGGTTCAAGTCTATCTTGTAGTTTTGCAGTTGCGGCTGATCGCCGGGCTTCCAGCGGTAAATTTCAAAGGTCTTGATGCGCGGCTCCTTCTGTTTTTCCTTTGGCTTCTTGTCAGTGGAGTCGTTGGCATCCTTGCAGGCATCCTCCCCCGTTACCGGCCCGTCGCCCTTTTTAGCCTCCGATTTGTCCTGACAGTAAGTGATATCCCCATCCGCATCCGCATCCGCATCCGCATCCTTTTGTTGCTCGTTGAGCAACTCGACGCTAGATATCGCGGACGCAAACCTATTTAACCTGGACAGATGATTGCGCACCGACACTTTCAGCAATCGCAACTGCGATCCAAGCCGAAGCATCGTTTGCCACGGCTTAGATCGTTAAGTGATTTTTGGAACAACTTGTAAACCTTGTTTGACAAATTTGGAATAAACTCTTCGTTTTTTTTGTTTTTTTTTTTTGTTCCCAGATATGTTTCACTTATGAGCTTATAAACACTAATGAACTTCTGCCAGAACTTCTGAACTTACAGGAACTACGACACTTTAGCCAGAAACCCAATGCAAACTAGATGAACAAAATATTTCGACCAATCGAATTACAATTATTTAGAATTATAACTTCAACTGTTATTTGTTGCTTTTTCAAGAAATTGCCACAACAACATTTTTGAAAAATATACCATCAAATTAAAAAAAAATATATTATTTTTTTAATACGTATGGGAGTTCGAAATATGGGATCTACAAATCAGAGACCTTTACGAGTCTACATTTTTGTAAATTTTGGCATGATTTTTGATACGAAAAAAAATTGAGGGAGGAGTACATGATTTTGTTAAAAAAAAAATAGCCGAGAAAAGAATCTAGGATTAAGCCAAGTCAATTACTGAATGGCCAATTAATACAGTTAATTTTAGAGACAATTTTGTAATGTTTTTTTCAGGAACTGTTGAACTTTACAAATCAGCAGCATTTCAATGAATAGCCAAAGCAAAGTGTCTGTGAGTTTCGAATTAAACGCAATTAAATGAAGAAATGTTGTACAAGTAGCTGCAAGTATGCTGCAGATGTCGGTTCCAGCTAACAACCAGCACATTAAATGGAGGGAGCGAAGGGGCGTCAACGCATGCAAAAGATCAGGGAGAAGCTGCCGCTGGACGTGGCCCGCGGAGCGCGGTGAATGAAGCCAACTGTGAAAACGGCCTCAGGGCCAGGTCTATAAATACGAGGGAACAACAAATACAAAGCAAAAGCGATGCAATTGTTGTGGAATGAAGGGGCACGTCTCTTAAAAATAAAACTCAACAACATGTCAGCGGCAGCCGTTGACTTTGGGACCGGGATCTACGCGAAAAACAAAATATTTTTACTTGGCACGGCAAGAGCAACAAGCCCACTCCGACCCCACTCTCTATATCCAGCTAGCTAGTAGGCAAGCATAACTTGCACTTTTCATCTTAAATATATGTATACATAGATGTAAGTATATATTCAAGTTGTTGTTTTCTTTCCTTGAGACACTCGGCATTTGTCGTGTGCCGTGCGCCGAACGTGTCTCCATCGAGATCCAATCGATGACAGTCAGCAGAAAAGCGCCCGCTAAGCCTGCCCAGATTAACTGCATCAACTTTTTATGCCACGGGCTCAGCAAACATCAAAGCAGCCAGAGACAATTAAAAGGCAATTCCAGCAATGCGCCTGTTTGCACCTGCCGTCTGCACATCAGCGACAACATTGTCAACGTTGCTGGTAACACTATGCAACACAATTTCCTAATTATGGATATAGAAGTGAGAATAGCCCCAGACTGCCTTTGACTGAACTCACCTTGGTGGTTGCCCCAAAAAAGTAATCACGAATCCGGAAAAGGAGAGGAACGAAGAAGCAAAGGAAATACATCAAAAGGAGGCTATGAAAATCGCGTAGAAGGGTGCAAAATATTATTTCTAGCTGGTTTTAAGTTTGATAATAACCTTATAAATAAAAAAGTAAATGAATAAAAATGAAATTTAAAAAGTCGGGCGGTGTTCTGCAAGCGTGATACACACAATCACACAGTCGTTATTTTGTTGCACAGTGTTATTAAAAATAAATACTACATCACATACAAATACTTGAGGCAAATTATGTTGGGTTGAGTTGTTGTTGCTGCCAAGGTGTTGACGCGGCTGACAATCTGGAGCAGCAGCAACTACCCCGCCCCACCCCGCCCCACTCACCAGCCTCGGTTGAGTCATTTAAGCTGTTAAGCCGCCACTGACGTCTGACAGGTGCCATGATAGAGGCATTTGGCGTGTACATTTCGTCATAGAGATCCGAGTAGTCCGAGACGCGTGCTGGAATTAGTTGGCCA
This sequence comes from Drosophila sordidula, assembly GCA_035047465.1. Lineage (NCBI taxonomy): Eukaryota > Metazoa > Arthropoda > Insecta > Diptera > Drosophilidae > Drosophila > Drosophila sordidula. The sequence continues at coordinate 7,233,310 of JAWNPQ010000136.1, read as the reverse complement.
TGTTCGCTGGCGAGATGGCGGCCAGCTCCAATCTTCGCACTAACACATCCGCACGCATTCATTCTTCATTCCGCCGATCCCTGATGAGCCGAACGATCAACGAACCGGACCGTCTCTTCCTGTTTCTGATTTGACGCTGTTCTCTTCAGTTCAGTTAATTTGATTGCCACGCTGCGTAGTGCGATATAAAAACGCAAGATTTATGGCTTTTAAATTTCATTCATGTTCATGTTGATTGTTTGTATGTACGCATACATACGCACCTACATACATTGTCTGCATATTTTGCAGACTTGCACTCCGGCTAGCGGATGCACAAATCAATTACAATAGTTGTATGGGAATCAACTGTGCTGGCGACCAAAGAAAATCCAATTACAAAGGTGCCATAACCTTTATTTATTAAATCTGCAACAACTGACAGCATTTAACATCGTCACGACTTCAATTCTATATGTATGCATGCAGATGCACTGCCAGAACAGGTCATGGGGTCATTTTGCAGTTGCCGCACAACTTTCAGTTGCCTTTGGGGCTGCAGCCTAAGCAAAACAAAAAACTCAATAATAAGAATATAATTCAAAAAACCAAAAATTAAACAGATATGTTCGTTTTCTGGGTTTTGGTTCTCTTGAATGAACTTTCGAGTCATGTAATATGGTCAAGTTATACAATATGCAAGTGCATGCCAAAATCTAATTTAAAAGCTTCTTAAATAATTTGTAAGTTTTGTTTAAGTCCTATACGATTGCATTTGCTATCATTTAAATTTAAAATTTTGTGCTTGTTTTTTTCTGCACCAACTAATTTAATTTTACATGTATTATTTATAGATTATTTCGTCAGTTGGTTGGAGGGATGATTAACAAGAAGCATATCGAAAAATAAGTCACATAAAATATTTAATTTAAAGCACAATGTATAAATCGATTTTAAATGGAATTGATTACGTTTAACACTTCAACACTACCTTATCTTTTTTTCTTTACTAATGCATAAATTAAATCGCCCTTCATTTTGTAGTTGTACTCCTATTTGAAAAATTGCGCCAAAAGCATCGATAGCACATTAACGTCCAAAGCATCGATGTCGCAAGTATCGTTTTTTCTGAGTAGCGCACAAAAGTATCGCGACTTCCCACTGAAAATATCGATGAGACGCTTTTTCCAAGTGTTTGTTTACATTTTTTTTTTTAAGTGCTCTAAGAAAATGTTGCGAAATTAAACGAACGCAGTTAAAGTGAAAATACAAATTGCAAAATGCTGCTAAAGCAGCTAAAATGTGAAAAACGTTGAAAGACCAATTGAAGCGCAATGCACTGGCACAGGCTTTTTCATCGTTTTATTTTTTGTCTGGCGCTAATTTGTGCGCTAATTGCGATTTACGTACACAGTCCTTTGGGTAAGCGGGGTGAGTGTCAGCAATAACTGTGCAAGTCCAAGTGCATTTAATAGCTAAATACTGATTTTCTCAGGCAAGCAAAATGCCGTGAAGAGGTCACCACCAAATCCGGAGCGGCCCCTGCCCCCCTCCAGCTCCCCGCTGCACCGATTCCAACAGGCGGGCATCAGCTCGGACAACAGCGCCTGCAGTCTGGTGGCCAGGTGAGTGCCTAACTAATGCAGTTTATAAACAGGGCCCGGAACATCAATACCAACCAGTTGCACAAAATATCAACCGAACTTGAACCCAAACCGAAACCTAATTACCTATGTCCTGAACCCATCGAAAATGGGTATAAAGGCTGACAGGCAGAAGTGACAGCCATTCCCAATTCCAATTCCATTAAAAGCAAAATAAGCCTGGGAGATAGAGCTCTAAAATTTAAGAGGATATAGATTATTGCTGATGTGCCCCGCCCCCTTTACACTTACAAGAACTCGACGAATCAAGGCTCATTGATGTGGAAAACCATTCAATATTTCAATATACGTTTTTATACACATTTCTACAAAATTTGATGAAAACCCAAACTTGGAATTCCTACAGAATGTCTTTTCCCATTCTTTATTCTTTATATTTATATATATTAATTTTGATGTAAATGCCTTTCCATATAGGGAGACGCTTTCACTTGGCGGCAGTGTCGTGGATGCCGCCCTTGCCGCGCTGCTCTGCAATGGCTTCCTCGGAATGCAGAGCATGGGCCTGGGCGGCGGCTTCTTGATGAACATTTATGTGCACGAGGAGCGCCGAGCATTTAGCATTCTCAGTCGGGAGAAGGCACCGCGCTATCTGAGCGCCGACAACTTTACAATATTTGAGAACGAAGAGCAGCTGAAGCAATCGCCCTGGTCAATTGCTGTGCCCACAGAGCTGCTGGGCTACGCGCTGGCCCACGAGCGATTTGGCAAGCTGCCGTGGCTGGAATTGGTTAGTCCGACGATCTTGTTGTGCCACAGCGGCTATGTTCTGTACAAGCACCAATACGATGCGCTTGTATTGAATGAGGAGATGGTTAGGAGCGACGCACTGTTGCGCGAGACGTTTGTCGATCCCAAGACGGATCATTTTTGGCGAGTTGGCAGCCACATTCAGCCGCCCAAGCAGCTGTGCGCTACCTACGAGCACATAGCCAAGGAGGGGCCGCGCAGCTTCTACAAAGGAACGCTGCTGGCAAAGGTCTACGCCGATTTGCATGAGATTGGCAGCGGCATAACCAAGGACGATCTGGTGCACGCCCAAGCTGAGCTGGCGGACTCCATTGTTGTGCCGTTGGATGAGTATGAGCTGCACTTGACGCCGCCGCCAGGCAGTGGGCACATTCTGGGCTTCATTATGAACATACTGCACACTTATCGTGCGGACTTTGCGGCAGCACATAATTTGGGTTCCTTGGAGATCCATCGGATAGTTGAGGCTTTGAAGTTTGGATTTGTGCAGCGTTGGCAATTGGATGAGGCAGCGGAGCAACAGGTTAGCATGCTCTCTCTCTCTCTCTCTCTCTCTCTCTCTATCACACACATATGGAGAGGGAACTCTGCCCTTCTCTCTCAGACACACACAAATATCTAGCTGCCTCTGTTGCATTCATGACCAGAAAGGTTTATTTAGACAAAGTACAAAATATATGACTATATATACTGATAAAACTCAAAGTGTATTCCATAATTGAATCTATTACGCTTTAAATGCCTAGATAGGTTATATTATTGCATGTCATATATATATATGAGTTTTACAATTTGGTACATAATCACGTACATGCCAGAAATAGCCGGATTCGAACATATTTTCATGGAAAGCATAAACAAAATATTTATTTTTGAATTGTTTTGATTCAGAAATTATTTGATGGAGTTCAGTTAACTAGCGCTTTCTATAGATTAATATAATTTGATTCATTCGATCTTCAAAAATAATATAAAAAACGCTGTTCCTGCCTGCAACAAGGTTTCTATATATTTTGTAAATAAAAGCATATATTTTCAATAGCCAAGTATTTAAAAAAAAATGCATAACTATATTCAACTTTTGTATTTATTTTTCCCTGTCGCACGCAGTTGTTGACCAAGCTGACGAATTCCACATTTGCGGCCAACATTGCTAAACTAATTAAAGACACAAAAACTTTTAACAACTCGGCGCACTATGGGGCTTTATCGAATATTGAATCACGCATTGAGCATGGCACATCGCACATTTCGGTGCTGCACAACAATGATGCTGTTTCGGTGACCAGCTCCATCAACTTTTAGTAAGTGCAGAGCCCTTTTCTTTCTCGCATTTCAAGTCGAGCTTACATTCATAATTTTTCCTTCCAGTTTTGGCAGTGGACGCATGGGGAAACGCACTGGCGTGCTGTTCAATAATGCCATGTCCGACTTTTCGCTGAGCCATCTGAAGAACTATTTTGATCTGCCGTATGTGGAGGGCAGGAATGTGTTGATTGGCGCTGCCAGGCCCATGTCCTCAATGTGCCCAGTTATTGTTACAGAGCGCTCGACCGGTAAGGTGCGCTTGGTTGTCGGCGCCGCTGGTGGCACAAAAATTATATCGGCCCTTGTGCCGCTGCTAGTACGCATGCTTTGGCAGGAGGCGGACATCAAAAGCGCCATCGACGCCAATCGATTCCATCATCAGATGCTGCCCAATAAGCTACAGTTCGAATACGGTATGCTGCAGGCAGATGTCAACAGCCTGCGGGCCAAAGGACATCATTGCGAGCGCTATCGAAATCGGGTCTCTGTCATTTGTGGCATTGCCCAATATAATGGCAGCATATCCGTCAATTCGGATTATCGTAAAATAGGCGGTGTAGCTGGATTTTAAACATCGCTATTTTGCTGATCATAAAGATCATGAATTTGTCGTTTTTAAAATGAGAGATAACACTTACGTAATTATCATAACAACAACCTAAGAAATACGCCAAAGTTGCTACATAAATGGTTACTAAAGTTTTAATGTTTACTTGTGAATAAATAAAGAAAATTGCGTCTTACCAAAATTGCAAAGAATCTATTTAAATTCAAGTATGGTTAACTTTGCCCCCTATATTCATCCATATTAATAATAGTTTGCGTCATGGTTTTATCGATGAAATAATTTTTATTAAATTGTAATAATTGAAATTTTTAGCTAGGCCATTTTGTAACATGCAATTTAGATCTTGAGCTTTGTATATATATAATATAACATGTAGGGAGTGGTGTGTGCATTTGTTGTGCCTAATTGAATGTTGTCAGTACGTTATTTTATTTATCTTTTAAGTAATTGATTTAGGATCTGGAGGCGTAGCTCTCTCTAGCTCTCTCTTTTCATATTGTGCTCATACTCTGTAGGAATTTGTAGTAAGCTCTATTTGTTCTATGCGTTTATATATATGTAGGTGTGTATATATGTATATGTATAAGGTATATATGCATGCACGTACATAGGTAATAGTAGTAGTTGCTTTTCTAATAGTAGTAGTAGTAGTATTAGTGTGTGTGTGTGCGTAGTGAGTTGAGCGAAGGAACCGTTGTCAGCGTGAGTGTTATTCGTTTCGTTTGTATTCGTATTGTTTCAATTAATTGAGCACTAACGTCGCAATATTACGCGACGTACCTTCAAATATAATATCATAAATCATAGCAAATGCATATGCATATACTACTATATATGTCTGTATATATCTATGTATCTATGTATAAGTACAATGGTATGTATAAAAAAAATGCAATCAACAATATCAGTCCGTTGCCAAATATTGTTGCAACATCATCTCTCTCTCTCTCTCTTTCTATCTTTCGCGCACTCTCTCTCTCTCTCTCTATATGCTCCTTGGTAGTTAGCTTTAGGGCCAGGCAAAATTAATACCAGTTAGTTGATAGAACTTATTGTTGAACGGCCTGTAGAACTCTCTGAGGCGCTCAATCGCATTGGCATCGATATGCGGATGATTTCGCCCCTTGGTCTTGCCCAGGCAATGGGGCGTGGAGCGCGCCTCCGACTTGAACAAGCAGGGGAATCCCTTGGTGGCATTAAAATAGAAATGCTTTTCGGTGACCACACGCTTCAGACCCAAAAAGTCCTGTACACGTCCAATCTCATAGGCCGGATCCATGATCAGTCGCTCCCCGCTGATGAAGAGCAGCTGCGAGAGCGGAAAGTACAGGAGCCAGTGCTCCAAATATCGCGCATAGACACCAATCTTGACTGGCCCCCAATTGGTGTCCACCACCGAATAGCTACCATTCACAAAGGCCAGCTGCTCGAACCGCTTCATGTCCGCCTTCTTGCTGGCCGCCTGCGTGTAGTCCGAGATGGCTCTCGTGACCGGATCACGCACCACAATTAACAGCCTAAAAGAGGTGTGGAAATTAAAAAATCATATATTATGACAGCTAAGAGAATATATCACGAAAAGTTTATGAATGAGGCAACTAACATGTCTTCTCCTTGAGTCTCTGTTAAACTAAATAAACTAGTCAATCATGAGTAAGGAATTCATGATATTTTATCAAAGTATCCAAACAAGTTTATTTTCAATAATGAATATATTTTAAATGCAGAATCAATCGAGAGGAGAAACCATGAAAAAAATGCCATCAAACAGGAAAATCGGTTCAGTTTTAACCGAGTTATGGGCATTTGAAATATGGGAGCTATGGATCCGAGAATTTTACATGTCAACATTTTTGTTAATTTTTACATGATTTTTGACAAAAAATTTGATACCCTCAGAATCGGTTTTAATGTTGCTTTTTATACTAATTGTGCCAAGCACAATCGATTAAAAATGTAAATTTGCATTTCTAAATTTTGAAAAAAAATTTTTTTCGAAAATGAGTAAGGGGGGAGTACATGCTTTTTTCCGAAAAAAATTCAAAAAAGTTTATTTTCAAAAATGCTTATTTTTTAAATGCAGACTCAATCTAAGCGACAAATCATGACTAAAATGCCATCAAACATGAAAATCGGTTCAGTTTTGGCAGAGTTATGGGCGTTTGAAATATGGGAGCTATGGATCCGAGAGCTTTACATGTCAACATTTTTTTTAATTTTTACATGATTTTTGACAAAAAATTTGACCCCCTCAAAATCGGTTTTAATGTTGTTTTTTATACTAATTGTGACAGCCACAATCGATTAAAAATGTAAATTTGCAAATTCTAAATTTTGAAAAAAAAAATTTTCGAAAATGAGTAAGGGGGGAGTACATGCTTTTTTCCGAAAAAAAGTGGCAAAAAGTTTATTTTCAAAAATGCTTATTTCTTAAATGCAGACTCAATCTAAGCGACAAATCATGACTAAAATGCCATCAAACATGAAAATCGGTTCAGTTTTGACAGAGTTATGGGCGAAATATGGGAGCTATGGATCCGAGAGCTTTACATGTCAAATTTTTTTTTAATTTTTACATGATTTTTGACAAAAAATTTGACCCCCTCAAAATCGGTTTTAATGTTGCTTTTTATACTAATTGTGACAGCCACAATCGATTAAAAATGTAAATTTGCATTTTTAAATTTAAAAAAAAAATTTTTTTCGGAAATGAGTAAGGGGGGAGTACATGATATTTTTATCAAAATATCAAAAAAAAATTATTTTCAATATTGAATATATTTTAAATGCAAAATCAATGGAGAGGAGAAACCATGAACAAAATGCCATCAAACATGAAAATCAGTTCAGTTTTGACAGAGTTATGGGCGTTTGAAATATGGGAGCTATGGATCCGAGAGCTTTATATGTAAACATTTTTATCTGTCATTTTAACCTACACCTTATGAGGATAAACACAGCTTGGGATTCAATCATTCTTCAATCCTTCTCCCATTCTATTCGCCCTTGCCTTGACTAAGGTGTAATTTGAGGTTGCGTCCTTTGCTGCGCCTCTTATATATTTGTGGCAGAGAGTCAACCTCTGATTTGGGCTCTACTCACTTGGTGGCCGTGTTCATGTGGTAGACGCGCTGCGGCACCTCCTTGGTGACGAAATAGCTGGGCGTCTTCTCCATGGTGATTTGGCCCTCGATGGTGTAGGGCATGTGGTGGCGGTACCAGCGCAGGCCGCGCTGATAGTGCCTGTCAAAGAAGTGGACCTCCGAGCCGGCGGCGCGCACGTCCGGGTGCAGTCGTATAAACTCCAGCAAGGCGCGTGTCCCGCTCTTCTTGACGCCGATGATGAGCGTGTCGGGCAGATGGCGGGAGGGACGGAGTCCCTGCTGGCGCAGCATTTGATACTTGGGCGCACCATCGACGCTGGCCAGCGCGGCAACAGTGGCGCTCGCATTGAGGATTGAGACCGTGCTGGAGCTGGCGCTCAGATCGGAGCCAGCAACGGTAATCGCCTCGCCGCTGGCGTTGCGCTGCTGCTGCGCCGTCAGCAGATTGCGTAAGTTGCTCTGCGGCAAAGTGGAAAAGAGAAGGGAGTGAGAGACAGATAGAGGGAATGGGATGAAAGGCGATCCGGAGCTCACCTGCTGCAGGCTGCGACTGATGCTGGCGAAGATGCAGGCATTGAAGCTGTAGGAGAAGTAGACGAGCGTCACGCAGACCACCAGGGCAATGGCCAGGCTGCGGCTGCTCAGATTTAGACTGTGGCACCAGATGCTCACATACATTGCACTGAACACACACACACACACACACACACACACACACACACGCGCACGGCGCTGAGAGCGAGTTAGCCGCGTTGTGCCGCGGTCCTTGCCATGGTTGAGACCCTGTGGCCGCCCTGTCCCAGTTGGACTAGTCTACCACATGGTGGTCCATCAATGGCAAATACTTAACTCTGGCTTGCCAGCTGCAGCAACGATTGCAGAATCACTTTTGCGCTGATTTTGTCGCCGCCGTTTTATGTTGTTGTCGTCGCAGCGAAATTCCGGAAGTGATAGCAGGCGGGCCAAGGCACAGTCCCTGTGACTGGGTCGTACGCTGAGGTCACAGGCGCAAACGCGAGTGCACTCTCTCTCTCTCTCTCTCTCTCTCTGTCTCTCCCTCCAGGCGGATTTGCACCCTGTGCAATTGCGAATACGCAGCGAGTTCTGTGCTTAGACCAAAAGGTGCGCATGACGTCACAAATGCTGTTAAGTTTCTATGCATGCGCTCTATATTATGTTTAAATATGTATATACCCTGGGTAAAAATTTGTTTATTTCTTTATTAGGAAGACTAGGAAATAGTATCGCTTAATTATCGTTTAGGAAGTTAAAAAGGCGAGAAAAATACCAAGAAGTTTCAAGTACAAGCGCTGTCGGAATTCAGTCAATGTGACAATTTCTTAACTAGAAAACTGTTTTTCTCAACCCAAAATTTCGATAAAAAACTTGTATGAACGGTAAAGACGGGTATAACCGACTGTGTAATACTCGTTCACAGGTGAAAAACAGCTTTAAATAGTCGGAAAGGGTCTGAACTACGATTGCTATTTTGGCCATGATTTAACATTAATTTTTCTCGAAATTTAATTAACAAACCTATTCGAATTCTCTTCCGCACTTGGAATTAGAACTATTTGTAAAGTACCTGCGATTGAAATATCTATATATATATGCATATATTTATTATACATACAGAGTGTATCTCATATTTAATGTTTAACTTTTAATTTTCGCCAAAATAATTGACGTTAGATGTCTACAAGAGAGAAAGTTGTCAGAGGTGGAGGTAATCTTGTGCTTTGTGCCCCTGCTCTCTCGCAACACCCTCAATAAACTGTGCTCAAAAGTAAACAAACTGATAGCCCCCGCCGCACACACACACACACACACACACACACCCCTCTGCAGATGGAGAGTGACGGGCAAACGTTTGTTCCACTTAAGCAGCGCTCACTTTACACGCTCCCGGGGGAGCTTTTAGTTGCTGGGGCATTATCAACGGCAGTGCCATAAGATTAAGTTTATTATCTCTTTCAAGAGAGAGAGAGAGAGAGCGAGAGGGGGGGTGGAGTAAATCCACTTCGATGGTGATGGATTTGAATTCGCCCGGACGAGCGTCGACTGGCGCCTTATCAGCTGGGCATCTGTTTATCCACATGGCTGGGGCCTCGTTTAGCTGGGCTGGGATTAGTCATCATCATGCAGGTGCTGCCGCTGGCTCGTTGGCTTTATCTAATCAACGGCGACTGATTTGACGTTAACTGTTCTCAGTCGCACTTTTAACGTCTACGCTGCCATTGCTGGCCAAGATCGTCTCGCAGCAAATGGCAATTAAATACTTATGCTAAGAATTATGCATTAGGCGCAAACGAATTTAGACCATCTTTACAAATATGTCGAATTTATGGAGCACATGTGTGCTCAAGTTTTTCAAATACGCGCCCAGCTATGTGGGTAAGTGGACCGCGAGCCAATTGAATCGTTATATAAATAGAATTAACTAATCGGAGCGCACACTACAGTCTGCCTGTGCTTCCTGCCCTGCGGCCTCATCTTTGGCTATACGCTCTGCTCCTTTGTGGCCGAGCGCAGTCTGCAGGTCAGCCTCATCGACTACGGCCCCCTGATCTTGGGCGCCTGCCTGGCCCTTCTCTGCGCCCTCGGCCTGCTGGCGATCAAGTATGTGAAGCACTGCATCGTCTACTGGCAGCCACTCATCCTGATGGCTGCGGGCGCATTCAATTTGCTCTCCAGCTGCTTCTACTTTGCCGATGGCTTTGGTGAGTACCCGCGATATACCATTCGTTGTCTTTAGCTTTAACTTTGATATTCATTTTAAACTAGTTTAATGAAACATGAAAACCTAGTTGAAATATTTTTTAAACTGGAACCAATCAAATATTTGAATTTTACATAGAACAGGTCTCCAAATCTAGACATACAGGAGAATGTGTTCACAACGCCAGATATATTACGATCTTTAACGTTTTTATAGCCTGTTCCCATTACTTTCTAAAACTAAATTTTAAAAAAATTCTTTAATTATTGTAAACATGTGTTTGCATTGGCTTTTTCAAAAGCTTACATAAGTTTTACAAAATTGAAAAAATTTCCAACCGTGTGAGAAACTTTCCAACACCCAATCCAAGGATTAAGCTATCATATATCTAGTTTTCATATCACAAAAACTTGTTTATAAGGCTACGTGAAATTAATTCTATACCACTTTCTAATCAATTTACAATTATTCAATCAGTCAATCAAGCTATCAATTAGTCAATTAGTAATTTCAACAGTTCAATTTGTATAGATTATTTGTTGGCTTGATATTTGAAAATCTGCTATGACTCATTGAAACGAATACGAAACCACTTTCTAGTCGAGGTATTCTCTCGATTATCAGCCATACAAGCAATAAAATGCAATATAGAGTAGATACAGTTCCAAGTTCAACGAACAAACAGATACACGTACGCCCGGAATTTACAATACTAGTTAAGGATCAGAGTCTTCGCTTCTGCTCACTACTCTTGTCGCTTCTCAACACCAAGTAGTCGGACTACCCCTAATGATACGTATTTACATGCATCCGCAGATCACGTGGGCGCCTACATGTCGTATGTGGCGCACAGCTTGACCTTTGTGGCTGGCTATGGGTTCCTGCACACGATCAGCTCGAAGGGCAGCCGGGCACTGATGCTCTCCGGCTGCTGTAGCTGCTATCTGCTGGGCATTGCATCGGCGGTCAGTCTGATTGGCGGCACGTACGTGAAGAATCTGAACCAGTATGCAGGCCAAGCGGCGACCACGGAGCAGCTCATCGACGGCATCTACGTGAACTTTGCGGCCACCTATCTGTCCATAGCGATCGCCATGCTGGCCGTGCTCATTGGGCTGAAGGTGCTGCACGTGCTGGGCACAGTGGACATGACGAACAGCCTGGACGACGATTTGCGCATTGCGAACGCGAATGGCAGCATCTTTGAGTCGCGCGCGGATGTGATCAAGCGGCTGCAGTTCTTCTATGTGACCAGGAATCAACAGTGGCACGTGACGCTCCTGCTGCTGTTCGTCGAGGCCGTGCAGTATGCGCTCTTCATCTATTTGACCTTCTGGTTTGCGCTGAACGATGCGATGCGTCTGGACGACTTGGCGCACATCGACTCCATGTTCTGGGTAATATTCGCGGGCAGCGTTTTGGCCATCGTTTGCCTGTGCTTCTATTCGGCGAAGGTGCATTTTGTGATCATGCAACTGCTGCTGCTGGTGCTCACGGTGCTGGCGATGATTATATACGGTGCGACTGGCTCCAAGGTGACATTCTGGCTGCTCCTGCTCGTTTTTGGGCTGGCCTATTCCAGCCTACAGATTGTCCTGCTGGAGGTGACCCATCTGCGGTTCACCGAGTGCATCATCTTTGGCTCCTACACGCTCAAGCTGATCAGCACCGGCATCGTTTACTACTATTTCGTGGCGAACGTGACGAACTCGTATTTCTATGCCAAGGATGCGAACACGCTGATCGCCCAGGGATTCGTATTCATGATTATAACATCGCTGCTGGCCCTGGTCGTTGGCATGAAGGTGCCGCGCACGCATCGCACCAAGCTGCTGGATATACAGCACGAGGTCTACGGCATCATCTTCATGAAGCATCAGATTGAGCAGCTGAACGTGCGCTGGCTAAACGATGGCACCATACCGACCATCAGCCAGTGATGCAGTTGCTCATTGTTGTTCTCGTTGGTGTTGATCATGTTTTTGCTGTTTTTTTTTCTTTGTTTTGATTATTCTTTGTTTTGTTCTTAAGTTCAACTAAAGCTAGTTTTTACGTTTAATGCCCACAATCTGGACGGCGGCCGTGTGGTCCCGACAGAAGTGGCTGGCACAGGCCGAGACATTGGCGCAGGGCGTCACCTGGTACTGATGTTCCTCTGCAATGAATAAACACACTCATTAGTTCATCAGTCTGCGTTTCTATTGTGCATATGTAGGGGCGACAGGGTTCAACATGATCAAAATGTAGGGGCTCATATACTCTATTTACACAGAAGATTGAGACTTGAGGCTCCCAGCAAGCTTTCAAACTGAGAGATATATAGACTATTTGATGCTAATCCACAATATACACTCGTTTCAACAATTTTGGCCGTTACACGAAATGCGTAAATCGAAAATGTAAAAAATGCATAATCATTTAAAAACAATCAAAAATAAACAATAGAAAAGAGACTTCAGCCCATAGCGAGGTATTGGTGTATATGCTCAAAGGACTCTGAGACGCATGGCAAATTCCTAAACAAAATGCAATCTGCAATCCACAATCTACTGTAAGATATAGTTGTTAACCATTTAACTATACCCTACAACTATACCCTACAACTACACCGCGGACTACTGCAAGGGTATATAAATCAAAGATTCCCTTTAGCTCTTCCTTAGTTATAAGCCGGTATACCTGCCGTGTGGAGTGGAGAGGGTATGTACGATCGGTGGCACTCACCCAGCTGCTGCATGAACTGGTGCAGCGTGTCCACATTGCGCACTGTGCTGGCCAGCAGCATTTCGCAGCGGTTGCCGCGCAGCTCGTAGATGTGATCGAGGGCCGCCAGCAGCGCCGAGAACTGCGTATCGTCGTAGATGACGTCGGCGGCCAGGAGCAGGTCGGGCGCAGCGTATTGTGACCAGGGAAACTCGCTGGCCTCGTGCCAGCTCAGCTGGGCGCATTGCGGCGCGTCCGCATCGTTGGGGCTATCGAAATTTAGGGCAATATTGTCGCGCATCAGCTGGACGCAGGCGGCGCTGCCGTCGGTGATCAGCACCTGACCAACGGGCAGCTGGAGCGCTCGCCGCTTGAGCAGAATGCCGAGCAGACCAGTGCCGGCGCCGAGCTCCAGCACATTTTTGCCCAGCAGCAGAGTGGAATGCTCCAGCAGATAGTCGGCCAGGGCCAGGGCCGCCTCCCAGGTGCACAGGCCGGTGGTGCCCTCGCTGACGAAGCTGTTGCACTCGCGCAGCGTGATGTGCCCCTCCGGCTGCAGGATGTAGTGCTTGTAGGCGTACGCGGACGTCGACGGCGATGTGGTCGTGTCCAGCGTGGCCTTGGCCAGCTGGCCGCACAGGCTGTCGTAGACGTCGTCGTGCAGCTCCTCGTGATCCTTGAGCAGCTGCATCAGACGCTTCACGAACGCCTCCTGGTAGCTGCGCCGCACCGGATAGCGCTGGTTCAGCGGATGACCGCAGGTGGCCGCGATCAGAGCACGTTGCGCATCCAGCGCCAGCGGCAGCTGCAGCGTCTGCGTTGCATATATCACCAGTAGGCTATATACTCTATATGGTGGCACAACTACTCACCGACCAGGCCATCTTGTTGACGGGATAGCAGCAGAGAAATTGCTGCTGCAGCTTGCCAAACGTGTTGCTGTCCATTTTGCGAATGAAAAGACACGAAAGAAAAGCCGCAGGCCGCAGGCCGACCTGCGTTCGATCGATCTGGCAGCGCTGCCAATCATCGCAGACAGCTGGCAGCTCAGCTGTTGCGCCAATACACTTTCCGCTGTACGTTGCTGCGTTTTCGCATGCAATCTGTTGCAACATCAAATCAAATCAAATTTAATGCAGTAGAAATTTAATTTAGTCTCAATCATTCATTTTACGCATCACACCTACCCTCTATTTATTTATTAAATTACTCCAATATTAACATAATTGTTGTTCTATTGATTATGCTAAACTTTTGCATGCTTATAAAATTCAGGTACCATAAAGAGCATTTACAAGCTGTTAAGCTATTTAAAGATGCTAAAATATTCATATGCATGATATTGCAATTATAAGAACAATCTTATCTACTTCAATTTAAAGCTTAAAAATTCTTATTTGTTTTAGATTGTTAAACCTATTAATAGCAGAATGTTGTGTAAATAATTATTTTAAAAATGCTCTTTTGTATTTTTTTTGCTTTGGAGGTCAAAGAAAACACGCGTGCGAGTTCAAGCATAAAACTAGCTTAAATACATGTACATACATACATATGTACATACATATGTATGTGCATCTGCTTTCATATGAGATAAGTTGTCAACGGCTATACATACACACATACAACAATTTGGGCATATGTAGTAAAAGTCCAATACAAATTCTGCTGAATTGTGCATTAAAACCAGTTTGCTATAAAACAAACAATGCCTATCTGCCATAGATGGCGCCACTCATCCTTTAATAACTGCACCCCACACGACACAAAAGCTCCCCGCACAGCAAAACAAATATAAACACCCAACGAGCACAAGCACACACACACACACACACACTTATATACGTATATATCTATACGCAGCTGTTACAACAGCAACAGTTGACGTTTTGTGATAACTGTACCACAGCCAATAAAAACCAATTTGCTTGTTTTTTTAGTTTCTTCTCTAGAAAAAACCGTTTATTTAAGTTTTTGGGGGATTTTGTTAGACGTGTTCTATTGAATTGTCTCTTGGATTTTTAAAACAGCAATTACATTTGTTTTATATTTTTGTGATTTTTTTTTTGTGTTGAATGCAACAAACTATGCAACTTCTTATTGTTAGCAAATCTCTGTAAGTTTTAGTGCACTATTGGAGGGGTTACTTGTCTGTTATATGTATATCGTATAAATATCTTGTAAGTTCCATAAACATTTATGTAAAGTTATTTAAGTGTATATATCGCTAATAAAATGTCTTATATTGCAGCGGTATAACAAGACAAAGCTACGAAATGTCTTATTATAAGCATAATGGTAGTTATGCTGGCTATCCAATGAATTTTTGCGCGTGTACTATTTAAATGATCGAAGACAATACAAGTTTATTAGATTTGACATCTTACAAAATTAATATTGCAACTTCAATAAAAAACGAGAGTTTTAATGCATTTTGCAGCATCTACAAATACTCTCATTCCATATTTAAATAGAAAGGTTGTTATTAAGACATTAATGCATGATATTCTAGCCAGGTATTTTCCAAAAGTATTATTGGAGGATCCGTAATTGGTAGAATGAAGAATACGACCTACCTCAACTCTTTGGCCAAAAAGGTCAGAGCATTATGAGTAAATATATATTTATAAAACATACGGACATGTAATCTATTCTTTTATTTTCGAAAAGAATATAAATTTCATTGGTGAAACATATAATATTAATATAAGATTATTGCTTTTAAGTTTAGTATGCATTGCTACATGTATTTATGATTCGCGAGCAGATATACTCACTGACATGTTTAAAAGTTAACTATATTTTAGATCATGAAACAGAAATGAAGAATTATATTTATTCCAAAAAAAAAAAAAAGAATAGATCATATTTGTAATACATTTCATTCATTGTATATATATATATATATTAAATGATTATACATTGTAAGAATGTATTATATATAGTTTTTTAAGAAGTTTTTAATGCGGATTGTATTGCATTTTGCATGGTTTGTATCTCAAATTTTTCTGTTTTTGTTTTTTTTTTTTAAGTTTTTTTTTTTGTCTGTTTTGCATGGGTCGGTTGTTTATATCTCCTTGCCTAAACGTATAAAATGCATGTAAATCTAAAACTTATTCAATCAACTAACGTATTTTCATTATATATATATTGTTTATATATATGCGTAATATGTTAAATTGTTTTCTCAAAAATTATGTAATATTAAGTGAAAAAATAAATGTATTATATAAAATATAGATGCAGCTTTATGTGTACTCATTTCTGATGTGTTCGGATGTTTGCTGGCCAAACTGCAGATGTTGTTCATTCGACCCTGCCGCTCGCCGACCGCGTTGCGCCTAGTGGCAACGCGACGCAGCTGCGGCAACCGTTGACGCCGTGCCGTCGACTTGCCGCACGTGCAACGCATAGCGCTGCCAATGGAGGCGCTGCACCCACTCGCCCAAGGATCTTGGCTGGCGGCATGCGACCGCACAGCGACTTCTTTCGGTTCTGTAGATTTTTTGATGTTTTTTTTTTTTTTTGGGTAGTACCGCTGTGCGGCGCAGTTTAGAGCGCAGCGCATCCACTGGCAACACGTTGCACGCGCTGTTGGAGTTGTGGGCGATGTTGGAGACGGCGGCACGGCGACAGCGGTGGCATTGCAGCGGCGCCTATCGCAGGATCTCGTTCGATGGCGCCGGCCAACGCAACGCGGACGGCGAGCGACGCACAAACTTAAAAACTAAATATACATTTACGATAATAATAATAATAAGAGTTACAGGTATTAATTATAATATTCATAGATTATGTTTATATATGTATGTATAAAACGGGGCATAAGTATGCACGTCATTGTGTTGTGTATTTTTTTTTTGTTGCTGTTTTGTTTTGCTTGTGCTTGGTTATACAATTATAATGCTATAGTATTTATATTTATGTATATATGTTCTGTTAGGTATAAAATGAAATCAAGATCCAATTGACCAATACGGATATTTAACTGTTTCTGCTTCCGGTTGTAAAACAAACGCCTATGCATGTATATATAATATGAATGTGATTTTTGTGTATTTTGTTTTTTTTTCGTTTTGTGTTTTTCTGCTTTTGCCTGGTGCGGCGCTTAAGCACGCTCGCCGCGAATGCGACGCGCCAACTGAATGTCCTTGGGCATGATGGTTACACGCTTGGCGTGGATGGCGCACAAGTTGGTGTCCTCAAACAGGCCGACCAAATAGGCCTCGGAGGCTTCCTGCGAAACGGAGAGACGACGTTTGTTACACGCACGCTGGAACAACGGCAACGAAATGGATTTTGGGGATTGCGGCGACTTACCTGCAAAGCACCGATGGCAGCCGACTGAAAACGCAAATCGGTCTTGAAATCCTGGGCGATTTCACGCACCAAGCGCTGGAAGGGCAATTTGCGGATGAGCAGCTCGGTCGACTTCTGGTAGCGACGGATCTCACGCAGAGCCACGGTACCGGGACGATAACGATGGGGCTTCTTCACGCCGCCGGTGGACGGTGCCGATTTGCGGGCGGCCTTGGTGGCCAGCTGCTTACGCGGAGCCTTGCCTCCAGTAGACTTACGGGCGGTCTGCTTGGTACGTGCCATCTTCGCTCAATGCTGCAAAAAAAATGTATAGATTAGGCACTTCTAGACGCTGAATTTCACCGGCGGATTCGCGCTGTGCGCAATTGCGACGCTCAACGCCGAAGCGCTGGCGCGCGACTGATGCGAATGTGGCAACTGTGGCTGCAATGAAAGCATCGGCAGAGGGTTGAAATCTTTAGCTTCAGCAGCAGCTGCTGCAGAAATTTTCCTTTTGTTCGGATTCTTGCTGTGCGCGTTTTCCTTAGCTATTTGGCTGGGCCTGCTTTCTGGGAACACTTCATAACTTCCACTTCAGTTGCGACGTCGTCGTCGTCGTCGTCTGTCGCTGCTGCTGCTGCTGCTGCAGCGACAGTGCGGCAACCCACAGCTTTGAGTGCCCACTTGAGCCATTGTGTGAGTGCATACATTTTTTCATTTCATATTTTTTTTTTTTTTTTTTTTTGTATTTTTATTGTGTGTGTGCCTTGAGCTCGGCATGAATCGCTCTTTTTTCTCGCCCCAGCTCGAACGGGCTCTGCCTTTCTTTCTTTTTGTGCTGCGCCACTCGAGCATCGTGAATTTTGCGTTTTGCTTTTTATGCGCGCAGAATCAATCAAGTTGAAGTAATGAGTTGTAGTTTTTAGTTTTAGATCTACAGAGACACACACACACACACACACACACACACACATATTCCACGCATTCGCTTGGAAAATACGCACAAGACTTTCTAGGAGACCCACAACAAACGGTAAACACGACCTCGAGAGCAAACATAAACAAAAAGCATCGATATATTTTTTCTTCTCTACTTCGAAAGCTTGCATATATGAAAGTTTACCGTTTCGAAGCATGTGCATGTATGTGCACTTCATATGAGGCTGCCTTTAAAAGCTGCATAAAGCTAATGGGGCTAACGGAAAGCAAGATTACTTAAATTGTTTTAAGCGTAGCTTAGGCACAATAATATTTAAATAGATAGAGATTGTATTACATTACTATTATAATATTAAATTATAGGGTATGGGGTATCAACTGTCAACCCAACTCTCTATTGGGTGCTATGACCTTCGACAAAGACAAGCAGCCGATTTAGTTGGTAGTCTAAAACAAGGCTGCAAACCGGTTTTGAACCAAATGCCAGCATATTTAAAATAATATGATAATGATAATAATACTTCAATGGTTTGGTTTAATATTAATATATATTTACAATATCTCAATATCGTATTTCAAAACAACTTCAAAATTGGAATATATATTTAACACATTTGTCGACTACAACATTAAACAAATCTACAATCTACAAATTCTTCATAATTTGTTAAAACAAAAAGCATAAACTCCCCCTATCCTCCGTCATCTGATGGTCGCATTAAGAGTATACCACAAAAAAAAAAAGTTGAGTTATGTATTGTTCAGCGTGGGCAAACGACAAAATACATTAGCACGAATGTGAGTACATATGCACCTACAAACATATGTACGTAGCTTGCAGATGCATACACACAGATAGACCAGTATCGATACCATGCTAATATTACTGATCGCAAATCCATACTGCATAAGTATGCATGTTTGTGCCCAAATTCACAAAAGCAAAGGTATACTACATCATATACAGCAGGTGCTTCCTTTTGTGCATTGCATATTTCATAACAAGCATTAGCAAGCAATTGAAGGAACACAAAAACTTGGGGCCCATTTGAATGGCACATGTAAAAACGGGCTGGCAATATTGCGCAAACAATTCGGTAATAGCAATAGCGATAGATATGACATAGTGAGCGAGCGGGAGCGAGAGAGCTGTACACGCACAGGGAGCGAAAGGTGCCCAACCGAAAATTGCGTCGTTCGCATTTAACGCGCGCAAAGCAATATCGCATCTGTGCTTGTGTGTGCGAAACAGCTGCACATCCTAATGCCAATATGCACAAGCGTCAGTCTGTATGTATATAGGCATTTCAGCAGTTAAAGCAATACGTATACAAAAATTGCAGCGATTGGGGCAGCACCGTTACTTTGCGCGCAATTGCAAACCAGTCAAAAGACAAAATAAAAAACATACACAAGCACTAACGTTGATGCGCATGTGTCACTACCACTGTATGTGTGCGTGCGTGTGTCAGTACACACAGGCGCATACAATTAAGCAAAACGAAAATAACAATAAATGTTGAGAATCAAAATATGATAAGTCACAATAAAAAGTACAGCATTGAACAAAACAAAAGCATAAACATTTTCGCGCCATTTTTTTTTTTTTTTTTTATATTATCCACTCAAACTGCTTAGTTTAAAAATATATTCAATTATTATTAACTTTACTTCAACTTGTCTGCAATGGCCGCCATTTTGAAAACGCAACAACAAGTACACCACACTAAAGTGTGCCCATGCATCCGTCGTGCAAACGAAGTCACCAACAACCGCCGTCGTCGTCGTTGTCGCAGTCGCGTATTGTGTGTATCCATTAAAAAAAAAAGCTAAGCTAGCACGAAAATTGGTGCTCCGCCGGCCGTCCAGCGGAGCCCCCCCCACATCACATCACAACACAAAACTATATTAGCTGATGCACATACTAATTGAGACGATGACAGCATCAACGTGGACACTTTCACCATTTTACACAAAAAAGAAGCCAACAAAATAATGAATTAAATAAAAGCACACTCACCGTAACGAAAAGTTTAAATTTATTTGTGTTTTAGAATATTCACGGAGAGCACGAACTGCTTCCAATGGGGAACGATTTCACAATGACACAGTATCGATTTTTTCTACAGCAGCTTGTATCGATACAATTGCTGCGATAAATCACTAACAAATGACAAATATATCAAAACGATATTTCACAGGTAAATAGTGAATAAATATAAGGACAATGTGGGAAAACATGTATTTAAATAAAAAAAAATATATACAATTTGCATCTGCATCAGTTCAGAATGTTTATTATAAATGGTTTTATTATCAAGTATGGCCTGTGTTGTAGTATGGCGCCAAACTCAACTCTGCTTCTTTATGGATGCCAAAATATCACTATGCTTAACGATATTTTTGGAGCAATGTTAGAATAACAGCGAAGTGGTGCCCATTAAAATTATGGATGTTAACACAACAGTGCCAATTGGAGTATAACATTGCAATAAGCAGTGTGCCCGCTTGTTGCTTAACATACGCAAAATACATTATCGTCACATCAATAGTCGGTTACACTAGCCGCGGGTCGGTCGTGTTTTATTTGCGCTCTTCCTTCTCGAGCGAAAAGGTATTTGAAAACAAAGTGCAACGGATATATGTACATAGTTCATATTTTGTGTGTTTTATAACCAGAGTGTGTGTGTGTGATTTTAATTGAATGCAACTAATTTTTGTTTGTTTATTATTTTATTTTTATTGTGTGTGTGGTTGCTTGTGTAAAACGGTCAGGCAGCGCTCGTTTGTTATTGTATTTGTGTAGGTCAAGGTGATGTCGCTGCTGCAGGCTGCGGGCAGCGCAAAGAAGAGCGCAAGAAACAGCTGCCCAAAGCACCGTTAGTTTGCTGCACTGTTCTGCCTCGCATTGAGCGCAATTCGTTCGCAATTACGCAGGCAACAGTGTACGTGTGTGTGTGTTTGTGTGTTTGTGTGTGTGAAGCCTTAAAAGCCAATACATATGCAAATGTTATTGCCTTCTCGCCTTTGCGCGTTAACTCTATTGCGAATTCGAGCAGTCATTGTCATAAAATCTCTCACACAAACACTCACACACACACACAGACACGTTTATCTCGATCGCTGATAAGCGGCCGCATCAAAAATAAACATTTACCTATTGTAGTATTGAGTGAATAAGAGAATAAGAGAAATAAATAATAACCGTTATAATATTAACAACAACAAGTCGCAAAAGGCAGACAAAACGGCGTTTCTACAGCAACGTCGCCTTTTCAGCGGCGGCGGCGTCGGCGTCTTGGGCGGCAGCGGGTCCATGAAGCAACAGCAGCCGCCGCCGCTGCCGCAAACGCAGCCGCCGTCGCTGTCGCAGTCGCAGTCGCAGTCGCAGTCGCAGGCAGCCAGTGGAGGAGGAGCAGCGGCTGAGGGCAGCGTTGTGGCCAATGTCATCAACAGCCTCAACGGCAACAACAACAACAACAACAACACTGCGGAGCCAGCCAAGTGTCGCCCACCTTTATATCCGAAACGTAAGTTGTGTCCGACTATGAGAATACCCTAGAATAGTATGTTTGCTCGGCTGACTGACAGATTGATTGACTGACTGATTGATGATGTAAAATATAAAAGAAGAAATTGATATTACATTAATTTTCTGCTTTAAGGATGAAAATCCTAAAACTGAGCTAAGTTTTAGATTCTTTGGTTGTTCGGCCTTAAACCCGATTGGAAAAATCGAATTTAAAATGAATCTTATACTATTGGCTAATAACCCCTTAAGGTGAAAGTTCTATTTTTATCTGATCGTTGTGATTTGCGATTTTTTTTTTCAAGAAAGAAAGCCAGAAAAAAACGGGTGAAAATGCGTTTAATAGGAAACAAAAACTTTTAAGTAAGAAAATCTTTTTTTTTCACTAAATTAAATAAATTAAATAAACGCTAGTTAAATTCAGTCATCGCACTCAAATTGCGAATATTCATTTGTGGCTCACTGCAATAGCTGATGAATGTGGGCCAGCGATTCATACTAGATTCAAGATTCAGAGCCTGAGTCTATTTATCACATTTTAGACGAATAAATGAATAGATGAGTGAACGCAATCATTTAATGGCCCAGCGCACATTCATTTGTTGCTCGAGCTGAGTCAAATTTAGTTGTAAATATGCTACACAGCAAGAAAAACAAAAGCAGTCCTGTTTCAAACTTAAAATAAAATTTGCAATTTGAAAATAATTGAACTCAAATCTAAATCACTTGGCTTACAATTAATTTATATTAATGTGTTTTTTTTTTTTTAAATCTAATAAGAAAATGACTTGTCTGCAGGCTCAGAGGGAAAAGCCCGCTTTACTTAACGGTACCAAAGTAGATCCAAGTATTTCAGCAGTAATTAAATTATTTATTATTTATATTTATTTCATGTAAATTTAGGTTATATATAAATATTATTATAATTTTTATGGGTTAACAAAGTTAACCTCTCTGTTTTTGTTAATTTTTTAGAATGCATTTCGGACTATTTGAAATTTTGTTTATTGCCAATCAATATTGTAAATTTAAAACCAATTTTGTGATTGTTTTTTTTTTATAAACGCCAAAATGTTTTTTTGTTAGCTCACCTTGTTTTTTTTACTGTCCAGGCAAAGCATTTATTAGGGGGACTTAGGCCTATAGCTATGCTCATTTTTCGGCCAGTGTACTCTCCCCAAAAACAAATATTGGAGCTCGCAAGTTACATAGTTTCAATAGTTCTTCTTCTTCTGTACGCTATGGCTCCCTTCCACTGTTTGTTTGCCCTTCCTTTCCCTTCTTTTACTTTATTTTCTTTTCTTGTGCTCATTTTGGCACAACAACTTTTGCGGTCTCAGCCGCTTTCGCTCCGGCTCCGGCCCGGCCCCAAATCCCCCCTTCTCTGCCGCTGATCTCGCTGCGGTTTCTGTTGCCTGCCCATTTTTGGGGGGCGTGGAGCGCGCGCTGTTTCTATTTCCAGTTCGCCGACTGACTTTGGAGTGCAGTTGGATGGCCCAAACCTGGGGCAACGGCAGTGGCAACGTGACCGCAGCTAACAGTAGTTGACATGTCGTTAGCGACGCTCGCTTCACTCGGGCTGACATGTTGTCTTCTTCTTCTTCTTCTACTACTTCTTGGCCAGCCTGAAAGGGGCCGACTTGGGCTGGGCTGCGCTGCGGCCATTTGATACGCTTTGGGCCCGAACCGGGCTGGGCCGAGTCGCTGCAAGAAAACACAAGCCGACCATTTAATACCCTTACCCAATTTAATTGCTGTTATACAATAAACCTAACCGATTTAATATCCAATTCTTGTCCACAAATAGACGGCTATTAAATTTGTATACCCAGTACACATGATATAGGGTATGCTGCAATAATGCATATTTATTTTAAAATGTCATCAAGCATGAAATGGGATTGGATCCGAGAGCTTTACCTGTCCAAATTTTGGTCGGTTTTGTCATGATTTTTTATAAAATCAGAAACTGTTTTAAACAAACAGAATCGTTTAAGAGCATCAATTATCAATTCTACATTTTTTTTTTGTACCAAAAACTTCGGCAAATTATCAAACATGAAAATTGGTTCAGTTTTGACAAAGTTATGGAGGAATTGAAATGTGGAAGAAATGTTGATTCGTGAGTTATCAATTTTAATCTGTGCAAAAATGAGGGAGATTTTCGGATAGACGAGCGGACAGCAAGACGGATATTACATAAGCCCAGAATATCAGATACATTTTGTGATATTACATTCCGACGGGGTATATACATAGATACACACACATAAATATTGTTGTATTAGGTATACAAATACATAACTGATAAGATAAACAGCGGTTTTTAGCCTGTTTTATGTCATATTTTCTAGTTTTCAATTCGTTTATAAGGCCTATGTATATGTGTGTGTATGTGCGTATTATGCCAATGTTCTCGTAGCTATTTTATCTACCTTAGTCATCCGCGCTGACGTCACAATTTTCAACTCGCATTGCGTTTTTGCCATTCGGCAATTTGTCGCAAAAATGTATATTTAAACAACATTGCAAGTGATTAGTTTTTGTTTTTTTTTATTAATATTTCTAATTGCGATTGCTGCTGCTCCTCTTTCTCCGCGCCCCCCTTTTAAATGCAGCATTTGAGAAGTCATTAAAAATGCTTCATTGTTGTTCGCAACTAGTTGTTGTTGTTGTTGTTGCTGTGGCAGCTGGCAAATGATTACACATGTTATTGTTGTTCCCGTGCATTGTCTAAATGAGGGGCGTTTATGCCCCGCCCCGCCCCGCACTGCCTGCGGTGGGCGGTATAAGGGCCGCAACTGAAGCGTTAATCAGCGCACGGCCCTCTCAACAATTTTTGTTGTTTTTCTTCTCGCAATGACAATTGCAAACTGCCTTAATATAAAGTTTCTTTTCTTGTCCGTTGGAATCGGTGGAGAGAGAGAACATGCTTGGGATTCTGCGTTGAGGTGTGTTCTAAAATTTGAATTTAAGCCATAAACTTTTCGACTATAAATTCCATTGTTGATTATTTCTTATTTCTTATTTTTATTATTATTAAATTACTCAATGAACTGGACAATAACAAGTTCTATATTTATAATTTGTATATATACGAAAACAACTTTGGCGCATTCCTAACGAAACCATCTCTTGAAAAAAGAAAACAATTTCAGAATCCCTCTAAAATGGCACTTGACTCTCAGACTGGCGTATTATAATATTGTGGTTAGGTAATATCTATGTGGTTTATAGATAAATGCATCTATATATGTTTATTCCCCTTACAAAATGTCAAGTTGGTTTACGAAATCAGTTAAGTCGAATCACATTGCCAATTGTATTTATTGTAACTATATAAGTAAATAAATCTAAAGTAAACCTAAATAGATCTTATCTTATATCTCGTCTCTCTTCACACACACACACATATGTATTAATGCAATATATGGAGCTTTTAAACAGACTTGTTTTTATCGGTATTTGAAGTGTTAGTCAAGCAGTGACAAATGTAAATAATCATAGTAAAAAAAAACACTTCAAATTAAAAAAAAAAAGATCGTGAATCTTGACTGCTGACTAACTAAAAATTAAAAGAATCGAAAGTAAAAGTCAGCTAGCTAAATGTGAGCTCTAATTTGATGAGCTTAGTGATAAAACTTGAATGAACATAGTGGATTTAATTCTATAAAGACTGAACCAAAATATAAGTTAGTCAGGAATATATTTTGTGGCCATCTTAGAATACCCGCTGAAAGGGTAAATAGGTTTAAAGAAAAATAAATCGAAGACGAATCTTGAGGATTGAGGAATGGAATCTGCAGATCCTACGAAATGTGTAGAAAAATGCGAGACGGGAATTTCAATTGAAATTTGGAGCAGGAGTTGGAGTTGGAATTGGAGTTGGAGTTGAGGGAGAAGGTGAAGGGGGGGGGGGCAACTGGCCTGGAGCTGTGCAGCTACTTCAAACGTGCATCAATTGTTTGGAAGGGCGAACGATTGGAATTCTCAACGTGCTGCAGCTCTATTTATGGAACATTGGGAGCACATCGAGTGGCCCTTGGTGGTACGATCTGTGGTGGTTGCGGCCGCCGCCGCCTTTTGTTTATTTACTCGATGCCTTTGAGGCAGCAGCGGGCAAAAGCTGCAACACGAAACCAAGCCCGATGCCGTTGCACTGTGCTCAATGGCTGGCTGGGCAATTCATGGCCTGCGGCGGGGCGGCTGGTGTTGCATTTGCACTCGTGCGTTCAACAAGAGCCACTCGAACCACAGTTGCCAGTTGCACGCTGCACGAATGCCGAATGAGGCAACATTCGACGTCCAGAACCCAGCCCGAATTGAACTTAATTGCATGAAATTGAGACACGAGACTTGATACATGAAACCGAAGACGCAAAGCGCGAGACGCGAGACGCGGCCACGAAGAGACGCGGCAATCCGGGCCGAGATTCATTCAAACCCATGCGTCGTCTTCAATTTGGAACTGTGTGCTAAGTGCGCCGTCAAACGAGCTGTCATAATGACGATATCGTCGCTAACTGTTTGGCCAGAGATGGACGAGACGATTGGAAAATACGCTTAAACCCTCTATATATTATGTAATTATAGTTATGTGTTTTGGGAATTGTATGAAAGTGGCCACTGTATTTTTTGAATATATTCAATTGCTGATATGTACTCCATTTACAGTTAATATATCATAATTTGTTCAGCTGTGATATACAAATAGTTCATTGCCTTATATTCCGTTGTTATTCAGACATAATTTGTAAAATAAATCTAAATTGTAGGAATTTTTTATATTCATTTATATTATTACATAGTTTGTGAACATTCTGATTTAATTGTTTCTATAAGAAATTTTAAAGTTTTTACATTCAAAACTGTTAAAGGCAAGAAATAATTTGGGATTGTAATTGTCAAGGCCGCATTTCCATTGCATAAATAATTGTGGCTGAGTGCAAGTGCACTTAAGATCGTGTTCGCTCGTGCGCTGCTCGTGACACGCTCCCAACTCTAGAGTTATGTGTAGAGCCCCATTTGGGGGCCACAATGTTCAAGTGGTTGACACCCGTGAACTGCAGCAAATGTGTCTAACAGCAAATGTAACGCTGCCATTAACGCTGCGAATGCGCCCCCTCCCCCACCGTGCCCACCCACCGCTTCGCCCTTTTCCCATTTGTTGTTGTTATGCAAGTTCTATCGATGACAAAGTCTAGCCAATGAACTGTGAATGCATTGGGGGAGCTTTCAAGCGAACTCGCGGCGCTGCAAACGACCACATAAACATGTCAAATGGACTGCCAGCAGGGGAAGGGAAGTGGGAGGGAGGGGAGCGGGGGGGGGTGGCCAGGGGAACACATGAAATAACTGCACTCGCCCGAACAAAGCAAAGCGCCGCATTCGATAAAGATCTGATTCTGTGAGTTGATTTTCGAATTAGGCCCGAGATTCGTATGGCACTTGCTCCGAACTAACTGAATAACCGACTGAATGAACGAATGATTGAATGATAAATGAATGTGCATTCGGCAAAGTTAAAAACCAGTTTTATGGCTACATTTGTTTATGCCAAGAAGCCTTTGCACATTTATCGGACAGATGGGCTAAACGATAAACAACACAGATACAAATACGGCTCAAGAGTTATCTTGACTTGGCCAAGACTTTTAAAGTCGTTCGTAAACAGCGCTCGCTTCCCCATTCTTCTCTTCCCTTTTTTCTGCCTTTTTTCCGTTTGTTTGTTTACGCGCAAATATCGCAACAATTGAGCAAATTTACAGATCAAATACAACAACAACAACAGCAACAACAACGGCTTGGCGTATACTCTTCCGGGTACGCGTCGGAAGAGAACCAAACACATTTGTTTATATATTGTTAGGGCTACAACTTAACAATATTATTAATTATCTGCTTGGTAAATTTGTAATTAGCTATGAACAAATTACAAGAACTCCGATAAAATGGAAGCACTTAAACCCAATATCTACCAGAGACCAGAACTTCTGTTCAATGCTGAGAAAAACCAGTTTAACGAATAATTTTTAGGCTTACAGTCATGAGTGTAAACGTTTCTAATAATATAATAAATTAAGCATTAAAGCCAAAATGGGAGCGCTCCGACATTTCTAAATTTTGGGTATGAATTGAAGTTATTACAAAAAATTACAATTATTATTTATCTTTATTTACATCAACTTTAAATATATGAATCTGGCAAATCGATAACATGATGATCGCAAATCGATAAAAGGTGAAAATATATTACAGCCAGAGTCACCAAAATTGGCATGTAGCTTGCTGGTGGCCCCTCTCATAGATTGCGACCCGGCCACGCCCACTAGAACGCCCCCAGCGCCCCCGCCTTAAAAATCGGAAATTGCTATATCTACCACAGTTTTTGAACTAGATGCTCCATCTTTTGAATACTGGAAAGCTCCCCCAAACATAATAATCGATAATATGATAATCGCAAATCGATAAAAGATGAATATTTCCCACAATATTAAAGCTAGAGTCACACGCCCACGGCCACGCCCACTAGAACGCCTCCGCATATTGCAAAAAAAAAAAATTAAATGTGTAAAACTGTTATTTTTCTTTATGCAAATGCACTTTGAATATGTATATGTATATATGGTATTACCCTATAAAGTTTGTAACTCTTTCCCTTGTCGAGGTCCCAATTACCGCAGTGCCCAAGTTGATGGCTTTGAAGAGAGTCCCTAAAGGAAATATGCTTCCAGCCGGGGCGCATTTGTACACAAGGGAATAATTTTTTGTAAACACTTTGGTGCAAGATTTCCGTTGGCTAATTGCCAACTGGGCGACAACTTGGGGGGGAGGGGGGGCGAGGGGGGGCTCCCTTCGACTCAAGTTCACGTTGTTCTTGTTTTTTGCATTCTGATTTCCGGTCTCTGTTGCAGTTTCAGTTTCAATTGTCGCCTCTTGCCGTTATCGATAAGTGCGCCGAGCGGCGGCGTTTAAGGGTTGCAAACGCACCCACGAGGGTGCTAATCGTATGTGCGTATGTGCCTACTTGACGTGCCTAAACTCGATTAAACGCTTGCCGCACACGACCAGCGGCTCAGCTGAGTGTGAGAGCTGTGCAGCGCCCACCCTTAGCTCGGGGGTTGCGCCAGGGGTGGGTGGGTGGGTGGGTGGTGCGTGCCACAAGAGTTGCCACATGGTGTTTGGGTTAACCAGCGGCATGCGGAAGCTACTCAACAGAGCGATGTGAGAAAATCGATATGTTATCGACACTACTTTCACTTGCTTTCTTTAATCGATAACTATCGAAAACTAACAATAGCTGAGGTAAGTTGAAAACAACTGAAGTCAGAAATACTTAAAGTATCGTACGCGTTCAACTATTCTCTTTAGCCGATAACGATATTTATCGATAAATGTATATATATATACATCTCAAGAGCAATTTGCGATGGTTTGAGACCATTATTAGATGTTCCAGTTTTTAACGATTACGTTGAATTCTGATTAGATAACTTCACTTGAATTTCGTCACACCAAAGGCTAGGGTATATGTTGTAGTTGTTCTTACACGGTGAAGGAGTATTACGCCGTCGGTTACGCCCGCCTGCAACCTTCTTGTGATAGTATAAGCGATAGTTTTCGATTAAAATCGTTTGTGATTATTATTAGTATATGTATGTCTTATCAGCTGGAATGATAATGATTTGTACTGTATAAATCAAGATATAACTAAATCAAAGATGTCAGAATTCATTTGTTTTAGGAAACTTGACGCTGTTTGCTCTGCTTAATGTCATCTGGCAACGCTGTGGCACTTGCAACCCCCAGCTAAACTAGTTGCAGCTGCCAAGTGGCATAGATTCGCATGGACACCCCCCCCCCCCCTCGCTAACGGCCCCGTCGCCAAAGTGCACGTGCGGCCAGCGTTGGGCGCAGGCGCAGAGAGCGCAGTTCGCGGGCTGGGTCAGTTTACTGTTATCCTGGCGGGTGTGAGAGCGCGAGAGCGGCCACTGAGAGGCCCATTAAAGTTTCATGGGCTGTTCTTTTTTTTCCCGTCTTCCTTGCCTCGTTTGGGCCATTTGTTTTTTGGCCATGTTTTGCGGCGCTCTGTTCAGCTCCGTGGCTTGAATCGTGCTGAGGCTGTGCCACACGCACACGGCAAGGCGAGGAAAATAACATACAGATAAAACGGAGAAACAATAAAGTGTTCAATATATAAACTCGGGGATTTTTCAACTCAACGTTTCTAAACATTGGAAACAAATCAATGTACACTAAATAACAATAGCAACAGCAGCAACAACAACAACAACAACAACAACAAGACTTTTCCAAGGCGAACGCTTGCCCCATTACTGAAGCAGGCGGCGTTGGGTATATACACACACGAAGAAGCCAGAGACGCCAACGAAAGACAAATCAACACACAGCGTCATGTGTAAGTAGATTACAAACACACACACACACACACAGCTATACGTGTGAAGTAGCTTGTGTGTTGGCACTTGAGCTAAGCGGGCCAGCAATTTGTTTGTTTTGCGCTAATGAGCAAATGGAGCACTCGGCACTCCAGGTCACCAGGACGGGGGTGGGGGGGGGGGGGGAACGTGTTGCCAGTGCAATGCACTCAGCTCGCCAGGATTCAGGATGATGTGACGCTAAACTCTCTCTCTCTCTATCTTTCTCTCTCTACTTTCTCTCTCTCTGGTTGCAGCAAAGACACCGTCGTTTGACAAGGATCGGGATTACATTGGCTTCGCCACGCTCCCGGAGCAGGTGCATCGGAAGTCGGTGAAGCGCGGCTTCGAGTTCACGATGATGGTCGTCGGCGAATCGGGTCTGGGCAAATCGACGCTGATCAACAGCCTCTTTCTGGGCGATCTGTACAAGAACCGCCAGATGCCCAACGTGGAGGACCGCATCGAGAAGACAACGCGCGTCGAGAAGAAGACCATGGACATTGAGGAGCGCGGCGTCCGGCTGCGCCTCACCGTCGTCGATACGCCCGGCTTTGGGGATGCCATCAACTGTGAGGACAGCTGGCGCGTCTGCACCCAGTACATCGACGAGCAGTTCCGCCAGTATTTCACCGACGAGAGCGGCCTCAATCGCCGCAATATACAGGACAATCGCGTCCACTGCTGTCTGTACTTTGTCCCGCCCTGGGGTCACAGGTGAGTGCGTGCCGCCAATCGACACGGAGCCGAACCTAATCGCAACTGCATTTCTGACAGCCTGCGGCAGATGGACCTGGATCTGATACGGCGACTGCATCGCAAGGTGAACATTGTCCTGGTCATTGGCAAGGCCGACTGCCTGAACAAGACGGAGGTGCGCAAGCTGAAGGAGCGCATACTGCAGGACCTTGAGGACAATCACATACAGTTGTATCAGTTCCCCGAGTGCGACTCCGACGAGGACGATGACTTCAAGCAGCAGGATCGCGAACTGAAGGCGTCCATACCATTTGCCGTCGTCGGCAGCAACACCATACTGGAGGTGGCCGGCAAGAAGGTGCGCGGCCGCCAGTATCCCTGGGGCGTGGTCAACGTCGAGGATGCTGAGCACAGCGACTTCATCAAGCTGCGCACGTTCCTTATATCCACGCACATGCAGGACCTAAAGGACACCACACAGGTAAGCCGATTGCTGGCACAGACCACTCAAGCATCCTTGCTAATTGTCTACTCCACTCGCAGGATGTCCACTACGAGAACTTTCGGGCGCAGTGCATCTCACAGATATCGCAGCATGCGCTGCGTGAGCGTGGCAAATTGAAGCGCGACTCGATTAGCTCGACAAACGGATTCGATGCGGCCATTTCGGAAACGGATCGCCTGCTGTTGCAGAAGGACGAGGAGATCCGGCGCATGCAGGACATGCTAACCCAAATGCAGGAGAAGCTCAAGCAAACGCATCTCATGGAGATGAAGAAGAACGACAGCGTCATCGACGTCTAAGATGGCGACTTTCTATCCGGTCGCGTGTTCAATTAAGCACCTTGATATGTATACATATATACACATATATACATATATATATGTATATAATACCAATAGAGACTTCCCCTCTATCCAAACATACACACACACATTCATTTGCCTCTAACTAGGCAATCAACCACCAAAAATCTACGTTTTTAAGGTAGCACAGTTTCCAGTTAAAACAATTTCGTTCTATAAATTTTTAACCTAAGCTTATTGTAGTTTAACAACAACAACAACAACAACAACAAAACAAAAAACAAAACAAAACGCAAAATTGAGAACAACGAGCAAAATTTGTGAATTTCTCAGTCAATAGAATTTTTTATCTTCTGGTTTTTAAATAATATTTCTAAAGACATGCAGTTGCAATTTGTAGAAGCTTCACGTAACGGAGCATTGACCAAGTTTTTTTTTTTTGTATTTGCCCAAAATGTACCCATAAAAACGATAAAACGAACAATTATGCTAAACTTTTTAAGGCGGACCTTTTAGAACAGGCCAGACGAATTCGCTTTCAGCTTAAATTTGCCAATTTTCTAATAAACAAAAACATTTTCAATTGTTGACCGTAGATTTAATTATAAATGACTTGAAATTAATGCATACAAATAAGATGAATTTAATGAATTCTTATAGCGAAGAGACTATGCCTCAAACTTAGCTGTTGGCTTGAAAACGAATTCCAGAATTCCCCAAAAATAAACAATTCAAATAGAGCTCACAACACACGTATTATACCAAAGTTAAATGAGTTTTAAAAACTACACGAACTACAAAACAACAAACTAACTGAACAAAACAAAACAAGAGGCAAACAGGTAAAAACCCAGAATGTAAACGTATATATACATATATATATATACATATATAATATTTTTTTCTTTTTTTTTTTTTAATTTCTCTTGATTTGTCTTGGTCAGCGTAAACAAGAGAATCGAAAGGGAATGCGTAAACAAACTTCTAATTTGTTGAAGCGAATTGTTAATGAATTTATTTTAAATTATTAACTAAGCAACATACAACAACATAATTAAATGAAAAATTATAGTGGAAAAATTATATACACATAATAATTAAATGAAAAAACCAAAATCAACTATTTAAAATAAACATAACTATGAGAATTTACGATTAATCTGATGAAATGTTTAAACTTTTTTGGGGGATTTCCAGATGTATATTTTGGGGGCCAAAAGGATGTTATCCAAAGTACTTGGGTATATTATGGAAAGCTGTTTTCTATAAAAGTTACAACTTATATCAGCCACTAAGTTTTCTAGAGAAATCGTTAAAATTATTTGTTATGAACGAAAGCGAAAACAAAAAAAACTATTAAAATCAATGAGAATCTATATATATGCATATGTCGAAAGCCAGTACTATTTTGAACAAAACTAAGTAAGGGTATTTGTAGCTAAATTATGATCGTTAAAATAATAATTTTTTATTATAATTATTGATTATAATCAGCTTCTTTACGGCCCCTCGCCCAACCCGACTACGATGCAAGTAATTTATAATTTTATTTTTGTTTTCATTTAGATTTATTAATTTTTCTCTTCATTTGTTGTTCACGTTTTCATCTTTAATGTATGTCTGCATATATATTCTCTTGTCATATACATATGTATGTGTGGTATTCCAATTGCTTGGTTTACAATATATGCCTTAGGGATTTACTTATGTAAGTATCTCATCTCTGCGAATTAGTTACCAACTGAATAAATTTCATTTGTTTTGCATGTGTTTTTTTTTTTTTTTTTGGTTTTCTTTTTGGGTAGAGTTCATTTCATAAATGTTAATGTTTATTTTCACATATATAGCTACATATGTATATACTTATATACATATATGTATATACATAGAAGATATCTGTACATACATATTAGTATATATGTACAATAATGGGATTTTTATCGAGAGACTGAGATGCAAAAAAAACATATAAATTTGCAATGTGGGTATTCCATTTATTTTTTTTTATAAATACTTTCAACTTATTGTATACGCCCTAATACGCCTGATGTAATTCAGTGGTAAGGTTTTCTCATTTTAACTTTTACTTGTAAGTATTTCTCGTTTTTTTACTTTTTTCTTCTTTTTGTATTTAAACTCGTTTTGCATTTAAGTTTTTACTTGGCATTTAACGGTTCAATTCGTTTCTCTAACTTCAAGCGTACTCGTAGGTTGCCTCACATACCTTTTCTTTATCTGCTTATTTCTTATTCTTTTTTGGATTTTTGCCTATATTCGCTTTTACATTCGTTTGCGATTTCATCTCAGTTGCGTGTGTGTGAGTGTGAACTATCTTTTTATGTATGTATGTGTGTTTGCATGTATCTACTTGGTGTGTGTATGTGTCTGTGTGTGTATGTTGAGTTCTCTTGTTGATCTTGTATATAATTGTATAAATTTAAAAAAAAAATGTCTAACTGCATCCATGTAACGCCAGCGTTACACTTTTAAATATATATATATGTATATATATAATATAATATACATATCATTTCTCATATCTCTGCTAGTTTTCTGCTTCTTGTTGTTGCTGTTTTTTTCTTTTTTTTTTTTTTTGTTTTTCAAATTTCGCCCGAGTTTCTAGGCTAAAGTTTTGCCACATTTCAAGCGTTTTTCCTTAACAACCGTCGCCTGCGCACATTTCAGTTTTGTTTCTTTTTTTCCTTTGAGTTTTGTTTTGTTTTGTTTTCAGTTTTTGGTGTTTTACATTTCATTTAAGTACAAAACTTTCCTCGCTTTTAAGTAAATACGTTTTGTTGTGACCTTCTGTTTAAATACATTTTTATGCCCTTCTTTCATTTATTTAATGCAGCGTATTTCGGGTTATTTTTATAACCATATATATATATACATATATATATGTATATTTATTTTAATCTAAAACATACAACTATATAATGTATGTTAGTTTTTTTTTTGTAATTCACAAAAAAAATTCCATTTACAGCTACCAGCACATTAATTAAACAAAAATATTTATAACTGAGTCCCATTTCTGCAGTTTTTTTTTTTTTTCAAAAAAATTTGGCCAACCTGTGCTCTATTATATATCATCTAACATTATGGGACGTAGTTTACTAGCAAAAAAAAATGTATAATACGAGGTTGTATATATGTAATTTAATATGCATATGTAGACCTCATATTTTATAGATATATGTATGCATATATATATATATATATATATATATATATATATATATATATATATATATATATATGTATATATATTTATACTGATATACTTGACGGTATCTCTAATTTCTATAACCACGACGAGTCAAAGTGAAATGGTGCACCTCTTAACTCTATATATGAACTATACGATGCTGCAATTTCAGTCCAAACTGGGCAAACACTGGGCCACAGCCATCGAAATTGAGATAGACAGATAGAAAGATAGATACATGTGTATGTAGCTAAAGTTCGAGTTGAAGATTGAGGACACAAAAAACTTCCTACTCGTATATGCCGTTAGCTGTGTTGCTTGGCATTATATTCTAATAATGTATTAATTTATATATATATATATATATATATATATATATATATATAAATATATATATATATACATATATATAGATATATTTATATAGTTTCTCTTTCTTTAGGTATAATGACTTTTCGTTTATTTAGTTTACTTTTATTTAAATGTAAATTAAGATTTAAATGTATGAATTGCTTTTGGTTTACCAATGCGAGAGTTGATTTCAATGCCATTTATCGGATTTAGATGTGTTGAGATACATTAGATATATATATGTATATGTATATATTAAATTCATCAATTACAGTGACACACACAATACACGTACAACATTTGGTTAGATACATACATATATAAGTAACTGTTTACATAAAATGTAACGGTATATTCACATATAATTATAATATCTAATATATACCAATACATGTACATATATATGCATGTGGATAGTATGTAAATACATTGTAAATTACTTATGCCTGTAGCTATACATATATGTAAATATCAATGTATCTGTAACTGTTACTGTATCTGTATCAGTGTCTGCATTTGTATTTGTATTTGTATCTGTATCTATTATTTCATATGTTGCTTAGATTTGCCTGTCTGTCTGTCTGTGTGTGTGCTTGTATGTGTGTGTGTGTGTGTGTGTGTGTGTTTGATCTAACACGCAAGTGCCTAGAAAAGATATCATTGTTGTTGTTCTTGTTAGACATCTCACTAACATGAAAATTGTTTTGGGTGTAGTTAGTAACCAATAACAATACATTTCTTAATAATTTACTATATATATACTAGTTTATATATTAGTAATATTATGGGCATATATAATAGGCATGTATAATTAACTGTTATCTCCGTTCTATTTTTTAAAGGTATAAGTTTTTGTTTGAGAAAAAAGTCATTTGGTTTTTGTTTGTTTCATTTATTTGTAATTTCATTTCACTCAATTGTTAAAGTAGCTTTCAGTTTGCCATGGACTGCGCCCTGCTTTCAACTATTGTTTGTATATTTTAGTGATTTCCTTTTGGTATTTTATGTTTTATTTGAATTAATCGCATAGTTACTCATTTATTTCAAAAGTAAATTTGAAGCGCACATTTACAATGCTGCTTAAATTGCTATAAAGTATTTTTGTTATTATTTATAAATTTTTATGTTTCATTTATTTTTGTTGCTATGGGTAATGCAACTTGCATTCTGTTGTTGTTGTTGTAATTTTTGGTTGCCTGGTGTTTTTGTCTAACAGTTTTATATTTTTATTTAACTCGACTTCGCATTTCAGTTACAACAATTTGCTCAACACGCTCTGTTGATTAAACAATATACATTTTAAGCTGTTTTTATGTTTAGTATATATATAGTTTTTGTATATATATATATGTATTTTGAATAGTGCATAATAATTTTAATGATATTTTTAGACCATCAAGGTTCATTTTCATTTTATATATATATATATATATGTATGTATATAATTATGTAGATATTTAAAAAAAACACAATTTCGCGGATCCTGCCCGCTTAAACACAAAATAAAATATATATATAGCATACACAATATATATATAACTGTTATATATATATATGTGTGTCTATGTGTATGTGTGTGTGTGTGGGTTAAATATATATATGTTTATATATATAAAAAAAAATTAATAAATTAATAACAATAAACGTAATAAATTATGCGCTTTTTAGTTTGGCCTGCCACTCTCAATCGATCACGCACCAGCGTGAGCATGTGACTGTAAATATATATATATGTATATATATATGTATATAGCATCTATATAGATATACATATATATGCATATATGCATGCATTCATTTATGTATAATTGTTTTTTTTCTTTCTTCTTTTTTGTATGGTATATAGCCAATGACTTTTTCATTTTTGGTTTTTCGCTTTGAATTAAGAATTTGCTAGTGCTTGTGCTTGTAAAGTCTTTTTTGTTAACAGTGGCCCAAAGAAGCTTCTTAAATCAATTAAATCAATCAAATCATATCAAATCAATCAAAATGTATAAATTCGTGTGGCATTCGTAGGACAACTTTTGGCAGCTGCGCTTTTAACATACACAGACCGAATTCTTCAGTTAGTTTTGATTTCACTTTTGCTAACATCTGTTAACAACTCAGTTACTGTTACTTTAACTCTGTTAATTTTACTGTTTTTGTTACTGTTACTCATTCTGTTCGTCTACTACTAAAATTATATTTTGCGAAGACAGCGTTTTACTTGGAAGCAACATAAATCAAGAATTTCGAATAGCTAATTGTACAAAACGTTTTTTTTTTTTTTTGTATTTTTAGGTTTGGTTTTTGTTTCAAGCAAATTAAATGTGTTTTTCCTTTTTGGCTTTGTTTTTCTTTGTTGTTGTTTGTTTTGTATCATTTAATTTTTAGCTGCAAGCATTTGCTGCTTTATTTTAAATTCGAGTCCAACATTTAAATTATGTACAAATATTAAAAAAGAACAACGTAATATATTTATATATAAATATATATATACACGTGTGTGTATATATATGTATGTATGATTACATATGTATATATATATATATATATATATAGTACTTAACAACTGCAGTCTAAGCTGCAGACTGTACATATGTTTTTGGGTTTGCTTTTTTTGTTTTTTAATTTATCTTCAATTTTGGTTGCTTAGTGTTTTTCAATTAAGTTTAATTCACTGGGTGTGTTTTTTTTTTGTTTTTTTTTTTTTAGGTAAGGTATGGGGAAGGCTTACAGTGTGTATGTATGTAGATAGATCTAATTGCAGTTAATGCTTGATATTTGTTTTTGTCGTCTCTCAATAAATTAAATTTCAAATGTAAGCAACAATCAACGCCATCGTTATTAACTTAATCATCAACAATGATAGTAAATTTATTAAAATTAATAATTAAAATTTAAGCATGCAAAATAATTTTCTTTTTTGTTTGTTTCTTATAAGTGCGTGGAGCGTTGTTCAGTAAAAAAAAATATCTTAAAAAACATGATGGTAAAGTTGTTATTATTATTGTTTTGCTCTTGTTCTAGTTGCCTTCCTGGCCTTGGTTTGTCAATATAATAAAATGTAATAAAAAACAACAAATTGTTGACTTAAACTAGGCAATGAATATTAAATTTAACAGAAATTTGATTTTTGTTGCATATTTAAAACTAAACTTCGACTGCTTAACAATTACTAAAAACAAAAAAAAAATAAAATGGATCAAATCAAATATAATCGTCTATGGTGGTGCCGTTGGGCATTTGGGGTTTTTTGCGTATAGTTTTCCTTTATGCTTTGCTTTTGTTTGCGTTTCTTTTTTGCAGTGCGCTTTTGCCTTGTCTTTAATGTTGAGGGTTTTTTTTTTTGGTTTTAAAGATAAGTTATGTTTAATGTTATGTTAATGCTTTGCTTAGCTGATTTTGTTGTGTGTTTTTTGTTTTGTTTTTGTTTTTGTTTTTGTTTTTTTTTTTTTTTGTTGTTTTCCACAGTGTATTCCACATCAATCTCATTTTTTATTAAGTAAATTTCTAATTTCTTATTTTTGTTTATAATTTTTCGTTTTCTTTCACTATAAGTTTAACGGTACTTTTGCTATTGCTGTTTGGTTTTACGCTTTAAACATTTGTTTAATTCCTTCTCTTCTTTTTTTTTGTTTTTATAACTTTTTGTTTGTTTTTTTTTTCAAGTTTTTCTTAGATTTTTGGTTTTTGTTTTTAATTGTAGTCACTAACGTATTAGGAAGAAGCTGTGCGCCTTTTCCGTAAATTTGCGATAAATTCCCACGACTCTCCGTCACATTCCACCGTGTCCCGCCTGATTTTGACTTCCAGACGGCTTGCTACCGTCTGCCGCGCTGGTGGTTGTGCTGGAGCCGGCATCTCCGCGGCTCTCGTTCTCTTCGCACTCCTCTAGCTCAGCTAAATTCTCCTGGTCGGACTCTTCCAGCGTTACCTGCAATCAGTGCAGCGAGTGAGAATCGCGGAAATGCAGCGCTACGAAATTGTTAAAATACCTGGAAGCGTATCTTTTCATCCTGCGGCATATCATCGGCTGCCGATGGTGGCGGCGATGGCGGTATCATGCTCTGATAGTAGTCTCTGTTCTCTTCAAGCGTATCGAGTATATCCTGTGCATCCGGATGCACCAGATCGCCCCAGGTCTCCCACAGCGGATGCACAATGTAATCGATGAAGCCCACCTGGGACTTCTCGATGGTCGCATTGTGGCGATCGCACATCGGACTAATATCCATGCCCGATTCGCGCTCCTTGTCGCCCTGCAGAAAGAACTCCTCCATAAGCAGCGCCACCCAGCGCTTATATAGCGGCAATGGCTTGGTGGGATTGCTGAGATCAGCGCAGTGCACCAGATTCTCAAGCACCTGTCGCATAACCAAGGCAAAGAGAAGGAGAGGGAGAGAGTGAACAGCGAACGAAAGAGAGGACATCGTCATGGCTTGCCTGTATGCGATCTGTGTAATTGTCCAGCAGGAGCACTCCAGAGCCGGCAACTTTCTTGGTCTCCACCATAGTCTTCAGATCGGCCAGTAGGCTCATGTGTTTGGACATGTCCGTGGAGAGCACAATATCAATAACCATTTTCCTCAATGTTTGGCGTTGTTTCCTAAACAGCAACAAAAATATCGAATTTGTATAAATACTATATACTCTGTGTTTGTCTGCAGATATACTCACTTTTGCATATTACAGAATATATCACATCCTTGATTTTGCAATAGTTTGAAGGCAACAGCTAAATGATGATTTTCCAAAACAGATTCGTCATTGTACATTAATGCTAGTTCGGAACCTACAAGAATCGATCAAAAAAATATTATAATATATTTGAACAAAAATGCGTAGTGTTTTTGTGCTTACTTGAATTAACCAAAAATTGATTGGTTAAACCAGGATGATCAACATCGTGTATACAAGCGGCGAACAGCGCCCCGCCCACCTCGAGGGGCGTAAATACACCCTCCAATGCCGGTGTATTTAGTAGCACATTTGTGCTCTGTGTCACGTCAGCGGCATGCAGCGAATTGTGAAACGGATTGTCTTTGACGTAGTGGTCCTCCAGAGTAGTCATAAAGTTAAGAAAAGTTTTCGGTGGTATCATAAGACTGGTCAGTAATTGTCTAGTCTGTAAGCACAAACACGAGGAGAATATTAAAACATATCAATGCAGGTCATTTATAAAATTAAAGCTTGTAAACGTACAACTTTTAGCGTAAATGTGTTTTAGACTTTTTTTTTATTGGAATTAAAAATGATAGGAATTTTAAAATTATGGTCAAATCTAAATCAATTTCAAACTCGATTGTCATTATTAAATATTTATTTTCTTGATTGGTTTGCTTGAATTGAAATAACTAATTTGTAAGCAATTCTTGGTAATTGGTTTGCCAATTATTATTGTAATAGTAATAAAACCATAACGTTATAAACTAATTTCAACATATATTATTTAGTTAATTTTCGCAATGATTGACTTACCTGAAATATGCTGTATGCCACACAGGTGAGCGGACGATTGTTGCTCAGTTCGCCAATTTTGAATATGTCAATGCCCCACGTATCGAGGTCGCCGAGCAGTGTGCCCAGCTCGTCCTCATTGGGCGTCTCCACGCCGTACGTGGGCAAACGCTCCCCGGTGAAGCTGTTGGTGTGCGAGAGCGGCCGCTTCACGCCGCTGATCTGTGACATGGGCGGACCGCGTGGCGATCGACTGCGCGGATATTGCTGGTTGGCCTGTACGATTGGGTGTTCCGTGTTCTCCTCAACGCGCAGCGAGGGTAAATCGAACTCTTGTTGCTTGTCTGTAAGTGTGAGCGCCATGGCAAATCGGTTAGATCAAGTGTAATAAAGTCATATTATGTATACGTCATGTGTTTATTTGTGCTTTTATAAATAAACTGTATCTATATCTAAACCACGATTTACACCCCTCCGAACACACACGCACATTCATAAATATTCAAGCGGCAATGTAAAATTTAAAATCCCAACTCGCATTGCCGACTACGGGGCTCAACTATGCTTTATTTTTATTTGTATTTTTATTATTTTGTTTTTATTTTCTGTGCAACAAGAACGCAAATTGCCTGTGCATAGATTAATATTTATTCGAATTGCGTTTTGCAAATTGCAAATTTTTGTTGCCACTTTATGGAAGACAATAACAAAAATCTGTATGACGCTCGAGACGAGAGAAAAGATACCCTGTCCTCAGATTTCTGTTTGCCTCTTCTCTGACTCTGGGTACAGAAAATAGTCGAAAATAACTCAAAATTTATGATACACTTTGAATAAATAGCTTCATAAATAAAAATAAACATTAATATTTATATGAATATTTTACATTTATCGTGTTTAGTGCATATATAAAAGAAAACAAGATTTTCCCATTGTAATTGCTAAATTGATAATCGGAAATTTACGAATTTATATACTTTATAGGGTATTAGCGCAACTTTATTATATATCATTTTCTTTATTATTTTTTATTTGAGTTCTGGGTATAAGGGGCAGACTGAAATGTAGGCCGTGTGAGTGTATTAAATATTACATTGTATATTTTTGTGCTTGAAACTTTATTTACCTGCCGCAGGATGAGATAATAACAAATTCTAAAAGCAGTTTAATTTTTAACAATCGTTGATTTAGCTCTTGAGGGAAACTTTCTGGGAATGTGATGCTTCAACATTTTTCATACAAATTGATTAAACATTAATATCTTTAAAGGAGGCTGCTTGACAAAGTTCGTAGTTTTATTCAAAAGGCCGGCGCTCATTTTAAATTTTGCATATAGAGTTAAATCCAAGGCTAGGCTTGGCTATATTTATTAATAACTAAATCGTTTTTATCTAACAACCTGAGTACAACTGCATATAATGCTTAAAATACTTGTTGGCATAAGTATAGGGTATTTAGCTTTCTTTGGACAGCCACTAGAGCTGTATAAAACAGTATATGTGGCTTTTAGCCAAGTCTTTCAAATACATAAAATGGCTACACACATACTAGCACGTTTGCTATCCATGACACAACGCTTGCCTTCCCTACGGCACAAACCCGACGCAGAGCTGTCTCAGCTGCCTGCTGTTGCTTTTTTAATATTTTTTTATTTTTATTTTTTCACGGACTACACACACACACACACATGTGTGCATGCAGACATATGTTCAGATTTTGCATACGATTTTGGTTTTGAGTTTTGAATCTGAATCCCGTGAAACTCTGCTTTTTATTTTTGCTTGCACGGAGCTCAACGATTTGGCTGATTAACATATGCGACAGCCGCGAGAGACACACTCCCTCTCGCTTGCTCTCTCGCTCTTCCTTTCCCTCTCTTGCCTGCTCTCATGCATGCGCTTGTGTGTGTGTGTGTGTGCGTCTTACAAAGTCGTTTCAATTAAGCTCCCGCCGCATTTGTATTCACATTCGCAATCGCAATCGCAGTTAACGCCATGGACATCACGTATACGCACTGTGCGGCCGCTCGGCTTTATTTATTTATTTTTTGTTTTGTTTTTGCTTTCTGTGAGTTGGGCTGGGTAGTCGACTTATCGACTGGGCGACACATTTATGTTGTCCTGGTCTTGTGTGACTTTTAGGTCGGCCGCTTCTGTTTCAAATGAAGTGTTACAAATGGACATTAGGCCCCCTGTGTGTGCGGGTGTGCGGGTGTGTGTGTGTGTGTGTAGGTGCCAGCCAGGCTTGGGCGAAATGCGATTTTATGCTTGATAAACTACAATAACAACAAGAACAACAACTACCAAAGCCGTAGGCACGAAAAAAATATACACTAGTGGCCGCAAAGGTAGGCAGAAAAAAACCAACAAAAAAAGCCGTTTAGGCCTGGCCCAGTCCGGCGTTTTAGCCAGTTGGCAACTTGGCCATTTAAGTTGAGTTCGAGTTGAGTTGCGTTGGCTTTGGCTCAGCTCAGCGAAGCAGAAATATGGACAAATGTGCAAAATTGTTGCCCACCTTCGCCTTATGTTTGGCCACACCCACACTTTTAGGCCACCTGCCTCCCCGCCCCCCTCCATTTCCCCGGCCCCTTCGTTTCTCATATTCTCTACCCTACTGTTTTTATTTTGTTTTGCTTTGACTGTGTGTAACTCTTTCGCTTTGCACTACGCGCCTTTATTTGTGCACGTCCCGGGGCAACGTCAAACGTGGTCGTAGTTTTTTTTTCTTCTTCTAACAGAGTGTGAGGGGTCCTCGCCCCCATTGGGTTCGTAGGTTAAACAATGAAATTTCCACTTCATCTGTTTTTATGCTGCTCTGCATAATTTAATTTTGCACTTTCAATTCGACGGCTTTGGCTTAAGTTTTATTATTCCTGTTTTTTGGCTACTTTTTTTCACATTTTTTTAAGAGTTTTACTTTCTGCTTTTTCTCTCATTCGCAGTGCATAACTATGCACGCTTTTTTTCGCTATTAGTTGGCGTCTCGCATTTCATAAAAGTTTTCGATTTCGCTCTGTGTTCTAATTGGATGTGCGGCTACGGTGGAGGAGGGAGGGAGGGAAGGGGAGAGAGAGAGGGAAAGGGAGTGGGGCGTGGCGTTGCTTGAACTTTCCTACGGTTAATGCGATTTTATTGCATACTTTTGTGCGTAGCCAAACAGCAACAGCAAGTGGAATGTCATCAACTGCAGACAAAAGAAAGTTGAAGCCGTGAAAGTTATTGAATAACTTTCAGTACATTTGCATTGGCCCCACAATTTGTCGTTGCCAATGATATGGACTTATAAGGATTTCCCAACCAATCGAGTTTGATGGAAAGCCGGCTTCCTCAATAGCAAACTGATTGGACAATTTAACGCTGATTGTTATTGCATAGTGGGTACAATAAAAGCAACTAATTTAACTGGCTCGATAGCATTTAAGGCGCGCTTTTCGGTTGTCCCCATGGACTTCTATTGCTAGTACAATTGTTAGCTCCAGACTTCTGACAATGACGTCAAAATAATAAGAGTATTGAAAGTTATCGATGTCCGCAGTTTTGATGCGATTTGCATCAGAGCTTGTTTTTGTCACTATTGACAGCTAAGCCTCCAATGTTGCGGGCGTGGCAAATCAATAAAATCCTCATATCTTGGGGGGTACGCCGCGAAAACCTATATCTCCCACAATTATAGAGCTAGAGTTACTAAATTTACTAAGTTTACTAAAGATCTAAAAATCGAGCTGGGAAATTTCGGCCACGCCCTCTCCCCCTTACACCCGACTGCAACGGTTTTTACAGTTTACAATTATATTAACTTCTTGTAGCAACTAGAGGCTTGACTTACCCAAAAATGTTGAACATATATATTCGGAAATTTGATTTCCC
Organism: Drosophila sordidula; assembly: GCA_035047465.1. NCBI lineage: Eukaryota > Metazoa > Arthropoda > Insecta > Diptera > Drosophilidae > Drosophila > Drosophila sordidula. The sequence continues at coordinate 7,188,940 of JAWNPQ010000136.1, read as the reverse complement.
GATCTGCTGGACTCGCTGAAGTGCGACAGCTCCTTGTTGAGCATGCGCTTGAACTACAATAAGGTCGAATAAGTGGAAAAAGTGACTTAGTGGGGATATCGATTATCGCTCATTGATTTACGCACCTTCAGCGATGCCATGTCGGAGACACTGCGGTGCGTTTGTATGGTCTCCAGCTGATCCAAGCACCAATCCAACTCCTCGATGGTATCGGTGGCTAGGCGAGTGTAGTTCTCATCGCCCTGTGCTAGTTGGACACCGCCTGCATTTCCGGCCCGTCCGACGGATGATGATTGAGCTGGCCGCCTGGATCTTGTTTGATTAATACATGATTTCCACACGCAGACACACACACACACACACACACGCACGCACACACACGCACAGAGACAGTGAGACAGATTGGGTGGAATAACAGAGGTAGATGGGGAAAGAGGGAGAGAGCGAAAGTGAGCGAGGGATAGAGTAGGGAAATGAAAGAATAGCGTGGGAATTATTGTGATTATGTGGGAGGAACAAGAACGGGTACATATAGAATAACAATAACAATAACAACAGTAACAAACGAGAGAACAAACAAAAATCGAAAAAGATAAAAAACAAAGTAAAAATTACAAGAAAATACGGAAATGGGAGAAAACGATCACAAAATAAACAGCACATTGCGGAATATGCAAAAGTTCACGGAATTCGGGGGTTTACAGGCGAGTGGGATTGTAAGGTTGTTTTTGCGAAGGGAAAGTTACACAGAGTTAATGGACATTTTTTGTTTTTTTTTTTTTTTTGTTTGTTTAGTTTTGTTAACAATCACACACAGCGAGAAAAACACATGTTTACAACATTGAGAATTGGGAATTTTGCATTTAACAACAACAACAACAACGAGTAAGTGTCGTTTTATTGGCGAGCGAGCGAGACATTTATAAAGATATATACATATATATACACACATGTATATATTCACATAGAGAGCATTAAAGAAAGAGAGAGAGAGAGAGAGAACGAGAAAAAAATGAACAAAATTGAATTGAAGAATCTGTGGTTTTCTGTACAACATTGAAAAAAGTTATTGGTTAGCTTATGATTAGTTTGCAAACGTTGGGATTTATGTGGTTTTATAAGAGGGTTACGAGGGGATGACGCATCTGGGTTTTAAGGGTATTTCTCATTCATATGATGCAGGTACATCAAGAAAGTTAGATATTGGTGCCAATGAGAGACGACAACAAAAGCAACAACAAGATTAGCAACAACAATTAACACAAAGATCTCAAACTGTAGCGACATTCAATCTGTTGATTTCAAGAAATGTAAATTTTTGTAATTGTGTATACTCAAAAGCTGTATGCTCGAATCAAATACAAGCTTTGTCGAAATTCGGTCAAGGTGTCAATTTTCTAACTTCCGAATACTTTATATTCTTATATCAAAAACTTTTTTGGTAGTACCAAAATTCCCTAATATAAGACCCAAACAAAGCACGCAATTTTAGTAACGTTAAACTTACAGTAAAGCTGTTAAGCCTGAAAGTTCCTATATTGATTGACTAAATTAAACTTAATGAAAATATTTTTTTTTTTAATCGATAGTCAAAATTTCTTCCGTTTTTTTCTCTGAGTGTATACACTCAGTATGGCAATAGCATTGAAACAACCGCATTCATTCAGAAGGTCAGACATTGCAGAAAACCAATATAATCTTTTTCACCTTGTGAATAGAGTATGAAGGGTACTTTTTGGGGATTCCAAAGTTTTCATCGTTCCGTCCCGCCCACTCAGGCGCAATTTCTCGATGGCTGCCCAGTTCAATAGAACTGGCAATGTTCTAAATTTGAGTTCCGTCATATGCGATGGAAAAAATTATAAATAAAATGTGCGGTTCGGTTTTATTTGCGGTATTTTTGGCACGTCAACGCGGTGCCACACAAACCGTTGTCCCGACGCCCCATTCATTCTACTTTCCCTTGGCACCCCCGTCGGCCCCTTCAATTCTGCGGATTGTTTCTACGCATCGTTGTCGTCATTTCTGTTTAAGTGGGTCTTTATTCTTCTGTGTTGTCGTGTGTGTAAGTATAGTGTGGCTGGGGTATGGGGGGGAATTACAAATACGCACACAAATAGATATATTTATATACATACATACACATACATATGTAGACGAAATTATTGTTAGTCGGAAAAGAAGATGAATGCGTTATGCTTTTGTTCTTGTTGTTGTTTTAGTTGCCGCTTGATTAATTAAAGTGTGAGATAACAAAAAGATATTGAGAGAGCACACAGAGAGAGTGAGAGAGAGAGAGAGAGAAAGAGCGAGAGAGGGACATCGACAGGCAGCAAGACAAAGAGAGAGAGAGAGAGAGAGAGAGAGAGAGAGAGAGATGGGGGCAGAGAGATACATTTAAGAGCCAGAGGGGGCGAACAGAGAGTAAACTTCTTCTTTTTTTTTTTTTTGAGGGGGGCGGGGAATGATGGGAAATGGGCCTAAAGAATGGGGGAACAAAAGGAGTCTGTGGGTAATAGGTACAATCGTGTTTGCTTATTTGTCATAGATCGCGGGAATTACGCGGTCATCCTTAAGGGGGATATTGTGGTTGGGTGGAAGGTGTGGGCGTGTCTAGGTCACAATAAACTTACTTGTTTGATGCTGGTACATTTGTCAGACTTAATAGGTTGTTGCGCACTGAACGTAAGCTGGCTAAAATTTGGGCAAACGGCGTTACAATGAGATCCTCGCCATGGCTGTAAAAAGAGACAGAGACAGAAAGAACAGATATATAAGTTAGAGATGTAAAATTGACAGTACGGAATAACGTATATAGAATACATATAATATACAAGTACATGCAAAATGAGAAATGAGCAAAATGGAGACCAGGAGCGCAAATAGTCGTTGCGCTATTACAAAGTAGTCCGCTTCCGATAGAGTAGCGAGTAACAGATGCAGCGAGCAACAAATGCAGCTAGTACTAAAGGCAGCGAGTGACAGAAGCAATGTTCTATCAGTGGCGAGTAAAATCAGTAGCGAGTATCATCGGGTGGGTAACATTAGCAGTAAGAAACAGAAGCAGCGAGTAAGAAAAGCAGCGAGTAAAATAACGAGTAACATTCGTAGCGAGTTACATCAGTTGCGGATAAAGTCAGTAGCGATTGGCAAAAGTAGAGTGTAAGAGAAGCAACGAATAACCGAAGCAGCGACTAACATCAGTAGCGAGTAGTAAATGCAGCACCGATCATTTATAGTACCGAGTAGCACAAGTAGCGAGTACTTCTAATACAGAGTAACAAAATAAACGAGTATTAGAAGATGGTAGCGAGTAGCACAACTAGAGGGCAACAGAGGCAACAAGCAACAGCGACAAACCAAGTGAATAACAAGACTAAGCTATTGCTTGAGCTTTACATAAATTGTTAAGCATGTTAAGCACTTAACATTTGCTGCTCGCTTTGCTACTTGCTTGGCTTCTCTCTTTACCACTCCTTTAAAACAAAAATATTTTTTTTGAGCTTTACATTTTTGCAGTAACTTGGTTATGGCTTATTATTGCTTTTCGCTTTGATTTGCTTCTCGCTGACTCTGTGCCACTGTGAGGGTCCGATTGGTCAGCTCTGTAAGAGCTGTCGGCAAAGATTATTTAGTGATTACCGTTTATAGCAGTTTCTGATGTGAGTGTGAAATGTTACAAAAAGATTCATAGAATTTGGCTTTTCCAATCGAATTTTGCACGCCAAAATTTAGACGATATACTTTCATGTTTCCATATTAATTTTGGTGATAATTTTACATTCAAATTTCAAACTGATGTAAATTGAAATGCCCGAGTGCTTAACCCTGGCTGGCAAATCAACTGGAATACTCCTAGGTGCCCCATTGGGCCCCCCTTCTCCTTCCCCTTCGCCAAAGCTTCCGATGATATGACAATCAGTCCCCAATGAGGTCCCAACAGGCAGGCGGGCAGGCAGCTGTCGGGCAACCGCAAAAGGTCAGCGGCATCGCCACGAATAGACTTGCCAAAAAAAAAAAAAAACGCATAAAAAAAAAGAAAGGAAAACACAAAGGAAGGCAAAGGAAAGTGGTGAATTATGGGATAGAGGACGTTCAAGTTTTTTGCACCACACAACTTGATGCAGGTTGGCTCGAAAATTCCACCGAAATGCGGAACGAAAAGCGCCGCGCACAAATTGTGGAAACGTTTCTCGGCGCTGGCCGGTGGCGCACGAGCCACTTGGCTCGAAATATTTGTGCCGAAAATAAATATAAAATGGGCAAAATATAAAAAGGAAAAATTAAAAAAAGATAGTCGAGGTATAGGCAGCAAGGAGATGAGCACGAAGACGTTGCCGTTCGCGTTGACAAACAAAAAATGGCATAAATTAATAATAATATAAAATATAAAATTAAAAAAGATAAAGAAACATAAATAAAAGAAACGAAAATAAAGTTTTCGACCCATCAGTGACGTCACAAGGCAACGTTGGCGGCGCCAAAATTAAATTTCAGCTCATCATTTTATTTCTTTATCTATACCCTGTGGCCATACAAAATTGCCTTAAAAGGGATATTCAAGTTTCGTTCAACTGAATTTAAAGGCTATGTATATTACTAAGTGGCTATTGGACGGGTCTAAGGCTAAAGTTTAAGATGTCAAGTTAATATGTAATAACATTTAATACAATCGGCGCCTAAACCATTTCTTAAATTAAAATATTGCTACCTTTGCCTTTGGGTATCTAAGCGAATTAATTATTTGTTAGTCTAATTGTGAACTGACGAAAAACATAAGCGTGATCCTAAAGATTTATGATTTTTGAAGGAGCCAAACTGCATGTTACTATATTTAAATGTAAATACTCAAACATACATAAATAAATGTTTCTTGTAAGATTTCATAATAAAAAATCGAATGTTTTAGGGTTTGTACAGCGTATCTCCAAGTCAAGCAATTTCAACAGGATAAATCCAGGTCGAGCAAGATCTTGGCGTTTTGCACTTTTATCAGCTTTAAAGCCAATTGGCTGACAATGAAAATGGTTGGAAAAATTGAAATTTTCATAAGAGACAATCTGCTTAATTCAAAATGTTTAATGATAATGGCGCAAAGCAACGCCTTTAAAAAAGAGACAGAGAGATAAAGAGAGACCAAGAGCGATAACGATATACGATTAATGATGCCAACTCAGACACTGGCCGCTATCCGCGCTCACCCTCTCTTCCTCTCTCTCTCACTCGCTGTTCTGTGGTATGTTTGCCTGATTTTTGGCACGTCTCACGGCTGCAATAGCTAACAAAGTATAGTACCTATGTGTGTGTGTCGCAACAATTGTACAATACGATATGGTATATGCTCATCCATCCATTTGTCTATCCAAACAACCATCTAAAGTGGCAACCATAAACAACAACATAAATAACAACAAGCGGCAGACGCAGCCCATATGCAACAACAACACACAAACACATTCACATTCATCTCCACCTTTAGCCCCACCTCCATGTACACATCCACAGCCACCTCCACCTTCAGTTTGAACTCTTCACTTATGCCCCCGTCTCGTCGCTAGACTTTGCTACTTTGCAGCCAGACGAAATTTTTTTGCTGCCGAATTGTCATTTCAAATAATGTCTTCTCTTCTAGTCATCTTGTCTTCTCTGTTCTTTTAGTACGATTCTATTTCGTTATTCGATTATGAATACTGCGACGCATTTCACCGCTAGACTCAAAAACATGTCAATGACTCATCCACTGCGTTTCAGTTTAAGTTCAGAGGGGTATTGGCCTGGTATTGATCATACTGTCCAAGTAAGGGATATGCTTCAGAAATAGCTAAAAGATAATTGAACAGCATATATTACTCGAAATTACTCGATTACCCGTCAAAAACAGATCGCCAGCAATTTTATAATATTTAACTCAATTTTACCTCACATTTTTTCTTGTTTTGATTAAAGATATTTCACTTCTTCAGTGATCATACTTAATTGAAAAAAAATTCTTTTTGTCAAAGACCGATCTATTGGCAAATTCAAAAATTGATTTTAATTTGATATTGTTTGAACTTTGATTTGTTGACTTCAGTTATTTTTTTATTTGATTTTGATTGAATTTTTTTTAATTTTTTCCATATATAAAGTATTTATTAAGATTTGCAATTTTTTCCTGCTATCAATAATAATTTTAAGTACTTTTTTAAATATTATTTGCAGTGCTATAAAATTGCACACTTCCACAGTATTTTAAATGAAAACAGAAAAGTAGTTTGAAATGCGTTCAAAGTGCAGCCCCCTTCAATTAAAAGCCTCATAAAATCAATGTACAAATTTTAATGCCATTTTAATAATTTTTAATAGTTATTTACTACAAAATTGCATCTTTAAAAATAATTTTAATAGCTGAGCAAACAAATAATTTGTACTTGCACAAAAAGTCAATTTAAGAGCCATTTTAATTAGCAAATTGATGATGATAAAGATAATTATGATGTTGCTATTGCCGTTGATGAAAGCTTTTTTTATTTGTGGCACAGACTAATTAAACTAAAATAAGTGTCCAATTATTACAGTTGGACAAACAAATCGTTTGATCAGATACTTCCTTTCTACATCTAGCTGAATTATGATTTGAATTTTTCTTGTACGTGTGTGTGTGTATATATATATATTTATAATAAATAGCGAAATATGTATGCACGCCAGAGCTGCGTAAGTAAATAAACTGGCAGCTGGGGTAGTTTTTTCTCTTCATTTTCATTTTTGTCATTAAAAATGAAATATAAAAACAACGGCAGCATAGAGTGGGGGCAGCAAAATATATGGATACTAATATTGGCCAAACTAGACAAGATTTATGGTTGATTTTTATTGGGTTTTTGGTGCTGGTTTACCTGCGCTGCGATTTAATGGAGAACATGTTATCCCGATCGGCCAGTATGGTAACGGCCAGATCGTCCTGCATTATGGACGGTATCATATTGAAGAAGCTGTGCACACGCGGCAGCGACTGCGACGATGCTGAATTCTTGTTTAACATGGTGGCACTTATACACGCACACACACATGCACGCTCACACACAGAAAAACAATAGAAAATAAACTTTAAGAGATGGTCATTAGAGCCGGCAACGATTTAGCCAGCACCGCCAGACTGGCTAATGCGATTTCGAATTTCAATTTCAATTCAATTTCAATTCTAATTTGTATTTCAATTTCGATTGCTCTGATTGCTATACAACTATTTTGCGGATTATTTCAAATGACAACAACAATGGTAACGGCAGCGACAACGACAACGAGACGACAACGCCAATGGTTTTTTGAATTTTCCACGAGTGCGCGCTGGCCGAGAATGAGCGCGTCCCGCGGCGTGGCCAGCGAAAATACAAAACTCAAAACACACAACTCGCACGCTCACAAATGAAAAAAGAAGAAAAATTATAGTAGAAAACGACGACAGCAGCGACGCCAGCGGCCAGCGGCGACAGCGCAGTCAGCCGTACAGCAGCTGGCGACGGACGGCAGCCATCAGCTGAGCTGAGCGTAACGTAAGAAACAAATTATATTCAACTTAAAAAAAATAAAAAATATAAATAAATAAAATTAAATTTGTGCATGTGCGCGAATGAGTGTGTCTAAGTCTCAGTGTGTGTGTGTGTGTGTGTGTGTGCCTGTGTGTGTTTGTGTCATTTCATTTTCATCATTTGTGCTTTTTTTGCGCGCGCGTAAGATTTTTGCTTGCTTTTCATCTCGAACAACAACAACAACGACGACGAACGAACGAACTGACACAACATGTACAACATTTGCTCAATTATTGAAATATACAGGGTGTTCAGCTGACACACATAGCAAATAGCTCACAAGACAGCTAAGGTCAAGAAAATATTTTGTTGTTTTCAATTCTATAACTTCGAGGTAATAGAAAAAATACGTCATAAATTAAATTTATTAATAAAATAATATGAAATTCAACGAATTAGTTAATTAATTATTTAATTAATGTCTCTGATTTGATTTGATGTAAATACAATGCTTCGTAGGAAAAGATCTATATCCAATATGACATTTGCTGCACCTTATTGGAGATCTTAATAGAAACAGTTCGAAGAAATCAGCTCTAATAAACATTATAGTGTCAGTTGCAATCGGTAGCAACTAATACTTAGTTTTTATATGACTTACCTATTTAAAGACTTATATCATATACAAATACATACACACACACACACACACCTTCTTATACACACCCTGTTTTAAAGCTGTATTTCATACACACACTCACACAGAGTCGACATATCCGATGTCCGGCAAGGCAAACTGGCGTCCTTGCCTGACATAACAGCAACAACAAAAACAAACACATTATCAACATCATCATCGTCATCAGCATCCTCATTATTACCTTCTTCGTTATTATCATCTGCAGCACAATTTGCTTATATTAAGCCTCCACCTGATTGTCTATCTCTGTTTTTTTCTACAACTCACGCAAAATTAATTTCTTGCCCACTCTCTCGCCCTCTCCCTCTATCCCTCAGTCTCTCTTTGTCAGGTTCCTGGCGTTTTTTTTTCTTCTCTATTTTATTTTAGCGCACTTACCTACGCTAATGTTTAATAAATTCTCAACTCAAATTGCCATTTGGCTGCCTTCAAGCGATCTCCATTTGTTGTTATTGTTGCTATTGTTGTTCGCTTAATGAACGCTCATTACATAAGTACAGTGCACACACACACACACACACACACACACACACACACACAAAGACAGAGGGCGGGACATGTAAATATGCATATTTGTATTTTAACTACTACCGCTTATTTTTAATATCTCTCGCAGGTTAGTCGTAAATGAGCGCACACGTAATTCTAATAATAATTTCGAGCAAATTTTTAATTTAGCTAACCCACTTATGTGTCCCGTTCTTGTTCATCTTCTTCTTCTTCCATACCACTTAAGCAAGATGAGTGAATGCGATAGAGCAAATGAGAGACACACACACCGAGATTGATGCAGAGCCACATTACTCATACGCCGCATGGGCCATCGTCACATACACACGAACGTATATGCCGCCGCTGAGATTTTAATTTTGATTCCAATTTATATTTGAATTGCGATACATATAGCCGATTTGCCATACCCGATGCCCGGATTACGATAATCATTCGCATTGCTTTTGGACTTGGTCCGCCCACTGCGTCACTTAACCCACTTGAATGACGAGCGGCAAGTGGCGCTGCATTCAATAAACAAAAGTCGGATGGGTGTTCACTCGCACACATAAACAAACACACACACACACACACACACAAACGCGAACACACGGCGGGCACTCAAACTCGAGAATAGAAGAAAACATTTCAAGCAAATGTTGGCGCGTGATGGGGGCACATTGGGTCAGCATAGAAAAAAATCTCGTGACTGACAGCAACGTGGGCGCAACGAAGTCGAGTCAAGTGACTGATGAAATTGTTAATAAACATTTACAAACATCGAATAAAATAACATATGCTCTCGCATATAGGAAATATAAGATTAATGTTGATTATACACAATTAAAAGTTGTTGCTTTTGGTTTTGAATTGAATATTGAATTGGGTAACTGATAAATTTCTTAACTTTCAGATTATGTATTATACTTAATACTTATGTAAAACCTTCCTCTTGAATTATTTATTCTATGCTAATTTATATGCATATATCTCACATATAATAAATTTTAGAAAACTAATTTGATTACATTTTTTTATAAATTAAATTAAGAAGTCAAATGCTATCTCCAGAGAACAAAGGCCAAATATAAAGGACTTAAACAATTTTATTGTGGCGACGAAACCAATAAAAGTCCTTCGAATACAGTTTAGTTTGAAAGAACAAAATCAATGCAAAAAAATATTCAGGTAAAATGTTCCCATAATCGAAATTCTAATCGAAATTACTGAATAAATATTGTGGTTGCATTTTTCTTTGCTGCTCAAATTTAAAATTCATAAAAAAAATTGTCGCATGGGAATTTTTGTATTTTCAGAATATTGAATGGATGCATTTTTGGGTTTTGCTTGCATGACAAATTTTTGTGTGAGATGCATTTTTATTAAAAGCACAAGAGGCCACTCACAATCATGCAAGCCACCCACATACACACACACACACACACAAAAAGACATGTGCTCACAGCAACTGGCACACACATATTTGGGTGTGATTTGCATTGGGCGCATGGCAAAATTTGGTTCGTTTGGCAGCGTCAACGCCAATTGAGGCGGCAAATTTAATACGCGAAAAGAACGTATTTCATTTGGTTTGCAATCCTATTTTTTTCTTCGTGTTTCGATGTCACGCTGCGTATGAATAATATGTACGTTACGTATACGACGGCGTCGCTGCATGTGGCAACTGGGTAAATAGATGAGTTCGAGGGATGCTGCAGCGTGCGGCCGGTTGGGTCGTTTTAGCTTGTGATTGAATTTTCCCAACGACATTTCTTCGGTCAGCCCAGTCCTCGCCCTTCCTCGTCCTCGCCGTCGACCACGCCCACGCCCAGCACAAAGATTGTGTCTCTTTGCATTTTGACTGACCGAATTTTGTGTTGGGTTTTTCTTTTGGGTTTTCCTACATTTTCATCATCTTTTTCTGGTACAGGAAATAGGAAATGTTTTTCATATTTAAATTAGCTGCTCTATTGCCGCAACGCCTCGTTGTTGTTTACATCTTTGGCAGCTTTCATTCAACAACCGCCCCTTTAGCCGCCGCCTACCCTTGCGACCACTTTTGGCCCGTTATGCGCCTTTAATTGCGACGACGACGACGACAAATGATGACTGGTATAAAAAAAAAAAATTCAGTGAATTGAGTGACATGCGGAACGTCATGTGAGCTGCTTTTCACCGAAAATAAAATCTACGTAATCTGACTCACGAGTGATGCACACACTCATGAGTTCCGAAAAAGTTTCGCACTTTAATTTATAGACCAGAATCGAATATTTCAACGACTTGGGCAAGTGTTGCACAATGGGGATGAGCCAAGGTAATTGAACTCTCTACCAGAAATAGCAGAAATTGGGAGTTTTTTAAATGTAGAAAATATTACTAAAGAATTTCTAGATAATTTCGAAATGTAAGACTAGTTATTTATGTAGATATATTGATAATATAGTATATATGTATATATATATATATAAATATTGATATTGATATTCATATTTAATATGTATTGGTTAGTAAGAACGCTGCAGTCAGTGAACACCGACAGCTAGATACTCTGTTTCCATTTTCAGCTAACACTACTCGCACGATTAACAATTTTATTTTCTAGAAAATTTATTAGCAGTCAAATAAATTATGTTTGCTGACTATAGACCTTAACTTGCCACATATATATTATTTTTTCGATTTTCAGGGGGTGGCAAACGTATTTTAGTTGTATATATTTAAAAGAGTATGATTTGTAGACTTTTATTTTTTAAAACAGGGTGTTTTTTTTTGTGTTGAGTGGAATTGACAAAGAAATCTGTGAACTTCACTTGAATATAAATGTGAATGTTTATATTATATTTAAATACCATATACAAAAATTAAATTTGGAGCGATATGCTTTAATATTGGCGGAAAACGTGAATTGACTCGGACAGAAAGACGGACATTTCACTAACCCAAGAGGTATCCTTCTTTTTCCTTTTGGGAACAGAGTAAAAAATTATGTTTATATACTGGACAGTGCTGCAATTGCTGTACAAAATGCCTTAAATAAAGCAACCAACTACCTTACTAGTTTGACTAACTAATGAATGGCAAAAAAGGAGTATAAAAACAAAATAAAAATATGTATAAATGTGAAAAATGGTTATATAAAATAGCGTCAAATTATTATTATTTTCATAAATATTATTTCAAGTATTACAGAACATGGCAATATGTTCTATTTACAGTGGTATAAAACCGAAAATTGCAAAGGCAAAAAGTAAAAGTCGGAGCACAATTAAGAATAGCGAGCAAGACAATGAAGAACAGAAACATAAATAATAATACAATACAAAAAAAAACTAAGAAATAAATATTTGCATTATCTATACAAAAACAACAACAGGGACAACACGATAAACATCTAGGACGTAGCAAACATGCAAGCAGGCAATAGACAAAGATAGTTGTACATTAATGGGAATAAGATAGATAGATAGTTAGATAGAAAGAGAGATCTGGGCATACGTACGATCTGTCAATGAGTATAGAGGCCTCCTGTTCTTTAAACCTGCAAAGGGTTACAATAATAAACAACGATAATAGTACAAATAACGATCATAAGTAGATAGGCTAAATAGATAGAGGTTAAAACGAGTACAAAACACAAGTATCGATTATCAGCTATCGAGTTGCAACAAACAACAATTAACAAAAATACAACAAACTAAAAAAAGGATAATTGATTTCAACAATTTCTTTTTTGTTTTTCTACGTTTGATTTGGCGCGTATTTTTTTATGTAATTTTTCTTGCAAAAATATTTGACGCTTATTTTATTGTTTAATTAATTGCAAATAAAAAGTCAACACAAATTGTGTAATTATGTGTGTGTGTGTGTGTGTGTGTGACGCCCTGAGGTATGCAATGAGGGGCAAATGAATTGAAACAGCTTAATTGAGACATCACGTGCGGCAGTTAAGCGATGTGGCTGAGGTGTGTGTGTGTGTTTGATGCATGTTGAATATCTTGGGCACGAATTGTGGCTGGTTTACTGCCGCTGGTGCTGCTGACGTAGACAATACTATGGCAATGACCTCGTAGGAAATTGATAGATAAGCTACTCGCAGCTCGGGGCGATGTCATGACGTCATTGTGCTGCGCACGTCACAACTGCAGCAGCAGCAGCAGCAGCAGCAACAACAACAACAACAGCACAAAAGTCGAAGTTGAAGCGTTGACATTTAAAAAAGACCACACACACACACACACACTTAATCACACATGGCTGCAATGTCTCTGACTTGCATTTTAAACTCTTTCAAATGCCAAAGGCACGCAACTAACACACACACTCACACACACACACACATACGGCGCCACGCCCTGAGTGCCAGCAAGTTGTGTAGTTTGGCTTTAAAATTGCTGCCCCATAACAAGTTGCAAGTAGCAGTAAACAAGTTGAAACAAATTTCCATGGGCTTTCCATGTGTCTGCTGTGTGTACGTGTGTGTGTGTGTGTGTGTGTGTGTGTGTGTGTGTGTGTGTGTGTGTGTGTGTGTGTGTGTGTGTGTGTATTTTGTTGTGGTGTTTGCTGCATGTCCAACAATTGACCTGAAAACACCTGCCCTACCCTGGCGCTTTCAGCTCGCCTCGGCCAGGCAATTGGCACCAACACCTGGTACAATTAACGCCTGAGCGACTTTGAGTATTGGGTTTCCGATTTTGAACCCATCCTGCACTCTGACCCAGCAGTGAATTGCTCCTGCCTGTCAGTTGCTCAATATTAATCGAGTGCTTTAAGGACTGTGCATTGTTGTGCTTCAGCTTGTGCTGAATGTGGTTTTGAACTGATTGCAAGCTGGCTCTAACTGGTTTTGGCCCTTGGCATTCCTTTCTGATGCAAGATTAAAGTTCAAATCGGATGCCAGTTTCACTAAATAAAACATGATTGCAACTGCTTTAAAGAAGCTATTTCGGTACAACAAATTTAAGTCTTATTTTTTTGGAAAACTACAAAAAACACACATCACTTAATGCATTTATTAAATGAAACTACATTTCTAAAAAGGAACTTGAATATAAAAATGTGACAGATCACGGAAAGAATTAAACAAATATACCGTTTAAAAATCATTGATCAGTATTCAGTTTAGTGCTCAAATTTGCCTTTAAATATTCTGAGATATAAATGTACTTGTTTGTCATAAGATTCATATATTCAATAAATTTTCTAATAACTTTCTAAGTAATTTCCATTTCCATATAGAACAGCTATTCAAGCAGCTTTCGCAAATCGTATTTGGCATATAATTTTACAAAATCACAAGTTTCGGATTAGTTTAAGTATGCTAAACATTCCACAGCTATTTATTAATTTATTTATCTGCCGTGTTTAACTTTCACATAATAAATTGACTTGTTGTTGTTTGTTTCGCTCATATTGTTGTTGTAGCTGTTGTTGATTTTAATATTATTTTGTTTCTTTGGCCTTGACATTTGCCAGCCGCAGTCAGTCAGCTAATTATTTGTTATTAGTGTTGAAATCTTTATGAAATTTTCACTCAACTTGGTCGTTGGTTGTCATGACAGCTAAGCTGGGGCCAGTCAGTGCCAGCGAGTAAAAGGTGTATGTGTGTGTTTGGTTGTGTGTGTGTGTGTGTGTGTGTGTGTGTGCAATTGACAGGCTCATCAACAACATTGTTTGAAAGTGGCAGACTGGCAGACGAGGGAGCTGCGATATGTCTCACCAAAAATATTCAACTTGATTGAAAGCAAACGCAGCGCACGGACCCCGGAATATGCTTAAAAGGCGGCCGACAGGTTCTAGAGGGGGCGGGCGACGTGGCTTTGCAGCGTAACTAGAGGCCTGCCAAAAACTTTAAAGCAGACCCAAAACTTTTTGGCCTGGCCCAGTCAGGCCGAAACAAGAGAAAAACAACGGCAACAACAACATGTAGAAGAAGAGCAGCAAATACGGAAAAATAAAGAGAAATAAATGCAAATTGCGTTGCTGTCGCTGCCAAATGGCCGAAAAGGGAGCCAAAAAATGCCAAAAATACCAAAAATATTTATTTCAACTATGTATAATTAAATCGTTTTTATGTTCTAGCAGCAGCGCCTGGGGCCACTGCACTTGGGGGCACATCTAACTTTAGCCAGCAATTTGTGACACAAGGACACTTTTGCTTTGCGTCCAAAAACACAGTTCTTCTTTTTTTTAATGTTGATTCGGCCTCTATATATGAATAGACGATACTAGATTATATAATATATTTGTGGCACACATTTTAGCTAAGTATGTGCAATGCATAGCCAAAAGTCGCAGGCTTGATGTCTTATAAGAATTTTTGCTCTTGGTTTTATATGTTTATAAACTTTCTAAGGCAGCTGCACAACTGGCATTTTAGGGTATTTTTGCTGTAATAGTTAAGATGCAAGACGCTAAGATATCTTCAATATAGGAAACTTTTCCGCCTTTGCACACCTTTGAGTATATTTGAAAAAGTTGCAAAACAGAAAGAGAGAAGAGAACTAAAAATCGAATTTTGATCAATTATATTGAATATTGTCATCAAGTATTGTAAATTCAATAATGATACATAATTTTACGGACATACTGATTGCTGATCGCAAAACTAAACTAACTTTGTATACACATATATTCCGAAATAAACTAAACCCAAATACTCAACTGCACTGCAAAGTGTATTAAAATGTCAGTGCATTTGTGGTTTGAGGGGTTTTTTTGTTTTGGTTTGTTTTACTTTGCGGCTTCTGCTTGAATGTGGGGTTAAGTATGTGTGTAGTACATACTTGATGGGCAAAACGATTCTTGTTGTTATTTTTATTTGAGGGGGGGTTCTCGGGTGGCGAGAGAAGGGGCTTGAGGGGCTTTTAAGTGTTTTGCGGTCCAAATATTTTTGCAATTTTTCATCTACGATTTGCGCCATATATTTTAGCATTTTGGTCTTTGAGCGATGCGAACGTTTAGCGACGCGGCGACGTGAGCCATGAGACGGGGGCGGGGGTGGCCGAGGGGGGAAGGGGGCCAAAAGTCGTGTAAAAATAGCTGTAAAATGCTTCTGCGCTCAAGGTTGCATTTCGTCTCTGACCATATGCCCGGCCAATTCCATATGGTGTGTGTAGTGCTTTTTTGTTTCAACTAGTTTTTAGTTTTGACTTGGTGCTACCTGATGCTTTGATAGTGTTTGTTGTTCATGTTGCTGTTGTTGCTGTTAGGTATAATTATTTTGCAGTTATTGTTTTTGTGATATTGCACATATGCTTTGGTGTTGAGAAACGCATCAAAAACTGAAACGTTGTCGCGCTTTTTGCACAAAACATGGCTGCCAAAATATTCATTTCCGGTTTCCAGTTGCATAACGTCTGGTTGCGGGCGGTATTTATGTGGGGCTTGTTGTGGCTGTGCGTGTGTGTGTTGTTTTCTGTTGGTTGAAGACCGCACAGTGCGGCAGAATTCTAGCTAAATGTTGTCCGCCCGGCTTTGCATATTCAAAATGTTGCAACTGCTATTCGAGAGCGAGCGTTGCCAAAACAATGCTCGAAGCCCGAACAACTCATGGACCAAAGCACAGAGCAGCTGACGCCCGGACCACAGACAACAGTCATCCGACCAAAGACTGTGGAGTGCTGAGCAGAGACGACTCCGGTTCCGGCTGGCCGGTATTTATGCCGAATGTGGCAAAATGCTTGCTATGAATTCTCGAAATACCATCAACGGGGCGGCTCTGGACCACCATCAAATGATGATGTTGCCAACTCTGCTGTAGAGAGGCGTTGCAGCAACGCCATTGAAATGTGGCAAAGTGCCTAAAATACCGCAAACGATGCCACAAACAGGAACACACACACACACACACACACGCACAAATATACGGGCGTGCAGCAAAGGTGTGGTATTGCGAAGAGTGGCAGCATTTTGGAAAAACCAAGCACAAAAGCCAAAGACACGCAGACAGTAGACACAGATGCTGGAAATTAGAAGCACATACATGCACTCGAGGTGGTAGGAAAAAAGTTTCGGAGCCATAAGCAAAACATTTATGAGGCAGCTGTCATAAAGAAATTGTGTTTGGGACCGCAGTTAATAGAAATAGTAGAAAGAAAGACGATTAAGTAGCTTTGTGTAGCCAATGAAGTAGTAGGGTGGTAAAAAAAGTAGCAATATAATAGTGTAATAGAGGTAGTAGTAGAGTAGAAGTAAAAGCAAAAGTAGTACAAAAAGTGATAGTAGAAGTAATAGTAGTTGAAGTTGTGGTATTAGTAGTAGTTGTAGTAGGAGAAGGCTTGAAGCAGGAGTTCAAGGAAAAGAAGGAGACTTAGTCGACTTAAGTCAACGTTGAAGTAGAAAAAGTAAAATAAAATAAGTGAGAGCAGCAGTAGATAGAGTAGTAGAAGTTTTAGAAATAGTAGCAAAAAGGTGGTAAAAAAAGAATAACTACTAGAAATAAAAAAGATTGAAAAGTAGTCGTGAACAAGCAGAAAATAAATGGCAGTAGGAGTAGTAAAAGATTTAGTAGTAGACGTAGTAGTAGAAGTTCAAAAACAAACTGTAGTAGAAAAGAGAAAGTCAAAAAAGAAATTCTAGAAGAAGTAGACGTCAAAGTAGCGGATTTGTAGAGTTAGTAAATGCTGCCAAAGTAGTAGCAGTGAGAGTAGCAAAAGTAGTAATAGAAAAAGGCATAAAAGCACGAGCTGGAAAAGTAGTATTTGAAATGGGGGTAAAAGCAGAACTTTCAGAATAAGTTGCTTCTGGAGTTCTAATATAAGTAGACATAACGGTACAAATATAAGGGTTGGGAAGAATTTTATCGAGCAACAACAAATATAATCAGCTTAGTTAAAATTTGATTTAGTACTAGTATGTATAGGAAATTAAAGTTTATAGCATATGCTGGAAAAGCCGAGAGCTGAGCTGCCTTTACGATGATGCCTTCGCTTTTTCTGTTTTCACAATAATTAATTGTGAGTTATTGTTATGTTACACAATTTGTGTTGTAACCACAAGAAAATGAGAACAAATTTGAATGTTTTGAATGTTTAATGCTAATGTTACTGTAAATGTATATGGAGATTCCATGGCAAGAGCATGGAAATGTCAATGATATGATGTTGAATAGTTTATAAAGCGTGTAAATACTATTGTCATGGAAATCATATTTAAGCATGAAAATGAAATAAAACTGAAATACATGTGGTACGCAATATGTTCCTGACTAATCGAACGTAATGTAACCAATATCCGAAATCAATTGATAAACGCGTGTAAGACCAAACCGATAAATATCTAAATGTTGGCATTCGGCACTTACCTTTCGCTAGCAATGCTTGAGTTCCTGGACATTGACTTTGGTGACATCTCAAAGTCCGAATCGGAACGATATAGAAAGGATTCGCGACGTTGCGGTAAATTCTGTAGAACCAAACCAGCGCTGGGTGAACCGCCCTCAAGCGGTGATCGGGCCCCCTGGCCATTTTCTACATCGAAACTGCAAATCGAATCAAGAAAATCAGATTGATTAGTTGGACGGTTGGTGAATTAGTTATTTGGCTATTTATATTTCTTCCTTATATATATAGATATATCAAATATTAGTTAACAGCATGTGGGCAAAAATAATTGATAGTCAAAGCTTTTAGACTCATGTTATAAATGACTGACGGCCAACTTGACTTGACACAGCACACGCCAAGGAAACTTTTCAGTGCCGATGGGAGACAGCCAGAAATAGAGTGGCTGGGGTGCAGTTAAATTGGGACAGGGGCGAAGATACAACACCAGCGACGACCTACAGGAAACGGAAGCGCGCCTAACAAGGCGCTTTTAAAGTTTTTCAATTCGTTAGACATTTTCGCCGTCGCCGTCGACGTCGACGTCATCGTTGCTTATGAAAACTTTTGCGCCAACTCTGCTAAAAATGTAACAGAACCCCCAAAAACCGAACCCGAACCTCGCCCCTGCGCCGGCAACCGCGAACCGAATGTAGCCAAGTTTATGAGAACTTGCTGAAAGTTGACTTCACTACAGAGCCACTTTCGCCCAAACGCGTCGCCGTTTTCAAGTTGCCCCACTGATCAAGTTCCAGCGGTTTCAAGGATCAACTTGTTAAGTCAACCATTAGATGCCGCCTCAATATATTTGGTGTTCTTGCTGGCGGTTAGCAGCTCTGTGAAGTAGACTCGACGATACATTTCGACTTTAAGAAAGCTTTTAAAAATGTTTCATCTAGTTAAGCTTTAACTAATTGGGATTCTAAACGAAACAAGCCAAATAGGTTAATTGTGAGCGTAGTTGAAGAATACATGTAAGCTGCATATTTATATATATGATATGTGGCTTATTTATCCCATTATTATTATTGACAAAAATGTAAATTGATTTGAATTATTTAAATGCATGTTGTGTAATATAAAGACCAAGCCATAATATTGTATTGTTAAATTGATAATTGGTAATTTAATTTCTGTGCTTACACATTTTAATCCATTAAATAAAATAAATAGGAAATAAATTATGATTCGGGAAATTCATTAATATAGAAAACATAAAAACGGAAAACTGATATAAACATAAACTCAAAGAGAATGCGAAATTCAGATGTATCATTTGTGATGAGTGAGAATAAAAGAAATTAATAGAATATAAAGCAAAAAAGAATTCAAAGAATATTACAAATCGGGTAAAATTAAAGCACTTCATTAAACTCTTTAACCGTGTACAAAGAGAATAAAAAAAACAATATTTCAATTTTAATTAAAAGTACAGATAACCGCAAATAGATGTCGCCAACTCTGAAGAAAACCACAAGCTAAGTTGCAAGTCAATAAGTTTTAATGGAGTTTCACTCCGTGAAATGCAGTTGCCAATGTTTTCCATGTTGGCCAACACAGCAACAGCAGCAGCAGCTGCAGCTGCAGCTTCTGAAAGTCCCAGCAAACAGAAAACAACCACAGGCAGGACAACGGGCAAAGACAGTGACAGGCATCAATCTAAGCGCGTTGTCATAATTAAAGAAAATACTTTCATAAGCAAAACCAGATGCCGTATACGGCAAGTTGTTCGGCAGTTTTGCTGGTTGCTGGCTGGCACAACCACTTTTGGCTTGTGGACACTGGGCCGCAGCTGTGTCCTTGTTGGCGGCCTCGTCCGGCCGCTGCTGGCATTCCGTATGCTATATACAGCTCCTGTGGCCCATCGCCGCCCGCCAGCGCCTTGAAGGCCACGCTTTTGGCAGCGAAAGTCGTAAAGAAAAATGATGTTTTAAGTAAAATTTATATCGGGGTCATTAAGTAAACTTGGCACAAAGTTGACGCTAGCCTCTTATTGTTGCTGTTTCTCCAGTTTCGCTTTTTATTGTTGCTGCTGTTGTTGTGCGCAACAATGTCGCCATTTACCATGGCATACTTTGTGGCACTTTTCGAAGTTATGAGGCAGGCAGAGCTACTGTTTTAAGTTGAGGCGACTTTCTGTTTCGTTCTCAACTTGTTTTCTCTTTTGCTTTTCTGTTTGCTTCAAAGTTTACTTCATTTAACATGTTTTTGCCACAAAATGTTGCATAATTTGTGTAATTTTGTCAGCTTTCTGTACGCTGATCCCATTGAAAATGTGTAAAAAAGGGTAAGAAATTGTAAGTAACAGGCAGGAGCAGACATCTTTGATCACATATATTCTTGATCACCATCGAAAGCCAAGTCCGTCTGACCTGGTCTTAGAGATAATTAGAGCGAAGGACTTGGCTTGGCGACGAACAATTTTGCTAATTATGCATTTAAACACTACTTAAAACACTTTAAATGCGTTTCAGTAATTTTTTTCTAACTGCTTTTACTATTATTAGGTATATAATAGTATATAAGAAATATATTTAAATAATACTAAAGTTTTTAATAAGTAATAATAAATATAAAACCTACTTACTTTTATTTTTCTTTTTTAGAAAATATAATATTACATGTGGAAAGAGGTCTTGATAAATAATATATATTTTTCACATTCATATTTTCATTAAAAAATAGCAAATTTTCGAACTCAACTTATTTTCTATGCAATTTAAAGAACAATTTAATATATTAATGTCAAAAAGAGAACATTCTTAAAAGTCCCAGTAAAAAATGTATACTATATATAATAATATAATAGTAGGGGCTTAGGCTATATCCTATTCGAATCCCCTTGTCTAGAGTATTCTACATGTTTTCAATTGTTCTGGCTTGCCTGATTAATGTCATGTGGCGCAAAGTTTGCAGTTATTCATACGCTCATTCATTTAGTCATTCATTCAATCGCGCCTACCATCATTTCACATCCAGCTACTTCCTGCTTAACAAACTAATTAAGTTGAGGCGTTTTGGGGCTTAGCGCCTTACAAGCTTGCCCCGTGGCAGCAGTTGAATCTATGCCACACGCACACACACACACATACAATAATCACAACGAACTCACACACACACACACACACACACACTCGTTGACACACTCATCACAATCAGCTTGGGTCGTTCATTTATTTGCACATATAATTAGGCGCATGAGAAGCGACTGCCCTGGGGCACATTTCCTGCCTGAACACCCTCTTGCCGCAACAATGGGCACGCCCCGTGCAGCGCTTCTCACTATTAGTCCTTCTTGCCATTTAGGTGTTGGCATCAAGCAGCTTCTCGGGCGCTGCTGGCGGCTCAAAGGGGCAACTGATGTGGCAGCGCCTGCAAGCATGCAACACGCATAAATTGCGCTGATGAGCCGCGTACCGCGTGCCACCCAACACCCATTTCAATGTATTCAATGTACTCAATTGTTTGATTTCTGATTGCTTTAAAGCTCAGCACGGCTTAGTTAAGGGGCAAAGCTTTTGCAGCTGCCACATTTGCATTGTTTTGCAGCTCTCTTTGTTCGAATGAGCTATTTATTGGGCTGCTGCTGTATTCAAGTTGATTTGAAAATATTTGAAATTTGTGGCACGGTTAGTTAAAGTATTTAACATTTCAGAATGCACTGGCTCGCAGGCCAATGAATGAATGGAATGAATGCATTCAGAAACAGACCTTGGCCACAGTATTCCCAACAGCAACCGCAGCCAGCAACGGCAACGGCAACTGCAACTGAAACTGAACCCAAAAACCAATCCAACGACACATGCAGCACTTGTGTGGCAGCTGCTTTTGAGGCAACACAAATACACATATACATATAAGAAAAAAAAAATATATCACAAGGCCATTAACAAAAGCCTGAGACTGACTGCCATGTGCCAGGGGGCAGCAGGGGGCGGGGGGCGTGTCTCCAAAAAGATTCGGCCTGCTGGAGGCGTCGCTGCCATTGCCATTTGCTGTGCGAAAACCAAATTAAAAGTGCGAGCGAGCGGCGTGCGATATGAAATGGGCACAGACATATACACACTGCATCGCATCAGTCATGCTACACACACACACACACACACACACACACACATTCGCCCCTGCTGCCACCCAAAAGCAGCACATTTAGCCCAACATGCTGCTACCTTGGCTGTTGATGCTCTCATACTTGTTCACAATGTGAAAAGGGTATATTGGGTTTGCTTGGAATACACACTCGTGTATATTCCCACTGGGGGAAACGCAAAAATCTAAACTTCCCTATCAGTTTTAAAGCTTCATTATCAAATTGGCAAAGTCGCATAAAATTGTCAAAACAGAACTGATTTTTATGATTGGTCATGATTTGAACTCTAGATTGATTCTGCATTTAAAATATATGCTGTTTTCAAATTGTATGTATTTTTAAATTATTTGCTAAAAAAAAAACAACTCTCCATATCTCCGATATTTCCAACTTTGTCAGAACTGAACCGATATTTATGGATTTAAATATAGTTTTTTGACAAAACAAAAAAAGCTTTTTGAAATTTAGAATGGCATTTGTTATGTGTACAAATAATGCTAGGATACATGTTTTAGTTATTATGACACTGTGAACGGGTATTGCGTTGTCGGTTACCTTGCAACGAGTGCAACATTCGTAGTTGTTTGTTTTTTTTTTTTAATATTTTTTAAAAGGCAAAGTGCTCATGGGCATGGCAAGGGAAAAAAGGATGACATGAAGGGGGTATTTGCTGCATCTGCATGTTGCATAATTTGACAGTGTGGAAAGCAGCAGCAGCAGACGACAACAACGACGACGACGACGGCTAGCAGCGACCCATCAGAATCGTTGATTTTCATTTCATTGCGTCGTGCATTTGATTAACCGTCGCAGCAGCTGTTGCCTGGCGGCCACCAAAAACAAATTGAGCATGCAACTTCTTGGCAACATTGGACGCCACACGGAACGACGCACATTGGCCAACAACATGTAATTCACCTGATGACTCAACAGTGCGGGCACATTGACCAGTCCATCACACTTGTCTATCTCAGATATTTTTTAATAAGAAATCTAGCACGATGAGCTCTCTGGATAGAGGGTTTCTTACCTATCCCATATTTTCATTGATTTCTTCTTCCTTTTCCTATCCAGCTATTTCCTGCATTTTCAAACTCACACCACAATTCACATTGGTAGGGTATTTGAACATTGTGTTTGCTGGTATCTTAGGATTTCCTTCATGCTCTGCTACATTTTTAATTAGTGGCAGACACACATTTGACGCACGGATCGTGGCAGCTGAACAGATGCCAAGCCCCCACCCAATCTATCTACTAATCAGGCCCGCATTCTCGGGCAGCTCGTCGCAGAATTCGCATCTTGTTGACTTTTGGCGCTGAACATATTTGCTGCTTTCAATAGTCAAAATGTTGATGACTGTTTGCAGCAGCAGCAACTTGTCGAGTGCAGCTAATGGCAACGTTGCGGCACGCACAGTGGGCTAAATTTGGACTAAAATGCCAGCTGGTAATGTATAGACAATTTAGAGGTTCTAAAAAATGTATAATATTTGTTTCTATTCGGGTAATTTCTATTTTAATGATAGCGATAATATATAAAAATATAAACGAAAATGGCTCTTCTCAAAAAATGAAATAAAAACAATTTTTTTTTTTTGGGTGCTCTCATAAAGTAGAAGTTAAACGATTGTTCCCATTCTTGAGAAAAAAATAAAAAACAGAGTTTTGTTGGCAGCTATATGATATAGTGGTTCGATCCGAACAAGTCAGAAAAAATGGTTGATAGAAATAGATAGATGAAGCGATATTGATAGCTCGTCATCTCGATACAGAATAAATATATTTCATATTTAATAAAATATTAAATTTGTGGATATTGTTACTTTCTAAAGTGTTTGATTGCATCGCGATTATTAAATATATATTATAGATATATTTATTTATTTATATATTTGATTAAGAAACTGATTTTGAACAACCGAACATAATTTGAGACAACTCTTTTATCTCATCAATTTGCAATTTTTACAGCGCAAACTGTTTACGAGGCCCACTGTGAGGTTGCCCAGCACAACTCAGTTGTGTTTGTTATGGCAACTCTGTTTGGAGCAGGCAAACAATGGGAATGCTGTCAACAACGTTTAGCTCCCGTTTCGATGGGATAGTTGAAGTTAGCCGCCCAGTAGTCAACAATAAACAGGCGACAATAGAGAGAGAGTCTTGCATATATACATATGTATATATATATGTCCATATATATGCATACATATACATATATGTATAACTAGCACACACACACAAACAGTTAGCGGACAAGGGTCGTAAGGGAAATCGGTGCAGCTCAGCCAGATGAAGCCACAAACCAAATATGGCGTTGCGGCCACAGCGGCCTCAACGGTCCTTTGCGAGGATGTGCGAAATTTTACCACACGGCGACGCAATCTCTTGTATTTAATGCACCGTTATTTACTCGAAAACGGCTATTACAATAGCGCAGAGACGCTGAAGGGCGAGGGCCGCCTCACCGAGGAGTTCGAGCTGTGCGACAACGTTGACCTGGATGCCATCTACCTGGAGTACGCGAGCTTCTTCAACATGAAGTTCGGCAAATATCCGCGCATACTGAAGAAAATGGGGCCAAAGCTCAAGCTGGAGCTGAACTCGAGCACGACAAAGGTAGCCAAGAACGCGACGCTGGAGCAGGCAACGTCGCAGTCACAGCAGCGTCCCGGCGATGCGCAGGCCTGCTGGCATGCGGGCATCGGAGCTGCCACGGCCGCCGCCGCCGCCAGCCTGGCCACAGACCAGCATCAGCATCAGCATCAGCATCAGCATCAGAATCAGCAGCAACAGCAGCAGCAGCAGCAGGGACCTGGACAACTGCTGGCGAATCGACTGCCGCTGCACATCAAGAAAATGGAGACGGCCGAATCGACGCCGGAGCCACGGCCGGGTGCACTGAGCGAAATCGACCATGGCCATGCGGGCGACGATGCGCTGTTCGCCTCGCTGGAGTGGCAGGCCCTGGCCGAGCTGGTCAAGACGAGCATCCTGGGCGAGGACGTCAAGCTGCGCTGGACCGACATCTGCGGCAATCAGTGCGCCATCGAGCTGGTCAAGGAGGCGGTCCTGACGCCCATCGAATACCCCCAGCTGTTTGCCCACGGCCTGAAGCCTTGGCGTTCGCTGCTGCTGCACGGACCGCCGGGCAGCGGCAAGACCTTCCTGGCCAAGGCACTGTACGCGGAGACACGGGGCAAGGTGACCTTCTTCAACATCACGGCCAGCATTATGGTATCGAAGTGGCGCGGCGAGTCGGAGAAAATACTGCGCGTCCTGTTCCACATGGCGGCGCGTCGGGCGCCCTCCGTCATATTCTTTGACGAGATTGAGAGCCTGACCTCGAAACGGGATCGCGCCACAGATCACGAGTCCTCGAAGCGATTCAAGAACGAGCTGCTCCAGCTGCTCGACGGCATGGAGCATACGCTTAGCGGCGTCTTCGTGCTGGCCAGCACGAATCTGCCCTGGGACATCGACGAGGCGTTCCTGCGGCGCTTCGAGAAGAAGCTGCTGGTGCAGCTGCCCAGCGCGGCCGAGCGCTCCAGCCTGATCAATCGGCTGCTGGGCACCACCGTCAGTCTGAACAGCCGGCTGCTCGAGCAGCTGGTGCGCCTCTCCGAGCACTTCACCGGCGACGAGATCCGCCTCGCCTGCAAGGAAATCAGCATGCAACGCATGCGCTGCGCCACGCGCGCCAGCAAGGAGCCAAGCCCGGCCAAGGAGTCGCAGGCAACTCAGGAGGCCAATCTGGAGCGTGCCTTTAAGCAGATACGACCGCTGGGCATGAAGCTGCTGGCCCGGCACGAGCAGTGGCAGCAGGAGAACGGCTCGTGAGCGGCCTTATCCATATCAATGCAAATTTACTACACTGTAGAATCCTTCAATAAACACTGCACCCTGGGAGTTCCTCAAAAGGGGAGGGGTAGTAACTCAAACTATATGATTCAATCCGGATTTAGTAGGCCGCGACTGGAGACAAAAACTCAAAATGCAATCAATTACAAAAATAAAGATATTGAGGGTGATTGTGAGAATCAGTTGGGTCATTAAAGAAACAGGCAACAGAGAAAGTAAAAACCTTAAAAAAAAAAAAAAGAAAACAACATGAAATAAATCTTATAACAAATTCTATATATATACTTAATATTATCGATAGTCGATTTTAATAAATTTGGGCCAAATCACTGTCGATATTATAGGGAATTTCCATATTTACAAACCGGAAGTATTTTAGTAGTCGCTAAAAGCTAACAGAGATGTCTTAAGACTCCCTTTTCTATGCTTGAACCCAACAAATTGTATAAAGTGCAGAGAGCGAGAGGAACAGAGAGCGGGAAATGGTGAAAGTGATAGGGTATCAAGAGAGAGTTGAGCGCAGCGTATTGGCTCGTTTGCATTACCTTCCCGTTGTACGGCGGCGCGCTCCCGCGATGGTCATCCGGGAAACGTAGCGGCGTATGCGACCGCTGGAGCGCCGCTGGCTGTTGGCCGGGACCGAGCCGCTGGCCGAGCGCACGCTGTACTCGGTGGCCGTTGAGCTGCGCCGATCGCTGCCGGGCAGCACGTCGGAGCAGAGCGAGGAGGATATGATCGAGGCGGCCGATCGCCGCTTGCCGCCAGTGAAGGTGCCGCCGCCACTGGACGAGGTCGTCGTCGCCGAGCTGTCGGAGCGCGAGAAGAGCGAGGAGCGCTTGCTGCGACTGCTCGAGGTGCCCGCGGCGTCCTGTATGTTGCTGTAGAACTCCTCCGTTTCGCGATCGTAGCTCTCGTCCTCGTCATCGTCCAGCGGCGGACGCTCCTCATCCTCGAACTCCTCCGCCTCGGTGGCCATTGTGTCGCTGCGCTGCGACAGGCCGCGTCCCCCGTTCGATGAGGAGGAGCCGCCGCCCGTCTGCAGCTGGTAATACTCATGCTGGCCGTGGCCAAGGTCACGCGAGCCCCGCGACCGCCCGCCGCTGCCCAGCGCGCGATATGGCGCCGTTGCTGTCGTCGAGCCCGAGTTGCTCGTCGTGCTCGTCGTCGCGCTCAGCGAGTGCCGCTTCATCCCCCCCGTGCCGCCGACGCCCCCCGCCAGCAGGGTCATGCCCGTTGCCGTTCCGCGGCGCTCGCCGCCGACGACATGGGCCGTCTGCCCCTCGCCGTCGCTGTCGCCGCCGCCCACGCTGCCGCTGAAGGTGACCTCGTGGAATTTGGAGGATTTGCGGCGGGCACGCGGCAAGGGCTCCGCATGGCCATGTCCATTGGTTTGGATGGAGGAGCGCGGCCTGTTGTTGTTGTTCAGCTGGTGCTGGTGATGGTGCTGGTGCTGGTGCTGCTGCTGTTGCTCCTCCTCGCCCGTCGCGGGCATCAGGGTCAGCGCCAGCGGCGGCCGTCCCGCCGCGGCGGCATAGGCGCGCCGGCGACTCCAGGGAAAGGCGCGTATAAATGCAAAGATTATGAACAGCGTGGCAATCATGTTGCTGGGATTTGGGTTGGTTGGCTCGTCGGCTGGTGGGCTATCCAGTGGGTTGGCTAACGGTGCTCTCGCATCTCGAACTTAAATTCGTTTAGTTTCTTTTTTCGCGTTTCGTTTCGCTTCACTTTATTCGTTCGTTTATTTACTTTTCTTTTCTTTTTTTTTTTTTTTTTTGTCTTCGTTCGATATTTTAATTAAACTTAATTTTATTCGTGTTTGCTTTAAATATTGCACTTAACATTTCATTAGCATACAGAGCACTAGAGTGAGAGAGAGAGCGATATATAGAGAGTGTCAGAGACTGAGATGATGCGGAAACGGAGGTTTAGCCGAAATTTACAGAGAGGCACACATATACACAGAGAGAGGGAGAGAGAAAGACAGAGAGAGAGAGAGAGAAAGATAGTGAATCTATGCAGAATTTGTGGATTGCTGTTTTTTCTCCACTGTGACTAAATGTTGTTTCCACTGATATCTCACCAATTCTCGTGAATTGACTGTCAAATTTCATTATCAAAGTGAAATTCTTGAGACTGTAGGGCCTCTTGAGCAATTGCCAAGTTGAATTTAACATTAACAGCATCTTATCTTATTGTTCAGGTGTAAACAACATGACAAAAACTTAATCGATCAATATAACAATTAACCCAAATTAGTTGGTTACCCACTAATATTAAGAGGGATGTTTAGAGCTGCACTTTCTTACACATTTCAAGCAGAACTTAAGCATCGTCGACCCACAGTGGATATTTCAGTATACGCTTAATTTGATGGGATGCACTGATTAACCGACCGATAGACTGATTGATTGATTGACTGACTGAGTGAGTCGCAGATGGAGCGGCTTTTGTCTGGCGCAAGATTATGCGCAATTTCGATGGTTAGCATTATGATAATCAATGCACAATTATGGCGCACACTTGCGCAACAGAATGCACACAGGACTATCAAATGAAAGCGGAGTGCACGAGTCCTTCTCCCGCCGCCCCGCCTCCTCACCCCCCCGCGCGGGCCTTCGTTCGCCGCACACAATGCAGGCAACGGAGCTGCCACATGAGACGCTTACCATGGTTGTTGTTGCCTTGTTAAGAGGATGCCATGTCAAGTATCAGAGTTTAGCCAGCTGGGTCTTTAGCAAGTATTATATAAGGTTGTGTGTGTGTGTGTGTGTGTGCTTAGACTTTTACAAGTATATAGCATAAAAGAGAGCCGCTTAGTTGCCGTCTAGAGCATTCGCTTCGACCCAACATCGTGAAGTTCAATTATAATTGAAATGTTTTAACAATGAGATGGAACCAAGCACTACCGGATAATGACCAACGGCAGCAAGTGCAGCTGCTGCCGTTGCAGCTGCAGCGGCAATCAGGAGCAACAATAAAGGCCACCAATTACCTTTTGGCCAAGGTATACGGCTCAAGTTGCCGGCAATTGGAAGACAATTTATTTATGTGGCTGAAGCAATTGCGCTGCATTTTAGAATAGAATTGAATTTCTTAGTTTGCTTGCGTATTTATATCGCATATTAAATTCGATAATGACTAAATTGGTAACATCTGCTTTTGGCCATGTGGCATGCAACATGCGCGCGTTTGCGTTTGCTGCATATGCGCACCTGGCTGCAAAATAGCCACGCACGAGTTTTTAATTTGTTAAAATTGCATTATAACAACAGCAACAACAAAATCTGTCGAACAAAGGCAGCCAATTGTGGCAGAGAGCTGGCATGGGGCAAGGGGGTAATTGAGTGAAGCAAGGTCGCTTTTGGTATCTGGACCGAAGAATTTAAAGTGAATTAAGTGCAACAAAGGCATACGTGTGTATCTGTGTCTGTGTCTGTGTGTGTGTGTGTGAAAGAGTAGAACAATAGAGAAAAAACTACAACGAAGTAATTACCCAACAAGCCATCACATACACATGAATTATAAACTTATGTCTTCAAAACAACGCGTTGTTTACACAAGAAAAACAAAAGAAAGTTATTATTTCCAAAAATAAAACACTATAAACATTAAACTAAAT
Source organism: Drosophila sordidula (assembly GCA_035047465.1). Classification (NCBI taxonomy): domain Eukaryota; kingdom Metazoa; phylum Arthropoda; class Insecta; order Diptera; family Drosophilidae; genus Drosophila; species Drosophila sordidula. The sequence goes on along the minus strand of JAWNPQ010000136.1, from coordinate 7,159,345 downwards.
ATATGTGGAGAGAGATATTCATAACACTTTTTTTAATTAAGAATAAACAAGTTGTACATTAAATGACTGCGATTGCGCTCAGTGAAACATTTAAGAATGTCGCCGAAAGATAAGTAAGAAAAATGAAAGGGAATCGCTCGAAAGTGAGGGCATATACGCTACATATGCGGGCTATGGGCTTTAAATGGGTTTTTCTTTCGAATAAAGAGAAATAAAAACAAAAGGAAAACCCTTAACAAAAGGCGAATAATAAAACATGATTGCAATTAAAAGGAATTGAGTAATAAAAGTTTAATAATTGCCTTAAGGCCTATAAATGGACTTAAGAGCTTGTTGTTAAGCTTTCGTTTCTTTAAAATATTTATTGAATTAATGTGGCTTTGAACTTATATATGACGAGTTATCCTTATTGACTGACCGATTTGTGGCTATATATTTAACGTTAAACTAAAATAGAACGGATACATTTTAATTGAAGCAAAAGACAAGGCTCGGCCAAGGCATAAAAAGAATTGCTATTTATTTAAAAAAAAATAAAAAATAAACAGAACAAGTTAAAGCTGAACACATTTTGAAAAAAGTATAACTTCTTGTTGCGTCCCATGTCGGGGTCTTATTTACGACACTGTATGCTCGAGCAGAATGTGTGTATATGGCCAGGATATATCGTGGCAGGCAGCAGAAGCAACACTGGCAGCCAGCCACAGGTACAGGCATCAATTTTGCGAGTCAAGCTTCTCGCTTGCGTTCGCGGGCTCCCATCTCCTGTGGCGCTGCGGCTCTGCGGCTAGCTTATCGCGCCCAGCAGCGAGACGGGGGGGCGGGGACGGGGGGGTGGGCAGTTTGCCAAGCTGGTCCCACTCGCCGGGCTGTTTAAGTGTTGGTAAACAAGCTAGCAACTAGCAGGCGAGCCCATGCCGCCCCTTCCCTTTACCCGCACCCTTTTTCCTTTTCTTTTCTTTCTTTTTTTTTTTTTTTTTTTGGCCGCCTTGGGCGCTGTTTGCTACTTTCACAGCGACTGCGCTCGACAACCGACGCCTGGCTACATATTTCCTTTCGATTTTTTTTCTTTTGCTTTTCTTTGGCAACTAATTTCAGTTTTTCTACACACACACAGCAGCAAAAGTAGAGCACACAAAAAGAGGAGAAAAAAAAAAAAAAAATGAGAAGAAAAGCAAAAAATGAAAAGATTTCTTCAAGTTGCAGCATCAGCTAAGCGAAGCGAAGGCAGCCGAGTAAACCAACAGCAGCCAACAGTAGCTGTGCCCCAACGCTGCCCCTCCAGCCCTATAGCCATACAAATTCAGTGCTGCCAATGTTGTTGCTGCTGTTGTTTGTGGCCCACTCTCGGGGGCTAAATTTAAGTAGCAACAAATCACTTCATTGTTTGCGTGTTTACATAATATTTATACATTGTATTTGTGCCGTCCCGCTCCGACACGAGGGGCTCCGTGTCGCCGCCTGCCACAGCCCCTGCGGCCTGTTGACACGCTGCGCGCCATGTTCATTAATAAAGCGCAACGACAAATCACACAAAAAGTATGCTGCGTTATTCTCTCGCTGGCCAGCACACACACACACGGACAAGCAGAAAAAGGACTTCAGACTGCGCGGCGCCAGCCAAAAAAAAAAAGCTAAAGAGAAGAATAACCGGACCAGAGTTGCGCAGAGAAACTGCCCAGGCCAACAAAAGGAACAAAAAAACCTTGCTGCAGTTGAGCGTATTCGATTCGCAGATACCCTGTAGCAAGCTCTATTTAATTCGCGGCAAACCAAAAAGCTCAATGAAAATTGTTGAAAATGTATTTGTTATGAATGATGGGAGTTATCTAAGAGAAATTGATTTTTATAGCTTGTATAAATTACTGCATATACATATATAAAAAAAAAATATGATTCAAGTATGGCACACAGAAAATTGATTATTTTTACATAAGAAATTTATAACTTTATGATCTAGTCACGTTTGCGATCGATGAGAATATGATAGCTGTTACATACGCTGTGTACAACTATATTATACTCGTTTTTTTCTTATTTTTCTACTATTTACAGGGTATTAAACACTACCACAAAAATAGTTGCAAGCATTTTTGCAGTATTTTTTGAAGTCATGCGTTGGATGACAAATGTGGCGCGACGCGGAAATTTCAATTATATATATGAAATGAGTTTTGGGCGGGAGGGGGCGGGGAGGGCTAACTGCTGCCAGACAAGCCTAAGTCTGCGGATCTGCCTGGCTATATATAAATGTAGATATATATATATATATATGTATATGTGTATATATGTATATATATATATGTGCGTCTGTGTGTGTGTGTATTGGAAGTTGACGAGCAGCCAAATGACGTCAAACAGGTCGCAGAGCAGCCAAGGAGTCAGCAGCCAGCAACCAGGCCAGAGCCTTTAACAGCTTTAAAAAGCAAATGCAGGCGATGCTCTGTGTGTGTGTGTGTGTGTGTGTGTGTGTGTGCACTTAAATGCAGCACGGTAGCAGCAGCAGCCCCAACATCATCATGGTAAAGATTATCATGATTGTTGCAATCATTAGAAACATCATGAGGTCGTCATAGTCCTGACGTCCTTCCCTCATAAATAATGTAGCACAAAATATACAAACTTACACACACAAACATACATGTTTAAAGAAATGTATGTGTGTTTGTGTGCAAAATACAAAATCCAAAATGCGAAATACGCTTAATGCAAAAACATGTTTTATACATGGAGTGCAGCGGGCGTGCTGTTGGGCATGTGTTTGGGGTGGGGTAAGTAGTTGGGGGTGGGGGGGGGGGCTTGAGCTGGGGTGTGTGTGACCAAGTGCATTACCAGCCAAAGCGCATTGCATAATGCAAAGCATATTTCGTTGGCTAAGCGATTGGTTGGTTGCCCGTTGCGACAACATTGCGTATGCGCAATTTCACAAATACTGAGAATTCAATGGGCGAAACGATTCAATAAACACAGATATATCTGTATATATATATATATTTATATTTTATATATGTATGCATACACGTATGTAGTCCATATGTCAGTGCATGTATATATGTACTTATGTTTATGCAGCTGCATCTCCCCGATAAGCAAATTCAATTATCGTTTTGGCATTAACAAACGTTTAACGTATTTATTAATTAACGCCAATATATGCCATAATGGTTCGCGACAAACGAGTTTCAAGGGAAATCCAATCATACATAAATTGATATGCAGCATATACGTATATGTAGCTAATTCAATTGGTTATTGATTTCATAATAGTTAACTCAAATTTCATGGAATTTCTCAGGCAGATCAACTGAACAAATTTTATGTAAATTTTTGATTGATTTTTTTTTGCAGTTTTGGTTTCAATTTTTTTAATTTAAGAAAATCTGTAGAACAGTCAGAATATCTATACACACTTATATATTTAAGAAATAGACAGAAGAATAAGATAGATTTCACAGCTACGCTGGCTTTAGGAAACAAAAACACTATATTAATAAGTAATAATTAAAATCAGATAAATATTTTGTTGCTTTTATAAGTTAATAATAATAATAATAATGCATCTTAATTTGTAGCTAAGCAAGTAATAAAATAAAAATTGTTTTTCTTAAAAACAAATTTTCTCAGCTAAACTCAAGATACTAGCGTCAAATTTAATTTAAAATAATGCTAATAACAAAGTCTCTCAAGCGATAATCGTGTTTAATTTGCAAAACGGTGAAAAGAGAAAGCGAGCGAGAAAGAGGGGTTTTTTTTTATATAACATGACAATTGATTTGCACAGCTTTGCGAGCGCTTTAGCTGGCAATATAACCAATAATGCGCCATGGGATTACGCCCTTACAGCACCAAAGCCGAGTTGGGTCTTGTTACTGGGTGGCGGGCGGCTGACTTTTCGGTCAGCCGCAGCAGCGGCTTTGTTTCCCGTCCCTGTGCCGGGCACTCTCAGTTCGCTTTATTACTCTTTGCCCCTAGCTCGCCGGCTCTTTGTTCCCTTGTGCCTTGCTGGCCCCCACCCCTCGACCCCCTGGCCCTCGTTGCCGCCATCCTGGCTCTTTATCACTCGTGTGTTCGTTTTGTTGGCCCAGCTGCAATTTGAAGCTTTTGTGTTCGTGTTTTCGGTCGAGACTTCAACAACAATGATAATGTTGATGATGATGTTGATGATGATGTTGTTGATGATAATTATGATGTTGTTGTTGTTGAGGCTGCCGTTCTTGTTGTTGGGCAATGACGATGCCATTTTCAATGAATCTCAATGCAAATGCTGCCCAAATTAGTGTCAAACGTATTGATTCACAAGCACACTCACACACACACACACACATGCTCATGCTTACGCTCATGCTTTAGCTGTTGTTGTTGTTGTTGTTAATAGCGTTGCAATTTGCATATGTGTGTCAACGTCGTTGTTGTTGTCGTCATCCCTTGGCGCCTATGTGTATGCTATGAATTTGTAGCTAACACACTTAACCCACTTGGCACACCCACTTTGCAGCCCCCGCACACAAACACACACAGACACACGCATGCACTCATCCACTTTGCCGCATGCTCCACGTCCCCTGCCCCATGCCCCATGTCCCATGTCCCATGTCTCATGCCGCATGCCGCATGCCGCATGATGCATGTGTTGCATAATACACAAAATGTTTTGCACTTTAAAATTCTTGCCGAAAAATTTCAATTAAACTCAATGACAACATAATTAAGAAGCGGCTGCTGAGAGTACATGAAAAAAGGGATGTGATTGGGAGAGGGGCGTGGTGCAGGATCTGTAAGTGTGTGTGTGTGTGTGTGTGTGCATGCTCAAAAAGTCAATTGATGTCAAGCAGACAAGAGTTGACACCCACATGAAAACATCTTCATAACTATGCGCGCGTGTGTGTAAGGGTGTGCGTGTGGGTGTATGTCACTGTGTGTCTTGCTTTTTGTCTTTGACACTTGGCTCGTGCTCAAAACTGTGCTGGCAGCGCGCAAAAATGCTTCTGGCAAAATCGCTTTCGCTGCAATTTCGCCAATATATTTCAGCTAAATAGAAAGAACTCTAATGCTAAGTGGCTAAGAAGCTGAGCTAAGCAGCTTGCATGAAATTAAAATATATTAAAATATATAATATATGCATGTAAGCCCAATGACAATGGGAAAATAGAAAAATTGGGGAATTTGTGGTGAAAGCGTTTTTGGACAGCGCCTCCAGCGGCCAAATACGTCGGCGACATCAAAAGGCGTCACAGTGGCTGTGGCTGCCAAGGTAGCCAGAAATGCGCGCCCGCCAGCCAGCCACGCCCACTTTGGTCCAGCTGCCAAAATGAAATCAAAGCACAAAATGCAATAAAAATAATCAAAAAACCAAAAAATTTGGAATGAGCAAAAGTGAAAAACAAGGAAAATGTGGATAACAAAAATGTTCCATTTGATTTTTGGCAGACGATTGTTTAAAAGGCCACTTCCTGCCAGTCCTCCGCACCCCGCCAGCTACCTGCCACCCTCGGTCTGCTCCCTTTTGGGCTTTCATCTCTTCATGAGTTGTAATTTCTTTTGTGACTGCAAATTGAGCGGGAAAATTGAATGGACGCTCGCAAAATGGCGACTGGTGACGTCAGAAAAGGCCACAGCTAAGTGACAATGTGGCAGAGATGGAAGAAGAGGAAGCAACAGCAGCTGAAGCACAATATGTAGAGGGACAAACAATAATTTTTCGGGGGTCTGCGTAAGTTGCTCGACGACGCGTCCGATGGCCATAAAAATAGCTTGGCTTGCAACAAATGTCACGTCAGAGACATGGCCCCGTACCACCCACCCTTCTACTGACCATATACATATATATTTATATATACATATATATATATATATGTATATATATATAGCCCACAGGCAGCTCACACCAAAACTTCGCAGTCAAGTCCTTGCCAAAGCCATTTGACAATTAAATGGTGCGCTTGCCGGGCAAAACAATAAGTGGTTGATGGAGCAGCGGAGTCAGGCGGGGAGCAGGAGACTGTTAGCATGGGGGCTGGGGCATCTTAAAAATGTTGCCGCATTGGTATGGGTAAAAGGTAATGACGTCGCTTTTAGCGTGCCAGCCGAGGCAAACTCAATTAAATGTGACAGTGAAAATGGGCGCCTAAAAGTATGCTTTATGCGCGCCAAAGGCGAAGGCGCAGAGCGAAGCAAGTGGAAAGTGAAGAGTGAAAGAAGCCAAAGAAATGCTCGTAGCTGTGACAGCAGGCAGGTGCGACAAATACTTGACGGCACACACACACAGGGACATTAATATATATATCTATACACATACAAAATCATTTAAAGGCTGTTCCGCAAAGCGAAAATTGGCGAAATTCGGGCGAGAATAAGGCAAAGGGTAAGTAAACATATTTATTTTACAAAAAAAAGTGTACACGCCCTAAAAATACTAAGAATAAAGTGTAAGCTAGACATAAATAAAAGAAATAAAATAATAGCAACATTACACAGCCCTTACATCTCAATTAAAATGTGACTAGAAAACAATATCGTGCCAAATCTATGGAACAAACTTCTTAAAGATTATTTGCACTCTACTGTGATATTAATTTTTGTCAGACAGTGTTGAAAAACCAGTGAAACATTTGCGGCCCACATGAATCTCCCGATTTGATGATCTGACAATAACAGTGTTGTAAAACCACTTAAGTAAAAGGCAACAATATTCGACTTATAACTTTTATCAATTTGTTGTTCGATCTGTAGTTTAAGGGAATTGTTAAAAAGCTAAAGGTTAAATTTTGGTTCATATTTTATACTGGTACACTACTCTTCTTTATAATAAGAAATATTGCTATCCAAAAAAAATGCCGAACTGACTGCGAAATCGTTTGTGGGAATGCGCCCCTTCGCTGCGCCATCAGCGTTTTCATCTTTATCGCCAGGCAATGGCAGCAGCTGCCAATAAGCAACGATTATGCTTGTAGCAACAATCAACTCTCTGTTCGTCTATCTGACGTCTGACTGTACATATGTATATATATACATATATATATATATATATATATATATACGTATATATATATATCTGTGTGTGTTGTTTCTGTCTTATAATGTGCGCTATTTGCTGACGCTCTTGTTGTTTGTGTGCTAATGTCCTACAAAAATGCATGCGGCAATCGGGAGAGCAACGGCTGCTGTGTGTATTCATGTGTGTGAGTTTGCGGGTGTGTGTGTGTGTGTGTGTGTGTAAGCACATTGATAGCACTTGCGAGGCGCTATAAACTGCAAGCAGTTACTTGCAAAATGGAATGGAAAACTGCCTCCGCACCAAGCTCGAGACGGCAGTTGCCTTGCGGCCTCAAATTGCTCATACGTCATGTGTGCCCAGCAGGCATTGCCATGATTATTTATACATATATATATATATATACACACGTACATGTGTGTGCCTCCGTTAAGCAACTTCAAAGTTGGAGCTTTAAATTGAGTGGCGTTCGTATAGACAAAGTTCTGCAGCCATTGTACTAAGCCATTTCAATTTGAAGCTAAGTAGGTTTAAACTGTCCAACTTGAACTGTAGTCGCATAATGCTCCGCATGGCTGAGCTGACATTGTATTGTGAACGAACGGCGTATCAGTGACAAATATTGAGCTAACATAATATTAAGTTGACAGTCGCTTGACAAAAATAAATACCAAAAAAACTCCAAGAAGTCAATTGGTTGGTACTTGGATAAGCACAAGAATTTATATCATTTTTTTATTACCTTTTTTCCAATGATGTATAAATGTAATCAGGCAGAAAGGTTAGATCAAATTAAATATATCTTTGTAAAATTTATTAAAATCGAAATTGACTAACTGTGCAAACAGGTAAATACGGTCACATTTTGTCATCTTAGTTTATGTGATTTATAACCCTTTAGAAATTCTTCAGGGAATATTGTGAAATTTATGCAGAATTTTTGTTCAAAACTCTTAAGAGATTTTCTCACAAATCTAGCGGAAGTTATTAAAGACATCTGTTTAAAATCTAACATATTTTCGCCCCTTTAAGAATGCATTGTTTGAGACCATAATTCGTCTGGGGATTCTATCTGAAATATTCACGAGCATGAAGAAGTATTCCAAAAATAAAACTAAACTAAACTATATAAACTTTTTAGTTTTATAAATCCTTCGAGAATATACTAAATGCTTTTTATTTATGGATAAACAAGTGCAATTTACATATTGCCAAGCTCAACTTTTTTTTTTTTAGTGGATTTAATGACGCACCGCAATGTGACATAGTATACTAAATTTGGCGAGGCAAAACAACTAATTAGTTTATAATCATTTAATGCACTGCAAATTGTCAACTGAAAATGCGTGGGGCGTACGGGGATGGGGGCGTGGCCGTAGCACATCAACTGTGGCAGCAGCTGTGACAGCTGTGTGTGCATAAATTAAATTAAAATTAAACGTTTCTGTGCTTAAATGATGAGCTTTAAATAGCGACAGGCGATAAACTGCGCGCCAGATAATGATAATGATAATGTAAATCGTAATGGTAATGACGACAACGATAATGATGTGTATGTTAATGAAGACCGCAACGAGTTGGCCAGGCCAACAACAGCGAGCGATGCGTTCGATTCCCTTTTACCTTTCGCCACAACGTCCCAGCACAAACGCGGCTGCTGGCTTGTGGACGTGGCATTTATAGGGATTCGAAATAAAAATTACTTAAGGACTTAATTGATCTTTTATGGATTAAAAGTTTTAAGCACACATTGCAAGCAGCAAAAGTATGAAGCGAGAAAAATAAAGCACAAGGCAATATAATCCAGGGCGAACTTGGTGGGTGGGGATGGGGGTGGTATGCATGTTCTATAACATAATCCCTTATAAACTGGTTACGCAAAAGGGAACTTGAAAATGATTGGAAAACAGATGTAAACAAGCGAGATGAAACGATAAACCTTATTGACGCAAATTGACCGAGCAGAGTTGCCAAGCATATTGAAAATATATACATATATGGCTGAAGAAAGAAAGGGTTGTCGAACGCGGTAATGAATTCTATTGAATGTGATTTAATCAAGTGTGTGAAATACACGCATAAATATCGAAAAAGACAAAAAGTTTCAAAATCGAATAATATTGGAGAGAAAGAAACTTATGTGATAAGTTGATTGACTAGCTCTGGTTCAAAAATCTCAGCCAATCGAATGTCAAATTTGTTTTCTAGATTTATTCAACTTCAGCTGCATGCATGAATGGAAGAGATTCTTTTAATGTAGTTCCTATTTGCAATATATATATATATAAATATGAGCAGATATACAAATATCCTTTGTAGCCTGCGGCAGAATTGACAATAATTTTCAAACCATTCAGAAGCATAAGGATAATGATGTTATTGTGTTGTTGCTGTTGGACGATATAAAAATACCACATAAAAATATTTCCCTCATATGTACTTACAGGAATGTTGCCCAAAATGAAAGTAAATGCGTATAAAAATGGCATTAGAAATACACAAAAGGAGACCAGCCGCATTGAAAGCCATATGATAGGCGGGCGTGGCAGGGGGCAGAGGAGGGGAGGGAGGTGTGGCAGGTGCTGGTGGGCAGGGGGCGGTCGGCAAGGCAGGCAGGCTGGGCGTAAATGCCGTCGGGGAACTGGTGAATGTAACAGAAACAGGAAATAAAAATCCACTTTAAGCGTTTTGAATACAAATGCAAATACACACACAGAGCAGAAAGAGAGAGGAAGAGAGAGAGTAAGAGAGAGAGCGAGAGATTGTGTGTGTGTGTGTGTGTGTTGAGTCTGACAAGTGAGTGAGTGATGAGCGAAACGGAGACGAAGACGGAGACGGAGATAAATGCGGTCACATTGAGGTACATTAATATATACTCGTATTTCTCTGAAAGGCAAAGGCGCCTGAAAGGGTTTTCTGTATTTTTTTTTCTCAAATTTTCTTATTTTTTTCAGCTTGATGCGACTACAAATAAAGATAAGTGTATATGTGTGCGTCTGTGACGATGCCAAAAGCTGTCATATAAACTGCAAGCAGCTTGGGCACAAAAGCAGCACAAAGAAGACGCTAGAGGCATCCAAGCGAGTGAAGGGGCAGAAGAGGTGCAGGGTAAACAGAACACATAGCATGCCACAAATGAAGTGGCAGAACTTGGATCCAAACAACGAGCAGCACAGCAGTTGCCAAGTGTCACACACACACACACACACACACACACACACACACACATATATATATATATATATATATATATAAGCGCGCACAACTATGAAAAAATCATAGCATCGTTTTAGGCGACAAAAGTCGCACAGGTAGCGGCAAAATGCGAGAAGATAAGGAGACAACGAGAATAAGTGCGAATAAGTGAGAAGGCTGAGGGCAATAGAAGAAGTCAAATTGAAGAAATTGCAAAAGCGGAAGTGCAATAAAGTGTAAGAAGCGCAGACAACGGCCACAACGAGCATAAAGACAATGCACGCACACACACACACACACACACCTACAGACACAATCGCACAAGTGTAAAGTGTAAGAGCAGTCAAAGGAGTTTGCAATGCAGGAAACGCAAGAAGTTCAGTTGTTGGACTAAATGGTTGAGAGACTATCGAAGAAATGGTAAAACTATATGAAACAGAAAAGAAAAACATTCAGAGGAATGCACTGCGGATATATATATATATATACTATTATTGTGTATTCATCTATGTATACATATATGTGTACACATATAGCACATAGCACAAAGCTAATTTGCTTAGTTTTATACCCTAACCTAAAAGCAGCAGCGACAGGAAACTAGTTATGACAGCAGTAAAGAGTTATATTTCAAAAATAGCGATAGTATTGTTATTTTATCAGTTTGCTGTTATCGATACCTACGAATGCAACCTGTTATTTCACAAATGTTGATACATTATTTTAGTCTTATAATTAGGTTTACAACATTCTATTGGTAGGTTAATTAAAAAATAATACATATAAGATATAGTCATTAAATATATTGAATATCACTAGATACTAAGGTTAAAAATTATGGGTAGTGCAATATATATGCAAAGAAATACTTGTACTTTTAAAATATGCCTCACATAAAAATGCCTTCATATTATACTTTTTATCTAAAAAACATTTTGCACTCAAAATATTTATATATTAATATATTAAAAACTAATAAGAGTGCGGAAACTTGCATAAATTTACATTAAATTTATCATAGTCCCTAAGCTTACATTCACTATTTATGGCACTTATAAATGAGACCTCAGAGTTTTATAGACAACTCTCTTTAGATATGTTGTAAATTGCAAAAGAGAAACATGTGTCACAGTCATTCAGGGAATTTCACATTCAAGACTCGAATTGCAGAGGGAAAAAGAAAGAAAAAGAGAATGAGACTAAGACAGCGAGAGAGAGCAAAATTACAACTGAATATCATATGGCAAGCAAATAGTATGTGCAATCAAAAAAAGTGCAAAAGTAGAATGAACGGAAACGTTACTAGCACAAGGACCTCAAAAGTATGCAACATTAAGTGTACGACAACGTCATCTTGTTTTTTTTTCTGTCTACACCCTTTCTCTTACTGTCACACTCTATCTCTCTCTCTCTCTCTCTCTCGTACGCTTTCTTTTTCTTCCTTTTACTGGTCGCCTCCACTTAGGCTGGCCAGCCGACTGGGCCGTCTGCTGCCTCTTATGTGCCATTTTGGCACAAGTTTCGTTTGCTTTGTCTGCTTTGTGACTACTCTATCAAAAAGACATACGAAACAAGTAACCCGATTTGTAACACAGCAGAATTGAACAAAGTAAAACAGTTTTCAATGGGCTTAAGCACAAACTTTGTGTTGATAGCTGAGCTCTCCAATATTTAAAGATACATGTATATGTTTAATAAATTATTTTAAAAAATTATGAAACTAGTTTTAAAAGAGTTTCTGAATGAACATTTATAGCTTAGTAAAACTTCCTCTTTGAAAATAAAAAAATAAATATTAAAAACCAAAATATCTACTTTTAACTTGAAATATTGAAAAGAAGAACAGACCTCTAAAGGGTATTTAATAAACAGTTAATGTAAATTTTCCATGCAGCTGTTGTTGTTGTTTTATTTCTTGGTTTTTTTTGTTGTATTATTGTCGCACTCGTCGCGAGGAAAAGTCTCATTAACAAAATGCACAAAAACAAAAATGCAACAAGAACAAATGCGACATGAGGAAAGTGAAAGCTTTAAAGGGAAAAACAACAACAATAATGAGTAGAAAAACAACTTGGCGCTCAAAAGAGGATCCTTGAGCCTCTTCAAGTCTGCCTGCTGCCTGCAGTCGTTGCTCCTCTTGTTGTTGTCGTTGTTATTGCTGTTGTTGGCAAACGAAGCAGTGACAAAAGTGTCCCCCAAGGGCAGCAACCGCAGAGTGTGGGGCAGGGAATATATATGTCCTGTCCACTAATCAAGTTGCCTCCCAGAAATGAACTGCACTCTCAGGTTTCACTCGAACTTGCAAATCTCGAAAGTTAAATTATGAAAATGCCAGCCACAATGATATTGTGAGGACAGAGGGCAACAAAGAGAGAAAATACACACACACACATTCAAATACATACATATATAAATGAATAAATGCCAAAACAATTTGCATAAAAAATATTTGTGCCAAAAAGTTTTACATTTCACTTTTTCGACTGCTGCTGTCTTTGTTGTTCTCATTGTTGTTGTTGTTGTTGTTGTTGTTGTTGTTGTTGTGCCCAACAAAATTTCCATATGAAAAGCAGCGCGTAGGCTGTGCTGTGCTATGTGTGTGGGCGTGGCACGGCTTTGCGGTTGCCAGCGAGTTTATCAGCTGAAGCGACGCCTAATCAACATCAAGCCAAACGCCATTAGGCGACCGCACAATTTACAGCTGTTTGTCAGCCCTTGCTAAGCCACCCCCTCTGCCCCTCAGTGCCTACCCACCCGCATCACAGCAGCAACCTTTGCACAAAGTTTTCTCGGTGTGAGTGTATGTGTGTAAGCTGCGTTTTGGTTTTATTCTGACTGCTGGTTCAAGTTGAAATTGAATTTTAACATATTTTTGTTTGCATTTCATTTGCGCAACTCATTAAGCCAAAAACAGGGAAGAACTCAACTCTAGCTCTTCGTTTGCGTTACGCCCCCTTCCTTACACCCTTTTGGAATCGTTTTTCTGCTAACAAAAACACACACACACACACCCAATTACCCCACATCCGTAGGCTGCACAATTGATCGTGAGGAAAAGAACTTTAGATATGTCACTCACGACACGAGCTAGCATAAAATATTGTTAAGGACATAGGACAATATGTCAAACATTTGTACACAACAACGGACAGATGTTATCTCAATTCAACAATTTCCTATATACGCATGTGGATTAAAAATCTAGCCTGCCTGAGCGTATCACGCGCCCATCTCTAAGCAGTTCGATCCAATCAATTCTTGATGTCTTTATTAATATTTATGCGTTGCCGCTGCCAAAAAATAAGTAAAGACAATATCTCACTCTCTTGCTAGCTAAGTGTGCATGTGTGTGTGTGTGTGTGTGTATGTGTGTGTGTGTGTAATGCTGCCACGTCATATCGCAGTTTGTCTGCGCGCCTGAATATATGCAATGAAAATTTTTTAAGTGCTTTAATTCTATTTCACGGCCTTTGCATGCGTCCCTATCGGAGGCCGTGCCGGAACCGCCGGCGACCCCTCTACACCATAATTCTTTGACAGCCCCCACTCAGTAATAATTTGATTGTGTTTGTGCAATAAGCGCGCCCATAACAAAAGAGCGATGTGGTCCTGTGAATGTTATTTATTTTGTTTTTCCGATGGGTCCTCGCTCTCGTCCTGGCATTTTAACAATTTGCATTAAAAATGCTCTTTCACTTAAATACATATATTTTACATATACATATAGATGTATATATGTATTTACATATAAATATATATGCATGTATTTTTTTTTTTGTTTTTGTGGGTATCGCCGGGAGCCACGCACACCACAAGGCCGTGAATTCCGCCAGTTGGCTAATCCGCTTTGTAGCCATTAATGTGCACGCCCCCTTTCCCTTTCATCTCCGCCGACCCCCCGGACGCCCCGCTGTACCGCTTGGCCATAAATAAGAAGCCCGTTGGCCAGTCAACTCACGTAGGCGGTCATTAGATCAACTTTAATGTCATGCAGCGCACGTTTTTATTTACTTAGATTTGTCTCTCTCGCTCGCTCGCTCGCTCGGTTTCTCTCTCTTTCTCGCTCTTGCGCCATCAGCTGAGACAATGGGCGGCCAGTGGCCGCAGTTCACGCCCCCAAAATGTTGATATTCAATAAGTTCACACATCGTTAAAGCTGGAAACAGCCACAAAAGGTCAACTCGAGTCTTTCTACCTTCAATAGGAAATCTGAGAACCAGTTTAAGAAGCTGCCAATTTCGATCTATGTAAATAAATTTAAGCATATACTTTTCAGAAAAATACATTCGACAATGCTAACGAATTAACGGCAAGTGAATAATACAAATTGTGTTGTTTCCATTCAAATCCTTCTTAACCTCAAGCCAGAGAAACATGGAATAAAATCAGCTGGACTCAATAAAGAAATGCAGCTAAAAAGCATAGCTGGTCACACTGTTTCATATTGAGAGTTTTTAACTTTTTTTTTTAAACTAGAATAGGTGTGTGTGTATGTGTGTTAGCCTCAATACCCACATCAGTCTCTTTTGCCGCCTTTAGATATTCCATCAGCGCCCAGCGCTGCCATTACGAGTTCTTTGGTTAGCCGAATTTTTTTTATCGAAGAACTGGTTCATACCAACAGGCATAGCTGCTATGGCAACTGGAGAAGGCGGGGCTCGGGGAGTGGTGCACAACTTTAATTGAAATCTTTTTGAGCACAAACAGCAAAGCGACTTTATGCAATTTGAAATACTTCCCGGCCCTGCTGCTGCTGCTGCTGCTGATGCTGCCTGAGACGATTGCTCGGCAAAAGTTTTTGCCAAACAACGTTGGCTGAAAGACATTGGGGGCAATGGTAATGGAAATTTGTTTTGCTCGAGTGCTGAGCTGCGATGCGGGACATGGGCTGGAGTCAAGTGCTGCCAGCTTGCAAAATGGTCAACTGTCAGTTGTTCAACACGAGCTGACAGATTGATGACAAAATGTGTGTGTTACATGTGTATTCAGGGCGGGCCACAAGGTGATGGCCAGCACCAAACAACAGAGCTCCACTCAACTTTGCTCATCCGTCGGTCAAACGCAGTCACGCGATCCCACACACGATCCGACGGTTGGTTCGTTCTGTTTGGGCGTTAGCAGCCCTGAATGGGACTCAACTGTTGCCGTCGTCATAATCATAGTTTAATTATTTACAATTTGTAACACAAAGGTTTGCAAATAATTCAGTGCGGATCGTGTGCTACAGCTATCTGGATAGATATGCATCTGTATGGCAGCTGCTTAATAATAGTGCATTATTCATTGTTGTTTGCTCTTAATTTAGTTTGTAAATGCAAAAATGTGTATTATTTAGCCTATCTACAAGCTATAATAAGCTGTATTTTGTAAATGATGACTACCCGAGGATTTGAAACCGGAATCTGATTGTTCAGTTGCCATTAATTATAATTTGTTTATATAAGAGTTTAGTTTCCGTATGACAATTAATTGAAAATTTAACAATTGCATATTCAAAATTATATTTACAGTTATATTTGTATTTATTTTAATTTGTATATTTATGTCAATTATCATATGAGTATTCATATTCATATTTATAGCCCCAAGAAACACTTACATTATATTCAACAATTCAACTATTTGAACCATCAAACAAGTGTTGTACAACATACACAGCAACTGATGTGCACCATGAAGTGTTGGCAAATGCAAAATATGAAAAGATTTTGATTGAATTTTGATTCTACAAATTGGTTAGGTATCTGCCAAGCACAGGACAATGCCGCTCGTTAGGTTCTATGCGACGCAGGCTTAAGCCGGAGCTAGACGCGCTGTGGCAACAAAACCAACAACAACAACAACAATAAAACCAACGACAATGACAACGACAGGGACAGGGACAGCGATGACGATGACGATAACGATGACAGCGGCATGTAACGGAAAACGGAAATTAAAATCCACATGCCGGCCTGTCGACAATGTGCCAAGGCGACTGTAGGAGACATCAATCCACTAGACACATCCCTTATCACGCCAACACCACCAACCCCTCCCTCAAGTCCACAAGTGTGGCATCAAAAAGTGCGCAATAAAAAATAATAATAAAGATGTTTTAATAAATGAACAATTTCAAGTTTTGGAACAAACAAAAGATGAAAGCGTGCCAGATGCAAAATGCTACGAACCGAAAAAGCTGGTAAATATATATATATATATATATTTATGTACGTACATACATATGTAAACTTATATTATGTGTACACATAAATACATATACATATGTATATGTATGTGTGGAGCTCGAGAAACAATTAAAATAAAAATGTAACAGGAGGGAGGTGGAGCTGGAGAGATAGAAATCTATATGACATTTCATAAGAATTATCCAAGGAGCTGTCCATCGTGGTACTATGGGCAAAACAGACACATTTTTTGTGAAAAAGGCTATTTTTACATGTGTTGTAAATTACATTTGTGTTAAAAATGTTAACAAAACTAGCAGCTGTAAGGTTAACAGCTGTTAACAGCTGTCACAGTTTGTCTCAAAACATTGGAATTATTATCGGAAATTTATAAAAAATAAATGTAGTATATACAATATATTGCCTTTAATATTAACTATCTTTACATACTAGCTAAGAAACTTTTTTGAAAATACTTAGCTATAAACTAGACACTTTAGAGCTGTTTGTGATTTATGTATATCCATAATTTGTGATATTTATTTATGCCCAAGAAAATGTCATTTAGCTCCATAGTGCATCGGAGCGCTGGCATCCATTCGGAAGACCGCGGCCCATTCATAATAATTTAACACACACGCCTAGAAGTTGTTGCCAACAGCAACAGATACAAAACTTTCACCTGAAAGCCCAACAAATGCCGACCCGTGGATCCTTGGTCCGCTAACACCCCAGCTCCCAACAACACGGTCCCCCCACTTGTTCCCCTACAAAAGATATGAAAGTTGGATGGCTGAGCATCCTTCAGACAGTTTCCATGACCATCAATGCGGTGGGCAGCTCCTCTAGCGTCGTGTGCCTCTGTCGCTGCTTCTGCTCGGATGTTTAGCTATTTTTTAATAAAATTTTTCAATTATCTACCTACATATATAATGCTATACCTATGCCCACACACACCCAACAACATCAGCAAAATGGAAAAATGCTTAAAGCTCTTTGGAATTTTATTATTACTCTGGGAATGGGAAAACTTTAACTAAGAATTTTATTTAATATAAATAGTTAATAATAATTACTATGGAGAAGTAATAAGAAGCGGAAAATTTCGCAGTTTATTAGTGAGGCGCCCGAGGTTAAGAGTATTCGTTGAAATTCACTTCACTTGGAATTATTAACAAATGGAAATGAAATGAATATTTCAAATAAGATAACGATAAAGTTTATGCAAAAACAACCAAGCCACTGTCAGAGTAAACAAAACAAAGTTGAATTAAACATTTTTCGGAACTACTGAGGAATATGGGAATATGAAATAGAAAATAACAAATTTGTGTATTCCGCATATATAATTTTGTAATTAGAAACATTTTCTGTTTGAAATGCAGTTTGCTCTTAAAGTATCAAAATATGAAGCGCTTTTTGAAAACTTCAATATTTAAATTGGGTAATATATTTAAATATATATAAATGCCTAAATCAAGTACAAGCATTGTGGAAATCCGGCCCAGGTGAACATTTCTTACCTTGAAAACCACATTTTTATATTAAGAAGGTTTTTTATAATCACAAAACTCCTAATTATAAGACTTGAGTGCGGTTCTTAATCTAAGGCACATTTTACTTCCATTAACAACGTTTTCAAGCTAATTTAATTTACGTAAATTCTTGTGAAGGCTACTAAGCACCTAATTTCTAAAGTTAATTCGAATTTATGCAACATTAATGAATTTGGAATCAAAAAAATCTAAATTAATATATAGAATATTACTCCAAGAAATTTTCTTGAAATCTTAGGAAGAAGCCCCAACAAAGTTTTTTCTGTATGGAGTATACTAGAATAAATAAATAAATATCTTTTATATCTTTACTTAAAGAGTTTCACAGCGAATATTGCAATTTCACAATAACGCCAACTTTACAAACTATAATAGATATATATGAGCCCAGCTTCGTTATGCCTAGCTTGACGCTGCGAGAAATGTTCCATTTTCCACTTTTGCAGGGACAAAGGGCCATAAAATTCGTTATTGGTAGGTAAAACATGTAATTGCTCAACGCGGCGTCGGTGG
The DNA here is from genome assembly GCA_035047465.1 of Drosophila sordidula. Lineage (NCBI taxonomy): Eukaryota > Metazoa > Arthropoda > Insecta > Diptera > Drosophilidae > Drosophila > Drosophila sordidula. Next base: position 7,140,923 of record JAWNPQ010000136.1, on the reverse strand, counting down.
TTTTATTTAGTCGACAGTGGTTTCTGTATGGGCACAGCATTCGCTCAGTTGGAAGCTGTGTGGAAGGGCAAGGGTGGAGGTGGAGCGGGGGCTGGGGGAGGTCGACTGGGGTAGAGTGGAGGCCGGTTGGGTTGGTCTCGCATAAAACATGTAGCAGCTGTTTAGTGGGCGAAACACCGCATGGAGAGCATAAATGAAAATCAATAAATAAAAATTTTATCGCTAAAGTAACGCAACCGAAGGCAGAAGCTGTTAGCTAGACCCGGAATCCCAAAGCCCGGAATTGGCCAGCAGCCGGAGTGCGTGCGTAAGCATGTGTGTGTGTGTGTGTGTGTGTGTGTGTGTGTGCGCTATGGGCCAACTTTTAGTGCAAATGGCAAATAAGCTAAAAAAGAATTTATGGGAGCAGAGGAAAAAAAAACTAGCTAAAAATGGAAGCTAAAACTGCAAAACCGCCAAAACAAAATCAATAAATTTTTGTACGAGTTTAGTTGTAGTTGTACGTGGCGAGTGGGCGGGGCATCAATGGGCGAGAGTGCTATACGCTTGTAGGTGTGCGTGTGTGTGTGTCTGTGTGTGGATATGGGTGCGTCTGTGTGAATGTTTGGCATGCTAATGCAATTGGCCAATAAATCGCAACTGCATAAAAATTGCAAGCAAACCGAACAACGCGCACATTTAGTCAATCAAAGCGATTTGAGTGGCTGCCTTGGTCAGTCAATCAGTCAATCAATCAATCACTTAATCCATCAGCCAAGTGGTTAAGCAATGCCAATTTGCATAAAGACCGCTAAGCGGGACTAGAGAGGCAGAGAGAGAAAAACAGATGCTATTTTTGCGAAAGATGATGATGGTATGTAATGTAATGTAATCCTATATATACATACCTATGTTGTATATATGTATATAGCTGTATACATAGAAAATTTCACTATTATATTACTGTATATTAAATTATATTACTGTATATTAAAAAATATTTACTATTATGATTTTTATTTATTTGGTAATCATTTGAGAATTGTGGCGTTTAGGTTAATAATTATTAATTATCATTTAAGGTGTTTTCTAGGCAAACTTTTTATTATAACAATTAATTTACCAGTTCTCAAGATCAGTTAAGTATGCCCTCTGTGTAGATCTGCTTCTACAGAGTGGCTCACATTTTAAATACATCATATGTAATGTTCTTTACCTATATAATATTTATATATTATTTGTAGCTAAATATCTTGCTTAAATTTAAAAAAAAAAAACAATAATTTTAAATTCACAAACAAAACACGAACATAAAAATGTTAATCAATGGGCACGTACTTATTAACTATGTATAAATCTCTATAACTATAGTATCATAAATCAATATGAGCGGAAAAAAACGCTACCGCAAAGAACAAACAAAAAAAAAAAGCAACAAAAGGCAACAACAACGATAATAAGCGCCGGCGTCGCAGCAAAACAGGTACAAGTACTCTATTCGAAAGTGCTCAACTAGGATGATACCCTGTACACAAACATAAGCGAAATGCTGTTCCCCATGAAAATCTGTTCAAATCGGTACAAATTTGAAATGTAATTCCAAAAAGTGAATCTACGAATTTTTATACCTAATTTGTTGTCTCTATTTCGCATAAGCTATTTTTATCAATTTTCAAATTGTATTTTTTTTAATTTCTCTCCTGCCGAAATTGACCCGATCAGGCAGACAGGCATACGTCTTGATCCTGATTTTGATCCTGATGTATAATTTCCGGGCTCCTTCGGTCTGTTACATAAATACGCACAACAACATTATACCCGTCTCTAACCATTTGCAATGGGTATTGCCAAAAAACACACCGTTCGAAACCAGTGAAAAAAAAGCGTTTATGTGAAGGTGTGTGTGTGTGTGCGTGTGAGTGGCGATCGGTCAAGTTAGCTGCAAAACAGTAGCGTCCAAAATATTTCACATATCAATATCGGCGAATATCACGAACTGGGCGAGACAAACGAGTACCAAACGGCATTCGCTCTCGTTGTTGAATAATCACCGCTAAGCCAGTACGTGACAGGTGTAGGTGATAGCTTAATTTGAGAGAACTGCGACGAAAATGATAATGGCAAATGTACATATAAATATATATATATATATATATTTATATATAGATATATGGTTGTACATATTACATATTATTCAAAACGTCGATAAGCGCGCGTAGACACGTTCGAACTCCACGCGAATAACTGACCAAGCATTCATATTCATAACGCTTGCCAAAACGAAAATCTGTTAGCTAGTGGTGAAAAATAGAGAAGCAAAAGCAGGCAACTGAAATACCCTTTTATTCGATAAATAAATGCTTGAACACATAAAAGTTTTAATACATATATTATATATGCACATATATACGTTATTTATAGAGCTTAATCATTGTCCATAGTCCATAGTATATACAGAAAGAATTTAAAATCTGCTATGATCGATCGGGCAGATCGAGTTATATACGGTTCGAAAGGTACTATATGTTTCCAAATCACAGAATATATATATATATAATTCATGGATAATTCATGTTTTTAAGATCAAATACGAATTCTATTTAAATGCAGAATCTAGAGATCAAACCTTTATGAAAATGGTAAACAGCAAGTGTGGATTCGGGAACTTCACATGTCTAAATTTTTATCAATTTGAGAGAAAAACTAAGTTGTGTTTTATACTTATTTTGGTATAATATATATACACTTTGAACAGCTGAGGCTTAAGTACTTGTAAATCTAAACTGTATTTAATTATCTCATCTGATGAAATCCACTTTTACCTATGGAATATGGGTGAAAATTGAAAGTGAACCATTTGGCGCAAATAAATACCGCATAATATAAACTGGTAATTGAATACATGCAAGTCTAAGCCATATTTAACCATCTTATCTGACCCAATCCACTTTCACCAGCGAAATATGGGTGAAAACTGAAAAAAAAAAGCTGAGGCTTAATTACTGGTAAGTCTAAGCCATATTGTTTTTGTTTGCACAGATCGTACTGTATTGAAATATTGTTGCACTTGTTGTGGGGACCTGCTGGGTGTTAAGTTTGGTACGATTCTGTTGCCTCATCTGCAGCTCGCCTGGAGCTAAATCAAATTACGTTCGTCTTAATTGTTGCTCAAAAATATTGGCCCAAAGTTGCAGTTGGCCATGTTGCCGCACTTCATCAACGCCCGCCCGCACTCCCAAGACGATAAACAAGCTGAAGAAGAAGACGACGGTGAAGACAAAGTTAAGGCAACTGCCGCTGCAGCTCCTCTCTCTCTGCACACACACACACACACACACACACACACACACACAGACAAAGTGTTGTCCTTTCATGTCCCTTGGCGAGGGCTCCCAAAAACTTTTTGATTTGTTTAGGTAAAAAGTTGCTGCGTTTGGCTTATGCAAAGCACAAGGCGTCGACGTCAATGCTGAAGCTGTAGCTGACGCTGACGTCGACGCTGGCGTCGACAGCATAACTCTCTCTTTCACCTCTCCGTTGGCCACTGTGCCATTCCACTCATTCCCACTGTTTGTTTACTATTATTTTGGCCTCCGCTTTTAATTTACGCGTCGCATCGGCCAAGCCAAGCAGCAAATAGAAATACGCCGGGCAAATAAATAGAATACAAATGTTGACCGGAGGAAGATGGAGGAGGGCGGAGGGGGGGGGGAGGGAGTGGCAGGCCGACCAGCTGCTGGACGGTAAATTACATTTTTGAAATCAACGCCGGCAGCGCTGTCGATAGAGTTAAGCCAGCAGTGGAAGGGGGCAGGGGTAGGGGTAGGGGTAGCTGTGCAGAAGTGCGGCAACAGCGCGTCACTTTAGATGACGCTCAGTGAGCAGTGTTGGAAGACGAGGGCGAACAAGAGAATAAAGAAGAAGACAGCAACTGATTCACTGATCCATTCAACCTTATGTACAATATGCTTGTGGATGGGGGACGGGTTGGGGGCACGTTATATCCTGCCTCTTGTCTGTTGCTGGCAAGTGGGCGTGGCACGGGCCACCGTTTGTGCTCTGCTGAAAATTCAATTTGATTTGATTTGATTTTCGTTCTCGTTTTCGTTTGAATGCACAGCAGCAGCAGCAGAAATGATATCAAATTAGTTGAAATAGAAGTAAAAAGTCTGCGCTGCCGCCCAGCCACCCACGCAACCCAACCACCCAACCACCCAACCACCCAACCACCCATCCACTCCGTCCGCCCTTTTCAGCTTGAGTTGAGTCGCCTTTAAAGCGAAACTCACTTACAGCACAAGAATTTAAAAAGGCACAGAAGTACAAATTCCACAGCTGCGAGATCACAGGTTGTAAGAGACGAGAGCGGAACGGAATGGAATGGAATGGGAGCAAAGTTGCAAATGCAGCTGTCGAAAAAAAACGAGCATAAATCACAGCTTGAAGAATCTCGTTTACACATTAATGCAATTGGTCTAATCAGAATTTTAAGCAAATTGTCACGCATTCATTTTGGAATGGTGTAACTTTTTTTTTTTTTTTTATTTTTTTATTTTTTTTTTTTATTAGCTAATTTATTGAATGGTGTAACTCAATGTTATATGCTAATATTGGAGTTTAGATAGATTATGAAAAAGCTGAAAGCCTTGTAAACAGAGAGTTATCTTATTGGTTTATTCAGCTAGTGTTGAACACAAAAAATTGTTCTTTTTTTATGATATAGGGAATTGCAGATCCGATGAGATCCACTGTCAGGCGTGAAATATGCGTGAAAATGTTGAAATGTTTATATAAAATATCTCATAGTTATTTTTGCATGCATATATAGAATTTGGTGTTATATTATGAGACATGAGTGGCCTATATGGGCTATTTCAAATGGATAGGGTATGCACACTTCGATGCTCTTTGTCTCTCTCCAATTCTGCCTATGCCCGAGTACATATATACGCACGTATGGTTGCGTGTGTTTGTGCGTGTGTCTGTCTGTCTGTCTCTTGCTTTTTCAAGTGCAAATACAAATTCGAAGCAAACAGCCACGCGACAATTTGGGACGATGTCAATTTAGCGCCGTTTTATAAGGCGGCTGTGCACACACACACAGACACGCACACACATACGCTGTGTACTTGGGCGCTAGCAAAGATTTTCATTGAGTGGCGCTTTGTTGTTGTTGTTGCTGCTGCTTTTCATTTAACGTTTTTCACATTTACGGCGCGCGATAAAAATCAACAGTTTTGTCGACTTTTGTTGTTGCTGTTTTTATTTGTTTTTTTTTTATCGCGTCTCGGCCGCAATTAATTTAAAACATTAAAATTTTTCACCATGAGGTCGTTTGCTGCTTCTTTTTTTTTTTTTTTTGTTATTCTGCTTCTAATTAATTTCGTTCGTTGTTGTTGTCTTACGCTAGTTTGCACTTTTAGTAGCTGCTCACGCGTTCTCCACTGCCTCTTGCTCTCTCTGTGGCTGGCGGCGCTCTCTGGCACTTGCTTGCTCTCCCACTCAGTTTATACGTGTGAACGTGTGTGTGAGTGCGGCCGCTGCTGCGTTTTGTTTATTTGTCTGTTCCACTTGTTTTCGCCTTTCGCCTTTTGCACTTGTGCATTGCAATTTTTATTGTTATGCACACTTCGCGAATTATCCGCTCGATTGGACGTTGGCTACTGTTGCTCGCCCATACCCCACACCCCACCCCCCCAGCTGCAGCAGCACAGCGCTCAACCCGCTCTGCGGCACATTTGTATCACGCACAAACAATTACAAAATATTATATTTCATACAAAAAAAAAAGGGCGCGCGCGCGTTCAATGCAAGTTTCACGGTTTATTTTGTTGTTTTGTTCCCGTCTGTCCGGCTTTGTGCGTTAAATAAATATATTGTATGTGCGTTTATTATTTAATTTTTTTTAAACAATATACAATTTTTTTCATGGGAAAAGTCGCACGAACTGCCGCACGAGCGAAGTTGCCTATACGTTATATGATGAAAACGAAACGGCAACGGAACGAACAACGCGCTCGAAACGGCTCACAGACAGAGACCAGCGCGAGCAAGAAGCAGCAACAGCAGCAGCGACAGCAGCAGCAGCAGCAGCAGCAGCAGCAGCGGCGACAGCAGCAGCAGCGTAACGAAACGAAACGAAAAACGAGCCGAATGAATTCACGAAGCTAACGCAAGGCGACGTTTTGACGTGAGAGTGCGGCGTAAGAAATAGAGAGCGAGCGCTCCATGAGAGCTTTGCGTTCGCATGTTCTAGTTGGGTGGCCCCAGCCTTCGTAATACGTGCCCTAGCATAATGCGCGGCTCGGCGAGAGCATTTGGCAATTGAAATTGAAAGTTGTAATGCGACAACGGCGACGCCGACGACGACTGCGACAGTAGTGACGTTGACATCGCTGCTGGCGTCGCCTTGCAAGAAATTCATCATCAAAACGGCATTTGATGTCCTCTCACACACCTTGCAATCGCGCTCGCTCACACACACACACACACACACATATGTATGGCTTTTGGTAAACAGCGGAAATCCAATTACAAGCAGAGAGCAGCGCGCCAGATCCCAAATGCAAGGGCAGACAGAGCGACGACGACGGCGACGACGACGACAATACTTGCAGCTTACACAAGTACAATGACTTGGCACCAACACACACGCACACACATGAGAGCAATGGTGGATAAAAGTGCCGAAAGAAGAATCGAACCTGCGACGTACATGAATATTGCATTGCACACACACACACACATGCAGTCGTCATGTAAATCATGCTTATCTCCTCTTCTCAGTCGTGTTTTGAATTGTTTTTTATCGTTGTGTTGCTCTGCACTTGACACTGTTCGCCGTGCGCTTTGTGTTGCACATGTGTTTTATTTACCTGTTGTGTTTATTATTAATTTTATCAAGGCGTCCAACGGTAATCTTGGGCTGCGGCCTTTTCTTCTTCAGCGGAATTTATCGCTTGTGATAAACACAATAACAAAAATATAAAAAAACAAGTAAAAGTGTTTAGATTGCGTGTGCCCGACTACACGATACCCTGTACATGTACCTTTGACATGTTTGAATCTTTAACATTTAATTTAATGCTATGCCAAAAACATAGCAGCACAGAACAGTATATATTATCTCACCAAAAAGTGCATTATTTTTAATTTGCAAATGAAGTGAGATAATTTCGTAAATAATGTTCGGTTTGTGTATCAGAATCAGTTAGCAAAAATATAAATATGTTTATACTTCTGCTGCCTGTTACAAACATGTGCACAGCTTTAATATACCCCTGATCATTTGTACAAAATGAGCAGGGTATGAAAGTAATGCAACAACAAATGTCGCTTTATTTGCAGTCTAGCTGGCAGCATCAAAGTGTGCCGACTATTCTTATCAGCAGGAACAACAACACCAGTTAGAGCAACAACAACAGCTACAGCGACAACAAGAGTAGCAGCGATGATCGCAGCCGCCGCGTGCGCTTGTCAAACAAAAAAACGCACAAGAAACGGCACCTGCCGGACCGGCCCCCCTGCAGAGAAACGAAAGCGAAAACGGCAGAAGAGACAGTTCAAAGCAGCAGCAGCAGCAGCGGCAGCGGCAGCGGCAGCGACGTCAACGCAGCGCAGCGCGGAGCAAAACGCGAGTGAAAAAGAAAGAAGGAGAGTGACTGCGAGTGCAAAAGAGCACATCGATGCAAATGGTGTTGCTTTGAAGTGTTTTTTGTGTGCGCTTGAAGCTTTTGCTGCCTGCTTAATTCTTATTGGGATTGGAGTATGTTGATTTGTTGTTGTTGCTGTTGTTTCCTTTGATGCGATTAACAAGTTGTGTAGATTTTGCATTTGACATAGTTAAAAGGAGCCGCAGAAAAGTACAGTTCATTACTAGATGTAAAACAAGCGCAGACGACGTCAAATGAATGAATTCGCAACCTTGAACTTTGACCTCGCGCCTGGCCAAGCAGCCACTAGGGAGCTTTGCACATACACAAGCACGTATGTGTGTACATACGTATGTGTTTGTAAGTGTGTGTGTGTGTGTGTGTGCAAGCATTCTAATCTGAGCCTAAAAATTTGATTGACCTGCCTTTGTAAGCGTTTGTCCTCCCTCTCCTCCCCACATTGCGAATGCTGTCGAATTCGCCTCTTGACGATATGTGACGACAACTCAATTGCTTTCTCGCTCGGACTCGCTGTGCGCTGATGAGATGTACGGTAGATGGAATCGGAATTGGAACTGGAACACGGAATGGCAAACTAATAATTAGTCCCAAGTGGGTTTCATAGCAACGAGCGCCTCTCGCCCATTAGGCCTGATTTGAGAGGGGGGCGGGGGGAGCGCCTGCACGGGTGCTGATTGCGGTTAATGGTCAGCTAGAGTTCTGCGCTGATTATAAGACAAAAGAGAAAATAAATGAAAAAAAAGAAGAAGCTGCACCGAAACATCGCAACCATTGACTATTGGAAGCGGGAGGAGGGGGTGGGGAAGGGGGAGGTGCAAACAGCGGCTATCGCTTAACGGAGGTAAGTTTTCCGTTACGCCTGAATTATTTTTTAAAATTCGTTTATTTCTCTTTGCTGCATTTTGCAATTATTTAAGTTCTTTTATATGCGTAGCTTTTTCCAATTGGAATTTTTATTGAATTGAAATCGTTATTTTTAATGCAAGTAAATTTGGTTTGGGTAATGCTTTTATACCCTGTTGCTATTGAAAATGGGTATAGACGGATATAACGAGATTGTGCAGTGATGCATAAAATAAAAGTTAATTTTGCAAGTGCAACTAAAAGTGCAATGTTGATAACTATGTTTCATTTTCAACATATTTAAAATCTTAGCTGCCAAAGTTGCTGTTGTTTTATCTTCATTTTATATTTTCTCCCTTGCTCAAAAAATGGAATATTGGAATTGACTTGAAACATACGCGGAACTAGTATTTCATATTGTTCTTTCAATATCTTGCCCTATTTTCTTACTAGCGTAGGTATTAATTTTAAGACAAGGCTTTTTTTGAGGATATCCCGGATTATAAGAGTTAAGCCTAAATTTAAGAGTTCTACTTAAAGATGAAGAATATTTGAATTGAATTGTTATTTTTGGGTATGAATGAATGCAAGAGAGTTCATAGTGTGTTTTCCAACAGGGTATCTTCTAGTCGGGCACTCCCGATTAGAGCAGTCTTGTTTATTTTTTTAAAATCAACTTTCAACCCTCTAAAATCCCTGTTAACCACACAATTTAAAGTATTTTATTTCAAAATTGAATTTTGAAGGAACTTTAAGAGATTGGATTTCTTCGATTTCGTTGTCGATTTGGATTTCTAGAATCGAACTCAACATCCAATCTGATTAGAGATATGCTAGTTTCTTTTAAAGACTGGTTTCCCAATGCGGCTTCTGTGCGCTGAGGCGAACACAGTCCGAGAACCGGTTCGCAAACGAGTTCTATTTCTCATATCAAGATAATTTCAAATTAACATAATAATACAACACATATCACATTTTTATTGCGCCTCCAAAGAGGGGCGCCACATGCAAGCCTTATAAATAGATCTTAAAAGGCTTTGGAAAATGAAATAAAATCCATATATGGCTGAAAGCGGATTTCAAGTTAGAAATTGAATTTCGAACCAAAAGAAAAAATGAAGGCTTGGTAATATTTCCGATAAACTGGGTGCAAGAGTTAAGGAAATGTATTCGAGCTTGGGTTCTTTGAGAGTTCTCAGAACATAGAAACTGGATATAAGAGAGGTAGGCTTTCGGCTTTTACGAAACTGCAGATCTAAAGTTTTTGGGAAACTTAAGTATTAAGTACATAAAGATAGAACTTATCTACTGGACACTCTCTACAAGAAATAATATATATAGAGAATTTCGAATATAAGAAACTTACTACTAATTTAGAGAGTATTCCTATCATCGGATGGCCGAAGATTAAATACCCTTGCAGGAGTATTGCGGAAACCGGAAGCAAAACATTTTGTTTATTGACTGTCCTCAGGGAGTACATGAATTACAATTCATAGAAGATATTCTAGCTTTTAATTCGAAATTAAAAACAAAAAGAAAATAATGAAATAAATAAATTAAGTAATATGTATCTTTTTACATTTAAAACAATATGACAAACAAAAGGCTCGCACCAGAAACCTGGATAGAAGTCAAAAGCCTGATTCGAGACGTTGGTTCGAACCTTTTTTTTTGGTTTGTTTATTTTGGATGATTCTAAAATGTCGATTGCGAAATTTAATATTTTTTTTTTTGCTTAATTTAGGAATATTTATGAACGAAATGCTCTTGAAATTTGAAGTACTTGGAACTCGTCTTGCTAGAGACTCAGTTAAAGTATTCAGATATTTTGACTTAATCTATATATATCCCTCTGCTGGATAAATCAAAAACTTGCAGAGGGATTATTGTTGACCTCTTCGAAACAGTTTCTAAGTTTTAAAACTCGATATACCAAGTTCAAGTGATAATGTCATTCCCTATATACATGTCTATATATTTTTGCAAAATTCCAATACTGAATAATTAAGTTATTATAAGCTACTGCTGCAAGGGTGTATTGTAGAGATCACTTTGGTAAGCGGGGGGGGGGGGGGAGTTTTGGTTGGAGGGGCTACCCACTAACCTTGTTGGCGAGTTGCGAAAATTGTAGCAGCAACAGCAGAAGGAGCAAACCATATAAACGAGAAAGTTGATGCTGCCGCACCAGGTGGACGTGCTGCCCGTCGCGGTTGCAGTTGCGGATGCGGATGCGGACGCCGATGCGGATGCGGATGCGTATGTTGCGTTCGTGTTGCAATTGCTGCTGGCCTCCTCGGTCGCGGTGCCGGCGGTGCCGCTGCTGCTGTGCCGACTGGCCGTCTGATCGCCGCGTTCGGCGGCCTCCTTTTCGGCGGTCCGTCCGCCCGCACAGCGGCCGGCGGCGGCGTTTAGGGCCGTTTCGACGATGATCGATGCTGTCGACGATTTGCGTCGCTGCGCGGTCGCGGCCGGCGCTGGCGCGGCGTCGACGCCGCTGGGCTGTTTGTGGGCAGCGCTCTGCTTTAAGAACTTGCTGAGACGTCGCGCCGCCGTCGACTGCGACGTGGCAGCGCCCAGCGCTGGCGGCGCGCTGCAGGTGGAGCGTTTGCGTTGCTGCGTCGCAGCTGCCGCCGGCACTAGCAGCGACGTCGACTGCAGCGTGTCATCCACGAAGCTGATTTGCTTCCACTTCTTCTTCTTTTTCACTTTGGCGGTGGCTTTCAGCAAGTGTCTTGTTCGAAATGCCGGCGTCTGTGTCGAGGCAGCGGCTGTGGCGCCGTTTGTTGTTGTTGTGGTTGTTGTTGCTGTTGTTGCAGCTGCCGTTAGACTGTGACTGCGCCGTTGACGCGCTGCTGGCGCGACAGCTGCACCTGCTGCAGCGGCGGCGGCGGCGGCGGCGGCGGCGGCGTTGTCGCCTTTGGCCGCCAGTTCAAAACTTTGCCGCACACTCACGCACACATGCACAGACACACACACACACACACACACACACGCACACTCACGCACGCGGCGCGCGTCGTCGACGTCGCGGCATTTGATAAGCGGCGTTTGCTGTTGTTGTTGTTGTTGTTGTTGTTGCTTGTGTGTTGTGATGTGTTGTTGCTGCTGCTGCTGCTGCTGCTGCTGCTGTGTGATTTGCGTTGATTTACGATTTTAATTTAGATTCGCTTTTTGGGTGCGCTGCTGTCCCCTCTGCCCCCGCTGTTTTTTGCTGTTTTGTTTTATGTAATTTTTGTTTGCTTTGGCGTCGCTGCTGATGCTGATGCTGCTGCTGCTGCGGCAGTCGCCGGCCTGCAGCGCTGCCGAAACACTTGCAAAAAAATTGTCAAAAAAAAAAAACAAAAACGTGCACAAAATATGCAGAGCTATTTGTTGTTGTTTTTCATATACTTTGATTGAAATGTATATTTTTTTTTGTGTTTTTCTATTTTGAGCGCGAGGCGATTTGTTGTCTGTCACACACACACGCACGCACACACATGCACGGGACGACAGCGACGCAGCGCGCTCTCGCGATGCTCACAGCTGCAGCGACCGCACAACACTGGCACCAATCGAGCCAGCGACGCGCGACGCCAACGTTTTGTGGGAGAGCAACGACAACGACAACGACAACGACGACGACGATGACGCCGACGCCGACGCCGACGCCGAGCATGCGAGCAAACGACCGACAGACCGAGCGACCCACCGAGCGACCACGCACGCCGCCAAAAGCCAAAGCCAAAGCCAGTGCCAACGGAAGCTGTGTGGAGACTGAATGAAGTGCGCAAAAATAGTAGTAGAAGTCGGCGCTGGCGCTGACGTCGCGACGTCGAACTTGCTGTGTGTAGGCTGTGCATCATTTTATTATTTGCACTCGTTTACGACGTGAAGAGAGTATATTGGGTTTGCTCGTCCGTCTGTTCTAGAGACTGGAAACTTGTTTCGATATTGTTTTTCAGACCAATTACTGATGATCTCGTCGAGAGATCGCGCAAAAATATTTTCTGACTACGTCAAATTAGTAAAATCTATAGTTGCGCAAAATTTTTTATAATAATTATTCCTCGTTTCGAGAAAACCTTTTTTTTTTTAATTTTTTTCAGTTTGCGTATAGTTCCGATAGATAACTCGATCGATTTACGTAAATTTCGTCACATACATGTCTAACGCCAGTTTGGCTGTTAGTTGTGGGTTCGAGCCCGCCGCAAAATTTTTGTTGTTGTTGTTGCTGTTTTTTATACTCATTATCACTACTTATAAACAATAAAAAAAACCTATCTGTTACACAAATTGTTGCACTGTGAGTGCGTATAGCGCTGTCGGTGACACCCGACTGTAACGTTTCTACTTGTCTTTTTGTTTTAGTTTGAAGCTAAAGTTTGAGTTGCTTAAGCTCAACTTTGGCGTTATCGTTGTTGTTGTGGGAGGCTGCATGCGCAGAGAGCAAATGCTTGCAATTTTGCCAAACTCTTTTTCTTCTATCTTTGGCTAGTTGTTGTTGTTTCTTATCGGTTGCTGCTGCTCAGCTGCTGTAGCCGTTGCTGTTGTTGTTGTTGTTGTTGTTGTAATTGCTGGACAAACGTCAACAACGGCGCTGCTGGCGCGAGCGAGCGAGACTGTGCGAGTTAGAGCGAGAGGGCGAGCGAGCGCCAGTTAAAGGCCTTTTAGTCATCGTCTTCTCTCTGTCCCCGCTATCTCTCATTGCGCAGCAACAGAAAGCTGCGCGCTCTTCTGCCTCTGCTGCTGCGCTGCCGGCGTCATTGCTGCTGCCGCTGCTGCTATCATAGAGCGCTTGTTGTTGTTGTTGTTGTTGTTGTTGTTTTTGTTGCGCATTGCACTTGAAAACTTCATTTACGCATTGCTGCGCTTTTTTGCTTCGCACGCCCTATGAACTGCCCACCGGGCGCCTCCGCTCACCCAAATACTGAATTGCATTTGCATTCGGCTTGGGCTTGGGCTTGGGCGCTGGTTGTCGTCCCGACTAACACTGTGCAACAAAGTGCTGGACATGGCGCTCCAATCAAATGAATATTGATCTGGTCGATCGCTGCCGAATTCGGTATTCATCTCACGCCCCAACTGAACTAGTTAAGTTTCGAATATAATATGCATATGTAAATTTCAAAATGAAAAAATTTCGAATTAAAGTGTGTCAATGTGGTACCGACGGGTATGGGAGGATTTATGATTTATATTTGTTCTATAATCATAATAATAATAATCATTATAAAAATAATATTAACGTAAAGAAAGCAAATTTAATCAATATTTCGGTAGGAACTATGTAAATTGATTAATTAAGATAAACAGAAAACAAGCAAGACTCGTTCACTGTGTAAAACTAATACCCTAGTAAAAAGTACACAGCAAAAACCATGTAAAAAAAAAAAAGAAAACGTTGCATCTGGGCGGTTGCGAACCCAGGAACCAGAGCCATACTAGCCCCTTAAGTTATGCAACAAGAAATATACGCAATCGTTGAAAAATAAAAAAATTCCAACAAATTCAACGAATCCTGTAAACTGTAAACCTTAATGTAAATAGTAGTAATTTTCCACTTTTTTTTTGTCTATTTTGTTTTTTTTTTCCCCATATACAACTAGCCTAAGTTGCCATATTAGGTAATAGTGTTCTATTTAGTAATATATGCAAAACGCATTATTGGTATACGTAAAATACAAAAATAAAAAAAATAAAATGGACTCGGGTTCGAACATAGGACTGTAAAAATAAACAGCGTGTTAGAGAGCAAAAAACACCTTAGATTATCCAACAAGAACTAAAATAAAAAATGTTTTTCTTGCTGTTAGCTTTTTGTAACTTATAATTACAAAATATATTTTATATCGATCTTTAAAGAACCTATATAGAATATAGAATATATAGAATAAATGCATTTGCCACGCCCCCAGTGACTACGGACAAACGGACAGTGAACGAGTATACGAATATATTGAATATAAATACTCGTGATTCTGTTAATTAGTGTAGTTAAGTCAATCCCTTGGCCGCTGTACGCAATTTTAACGACATGTACGAGCGGACACCGCTATATAGCAACCCCCCCCGCCCCCACCGTCCTCTGCTGCCAGTGCAAGTCAAGTTTGGGGTAACCTTATGCCGCTGAGCGAGTGACCCACGCGGTGGTGCCTGCTGCACTTGGCTGGCATTTCGTTATTGGCTCTTGAGCCGGCTCAGGTGCGTCGAGGGGTCCATCAGCGTGTCCCTGGAAAGTTTTGAATTTCTTGCTGGGCAATTTCATAAGAAAACGTGCACAAAGTGTGCTCAAGATGCTGCGACCGGCGACCCCTGACCCCGCCAGCGGCGACCTGCCTGCCAATTGCCAGCTGCGAGCCGCGGGCTCGCATTGCAATTATCCGGCGCTCGCTTCTGAAGGCCATCTCCGCCTCGAGAGTTATCCATCAGCGCTGAACGCGAAGCCACGTGGGCCACTTGGCTTAAATGAAAATTGCCAGCGTCAACACGGCAACAGCAATGGGCAATCGGATGCGCTGATATTAGCTCCTTGGTGGCTAATTTTTATGGCAGTGCCCGTTGTTGGACTCTCTCTCGGTGTAGCTGGCCAAGAGGCCGCAGCTGGCTTTCGGTTACGTTCACGTTCACGTTCACGTCTACGTTTACGTTTGCGTTTACGTTTACGTTTTATGGCCTCTCGCTGCGGGCCTTGTCACTTGCCAGTTTCTTGCATTGGCCTTTGCCATCATTTGCATAAACCCGCCCAACTGCCAAGATCTGTCAAGATGAGCTCTTGAGCACTAAACAGCCTGCGGTTTGCTCTCGGACCATTATACTCTGCCGCCCACAGGGCTCTATAGGCTAAGCCGAATTTCCACGAGTTTTGGCCATAATACAATAATTATGTTATAATTTGTCAAACCCTTGTAATGTAATTTAAAAGCCATCTTACCAAAAAATATTCATTTTAAACAGGAACCGAAACTAATAGAATCAAAGAAAGTTTGCTATTGAACTCTTAATTCTTAACTTTTCTTCAGAAGTTAAATAATACAATTTACATTTTCCTTATACAGAATATCTTTTATATTCAAAAAAATTTAATATGTAATTATTTTCTTTAAACCGTTGAAAAATAATAATTATTCTTATTTAAGTGAAATTTTGAAGTTAAAAGTTAAAGTTACAGTCCCTGACTTAAGCCCGTTTTGTGCCTGACTTTTTTCGGTCCAAGATTTAAAAGTAAAATGTTGAAAGTTTCGGCTTTCATCTCAGACAATGATATTCGCTCGAATTCAAAACTTTGCCAGTACAAATTAAAACACAGCTATAAAACTAACTTAAAGCAGGCAATCTCAACTTTTGCTGCCTGTTTTGTAATGTTGCGAGTTTTAAAGACTCAAAGGATTCAATTAAATGTTTTATACAAACTGCATAGTTGAGCTTAATACTAGTTAACAAGTGTTTTGTTTTTGTGAAAATTTCAAAGCTTTTGAGAAAGGTTTAAAGTAAAGTAACCAAAACGAAAAAATAGTTTTTTAGATGAGAAAAAATTATATAAATAATTAATTTTATTAAATTTTATTTTTTTATGTTTTATTTTATTCTTATAATATTTTATTAAATTGTTTTATATATTCAATTATTTAATTTAAATACTTATTTTGGTGTTAAATTTCTGCTATTTCAACAGATTATTTATAGTTATATAAGAACGTATTTTTTAGCTTATCGATATATATTGATGGACTCTATGGTACACTTTTAGAATACTTTGGCTGCCTTCGCTTAGGGCAGAAAAGGTAATTCACCTCACTCCCCGCCCCACTGCAGAGTATTAGAAACTCGCTGCAATTGTTCTTTGTTTACGGATTTTTCGTTTTTTTTTTTTTTTTTTTAACTTTTTACTCTCCTTTACTGCTGTTGTGTTTTATGCTCTGTGCTTTTACGAAAAACAACAAAAACAACAACAATAACAACAACAGCAGCAACGGAGAGCAGCACAACTAAATAATGAATGGAAAATGGCACCCAGGAGGCACTCGCTTTACAGATATAGTAGACCCATAATAGCAACAACAAAAACAACAGCAAAACAACAAAAAAGAACAACAATCATATTCCACGTAGCTTCGGTCTGTACATTTTTGTTTTTTGGTTGTTTTAGTCGTTGCCCTTTGTTGTTACAGCTCCATGTGAAGTGCCAGATTTTTGGGAGCTCTGAGATGTTAACAGTGTTTTGTATCTAGTTAAAAAAATCTCTCTAAATTGAACAGTTTCTCCTAAGCATGGTGGGAATTGTGAGCACGTAGTGACAAGAGAATCTTTAGTGAATTCTATTTAGCATGGCTTTATACAGATATTGAAAATCTCTTTGGCACAGTAGCCAAAAAAAAGAGTTTAAAATTACTTTTAAATTTGACAAAAAGGTTTTTTGTTTATTTGTATTATATTTTACCTATATCTGCATAATTTAAAAACTAAAGGTTTTATATATATAGGGTATTTATTCTCTGATGCAATTGCACAGACTATTTCTTCTCGTTTTTGTTTATTTTAATGCTTTCAATTTCCTGCGCTTTGAACTCCGTATTTTCGGTTGAGATTTGCCCGCTGAATGTGTAAATGTGAGTGTGTGTGTGTGTGTGTGTGCACATATACCTATGCATGCATGTGTAGTTTGGCCATGGCACAGAGTCAACTCGACTGCAGTTCCCGCCCGGCGGGCGGGCGACTGTCAGGCAACAAATTGCATACGTTTTAAAATATTTTTCTCATTTATATATTTGTTTTTCCTTTTTTTATTTTATGTATTTCTTTGTGCATGTTGCAAAAGTTGCACTTGATAACAAACAGGCCGAGCGCTGCCACAGCTTGGGGGCACACGCTGGTTTGCCCCTCGGACACGCCTCCGCCCTGGCAACAGCTGGCCGGGCTCGGGATGCGAAGGGGGCGCAAGTCACCATGTGGCTGCATGCGAAGGGCCCCAAAGTTAATCATAAAAACCGGCAAAGCGCAAAAATGCCAAGGTTCAACGTGTTGCTGATTGTTTTTCCGGTTGCCATCGGGCGCCGCCTCCGATCGACAGCCCGCCCAGAATGTCAGCCTTTCGGCTTTGCAGGCCCACAAGCCGTGCCACGCCCCAGTCGCCCAACCAGTTGCGTCTTGTCGCTGCCGTCGCACGCACACACTGCGTATACGCAACATTTTAAATTCAACGCCGCGGCGGCACACATTGCGCTTATTGATTGTTATTTCGGCTTAATCGACGCCCATTTTGGCCAAAATTAAAGGCAAATACGACCGTTTGAACTTTACAAAATTTGCTTTGGCTCATTTAACAGCTTACCAGAGAATACCGGAGACAACACGTCAATACATACAGAAAGTCGGGTCTGTAACTTACCTGAAAAGACAGAAAAATGTGTAAAGATTAGTTTATATTCAAGTTTATATAAAGTCTTCAAGCTAGATATATATAGAAGTAAATAAATTTAATGGCATGCAAATCATTTGAATTTTGGCGTTAATACGTGGCTTAAGCAAAGCTTAGCACTTGGATTTGCGCTAAGCTTTCAAGTTTTTAACTGACAAAAGCTCCACAAGGTAAGTTTAAGCAGCAAATTTTTAATTTTTCCTATATTATTATTATACTTTTCTGCAATTTACTTTTCATTTAAGTAACATTTTCTTAAAGCTTTCAAAAATCCTGAAAGGTGTTTAGTAAAAGTAGTCACATTAATTTCTTCTATTACACAATTACATTCTCATCCATTCAATAGTATTCAATTAAACTCTGCTTTAACTCATTACGTTATTATATATTAATCAAATTCTAATCCATTTAACCGTAATTTCCAATATTCTCTCTTCGACTTAATTTTATTTCGTCTATTAAATTCTGTTTTAATTGATTTTGTTTTTTTTTTGCATAAATTTTTTTCAAAACTTTAATTTAATTTCTTTAATTTTTGTCAACTTTCGTTTGTATTAAATCTCTATCTATTATTATCATTAAATAGTTCGAGAGATGTCACAACCGCTTAAGTATTTCAATTGGGCGCTTTTGAAAGCTTTTACATCATGTTTATTCTCTTTGTCAACCAGGGCCGGTTTTGGGGTGTTTTGGAAAGCTTTCCGTTTAGTTCCTGATCCGCAGCGGATTCAGTTGGCAGCTTTATAAGCTTTCCGAAAGCTCTCCTGTGCGAAATGTGTCTGCACTATACGAAAGCTTGCTGGTGTGAAAAGCACTGGAAAAGTTTTAGCTGCATTTTAGCATCCGCTGTTAAGCAGCTTTTCAGCTTTTCAACTCTGCAACTTTGCAACTTTGCAACTTTGCAACTTTTCAAGTTTGCAGCTTAAACACGTTTCCGTTTCCCGCTTGCCCCAAATCCCATGCTTTCCAGGACCTTCGCTGATTGATGCTAGCCAAGTGTTTGAGTAGTACGTTGGGCCAACTTGACTGCGCTTAAATGCGCCTTAATGTGCATTATGTAATTACAACTTTCAGTCGCTGGAGGAGCGATAGCAAAGGCAAACAATCTCTGGCCACGTTCACGCCTGCCCCGCCCCCCGTCCCCCTCGCCTCCCTCGTACGCCGCCTCGCGTCCATTGTGTTTACACAAATCAAACGGCAGCTGCCACTCGGTTTGCTCAGCTCTAAGAACAAATTAAGGCCCCTTCCCACACTGCCCCACTATTTGCAGGTAAAAATTGCCGTGCAGCGTACTGGACATTTTAGTTTTTCCTTGATTTATGGAGAAAAATAGCTTGAAGTTGTACAAAGGAAGCATCTATGAATACAGAACGTTTCTATATGTATACAAATGCATGTATTGTTGTACTTGAAACGTTGTAAATAGAAATATAGATGAAGTCTAGAACGTTTCTAAAATAAGAATATTGCGTTAAAGCTATTATTTTACCTTAGCCTGGCTTTGACAACAGCTGCAATTGATTTAAGTACAATATTCTTGAGCTACATTTTTTTGCCATTGTGTGTCCGTTTGTATGTTGGTAAAATTTGGCTTGCACATGCAAATAAATACTGATTTAGATGCATATAATAATATTAATATTCCTACATTCTACGCTCCCACAAATATTCTTAAAGGGATTCATTTTGAACATTGTAAAATATCCACTGTTAAATGCCCTGTTTGTGACCTATGCATAGAGGTCTGTTGAGAGTTTGAAGCATACTGAATACAGGTTATCGCCTAGTCGAGCCCTTCTCGCAAAATCAAATTTCCTTTTTTTCTCTGGCGCTTTGCTTTTTTTTGCTTACTTTTTATTCATGTCTTTTGTGTGCTTTGTGACATTATTGAAGGTCTTTGCTGCCAGCTGTCCGCTCGTCTGCACGTCCGTACGTCCGTTCGCCCGCCGTTGCATGTGCGGCGGCTGTTGCAGCACTTTGTTGCGCACTTTGTGGCTGCGTTGCCTCAAGCGCCAGCGCCTTTCAGACATATTCATGCACTGCGGCTCTTTAGGCTCTCACATTTTCTCTCCCCCTCCCCACTCCCACTCCACTCCCCCTCCCCCTCGCTCACACTCGTTCGCTGCTGCTGCTGCTTATTATCCTATCTGCTTAGCCATGTTAATTAGGAGTTAATACTGTTTGGCGTATGTGTTGCGTGGCGTATGCGCAATATTTAATATTTCTGCACACTTTGGTGTTATTTTTAATCTTTATAATGGGCCAAACGTAATTAACAATTTATCATTGGCAACAAAGTTGAATGGGATTTTTTTAAACATTTAAATCATGCATATTTGCATAAATTTGTATTTCCTGTTTGCAACGGTCAAAGAGTATATAAAGTTAGAGTCATTTTAAAATCAAATTGTAAGAGTCTTTCAGTAGAGTACTAAAAGCAGAATATTGCACAATCAGGAGATTATGAATTTTTTTTTTATGGGTTGTTAAAGATGCCGATGTCTGCGACTCTGAGAAGACTCTATAGCCGCCAAAGAAAAATATTACAGCTCAGCAGAAAGACAGTTAAATATTGATTTTTGATATTTAATTGCTTGAATAGTTTATCACAAAGCAACTAATGTTTTGATTGCTCGCAAAGTACATAACAGCATTCCGGAGAACAGGCATGCTAATAGTCTAATGGAATTTTAAATAGTTAGTGATTGAGAGTGTTTGAGTAAAACATACAAATTTACGTACATATATTTATATACCTATTTATATATATCAAAATATGACTGGTTCTTTAGTCTATTGTTTTAAAGGGGAATTTCCGTGCTGGCATGTACAGAATTTGCAATTGCGACTCGGCGCAGTTAATTGAGGCGACACACAATAAGGTTATCCCACCCTCTGGTGACCTTTTTCTTACAACATTCCAGGCAGGATACCCCCGTCCCCCTTGCCGCCCAGTTGGCGCTCGCGTAAAAATGCCTTCATTATCGCCGAAAAGTATGCAACGCGAATTTGATATACAAACAAAAAGGCACGCGCGATTGCGATGTCTTAAAAGGGTTTCCTTAGCCGACTAACACCACTGTTAACCCCTAACCTGTCCCGCCACCCGCCATGCGTATCTGTGTGCGCTTTCTGCCGCATTTTGTGTATTTCTTTTGTTTTTACTGCGGGTTTCGTTTGCCTGTTTGTCACTGAATCCCATCCGCCAGTTTAGGTTGAAACTGAGCGCTGAGCGCCAAGGGTTACAGGCTTCAGGGTACTGGGGGAGGGGTGAGGGGTCGTGTTGGTGGTGGTCTCTGCTTCCGCTAGGCCTCTAATCGAGCTCCCAAAACGCCTTCAGCCTTCAGTTTAATTTAGCATTAGAATTGCCCACTGGTTGGTACAGCGGTGGGATAGTGAGGGGGGGGGGGCATTGAAAAATACTTGGACATATATAAATGGAGTCCAAGTCAAAGTGGAAGCCGAGGCTATCCCTGGGCAATGGCTCCCCTGAGGTATATCCTACTGTACCGCGCTCTCTCTCTCTCTCTCTCTCTGTCTTTGTTTGTCTCGCTCTGTTTCCGTTGGTCTTTAAAAATAATTTTTATCTTTGTTTTGCCGGGCCCATTTGTCTGTTATGTTTTAAATAATAAATAAACTGTAAACATAAGTCACGCATACATAAAGCGCAAAAGTTGAGCCCTTGGCTTTAAAGAGATTTATGCGTACACTCCGAGAGCTGTGCCCGCCGGATGACGACCGCCCAGCCGCCCGCTGGGTGGTTACGAGTGGTTGCTCTGGGTACAAGCAGGAATTTAAAGCCAACGCCAAATAGTTAAGTTCTACATTCCCCGTTAACAAAACCGCCGGAATGTTTATATGCACTATGATGGAATGCGACCAGTAAATTGAAGACCGGGGAAGCATAATTTTTGAGTTTATTAGTAATGAATATGCGCACTTGTAATGCACTTGATGTGCATCAATTGTTAATTAACCCCCCGCAAAAGCAGGACGACCAATTGCAGCGCCTACAATCGACAGCTTCATTATGAATCCCACAACATTTAATCGACGATTGAATGCGGCTATAATTATTTACATGGAAAAGTATCGGGGCATTCAGAAGGAAACCTGTGTCAATTATATTTGTAACATGATACTTGATTTTACTCGCAGTCGTTATTGGTTCTGACATGCGGCCATTGTATTAAATATAAGAGAATAATTATTGCATAAATATCATGATATCTCATGCCGTTACGAAAAAATTGACTACGAATTTTTAAGTATGTATATATATTTATGGGAAATTAATTTATGTATTCAACACATATTATTTCATGACCATTTAAAACTACTTCAAAGCAAATATCATGTTATTCATCATGTATGGTTAAATATCTCATTAATCTCATTTCGCTTTTCGTTTTTTACGTTCAGTGTTATTTAAATTCTGTTGACTATCGAAGAGATGGGGCCAGAGAATAAATCACGTATACGGCACGAAACATATATTCTTTAAAAATATGTTTGAATTAAGTGAGTACTAATATTAATCATAAAAATAATGTCAGACTTGTAACTATCATTTTTAAGCCTCATAATTGAAAAAGTAAGGTAAGGTAACCTAAATATTTTGTTGTTGTTGAGACATGCATATAGAAATTGAATTTAATTTTATTCTATCTAAATATAATTTATCACAACAAAGTATAAAATGCCCAAATATATTTTAAATGTATATTTAAAAAGGTCTTTCGTGTCACGAATAAATTACGACATCGAATCAACTCAAGGCAGGACTACCGCACCATAATTCCATATTAATAATGAATGTAAAAATATTTAAATGAATATGTCAATAGTTATTTGATTTGGTAAAACAGCTTGAACTCAGTATATTTTCCTTTAATTTGCATAAGTTAATACAATATATTTTGTCTGCTTGGTGACAATATCCTTCTCACTTATTTATTGTAACATTATTTTTGTTTTAACACGTCACACATTCTTGAATATCGAAAAGTATTTTACGCTCGAAGCGGGTATTTAAATATCTTCATGAATTGTGTAACTTAAATAATAATATTATATTATATATTATTATAAGTTTATGATACTACGTGAAATATAAATAATAGAAAACATAATAATAAAAATAATACTTTTTTTTAATCGAGGAAGAAAAAAAATTTTAATTAAATTTTTGTACACAAATAATTGCTTGCTATTTTAATTATGTAGATATCTATATACCATCATAATTGAGTTATGAAATGGCCCACAATTAAGTATTTGTGAAAAATACTTTAATATATTGTGAAAAACAATCTAAGCCAAATGAGAAAACTAAAACTGCCGCCGTCTGCACTCGAAGATATTTTAATGAAGATCCGACGACGACATATTTCAACGAAATTTTAATGCGCGATTTATATGTCTGCACGTGTAGGAAAGATTCGACATGCTCTTAGCCATACCTAATTGTTTAATGGCATTTTGTTTGTGTTTTTGTTTTTGTTTTGTGTTAAGCCATTTGCCTGCATCAATTCCGAATTCAACAAATTTGAACAAAAAACTGTATATTTAAATTGAATATACAACAGAAAATATTTATGTAAGCTGGCAATAAGTGAAATATTGCCATATCATATTGTTTTTATTCATATTCATTTAAGGTTTTGCTTTTTCGTTGCGTTCCTGGGATTAACGGAACATACGCGTAATGCATATATTATATGAAATATACAATTTCAGCGAACACTTTCTATTTTTAATATTTTTAATAGGCGTTTATTTGCGCTTTTAAAAACTCGAAATGAAATGAAATAAAATAAGTAGATAAACAAAGAGTAAATAAATACAGAAAATATGCTTAGGTATGTGTGGGTGCAAATTGAGCTGAGCGACAACTGGCAGGTGTTTAATAATACTTTGTGAATAATTAAGGGCCGGTTCGCCAAAATCAACTCATATTGAATTCAACGTTCGATTTTGGGTTAATTTTGCATATAATTATTTGTATTCTATTTCTTTTTGCTCTTGTGAAAGTTCGTACCCTTTAATTATGTTAGTTTAGTGTAAATAGGATACAGACCGTCGCCGGTGCTGTTCTTGGGTAATTTCCATAATTATTCACTTGCTCTGGCGATTGCAATTAACTTGGCTAAGGTCTGGCTGCTGTTTTTTAATATACTTGTATACGCGACTCTCTGTCTCTTTGTCTCCTTCTCGCGTTCGCTCTGTCTGTCTCTGTCTCTGTGATGTCGCTGTTGTTGCCGGGCCTCGAACGAAAACATTTAAATTTAATTATACGACTATGACAAACAATTTTGGCATTTTGACAACGAACTGGTCGGTGGGCGCGAAGTGGGTGGGGGAGAGGGGAGGGGCAGCTGCCCGACGCTGACAACTGGCAATTGTCGAACTGCGAGTGACATTTGGAGCGCACACGGAGCGTATGCGCGATTTGTCCCGCAGCCAAAATAACAATTAACAATAAGATGAGCATTTTACAAGGGAATTCCGGGCATGCAAACCCTGACACGGCGGACACGTGCGCTGCGGGGACACCGGCGACAGTAGACGGACATGGTAGCGGACATAAACAAGCTCATTAGCCGGAGGCAGAAAGGGAGCAACAGCTAAGCAATGTTGTTAATCAAGGATTGTGGTTGTTGTTGCCGTTGTCCCTGTTTTGTTGGTAGGCAAATAACGCGCGTTAGTTAAGCGGTTTTGTGTCAAAACAGTTAAACTGCTAAATTTTTAAACAGAAACGCAAAACTTTTTGTTTACAATATTATCGCGTTAGCCCGCGGCTGTTGTGACATTTCGCCAAATTATATAATGTCTTAAAACAACAACAACAATAATTGGGTCCCAAGCCTGGGCAATAAAACTAGTCTGATGGAATATTTCAAATATCCACGAGGCAAGTTTTAAAAGGAAAGAAGCAGAAGGTTGCCGAAGATGAAATACCCTTGATGTGCACTATGTTTCTAATTATAACTGTTTCTTCAGACGAAATACTCAATTTTCGACCGATTGTTCCAATTGGATGTCTTATCATATAGTAGCTTTACGTAAATTATATTTTGCTGACATGTTACGAGCAGAGTGATGCTCGCAATTGCCATGATTGGT
This sequence comes from Drosophila sordidula, assembly GCA_035047465.1. Classification (NCBI taxonomy): domain Eukaryota; kingdom Metazoa; phylum Arthropoda; class Insecta; order Diptera; family Drosophilidae; genus Drosophila; species Drosophila sordidula. The sequence goes on along the minus strand of JAWNPQ010000136.1, from coordinate 7,115,903 downwards.
TGGAATAGATTTAAACAACACATAAAGTTTTCAATAAAATATAATTTTTTATAAATAGTCAAAAAAATGTGATTTGCAATATTCCACATATTTTAAATATATATGTATATATATATTTTAAAAGGAATCGATTCTAGAGGACTGGCGGTCCAATTTGACAAAGTGATGGTAAAGTTGCATTTGTAACTTTTGAAAAAAAAAATTTTTTTTCGAATATGAGTAAGGTAAGAATAATTATCAAAAAATCAACAAAATTTTATTTTCAATAATGAATATATTTGATATATTATTTGCAAAATCAATTTAGAAAACCATAATCAAAATACCATCAAACATGAAAATCGGTTCAGTTTTGACAAAGTTATGGGCGTTTGAAATATGGGAGCTATGGATCCGAGAGCTTTACATGTCAAAATTTTTGTCAATTTTGGCATGATTTTGGACAAAAAATTTGACCCCCTCAGAATAGGTTTTAATGTTGTTTTTTATACTAATTGTGACAAGCACAATCGATTAAAAATGTAAATTTGCATTTCTAAATTTTGAAAAAAAAATTTTTTCGAAAATGAGTAAGGGGGGAGTACATGATATTTTATCGAAAAATCGAAAAAATATTATTCACAATAATGAATATATTTGAAATGCAAAATCAATCTAGAGGACAAATCATGACTAAAATGCCATCAAACATGAAAATCGGTTCACTTTTGACAAAGTTATGGGCGATTGAATTATGGTAGCTATGGATCCGAGAGCTCTACATGTCAAAATTTTTGTCAATTTTGGCATGATTTTGGACAAAAAATTTGACCCCCTCAAAATAGGTTTTAATGTTGTTTTTTATACTAATTGTGACAAGCACAATCGATTAAAAATGTAAATTTGCAATTCTAAATCTTGAAAAAAAATTTTTTTCGAAAATGAGTAAGGGGGGAGTACATGATATTTGATCGAAAAATCGAAAAAATTTTATTTTCAATAATGAATATATTTGAAATGCAAAATCAATCTAGAGGACAAATCATGACTAAAATGCCATCAAACATGAAAATCGGTTCAGTTTTGACAAAGTTATGGGCGTTTGAAATATGGGAGCATGGATCCGAGAGCTTTACATGTAAATATTTTTTTGTCAATTTGGTTCATCTTAAATCTGAGATCTTAACATTTAACCTGACTCGGGTATACACGAGTATATAGTGAAAATTTCAACTCTTCGGACAAACCTACTGTATTGTTTTCACTTCATGAACAAATAAACTTTGTATTGCTCCTAGGAAGATAGGCACACTTGAAAGCAGGGGACACACTTATGGACTCTCGAGTACTTACCCAAAGAGATCGGCCTCGCTGCCCGGAAAGCTGATGCGTGGCGACAAGGGCGAGCGTCCGGTTCGCTTGAGCATATCGTGAAGTCCTGGTGGGGCGTGAATTGGACTTAGGATGGTGATCTTGCGATTGGGCGGCGCCAGGAAGTTGCCGCTGAGGGTCAGCTGGGTGCGCATGCCCGCCGATGATGAGCTGCTCTTCATCTCGATGGTCTCGGCCGATTTGGAGATGAGTATCGAGGACGACTGCTGCAGTCCCAGCTTCGACATGGACATCTGCACGCCCGCTGACTCGCCGACGGCGCCATCGCCGCTGGCCGCCGTCGCGTCATCGATCTGCGTGGACGCGCTCCGTATGCACTTCTCCGGGCGAGCGCCGCTCACCGGTGTTACGGCGGCCGCCGCCTCCGAGTGGGCGGATGTGGAGCGCACAAACTGCCGGACGTGCTTCTGGTGGGCGGTGAGAAAGCCGTGCGCCTCCGGCTGCTGGAGAAAGCTCTGGAACTTGGACTTGCTGCCGCCGGCCTGGGCCGTGGTGCTCATGTACCGTGTGGTGCTGCTGCTGCTGCTGCTGCTGCGCTGCTCGCTGGTGATGATCGAGGTCGACGACTGCGCCTTCAGCTGCTGCGCCAGCGCCGCCGCGGTGCTCAGCATTAGGCCGCTCTGCTCGCCGACAATCGCGCTCGACTGGAGGCTCTGGCTCCGCGTGCTGCTCGACATCACCTTCTGCTGGCTGTGCTGGGTCTGCATCTGCTGCAGCTGCTGCACTTGCACCTGCTGCTGCTGCGTCTGCGTCTGCGTCTGCGTCTGATGCTGCTGCTGCTGCGCCTGCATCTGCAGCAGCTGCTGCGCTGCCGCCGCGGCGGCGATGCTGCTGGTGCTGCTGGTCACGGAGTAGGAGCGCGTTGCCATTTTGCTGCTGCTGCTGCTGCTGCTCGATGTCTGGCTGTACTTCTGGGTGTGTGTCAGCTTCGTCTGCTGATGCTGCTGCAGCTGCAGCTGCAGCTGCTGCTCGGTGAGGGACGTGCTGAAGACGCTGTCGTCGCCCGGCGAGCTGAGCTCCACGTCGCCCATGGAGCGCACCTCGTCGGCGTCGACCTCGCTGGGCGTGGTGATTATGTACTGGGGCGGCGGGGCGTGGCTGCCGCCGGGAGCTGCTGCTCCGTTGCTGTCGCTGGCGTTGCCGGACATTGCGTTGGGCTCGGTTTGCTTGTGGCTTGTGCTGGTCACGAGTTGAACTCTTCTGTGGGTTGTTTCCTTTGGCTATGGAACACGAAATTTGTTGTTGTTTGCTTTCTTCGGTTTGCTCATTTTATTTTTAACACAATTAGAACTGCGGCTGTAACTCGAACTCATCTCAAACTCTGCGCTTCTCGCTCTTCAAGTGTTGCTGGTTTCAACCTCTTGAAATCATATAAAACGCCGTGTGATCGATTTCAAATATCAGAAAAGTTCACTGAAGAAACTTGATTTATATATTGTTTAGCTATAGCAGCACAAATAGTATTGACAATTCCTCAGATAATTTTAATTAGTTGCCCCAATAGTCCCAATAATTGATAAAACAACATTTGCTGACTGACACTTGACATTTAACTGGAAGTTAATTTAGTTAAAAGTCTGTCAAAGCAAAAAACAGAAGAAAAAAACATTCCAATAATAATGTTTTTAAAAACAATTAATCAAATCTTAAAACTTTCAAGAGCAGTTGACAAACTTTAAAAAATTGTGTGTACAGAGTATATTAAGTTGTCTTAATTCCGGTTGCATCAACCGGTTTAAGGCGAAACTGCAATCGGGAATGTGCAACGGACACATTAGCAGCAATTCACTTAAAAAGTGAACACTGGAACAGTATTAGACAACTTTTGAGAGCTGCAGCAAACTGTGTGGCACACTGCTAAAGTGCCTCGACATGCCACATGCCACACGCCACACGCCACATGCTCAATGCCATCACCAAAGTTGGCTCCTACTCAAGCGCAACATGTAGCCCAACAACGTTCGCCGTTCGCTCTGCCAAAACTTCTGCGCATTCACAAGAGGCAACACCTTGTACTCTTCCCCAAACCCCGCTCAGCCGGGCAGCTGTACGCCTTGGGCGCAAAAAAAACATGATTTTTTTTTTTTTTTTTTTTTTTTTTTTTTTTGTGTAGCTGTGAACCGGGATTTTTTCTCTCTCTTCGTTTATTATTTTTGTGTGTTTTTAATTTTTATTTTTTGTGGCACTAACAAGCTGCATAATTAAGAGCACACATTTTGGGGCCAGCAAACGCGAAGTGGAAAACTATGGAACGTGAACTGTGACCATGAATCACGGCGAATTATAATGGTAATTGATTTGCTAGCTGGTTTTTCTGCCGTTGCTGACAGGTGCCTGAGCTGGATTAAAATGAGTATGATCAGCCTGATTGCATTAAGTTGGGGTTGTTAGTGTATTTTTTCAACCAGCTGGCAGAGAGGAGAAAGAACTGGCAACGCTTTCATTAAGTAATTACGACTAATGTTGTCTCTGCAGCTGATGGAGACATGCAGATTGTAAAACACATTCAGTGTAATGCAATTTTCGAATAGTTGGTCAACTTGAATAACATTTGGAGCATTTGAAAAGCTAAAAGTATTTAATAGTTTTTCAAACTTAATTAGTTTCAAGACAAAATATTTGTGAAATGGCAATACAAAAGTATTATATTATTGTATGTTTTAAAATTGGGGAAGTCTTTATTTGCACAATACCTAAAAAAAATAATCCAGACGTTAAAAGGTTTATTATTCGATAATAATAAAAATAGTTGGAATTTTTGAGCTGAGCAGCTTCAGAGTTAGTTAAGCCTCACCGAATAATAAGCTGTCGAATTGTACAGCTTTTGAATACCGGCATGAATGATTCATTTAGTTACGTTTGTTTATTCAACTATCGTTCGATTTCGCTCTTTTCAAATGCAACACTGTTATATAAAATTAAAATAATCAAGTTTCTTGATAGCAATAGGAGTTCTTCAACCTGAATGAACAGTCACTTATGCAAATTGCAAGTGCTTTGTGCAACAGAAATCGAACGTGACCCCTTGGGGGTCAGACGATTAAGACATTTGATTCGTTTGAGCTTCTTTGAGCCTGGCGAGACTCTTCACTGCCCCCGCCCTGCAGATCAGCTGAACTGCAGCTGGCCCGGGACCCACTCAAAGTAATTACAGAGCCAGAGCATTGATTGCATAATTTCAGTTATTGTCGCTCTTGTGCTGCGCGTCAGCTGTCGCTGCATTGTTGCATAATTCCCAAGCAAATGCAAATCAAATTAATTTTTTACGCAACAGCCCGCCAACGCTCATTTGCGCGTCTGCACGGGCTGGCTTCAATTACGCATTGGGTTATTTATTCGCCAGCGAGTAAGCAGTCGGGCGCATTTGATGATGTGCTTACTTTGCTGCCCAGTCTCAAAATCAATGAGCACAGTCAATTTGCATGCACACGGCAAGTTCGACACGAACTGTTGAGTGTAGCAAGGGGGACGACTATCAGATACCTCTACTCAGATACATTACATACATTCTATTCAGGTAGGGGTTTTTTTATTTTAATTAAAGCCCTAAATGAAAATGATTTTAATTAGGTTGGTGTAACGATTACATTTAAATTAAATTACAAATAGGTCAGCTTTAATATTTGTTTTTTTCTTTCTCTTTTAAATTAACAATTTGAAGTTATTTGCAGTTGAGTGGATTGCTGAGCATAGAATCAATTCAAGAAATACGATATTAATGCAAACATTTCATATTATACCTTATATGGCATTTCTTATAATTTACAAGTTATCAATTACATATTTTCGATTTTAATTAATGCAGCATTGCCATAGTTGCCAACATATTAATAATAAAGAAATACTTACGAAAATAAATACAATATAATTAATGCTGCATATTGGTATACTTTAATATATCCAATTGATTTCAAGGTACGATCATTTCAGAGTATACAATGAAATTTACCTATATATAGAATTTTTACTCAGAAGCTTAACCTTATTAATCCCTATGTATAGTCCGTGTAAGGATACTCAGTGTGGGTACAACGAAATGCTGCAATGAGCGCATATATGGGCATGTGTTGATTGCCACATCCACCAAAAGCACCGCCCACAGCCGCTGCACAACCCCGCAAGGTCTAGTCAAGCAACAAGGGCCCCATTGTTAGCTAAGGTTTATCTTCATTTTTTTTTTTTGTATTTCTTTTTTTTACTTTGCGTCGTATGCTGTCAACATCATTAGCCATATATCAAGTTGACTTTCTGTGAAATGAGCCTGAAAGCCAGGAATCCCAAAGGGTGTCGCTTCAAGCGAATCTTGTAACCTCATTTATAAGCACTTGACATGAGCTTTGGTAATTTATAAATCCCCGGCAAAAATCACAAACAATTCAGAAACTGTTGTTAGCATTAAGCGCAGACACGAACTTGCCAGCTGTTTACAGCTGCCGACGGCGTTTATCCATTGAATTAGATAACAAAATACATTTTGTAAAAAAGAAAAAAAAAAAAAAATTCGATTTATTCATGTGCATGCACAGATAATCCATCTCTAATTGGCTTTTACAAAACAGCTGAGTGCATTTGTAATTACAAAAGCATATTTTTAATGTGAACTCGAAATTTATAAACGGTATTTTGCACGCGTCTTATGCTTCATTTGCAAATGTGAATTGAAGGGCGCTTTGCACATTGAACGTGGGTTGTCAATTCGATTAAATAAAATTCACAGGAAGATTATTTTCATTTAAACCAAACTCGACATTTCAATCATAGCTGCAAGGCCCTGATTTTTATATATCGTATATTAAAAACGTTTTTCCTTTCTTGCGAAATGAAACCAAACTATTTAAGATGAAAAAATGGTTTTGTTCCGGCTTAGCCTCGGCAGGTTCGCTAGATTTACGTTTACGGCCTTAATTCGATTGAGGCGCGTTGCCAACTACCTTATAAACACGTCATAAAAAAGCAGAGCATCAGACTAACTAAATTAAGCCAAATTAAGTGCAGGCGGAACTTAGATAGCTGTTGTTGTTCGTCCATTTATTCATTCATTCATTTGCGCCGCTAAACAGGCAACGATAATTGAATGCCAAGGACAATAAAGGACACTTGGCATTTAGAATTACGGTCCCGATGTCGCTCGAAATTAGCCAGTTCGGTTTTCATACTTTTCCTTCTGACCTTGCTGCAAATTGGCATTGATTAAAATGCACTTATTGTAAATACAAATTTGTTATTGCTCTTCTCAATATCTATTTAAAGTTGCTCGTGCATTTTTAATACTTCTGGCATGTGGCTGACCTTCAAGTTGTGTGTGTGTGTGTGTCTGTGTGGGGTTGAATTTAATTTGGTAAGCATCAACAGCAGAAAGCCACGCCTCCTTGCGAAATTACAGCGAGTTTACAGCCTTTGCAGATTGAAATAACAAAAGCATCGAGGCCGGAGATATTGGATAAAGCTTAACCGTAATAAAACTACGGCTTTTATGTTTCGTTTAGGGCTCATTGCCACATATAGAATCAATTAACATGTATTCAATTTAGTAGCTGGCAGGAGTTTATGCTAATAAATGTTAATGTTTGTATTTAATGGGTTTACCATTTACGCTTTTAAGTTTCCAAATTAATTAAATAGCCAAAACCAATTCTTAACTAATGCTGACTGACAAGTTTTTTGTTAAAATAGATTTTATCAATAGTTATTATTAGTGTTTATTTTTATATTATTATTAGTAGTATTTTCGAATTTTCTACATGTGGGCTAGGGTATTTAATAGTCGACACCCAAAGATACCTATTTCTTGCTTGTGGTACGCAGAAAATAAATAATGTTTCACTCAAGTCTTTGTGAATAAATAAGGGCTTGAATCCGATTTATTTAATTGGGAAACCCTTTTTACAAGGACTCGACTAGAGCGAAAATTTTGAACAAATTGGTCACTGTTAATCAAATATTCCGCATTATTGCAGACGAGCTGGGCAGCCGCCGGACTGGGACCGGACTCGGGGACCGGATGCGTCTAGCGCTACGTCTAATTTGTGTAAATTTGTCATCGTAAATTTTTTATATGCCGCCATTGGGGATCCGTGCAATTTAATCAAAGTTCCATTAATAATGAAATTCCGCCGCGTACTGCTAAATGAAATGAGCCAACGAACTGAAATTGTGGACGACGTCCTGGCTCACATTACTTAAGCTGGTTTAAGCCGTACGTGCGTTGCTGGCGACAGGGGGGCGGGGCCGGAGAGGGGGAGGGGGGGGGGTGGCTGTCAGGTATGGGGTGAAATCGGTCGTCAGTCGCTTCTTAAAGGTAACACGACAATCAACGACACAAACGGCGGGCCAAAGTCAAAGCCAAAGCCAAAGCCAAAGCCAAAACTGAAGTGCAGCCAAGATGTGCCCAAGTATTTAATAAACTCGAAATGCTATGCGCCAGCGGAAACGACACTGTGCAGCAAAGTTGCTGAAGAGGAGATCATAATACAAGCCTGGCTAACATCATAATTAGCATAACGACTTCATTTAATCTAGATATATTATGTGACAACAATCTTTATTTCACCTAACCAATTTCTTAATTTCCAAGCAGCAGCTCAATTTTGTTGCACACTGTAAATGAGCTAAGACCAATGAATTCAAAGCTGAGCCACTGGCACGCAAAAGTGGTAATCAATGAATTCAAAAGCCTAGGCATAGGGACGGCATGCAAAAGGGGGAGGGGGAGGGGGACCGAATTTCGAGGGAGTCAGCCATAAATTTGCTTAATTTATTGTGCGTGTTGTGCGGGGCTTTAAAAGCCAACATTAAAGGCAAATATTCAATCGAAGTTGAAGTGAAGAGCAGGAAGACGACAATGAAGACAGTGGTGGCAGGGCTGAGGGGAAGTGGGGGAAGACATTGCCGGTGACGGTGACGGTGACGGTGACGGCGATGTTGCCACAAAGCCGCAAAACCAATTTGATGATGGGGTTGAGGTTGTAGTTCACTTTAAGGCAGGCGACGGCTGACAGAGGTCTGACCTTTTGAGGAGAAGCTCGTTAGCTGTAACGGTCTATGTGGGAGGGCGAGTGCGGTTGTGACAGGGCAGTGCGGCCAGCTAAATCAGCAGCAGCACTCGTCAGTTTATTGAAAAACTCATTAAGTTTTGTGTGTTGGCTTGGAAAAATTCATCAATATGATTCCTCATATCGTTTACGCAAATTCAAACATGCTGCCCTATTGTTTTCAAATTACCAAGGAAATGTTTTATTATTCAAAAGCAAAGATAAAGTAGGTTAGAGGTAAAAACAATTGGGGCTTTCCTTTTTAGCATGTTGTTGGCTATACCTGCCAACACAGTTAGCCTGTAAATGTTTCTTGTATAATCATAATAAATACAAAATAGGGCTAAAATCATACAATTCGAAATTTTCGGGATTGAAAATCCCTTTTTTGATATAAGAATATTGTGTTTAGTTAAGAAATTTGATTCTTGGTTTTTTCTTTGCGTGTACGTAAATGTTGTGGCTGAATTCGAGTTGGCTAACAAGATGGCATAATAGAACTTTCAAGTTCACAACTCCCCTCATTATGTGCAAGTTATACGAAAAGTTTTCAATTGAAAATTTTACAAGCAGCTTTGCAGCAGGTCAAAAGGAAAAGTTGAATAAATGGATGCAACGCAACATCTGATTATAAACTTGGCATATTCAAGGGGCTCTGTGAGGCTCTATGAATTAATTATGTTGAAGTGGGTGATTCATTTGTTTTCATGCGATTACTAACGGGAGCTACTTTGTTGACATTGTTGACTATAATCAAAACCTTTAAGTTTTAATGAGCTTTCCAAGCTGATTTTGTACAATTGATAGAGTATAAAGGCACGTCGTTGAAGCTAAAAACTGCAGGCGTATACCTGCGTTAGATAAGACATAACACTTTTTATGGGCACGCCCACCATGTGGCAAGTCGTAAAAGTCTTTATCTCCCACAATTTAAGAGCTAAAGTCAACAGGTTATACAACAGATAACTGAAGACCTCCCTTTAGGATCCAGTTAAAATTCGTAATATTTATTAGTCTTACTGGGGATTACAGTTTGAGGGTCATCCAACTCATGATTAAGAAGGCTCGCATTCACCTACTTTCAGATCTTTTTCACTGTGCACTACTGCAAAGTTGCTAATTGTTTAACTTGTTTTCGTGGCTTGCAAAAAATGGTTGCTAGCTTCCCGCCATGAGGAAAGTTGGAGCTTAAGCATACTTCTGGTATTTACCTATTAGTAGAACAGCCTGCAGGCTAGCTGTGAAAAATGTTACGTAATCGGCAATCATGCCATCAGTCAGGCAGTCAAGTCTGTCAAACAGTGGTTGGTTGGGCTTGAGTTGGGTCACCAGCCATCGCAGCTATCCGCAGAGAACTTTCTACCCCAAAACACACAATTGACAGGCCAGGGGCAGAAAAAAGAGAAAAAAAAAAGAATATTGAAAGAATTACGAAGCATTCACGTTCGATTGGGGTAACTGGCGGAGGTGGGTGCCTGGGGAGCTGGGAATGGCAGGACGGAAACGCAACACGAAATGCAAAATCGATGTGGACGCCAACTTGAGGAATTTTTTTTTTTTTGTGTATTTTTCAGCATTTAGGCGGCTTCAGAGCTTTAAAGGAAGCTGCCTGCCTGAACAGTTGGCTGTGTGCTGGGAGAAATAGCTTTGTGACACACACACACACAACACACTCCAGTAGATACTGTGCGTGTGTGGCACAATGTGTGTGTATCTGTGACAGACAATGCAAACAGCTGAAGCGCCGCATTTCATACGTTTGCCGTGAGTTCTATGTGTGTTTGAGAGATTTTTCAGCAAATTGTTTTGTACGCACACACACACACACACACACACAGGGGCATAGCTTATCACAGACCGTGATATACATGCATCAACCTGGACAGATGAGCATTCGTCCAAAAATTTTGCTGACTCTGTTCGTCCCTGTCTCATGCTTTCCCTTCCTTTTTCTCTGGTTCTCTCCTGTTCTTACGCGCTGTCCCACTCGCAGTCAAAATATTTATGGCCTCTTACATGTGCACACACTCGCACACACACAACATATACAAGTACATAAGTGGCAGGCAATTTTGTGGCATTTTGCGACGATTCCACATTTTCGTTGCATACTTTTTTGGGTTGGCAATTATATAACATAATAATTCAATGAATAACAAACGTATAAGCTCCTGACTGTATATCTCCCCCTTTTCTCCCCTTGGCATGCTTAGGCATTATTTGTCACCTGGCCAAATCACATATGGTATTAAGCATGCTTGAGTCGAGAGTGCTTGCAAATACCCTACATAATGCGTCTTAAGTGGGAATAATAGACATGCTTCTACATAAGCTCTACACTGTCAGAAATTGAATATTGAATATGAATATCGATATGAAACTTTCAGCATTAGCATCAGCACTCTGATAAACCCCATTCGATGAATTTCACGACAACAGGGTATATTAACAACATAATTATCGACTGAAATTATTACAGCTGCCAGCAAGTAGGCAATGTAATAAAATCAACGGCTGTCTGTGGCAGGAGAACTACAAATGGTGAGGCGAATGATGGAAAAGCGAGCCGAAAGTTTTACTCCAGCAGCAGCTGTTATATGTCACACACACACACACACACACACACACACACAGGCACAGGCACAGCATAATCTGTTGGCAGACAGACAGATAAAAGAGTGGTTCGCATTTGTCACAAATATCACTTGTCATCTGTATTTTCTGCTTTTGTTGCTGAGCATCAGAAGGGTTTTTTAGTGTGGTCTTTTCGGCCTAAAGCAATTTGCTTTTTTCAACTATCAAAGTGAATTAATCGAGCCTATTTTTCGTAGGAATTGCGATGTCTACGTATGATAAAAAGTTTCATTTATAGTTTTAAGAAAAAACTTATACTTTAATTAATTTGCAAATTAACTATTTGTATTATAATGTCAGTTGGCAACACCTTAAATTTCTAACTATATAAGCCAAATAGAGGTCGTAAAATTCGTTAATTTATGTTTCAAATCAGTTGGCAGCTCAGGAAGTTTTATAAGTAATGCTGAACTTTACTGCAGCGAGTTGGCAGCTTTTCAACTTTGATGGAAAACTTCAACGAGCTGACAGTTCTTAATTCGATGTTGCTTTTAAACTTCGACTTGCCACAAACTACAATTAAAACTGGCTGTTACTATGAGTTAAGCGAGTTGGCAGCACAGCCAGTTCATCAACTTATCAGAATTGATTTCTCATCAGTTCAGTTGAAGTAAATGCCACAATATATATCATGCAATTTATTTAGCCTACATTCTCAACAGCCAGCCAACAACTCTCCTTCTCTGCTTCCATTCTGTTGTGCCTCGTCTCATTTTGTTGTTTATTTTTTGAGTCAGCTGCTTTTGTTCCTCCGGCCGCTTGTATAAATTTATTGTTTATTTTCATTTACTTGAAAACATTTTTATGCGCTCACTGCGTTTCAGTTTACAGTTTGTGTTTGCTTTACTTTCGTTACGTTTCGTTGCGTAATGCTTTGTTCTATCAGCCCCAGTCTCCTCGAGCCCCCTGCTTTTTGCGATGTCTTTCTCCGCCAGCCGCTCTAGCATCTCTTTGCATCGTTGTCTCTGCTGTTGAGGCGCCTTGAGGCATGCCACATGCTTTTATACAATATCGCAATTTTTCATGAATATTTCATTTGTTTTTAATTTATTTGTTGGCCTTTTAAGCACCTGGCGCTTATTACTATCAAGATATAAGCATCGTCATGCCCACCACCCACCGAGCCACCTTTCAAGTCGCTCTGCCGCACTCTGTTGCTGCGTGCACCTTATTATCACTCACGCCCACTACTTTTGCACTTCAATATCTATCGTTCCCACAGCAGCTGACTCCCCCCCCCCCCCACCACCCCCTTGCTTGGTCGTGTCTGTGTCTTAAGCAGCAGCCGCAGCAGGTTTTTGGTTTGTGTTCTTGTTGTTGTTGTTGTGGTTGTTGCTATCACAACGTGCGTAAAATTGTTTATTATTATAATTAATAATGTTTTTCTTTAGTTGTTGTTGTAGCTACCTGCACACACACACACACAAACACACACATCAGTCGCGTCAAGATGTCTCACGGGCAGCAACACTAATTAAATTATGAAGTGCTTTCTGCTACATTTACCCCACGACGTCGCCCACCGAGCACCCTTCTCGAAGCATCCCATTCGCATGTAACTAGCACGCTATACACTAGTTGTTGTTGTTGATGTGGTTGTGGTTGTTGTTGTTGTTGCTGCTGCTCAAGTGCTCAGCGAGGCGGCAACCCTTGCGCACACAGCACAGCAGACGAGTGGCAGGCGCAAGTTCCCGACGGCTCGACAGCTCGACAAAAAGGGAAGCGGAAACGGAAGCTGTTTGTGCTTGGCCTGAGCTTGTGAGAACTCAACACGATACGACACGACACGTCTTGCCGCCTGCTCTCTCTCTCTGTGTGTGTGTTTTTGTTGGTGCGCGACGCGGCGGCTATTTTGCAACTTTTGTTGTATACAAATTAGTAGGCAAATAAAATGTAAGGGTCAACAGCGGCAACAAAAGCGACAACAACAGCAGCTACAACCACTACAACAACAATAATAATTATAATGCTGACTGGCAGTATTGGCAGGCGGCTGGAAATTTAAGCACAAACTGCTGTCCGCAATTTAGGTAGCACCCTCATTAAAAATCGTTACGAAATATGAATGTAGCCTAACATAATCCCCGCAAAGCACCACCCACCTGCTTTTGTACCCTATTTGTGTGAAAGTTTTCGAAAACTTTTTGTCACATGTGCAGAAAGTGCGTGGGACTCTGTTTTGAAAAACATACAGAAGCAAAGGAAATATTCTGTGCAAATTTTGTTTTGAAATTGCAAACAGTCAAACCTGAATTTGAACTACTCTACTGCTGCTACAATTATTCTACGTATATTATTTCTGTTAATTGGCTTTCATTCTACAGAATAACTAATTACGTTCTAAAGTTTCTGCTGCGCTTTAATTGTCAATGCTTTTCACATTTAAGGCAAAAAGTGTGTGGGAATCAGGCTTGGCTTTAATGCTCACATATTTTCAAACTAAGACTAATTTTATTGAGGAAGCTGGTTTGATTTGTGACAATCGACATTTCAGCTTAATACTTAAAGACAAGTAGTACGGAATAAGAAGTACCTACATATATAGCTTTCAGCACGCACTTCCTGCTTTTTTACTGATTATTTACTTTAACAACAAATAATTCAAGACCTTATAAATAATTTGGCATGTTGTTCACTGATTACCAAGATATATATCATCTTGATTTCTTTTTCAAATTCCTTTAACGTCAGAGTATTCCCCATTCGTTATTTAACCCTCAAGTTGGGTGCTCATTTCTTGTGCTTAAAATATCAAATTTGTATTTTATTTTTTGGTTAGCCTTTTTTTCAGCTGCTCTGATTTGTTGTTGTGGCGTGTCATTCCTTGGGCTTTACTTAACTTTACATAATTTGCCAGAATTCGCTTCTGTGTCTGTGTGTGTGTGTGTGTTGCATTGTTGTTGCTGTTGCGTTGTTTTGCCCCGTTTTTGTTACCAGTCATATTTGGCATAATTAGGTGAGGCTTTCATTTTCATATTTATGCAAAAGGAAATTTGATGTAGCACTCACCTACCCCACCTCTCCTCCCCCCAATGGTAGGCCCGTCCCTTGACGTTAAAATTTTACGCTCAACATTATTCATAACGATTTGTGGCATTGCCTATAGAAGTCAGTATATGGACCAATTTCCAGGCTATGGGCCAAAGTTGTTCCGGATGCTGTTGCCGCAATGTTTATCCTGTGTATGTTTAAATACACTGCATTATCGGTTAACACAACTTTGCTGTGCGGCTTCCAGGACAGAGCCAGCTAAATGAGAATGAGGCTCTTTGGGATCATCACCATACTATTTTTATTTTAATTTTCTTTTAATTTTAATTATTCTAGACACATTTACTGTTTTAGATACATTTTTGTGCTTCAGATACTTTAGTACAAAGTGATGTTGTTTTTGCAATAGTTGTTTTAAAGCTTTATAAATGCTTGCAAGTTTTTGAAAGTGCATTTAATTTTCGGTGTGTACATATTTGTCTTGCTTTTGTGCGTTCTTCCTTGTTGTTTGTGTTTGCTTTTTGCTTTTTAATTTGCTTGTGGCATAAAATGGCCTCACGTGTGTGTGTGTGTGTGTGTGTGTGTGTGCGTGTGCGTATGTTTGACGTTATATACCCCAATTGCCCATTGCCACCGCTGCTGCCACTCAGGGCTCATTTCTTACAGTGTTTTTATCGATTTTCATTGTTGAGCAAGAAGTAAATTGCGAGGGCAGACAAGATAAACGACAATAAAAGCGCAGGAAACAAGCTCAAACCAAATAAGTATCCAAATACAACAAAACAGGCTGATGATGTTGCTGTTGTCGCTGCCAGTGATTCAGTCAACAGGTTGCTGCTTATTTGGCCCCCAGGATTGTGGCGCGTGTCGCTTGTTTAAGCCATGTTCAACATTTGCCGCAAATATGGTGGCCTTATGACATTGTTTCTCTGCCTCTCTCACTTTCCGAGTGTGTGCTCTGAATTGCAGCAGAAACAGAAATCCCGAGAAGCGCAATTGCACAAAGGACTTAAGAAGTTATCTTTAAATGACATAAACAAATGGAAATCGATCTTCTTGGAACCACATCAAACATCGTATATATTTATTTGAGATCGATTTGACATAACGATGTTGCTATAAGCAATACATCGAAAGACAAAGGCAGCAAAACAAATTGAAGCAAAGGGCATGAAAAGAAATGGAAAAGAAATTTAAATGAAAAGACCCACGATAAATGCCAACCATATGGAATATACTAAAAATTTAAATTGATGTTTTCGTCTCCAGCTTCATTATTTAAACAACAGTTCATTTATTTGCGGCACCTAATTGATTTAGAAATACATGCATGTGAACTCAACGCAACCAATTTATGGGAAACATGTAAAAGCGTTCGGTACCCAACTAGGACATACTCTGTACCTGGCTCCCAACAGCTGTCATTTTACGAAAATTCATGATATACAGGAATTTATGTTCCCAATTTGAAGTCTCCCGCTCCTAAAATCCAAGAGACCGCTTTGTTCATGCATACAGAGGCCAATGGCTAGATATATGTGTGTGTGTGGGGTCGAATATTACATCTGCACAAAACCATTGTATCCCTTTCAGTGCATTTTTAATGGAAACAGGGTATACAAAAGGCCACCAACAGGAAAGCTGGCAAAGTGCTGCACGCTGAAAATCAATTCAGAAACTCGATTAAGCTGGCGTGGTGCGCAATTTTCAGGAACATCGCCTTTGGGCCTTGGTTGCGCTGACGGCTCATTTTTAATTAGGAATGTTGTCAGCCTGGTCGACAGCTGAAAGTGGCCCGGATCGCGCCCTCTGTATGTCATATTTACCTGTTGTTGCTGCTACCATTGCGGCATCGCGTCAAATTTTCGTGTGTGCAACAACTTTTGGGCCCCGGCGGCGCGTGCGAAATTTGATTGGCGGCAACTCGTGCATCCAACAACAACGACAACAGCAACAACAAGCTCGGCTGCCAGCTCAACGGCTTCTTTAATGCATTTGCTTTTGGTCAATGTGGTTCAGTTTTTGCGGTTGCGCTTTAAGCTGCCAGCGCTGGCCCGTTTGTGGCAGCCACGTGGAGACGCTAATCGCCGTGAAAACGGCTTTGGCCAGTGTACAATTTTCCAAATGGCAAACTGACGGCAGTAACTTAAACTTCTTGGCCAACAGAGAAAAGCTTTCAAGTGCAAATGCCTCAGCCCTTTGTGACACAAATACCTTGTTACTAGAATAACAAAGGATTTTCACGCAATCCTTTGGACTCAGGGGTTGATGCCAGGAATTCTAGGAGGTAGGGCACTTCTGGGCTCTATTATCACATGTATTTAAGCATTTGTCAATGTAATTTGTTGAATATTTTATTTGAGGTGCGATTAAGGTTTTTGGTTAAGCTATTTAATGCAAGGGTCTAAATAATATTCTGCATACTCTATATATATTAGATAATACGGAGAGACAAAAGTGCCTACCAGACAGTGTTTAGTATTAGTCCTTATCCGATAGGAATTTTTAAAAAACTTGTTGGTACTATCGGTACTTTCAATTATTTGCGAGCTTTGTTTAAATATAATACATTTTTCTCGAATTAAATTTAAAAAAAAGTGAAAGTTATCATAAAAGCAAACCAAAGTCTTATAAACATTATCTTTTATGAAACACTATTATTTATTATGAGCTACAATTGTTAAAGAAATGTTTATTTCAACGTTTTTAAAAGTGATAGGAAAAAAAAAAGCCATTAGGGCTGAGAAGGAAATATTTAGGGAAAATATACCAAATAGACACATCAGATTACGAAGAGCCAGCTAGAGAGCTAGAGAAAGGGCAGCTACTGCGAGCCTGAAATGAGCTCTCAATGTACAAAATATGAAACAGTGGGCAGGACATGTTCTTGTGAAAAAAATATATATATTAGGCTGCCCGGAGAAGCTTTAGGCTCAGCACGACGCACAATGGATCTGCCCTGCCTCTCTCCAATATGATACTAAAAGGCATTATATGATTTCGTTGGCACTCAGAGCAGCTTTTTTATACTCGCTCACGAAGTGAAAAGAGTATATTGGGCTTGTGCAACAGCTGTCCGTTCGCATGAACGGAATTTATTTTGCCGCTATTGACGCTAGAGACTTGAAACTTGGAATATGTACTCGAGTACACCCGCGGCGGATAAAGTGTTAAGCTTTTTTGGATACGCGCACTGGGGCATTTTGATGATTACCTTGTAAAGATCACGAAAAAATGTGTTTAACCCGCCCACTTGGGGGCACAATTAAACAAAAATCGTCCCTTTTCGACTGCTATTTTAATCTGAACGAGAATTGCGGAGTCGTTGACACCCGGCTGCAACACTCGTACTTTCTTTATTTTTTGTTGTTGGTCAAATCAGCTTAAGGCTGAGTTACGTCCAACTATATCTATGCCTCTGTCTATCTATTTCGCTCGCTCTATCGCTGCTTCGGTCTGCTGCCTGGCCAAGCCATAAACGTTGATGCGCTTAAGGCTCTTCGAGCGGCACTCTCATCGAGCAGAACGAATGGTCCTTGCGTACCCACTCATCCAATCCCAACTCGAATGTCTAACCGAACGCTTTGGCAGCTATCTGTGCACGCCTCCAACTATATATTATACTTATGCACGTCCCCGTTATCCTTGACGCATATTTTCGTCATATCCAGCTGAAACTGGTTGTCCGCTACTATGCTATGTACTATGTATATTGTTGGCTAGCTGGTTGACTGTCTGGTAAATGTTATTCGTTGCTTTTTAGATGACAGATCCCATATACATTTCCAGCTGCACCGCCTGGCCCCGCTCCATAACCATCTTCAGTTCCATCTCCATTTTCGTCTTCGTCTACAGCTTGTCAGCGCTTGGCATCAAGTTGACAGCGTTGAAGCTCTCGATGTTTGATGCCTGTCCTTGTACTTGTTGTAGTTGTACACGTTGCCCCGCTTCTCGGCCCCTCTCCGACCTTGCCGCTGATGTTGATGTTGATGTTGCTGTTGCTGTTGCTGGCTGACACTTGTAGTTTATTCAAAATATTTGCATTGCTCCGACAAGCAAGAAGCCGTTCTGGTGACACTAAAGGAACCGGGGTCGGGGTGTGGGTGTAGGTGTGGGTGTGCCATTGTCTGCGCTTTATGACTGACAATTTGATAGGCGGTGAAACGATGCCGCGCGATTTGCAGGGCATGTGGAAAAATGGCAATGGCTGCATTTCCGGTTTAGCTTAATCCGATTATATGCCGGATGCTGCCAGCTCTACACCAGCTGGTCTGACATTTAGCGAATCCAATAAGACAATTTTCAACTTAAAATAACGAAGGAAGAGCTATCTAACGAAGACTTAATACCCTTTATACATATATATATATATATATATATACATATACAAGATTTGAAGGGTATACAAATGTTAAGCCGACAGTCGAGCACGGCCTTCGGCTCTTGTTACATGTTTATCAGGTTTCTGATTTTCTGTATACCTTTCAGAACCCCAAGACAAGCCTACAGTTGTTACATGCGCATAAACATTAGCTCGAACAAGCTATGCGGTAAGTGGGCGTGGTCAACTTGATTAGCGACATAAAACAAGCTAATGACAGCCCTCATTATGGCAGCCCCGGCAGATGCGAGCCAAGTACCGTAAGATGCTAACCAAGAAGCAAAGCAGCCAACAAAGTTTTTGGGGCCATCATTTATCGGTTACTTACCCCACCGCCCGTTCGGTTGCCCTGCTTTCATTACCCCAAGCGCATACCACACACACACACACACACACGTGCGCGCACACACATGTAATTAATCATGCGCCGCGGGGGTTTCACAGGGGATTTTTACTTTAAAGCAGCTGCGGGCGCGCGGAAT
This sequence comes from Drosophila sordidula, assembly GCA_035047465.1. Taxonomy (NCBI): domain Eukaryota; kingdom Metazoa; phylum Arthropoda; class Insecta; order Diptera; family Drosophilidae; genus Drosophila; species Drosophila sordidula. The sequence continues at coordinate 7,097,013 of JAWNPQ010000136.1, read as the reverse complement.
TAATAAATTTTTGAATACACACACGGTGCGAGCGCTTGGGACGCCGGCGTGGTGAGTGGGTGGCATCGAGGTTGTGGCAGCAAAAGAAAACCCATAAAAATGATGAAAGACTTACGACGCGACGACACCGGCAGCATTGGCAAGCGACTAAGGCGAGAGTAAAGGAAAAGTCGGTGCCACGCTGCGTATACGTAATGAATGCAGGCACAACAAAACGCCAATAAAATGTCGAGAGAAAAAAAAACGCCATAAAAATTGGACAAACAAACAAACGGTTCGCGAAAAAACCACACACAGTTCATTCGGTGTGGTCGTAATGGCCGCTAATAAGCGCTCGACTTGTAGATACCACGTTATGAGCAATGAAAGAAAAGCTTCGATTTTATTTGAATAGTTTAACTCCGTTGAAATCCAAAGTTAGCTAGTGATATTGGGAATATTGTTAAGTGTATTTCGTATGGGCGTTTCCAAGCTTTTTAGTCGGAATAAATTTCTACAGGAAATTCAGTTTTATGTGTAGCTTGCGAGTCAGCTCAGCCAAACCCATCTGGTTTACAGGGTATTCCCAGGTTAGCTGATTAGCAGCTCAGCTCGAAAGGCTGACAGGACTTTGGCGGGAGTTTGGGAAAGTTTCAACCATTCGCTGCAAATGCCACTCATTATTGAATCAAATTGACAGGGGCTCATTCGTTTTCCAATTCGTTGCGTACTTTCTGCGCCATTGCGGAACGTGGCAAGAACGTGCAAGTGCAAGGTGCCATGGAGCATATACGAAAAAACCGGCAAGTGGCACGTTGCACAATTACAGTTGCTGCTGCTGCTGCTGCTGCTGCTGGCAACGCAATGTGGCGTGCACACCTTTTGTACATTTTTAATGCCTGACCAGTGACAGTGGCAGCAGAACGGGAATTGGGATCTTCTAGCTGGGGGTGTGTGCGTGCCGGACAGCTGAAAACGTTGGCCAACTTCGCTCTCTAAAGTTTTTAGGCCATGGCATGAAGAACCATTTTTGAGTGGTTGACGCAAAATAGACAACAACAAAAAATGAAGCATGTAAATACATACTTGCTACATTTCATGTGTTCGATTTCAGACTTCCGTAACTTTATCAAAACTAAACTAACTAGTTTTCATCTAAACTAAATCGATTTTGCCAGTTTCATTGATAGAATCTGCATTTTACTTGTATTCTTGTTTGCAAATAAATTCTATTTGGTTTTTTTTCCAACGGAAACCTTGAAGAAAAAATAATAAAAATAATGCAAACACATGTAGCCAATATGTGAGTGTTGTAAACTACAAGCTTAGGTTTGTGCGGCCTTTTAGCTCGTGCTGCAAGAGGTTGCACATGGTGGCAAAAACCAATCATAATGCAACATGCAAAGAGCCAATGCAGCTGCTAGCCACATTGCAGCCAGCTTAACTGGGCCAATTGGGAAAGGGGTGGCCGTGGTGCAAAAGGGGCCAGCGATTCGGCCTAAATGTGGGCAAATTGCTTTGGCCCCGTCAACGACACCAACATCAACACCAGCCATTGACAGCCGACACACGGGTGCTTAGCCGTAATTGGCTTTGCCTTTGAGCTATGAACAGTACATATTTCAAATGTCATGGAAGTCCAGCTATCAGTGGCCAGTTACCTGTTAACTGTAACCTGTTACCCTCAACCGTTCTACCTAAAGAGTTGACAAAGCGACCGGCGCGTGTGTGTGGCAGCTGCAGGTGGCATGAAGTTTTGAATGTGCTTGGTTGTCGATTTTGCCAGCCCCTTGGCACCGATTGCCATCCACAATGTTTAAATTTGTTGCTCGGCATCTTTGTGAATAGCGGCAAAAGTTTTTCATCGCCTACACACGATATTGCACAAACTTTCATCAGATTCAATTAGACCAAAAAGTTGCACTTCAAATTGTTCACGTTGTTGCAATTGCAATTCACATTGAGTTGAAGTAATTTAATTACTATTCAAGTGCCGCCCGGGTTAATCCTAAAAGGTTCATTTAAAAGTCGAACAATCCATTTTAAATACATGTATACATACAGGAATCGATAAGCTTTATGTTTATACGTAAGCTAATTATAAAGCCATATTTAAGACAATTTTATAAAAGTCCGATGAGCACAGGCCAATACATTTAATTTCAATGAATAATGAGAATAATTAATTGAATTAAGTTTCTGAGAATATGCTTAGACCCTGCTCAATTAGAATCTAGTCGACTCATACTCAAAAGTCCATCGAATAAATTAGATTAATAAAAATCGATAGATTCCAATCACATTCTTTTTTAAACATATTCGAAGTCCCGGTTTTAAAATACTCAAAGGAAAATTAGCTATGAAATTATAATTAATTAGAAAATTCTTATTCTAATAATACGTAGCACTCGCAGATTATAATATATAATTTATCCCGATAAATTGTTGAACAAAAATCGATAGATACATATTTAAACCGACATGGCATGGCTACACCTATAATCATGAGTTCTTCTTATCGAAATGAGATTCTATTTGTGTACCTATTCAATAGACTATTGATTCATTTGATGTTTTCGTAGTTTGACAACAACTATCGCATAGAGATAAGCATCTGGGCACACTGTGAATCGAAATCACTGTTAAAGCAATGTACAAAAGTTAACAACTAAGTTGTTATTTGTTTTGAAGCGCTTATCAGTTTGTTTAAAAAGCAATAACATGCACATTAACCAGCTATCGGGCAAACTATCCAAGGGCGATAATACAATATTCCAGTGGATAAGCTATCACTATCTCCATTTGAACAGCTTGTAATATGTTCCACTGAACAATATTCGAACTATGAGTGTTTCAAAACAGCACTCTCGGGGGTGTTTGCGAATGCCTAACTAGTTGCGTTAAGTAACATGGCCTGGTTAAACTTTAGAATATTATATGCCACCACAGCTTAGGTGTTGTGGCCCAGTTTTGTATAGTTAGGCCATTTTCATAAGATTTCTTTTTTTGCGGCTTTGCTCAACTAAATAGAGTTCATCTTAATTAATTATTATTTGCTTTGCGCAACGTCTAACAAGCAGACACACGCACCCACACACGGACACTCTGACAAGTGGTCATAGCAAAAGTTGAAAATGGTTGGGAAAACTTTTGCATTTTATCGGAACTGCTGCCGTTGGAGATTATTTTAGTGCATGCTGCTTTGCCGTCTGCTTCAGGTTGTCGGCTGCTTATGTGTGTATGTCGAGAGCTAATCAAAAACTCATTGCAAATTCATATACAACAGGTAGCAGCAGTTAGCAGAAAACATTCTGCGACAACAAAATGGCCGACACAGATCTGTGCGACGCAGCCAATCAGCAGAGAGGGGGCGAAGCGGTCAAAACGGAAGGTGCAAAATAAAAGGAATTTGAAATGAGTAAAAGGCTTGGATTTAAATGTTTGGCTAAAACTTTATGGGGAAACAAAATCAGCAGCAACAACAACCATTCCTACTGTAGGCGCCCCATTAAAACAATGTTAAATTGCCGGCATCCGAATTGAGTTTTCTGTGTGGCACTTGGAAGTTGCGAAATTAAGAGCAAACAACTTTAAGTTTAAAACCGGATATAACAGCTAGATACGAAGCGGCAAAGATTAAATACCCTTCCTAATACAGAGTCGTCTGCACTTGCTGAGAGATAAGATCCAAACACCTATGATAACCAGCTTATAGTAGTAATCTTATCTAACATTAAATCTGTTAAGCCTAGTTGTATTCTAAGACAAGTTTTTGAGCTATAATATGTAGTAATGTAAATTTAACTAAAAATTAAACTATCTTCTATCTTCTTTATATCACACTAAAATATTTTAAAATGTCAAGGCAATTTTATTTTTAAATATGATGTATGTAATATAAACGAAGAATAAAGTTATTGTACTTAATTTAAAGTACGTCAAACAAGAGTGTCTGATATAAACGTTATATATTCTTAATACAAGGAGAACGGTACTCAACTTATATAATGTATTTGAATCTCATACAAATATAAAATAATAGGTTGTGCAATAAGAATTTTGTTCCCAACTTAGTCGTATGTTAAAAACGCATTGACTTTGTGTAAGCTAAAAATTCTACTATGTTTTTGGCAGAGTAAAGTTTGCCTGTGTCGTCCGATTAAGTTAAAATTCAAATTAAAAATGAAAATATGTATCGACATGTGTAAATACTAGTAGAAACAAATAAGTTGGACGTAACCGACTGCCTAATACTCGTTCACGATACAAGGTATTATTGTTTTTTTTTTTTTAAATATGGTGGCTAAAATTTGTCGGCTCGATCTTAAGAGGAGGTTAGCTCTAAAAGTGGCAATAGCATTATTATTGCGGGAAACATTCACCTTTTATCGATTTGCGATTTGAGGTGTATCGACATGTTATCGCTGAAACTGATAACTACAAGTATCTATCGCAAGTTTTACGTCTCTATCTTCATAGTTCATCGGGGCAGCATGACGGACATTGGAAAAAACCAATATACTCTTTTCACTTTGTGAAAGAGTATACAAATAATATGATTACACCGGCTTTACATTTAATAACGACCGGTAATATATACACATATCTGTGTATATGTATTAACAGCGCTAGCTTATGTAATCAGTAATAAAATTATAGCACACTTTCTGTGTGCTATGGCGGATATAAAAAGGGTCACGAAGCGTTTTCATAAATTTCAATTAGACTGAAGGAATTTGTTGCCCCCTCTGTCAAAAGCCTGACAAAAAGACAAATAGAATTTTTTTTATAAAAATTGCAAAAACTTTCGTTACGTTGCGTTAAATTTTCTTTTGTTGTTGTTGCGCATGCTCCTTCTGTCGTTGTTGTTGCTGTTATTATGAGCACTTCGGCATTTTGGTATAATTTGATTATTTGATTAGCGCGTAATTTTGTTTGAGCGAAAACAGATTTCCAATTGACCAAATTCCGAATTACCAAATGGCCATAAAAATTAATGAAATATACAAATAATCCAATTTTTGCTAATAAAGCACTGGACAACAAAAATAATAAAGAAAATTATAAAAAATGTGTTAGCTTTTTAAAATTGTTCTTATTTTTTTTTTTTACTTCATGCTGCAGATATATTTAAATAAAGTTTTTCAACGAATAATTTTTTGTAGTACATATGCGTAACGGATAACAATGCGAGCTTTGTTGGTGAGTGTAATTAAAGGGCATTTGTGGCATATATTTGAGATGATTTAATGGCCATTAAAGCGATTGATTGATGTGCTTATAAGACCATTTGGCTCTGGTCTATTTCGTTTCTCGATTTTTCCTTTAGTTGTGCGTAATACGCGCGCATAAATATTTCCAAATCGAGCGTCAACTGGCACGAAACATTTGCTGTCAGCTGCAGAGAGCGGCATTAATATCAGGTGGAACATAGTGTATATGGATGCCACAAGGTAGTGGCAACGGCCAAACGGCCAAAACTGTGTGCGAAAACAAAATACTTTGAAATGTACGCCCGGCGCAGGACACAGGACGTCACAAAGGACCCAACATATGATGTGGTACACGGACTCAACGCGAGCATAACCCTCATGATGACCATGATGATGAGCATGTCGATGTTGGGGCTGCACACAGATAATTACAATGTTGATATTGTGCGCTCGTACATGTACATGAGCACGGCTTAGGGCACCGTCGGATTGCTTGCTCGCTGTGCAGGTGCGCCAGCTGCTGCTGGTTGCCGGCTTTGATGGCCCGAATGAAAGCATTTCGCCTTTGTCCCCTGCACAATGACCTGTAAAACGTGGCGCTGGCACTGGCACTGGCCAATGACAACAGCAGGTCAGCGATGCTCTTCCACCTGGTGACGCCCAGACCAGCCTTATTCACCTCCGGCAGCTTTTGCTGGCGCTTTGCTTGCCGGGCTGGCAGGTTGTAGTTGTGAGTGGCAATCAACAGTTGTGATTGTTATGTAATCGATCAAAATCGATTGTGATAAATAAGAGGATACAGCTGGCAACCAACATAATGAATGCATACCTCTTCAGAAACGCGATTTATATTTCATTTCATTTAATTTATTCAATTTGTGTCTCGATAAATCAATTTGTATTGTTTAATACAACACCGATGAGTCGATATTTATCGGAAGGTACAGGTTTATATAGCAACTACTTATTACCGATAGAACGAAAATTGCCATTAATACATATTTTATTTATTTATTTTCGTCAGTTATCAATACGAGCATACGATATAAGAAATTGTTAGCGAAATGTCTTCCACTTCTTAGTGGAAGCCGATTGCAAACATTTTTCAATTTCATTTTGCCTCGACAATTGGAAAACCCTTGAAATTGCGTATACGATGCGTTGTCGGAAGCGTCTTAAATTACTTGAAATAATTGAATTTGATTGTTTGGCTTCAGTTTGCTGTACATAGACTGAAAGCCAGTCGTTGCCAAAATCAATGCAGCCCGAGTACACACAAACACAAATGGGAATAAAAAAAAAGGAAGGAAGAAAAGCTCAGTATTTACATGCTTCACATGCTTCACAAGGGCCACTTGACTCATCGATTTTCGATATTATAACTGTGCTGCATTACACGTTGACATTTGGGCACGTTGAAGCAGCGTCTGCTATTGAAAAGCATTTTGAAAACTCAACACGACTTTCAATAAATACGGACAGTTAATATTTCGGCTATTTTTTAATATCAGCTTTTGCGCTAATTGGCTTCAATCGATTTCAGCGGTCAATGTGTGAAATGTAAGCCGACGATTTGGATTCGAATTGGAACTGGCATTTAATGAAGATTGAATGTGGTTGGGCTGACGGCCACAAACTCAATACGCAATACGCAATAATCGCCAGTAAATCACTGCAGCAAGCAATCGCTCATTAATTTTGGGAAGCTCAACATATGGACTGCATGTCGGGAGCCAACTTAGTAATGGAGATGCCAATGTACATGTCGAGGCATGTGAATGCGACTACCAAAATGTCATTCAATAAACGTTATGCGGGCTGTGGCTTGATGCTGCGGCCAGGTCATTTGCATATGCATGCCAAACACATACGCACACACACACACACACACACACAGACGCACAGAAATGAAAACAGTAATTGTTCTACTCGTACACTCTGAGAAATTTGCAAGAATTATTGTAAATTCGAGCGTGGTTAACAACTTGAGAACAAATTTCTTATGCCAAGAATATAGAAGTCTTAATACAAGATATATTTTACTCACGTATATTTGAAGCACGTACTTTGTACTTTATTCAAGAAATTTTGTATCTTACATATGCAACAATAATGGTTGATTGTGGAATCAAGAATGATTCATATTTAATAAGGGAAAAATCTAAAACGAATTTCTCTTGAATTTCTACGAACGAATCGGCACGAATTCCGTCCTGTTCGTACCTGGCTTTAAAACCGAATTTTGCAGTGCGTCCAGTGTGTACACACTGCGATGTTAGTAGCCTCGAGTCAGAGTGTAACAGATAGCTCGCCAATGGATTGGCTCGACTGGATGCTAATTGACAGTGAGTTGAATTCAGAAACGTATCTGCAACTACAAGTGATTATCACACTGACAATACATAGACAGCAGATGTGTGCACTTTAACATTAGCTACAAGAAACAAGATATATTTGAACAAAGCATTGGTTACAGACAACGACAACTGTGTATCTGATCTATACATTGAAATTCTTAGCTAACTGGCGCACATTTCTCTCAAATATATATATATATATATATATATATTTGTATCTTTCGGAGCATTCCTCGTGGCAAGTGCTGGCGCTAAACAATTGAATTGTAATTCTCTGACAACTTCACAGCATTCCATGTGCTGTTTGTTTTTACATAAAAATACAATATACAATAATCTAAAAGATGCAAGATACAAGTCGCAGCTGTTAATGCAAGGTTGGTCATGTGCTTCGATTTATCGACAGCATTTCTATTTGTACTTTTGGCACAAAATATTTACACAATTGACAGCTGTTCAATGCTCGCTGCCTGCCGCCGCTGCTGCTGCTGCGGCTGCTCGAAGTCGACGTCGACTTCGACTTCGACGTCAGCAGCAACGAACCAACAAGAGCGCAACAACATTTGCGCCCTTATTCTGTACGGCTCCTGTTCTGTCGCAGCGCCCCCTTCGCGTATGTATTATCTAAGCTTATTGTCAAATAATCTCTGTCAACATAAAGCAGGCCACAGCCGCGACTCGCCCGGTCGCTTTGTGAAATACGCTTACTGCGAGGCCATTACAGCTCGCTAATGTGCTTGGCATAAACATTGGCCGGGCTCTTTTGGCTCCCAAGAAGTGCTCGGCCCACTCAACCTACACTTTGCGGCTTGTATTTACCAACAACATTCGGGTAAATATAAAATTACGAGCTGATAGAACTCGCACAGTATGTACTCTCGCAGAAAATCTATTTTTATGTAGCTCGAATTGTTTGAAAATATATATTTGTTTCCAATTGGCTTTTTTTCTGTAATACACTTTTCCAAATTAAATCTTTTTTCAGCTATTTTCAATTATATTATTATATGTAATTCGTAGAATTTCGAATTTTGCACAACAAAGAGAGTATGTTGAATAAAATTGCGTGAACAATTTTTAATTTTACATCTTCTCTTTTGTATAGAACTTTTATTTAAGACCAATCTCTTCTCTATAAATATATTTATGTTTGTCCGTATGTATATCTCGCACGACTGTCTAGCTCAGATTGGATTACTAAAATAACTTTGAACTTGCAAAACTTATAAATATTATACTAGCCCATTTATTACTTGCAACCAGTTCTTTAAGTGCAATAAAAGTTCGTTGTGAACTTGGCTTGTTAACAATCCGACAGCTTGTGTTTAAGTTTTTTGCCATTCGCGAAGCAATTGTGCGTATACGTAATATTTCATTTATCATTTATTTTAGAGCTGCAGATTTGTGTGTGCGGGAGCGCAAGCCTGTGTGTGTGTGTGTGTGTGTGTGTAAGTGTGTATTTGTGGCTTTACTTTTCACTGATATCGTGTTTCATTATACACGTCAAAGGCATTTGGATTAGTTGGTTTTTGTGGTTGCAGCTTTAACTTTTGATTGCCTTTAAAGGCAGCGCACATACACAGATACACCCAGATAGATGGATAGATACACGTCGCCATCTAATATCAGTTGAAAAGTTTTTGTCATTAATGAATACAGTTTGGCACTCGTGCCACTGATAAAGCCACTTGGCTGCCTGTCTAATCAATCAATAAGCGCGCCTCACTTTTTGGCATATTACATAAACTGGCCCAATACAAAAATGGCAGTCATAAATGTTCCCACGATACACAAGCTCACACACACAGGCACACACACTTATTGATTATTTATGTGTTTCGTGTGGTCTGAGGTTCAGTTGGGCAACCAATTTGCATAAAAAAAAAAACTGCCAAGCTGAGACGAAAATCGAAGCTGGCAACCTGTCGGTAGCCATTTGTTGTGCTGGACATTATTACTACAGTTGCTGTTGTTGTTGTTGTAGCGTGCTAATGGCAAATTAGGGCCTGCAATTTATGTCAAGTTGTAGTTCAAATGGTCAAAGCCATTTAATGGCCAACACAATTTTGCCAACATCACAGGCGAAACAATTTTGACCAGCTGGCAACTCCGTCCGCGCCCATCGGCCACATATGACAAAACAGATTCAGATTGACATTAAGAAAGATGATGAATTCAATTTGTAATTAGTGACCGAACAGCTAAATGCCACAGTAGCCAAAGGCAAAGTTAATTGAAAACGACGAAAAGTGAGTGCAAAGTGAATGCAAAATGAATGCGAGGAAACAGAGGTAAATCATTTTGCAGAGGAAACGTCAGTTACAAATTAAATGGAAATGCTAAGTGGACATAAATACTTGCCAAGCGCGATGATTGCAGGAGACAAGGCGACAAGAGCGGAGAGCAAAGAATATTCAACAAGAACAGCAGAAACGAATAAGACTGAATCAATTGTAATTTGACTTGGGCAATTAAAATTGTTGAGAATGCCGCAATAAATGACAGTTGTGGCTTTTGAGTGTGTGCCGAATACATCCATGAATAGCAAGCAGGTAATAGTGAATAGATAACAATATAGAATAGAGCTTTAATGGCAATAACTGAATAGTGAAACGATTTAAAGCTGCACTCACAAATAGTGAGTGCATTCAAATGCAATGACTAAGCCTAACAACAAATTGGCAAATAGTTGTGCAAATATTTTCGCAACTATTCATTTAGTTTTTGCCATTTTCAAATGGAACTAACTGAATGTGAGTGTACTCATGATTTACAATTTAATTGCCTGCTTATCTGTGCACAGCTTTAGATCTGGCCACAACTTGTTTGCTCCGCAGAGCTGTGAGAATTTGCAACGGCAAACGCTCGTTTCCAATCAATTACGCAAATGAATACAGTTTAGTGAATGGAAACGCAAGCCCTTCGGCATTCTGCGTAGCAATTGCGTAGCAAACGACGCATTGCTTACATTTCACATTAGCCAAGAAAGCCGATCGAATGAATGGCTGACTGTTTACCCGAGGCATCCGAAACCTCAGCCATTTCAATATAAATTGGCCCAACGGCACCTAAGCTACCCCAGAGTTTGCCACAGCTAAAGCGCTGCCAGGCAACATTTTTGCAATTTTGTGTGACAAAATGTGAGCAAATTTCAACAAATTTTGTATTAATTTGCCAATCAACCAGCTGGCACCGGCAAGGGGGGCGGACGGACGGGTTTAATTGCCTGGGAGTGGGCGGGCCGATAGAATTGCATTAGTAATTGACACTGCATAAATGCAAATCCTTTAAGTGGCGCTGAAGTGCAGGCCACTTGAAGCGAGTGCAGGGCGTCTCAGCCGATGGCCGCTGGCAGCTGCCAGTTGGCTGTCGGTGGGCACAGTCACGTCGAAAAGTAGACACACCTATTGCCGGCCTATAAATAGAATGTGGCAAATGTTTAAAGTTAACACCTTATCTCAATCTTATCGGGATCGACACACACGCACACAACTGTGTCGCGCCTAATCAAATCTCTTGCAAATTGTGGGTGCGGGATGGGGTGGGTGGGCGAATGGCGGCGGGTCGAAGATGGATGGGGGTGCGTGGTAAAACATTAAAAATTGGCTGCACAGCCGCAATGTCGCCGCTTTAATTGCGGTATGCGTCAATCGCAGATTTCCGATAGCGAACAAGCATTAACAATGTACACAACTTGTAGTCGTATTCTTACCAGTTCGTTCTTGTTGAGCTTTGGCACAGACACGAAACACAATCGAGCACACAATTGTCAAGCTGGCCCAATACTTGAGACTTAAGGCGCTGCCGTTTCAATTATCAGGGGCCTGTGGGCGCTCATTGCTTCGTTTTTTTTCTATATTTTTTGTTTTATCTTATCGGGCCCGCCTAAGACCCGCTGCTAAATGCTCTAAACAGCTTTAGCTAGCAGCGATACGATTATGAAACGTGTCGCATTTCTCCACCGTGATTAGTTTTAGGCAAAACAGTCGGCCACTTCGGGCCAAAAATATAGTTAAGTGGGCGCCATAAAATCCAATATCAAAGAAGTCAGCAGCCGTTAATAGAAAATGCATTCACTCGCCGTGCGGCAGGTTGGTTAACTTATAGGCGGCACTGTTTCAATTGCAAGGCAATCGTGCGGCAATTATCCGCCTCATCACCAACATCAGTAACATCAACAGCAGACGAAGACGACGCAGAAGAAGCGGCGGCAATTGCATTTCCTATTGACAATGTGTGGGCGAGTGTGGGTGTGTGTGTGTGTGTGTGTGTGTGTGTGTGGGTTTACATGCGACTCACAAGTGGCGCTTTAGCCTGACGCCCGAGTGCAAGTGAGTGTTTGTGGCTATCGCAGCAAGTGCCAGCACATTCAAGTGTGTGTGTGGGTGTGTGTGTGTGTGGGTGTGTGTGTGTGTGTATCAGATGTCTCGCATTTAGATGCCTGCCAAATGCTTAAAGTCAAACAGATAGTCCATGAACATCTAATTGAATCAAAGCCTGTAATTAATTCAATGTTGAATAAGTGAAAACCCGTGTAAATACTCGTTGAGCCTCTGATTTTCTAACCGATGCAAAAATTACGCATTATCGCGTTGTTCAAAACCGGAAAAAGCCTCATGTCAAAAGAGTGTCAACATCAATCAATTATCTGCAATGTGTAGCTCATTGGAGTGCGAGCACATATATCTCGTTTCTGTATCAGAGTTAACACGCTTTTGAACATGTTGCCAATGCTTAAACGAACTTAGCCGATTGTCGAAAGTTCGCGTGCATCGCAGATACCTGTTACAGGCGCATTTGTAGATGTGTTTGTCGGCAGCTAACGAATAACATTTGCAAATTGACAGTTAACAATGGGCTTAATTTAATATCGACGTGCCCTGTCGACTTCTCGTTGAGGTGTCGCCAACTAAACAAAATGCCGTTGGCACAATTGTCAAGAATAGCGGATGGTTTTTTTTTTTTTTTTTTTTTTTTTTTTGTTTTGTGACAGGGCATAAAAATAAGAAAACAAAATTTAGCTGCTTGTCAAGTTACATAAGATTTAACAGAAAATTATATGTTATTTAAACAATATTCATTTAAAGTTTTAGAACAATCACTTTAGAGCTAGCTCTTGAATGTATAGTCAAATATTAAATGCTTAAGAGAATTGCAAATGTCCTTGAGAGCCTGGCATTCTGGCAAACTGTGAAACGCTTTCAATTGCATTTAGGCAAATTGTAATTATTTTAACAGCTGCCATTTGCATATTCAATAATAGAAATCATATGATATTGTGAATCGTTTCGAATGATGCATTCGCACTGAACATGACTGTGACGTCCATGCGCATAAGGCACTGTGAGCAATTGCAATCTATTTGCCAGTATATTTTACACATGTTCGGCTTTTGTTGAACTTTCCCTATTTCGTAATAAAGCGTTGGCAAATAATTTAACCGCAAATCGAATTAAATGCAGCCAAGTGCAAATGTTCAACGCAAACATGAAACAATGGCCGCAACGCAGAGAATAGCGGACTGCTGCTGAGCTGTCCTTTTGAATGGATGGGCATACGCGGCGGATGCGTGATGCGTGATCCGTTTGCCCTAACGCTGCTGTTAGAGCTCGCGCTAGAGTTGCGAGCGTTGCGAATTTCAATTGCTGTTCGAGTTCGGGTTTGAGTTCGAGTTTGAGTTTGAGTTTGAGTTTTAGCTACATTTTGCAGTTTTGTTTTACAATTATTAAAAAGTTAATTACATTATTTGTAGTTTGTGCTTGCCGCTGTCAAATTACCTTTTGTTTTGCTGTGGCTGACGTTGTTCCTCCTATTGTTGTTGATATTTTTGCTGTTGCGTTGCGTTTAAATATTGTTGTTGTTGCTGCTGTTGCTGCTGGTGGGGGGTGGCGATTGGTAGTTGGGCGAGCGCCCCCAACTTGACTTTCGGTACAATTTGTTTCGTTTTTAATTGCTTTTTAGCTCTTGGTTTTGTGTTTTGTTTTTTTTTTTAACGTATTTTACGTATGCGTGTTTTTTACTTTTCAGAGATATTTTGGTTTATTTCTCTGGAATTTGGTAAGCGGTCGCTTTAAAGGAAGCAAAAGCGACCAAATCTGTTGGAATTAACGCGCAAAGAGTAGAAAACAAAACATAAATTTTAATGCACACACAAACACACACACACACACACACACACATACAGACGCAGAGCAAACACGGACAATGCCTTTTGCTCTTATTATTAATATTATTTGTTTCTTTCTTTTTCGTTTTTGTTTTTTATTTATTCTAATTTTCCTTTAAATATTTTATGTCCTTGTTTTGCACCTTTTTGGCTTTGACTGGCCAGCGATTTGGTCGCTGTTTGCTTTTGGTTTATTTTTATTTTTATCGTTAAATTTGTCGCTTGTCTTCGTTGTTGCAGAGCACAGAAATTCATACACTCGACTGCGCGTTGTGTGTTTTATAAATAAATAAGTTTCACATCAAATGGCCACCGAACTGAATTTCCAAGCCCAAGCCCAGCTGCACAGACACACACACACACACACACACATAGACAAAGATGTACAAAGATACAGATACAGAAACATACAGTGTCAGCCAAGAGCTCAATGCGTATCTGTAAGATACAAGTACGCACACTTAGTTGCACTGCGGTCTGCGTTAATTGTGCGACACGAGCACTTAGGAAAGCCACAAAAACAAAAAATTAAAAACTGTTCAATTTGATGCATTCCCATAGACAAGATTATGAAATACCCTGCAAAGTGTGCATCAATGCTATCGTTTAGTTGGTAACACTGGCAACATATGTTGAAAGAAATCTTGCAAAAATATTTTAATCGAGAATAGCAGTCGCATCAGATACTTTCGTAGTATTCTCTAATCTAAGGATTTAATTATTAGTAAATCAATCAAGGACTGTTTAATATTTTGTAATTTATTTAGCAATAGAAATTATAGATATAAAACACATAAAATTTAGCAAGCGAATTTATAAAAAAAATAATACATAAATAATAGTTTCCGATTGGCAATTCATAAAATGTTGTAGGATATTTATGCTTTGGGGTGTACAAAAACAAATATCAATTGAATATAAGAGAATTGCTTTCAAATCAATCTTTACATCTTAAATGCAGTTCTAGCAGGGCATTTCGGCTGCGGTGTGTTAATTTGGATTAGTTCATTTCGCCTGTCGCTTGATGAATATTTTTAAATTGTTTCGGCTCGGCCCACTAAAATGTGTTAATGTTCCTAGACATTGTCGTTTTTGTTTTTATGTCACTCGTTGTTGCTGTCGTTGTTTTTATTTCCTTTTGTTTTGGGGGCCGTCCAATAATTTTGATTGCTGCCAAAAATTCTTAGACACTCGGCCGCATTTTCGCCTGCCTGCGGTAAGCCAAGCGTTTACTTACTGAATGAGGGCCCCAAAAAAATAAAAGTGGACTACGTCTATCTACGTCTACTTTGGCTTCTACTTATGTCGGACACACAGGCCCCCGGCCACCCCTAAACAGACGGTAGTTGGTAGCGGGTGCTAAGAACATGTGTCGTATCGCTAACGCTCCAGAGTTGACGCGTTTATAGCGCTAATTGATAGCAAGTGATATGAAAAAACACAGCTATTGTGGCGTGTGAGCTTTTGATTTTGATTTCTTTGACTCATGCTACGACTGTAGGGAGTCTTAGCCCTTGACAACGCTGGCAGCCCAGCGACAGGTTCACTGTCTCACATTTCAGCAGACTGCGTGGAGGCTGTAGCATCCGCTGTCCCTCTTTCTCTCGCTCCCTCTCGCTCTCTCTCCTCGGGGGAGCCCCTTATCGAGTTTCTAATGCGAAATGCAAGCGGTAAGCATTAATCATTGTGATTAATTTGGTTTCTGCTTATCTGGGAACCACCTGACCGTAGATTCATCAGCGTAGATCAAAGTGATAATAAGCGTAGTACTGCAAAAACATGGCCCCATTACTCTCTGCCCCTCACTCTCACTCTCACTCGCTCTCTCTCTCTCTCTCTCTCTCTCTCTTTGTATCTGCCTATCTATTTTTGCGCGACACTGGCCATAAATTACACTATGTAGCTGTTTTTCCGGGGCAGCGGCTTAAAATTTATGCTAAACAAACAACAACAATCAATAAAAGCGATTAATTTGTCGCAATAAATGGGGAATTGCCTGAAATGAGAGACGCCCACGCGAGAGCCGGAGCTACTTTTGGCAACTCTTTAATTCTCTGTATCGCAGTTTCTGTTTGGGCCGTAAACACAAACTATAACAGCCATATATGGGTCACATATATATGGTGCACAGTAATCAGTGTGCTCATATATGGCCAAGAGGGCGCCATAAAAACAAAATCAAAAAAAAAAAAGTCACAGAGCGAGTGCACGATCTTTATGCCGCTGTTTGCCATTTTGTGCGGCATTTAATTTATTCTTTATTTTTTTGGCTGTAAGTTCTGTGCCCTGCAACAAGTTCAGACGCTGCTGTTGTTGTTGTTGTTGTTATTGTTTGTTGATGCTGCTGTTGCACTAATTGCTAGCGAATATCTGTCTCTTGTTGGCTTCGCATTTACACACACTCAATCGCATTTCCAGGGCTGTGCACTTTGATTTGCCTTTAAAGCACCTTCGGCACTCAACACGCGACGCACAACAAAAAAAATGTTCAAAAAAAAAGAAACGAAACACAAACAACACAATAAAAAACCATATAGCAGTCAAATAGAGGCTAGAAATGGCACAGCACTCGACTTTACACACGGGCACGTTGTTGTTGTTGTTGTTGTTGCTGCTGATGCTGCTGCTGATGCTTGCTGCAATTGTTGATGACTGTTGCTGTTTGATGCTGTTGTTGGCACGTGCTGCCGCTGCTACTACTACTGCTACTACTGCTGCTGCTGCTGCTGCTGCTGCTGCTGCTGCTGCTAGTTAGCTGCTGCTGCTGCCGGCGGTTTCTCTTTTACTGATTAGTCGCTGCTGCTAAACCTTCACGCTAGACGTTTGCTACGCAACTGACAGGCGGCAACGGTTCGTGAAGTGCGACGAGCGACCGTCGACCGTCGACGCGCAACTCGGCTGGCGTTCGGTTCGCGGCACGTTCGCCCCACGTTCGCTTTCAACATGTTGCGAGCGACGAGCAGCGAACACCGAGCGGCGAACAGCGAGTGAAAGTGCAGCAGGACCAGCTGCTGCAGTTGCTCGGCCGTTGCCAGCTAGCCAAACAAAAAGGCACAAAGACCGAAAAGTCAGAAAAAAAGGGGGCGAAAAGAAAAAAGAAAAGTAGCTGTTGCCTTCGTTTGGCCGGTTCACGAAATTGGTAGGCAACGGCAAACAGCGCAAACAGCACAAACAAATGCGGGCAAAGCAAATAACTAAACTGCAGCAGCAACAGCAGCCCAGCATAACCCAAGCAACAAACTGCACAGTGGGGCAAAACACACACTTATCATGAATATAAAGCATAGCCAAATATGTGAAAAACTTCTTTTTCGAAAATTGGTTAGCTCAACAATGAGGTCACTCGAGAGAAATAATGATTGATAGCAGACAGGTGTTATCGGCCAGAAATTGAGCTTTCAGTCTTGCTCCATTCCTTGCACAGGGACTCAAATTAATGTAAATATACAAATAGAGAACAGCATGGTATTTAATTAAAATGTATTAAAAATGCAGACAGACATTCAAAGTACGCATCTCAGACATTCCCACCTACATTTGTTTGTATTTTTGATTGAAATGCCAGGCAACCAGTATTGGCAGAAGGAAAAATTGTTGGAGTGGATCTGACAGCTACTCCCGGCAATAGGAGTAGAAAGAGGAGGAAAAGTTGCTTGCAGGACGACTGCTATTATATATATGTGAAAGATATTAATATATATATAGCTAATTATCGAGGATTATAGTTAACTTTATTAACATATACGATGGAATATGAAAGACTAAAGACGTCTTGACTTGAAAATGCAATAAAAATATATTCGTCTGCTAATAGTTCAAAATCAAAATGAGCACTTTTGTTGTGTTTAGCAGCCAACAACAAAGTCCAATTGATTATGAAAACGAAAGCACAACAATGAAAACGGATAAATGAATAAATATTCATCAAGCACTGAGCCGGGTATTGAACTGCGAGGCTGTAGTTGGGGCAGCAGACAAAGCACTCACTACCAGAAGCATCCACGAAAGGGACAAGCACAAAGCGAGATTGTGGCGACCCCTTGCCACTGTAGAGCTCCAGCTTTGGCTGTGGCCCGGGCCAAGCCAACATGTTGCTAAGTATGTGTCTAGCCAACATGTTTGCTGCCTTTGGCAGACTGTTGGCTTTAATGATTTGGCCACCACCGGCGGCAGCAGCAGCAGCAGCAGCATCAGCAGCATCAGCATCAGCACCAGCATCAGCCGGTGACGATGGCGACGCTGTCAAATCCCAGACGCGCATTAGTTATAGACAAGTTAGACAACAATGGCCGGTGAGCTGCTGGCTGCAGCTCTGGGGCTGCGGGCACTGCGCTACCGTTTTATTTGGATTTGTGCAGTGCGGCGTATGATTAACAAAATTAACAAACATTTATCGGCAGCTGCATTGACGTCTCCCTATAGAGACCGCGAGCACTCAAATCCAAATAAATGAAAACTAATCCTGCAACAAGGTAGTTTTCCACCCCTCCTCCTCGCTGGCTCTCGTTCTTTATACCGCATTGTGCTACGGTTTCGATGCTCCATCATCCCCATAGCAACAGTCTTTGAAGCATTTCCCCCCTCATGGTTTTGCGTTTGTGCAAGTGTTTTAGACGCAGAAGCTCTAAGATATATAGTTGAAATGCAACAGAAGCCGATTATCTAATTAAGCAAACAACACAAAACAATTGTGAGTTTTCAGTGGGGCGGCTTGCTTTCAGTTTGCATTCAAATGGACGTGGTCTAAGAACTTAGATTCAAGAACTTGAACAGTGATATATGGAGAACATTATTTGGTATGTGTGACTGTTTTTTTTTTCTTCGCAAAATGCCATTTTACTTATACGAAATATGACATGATGTATGGCCTTTTTGACTTCTTGCTGCTCACGTAGCCACAGCTTAAATTTGAAACGTCTTGGTGCTTTTCCCACAATCAGCATTTGTTATGTGGTGCACTTTTTCAGGAAACCGTCAGATTGTCAGGTTTGCTACCTGGTAAAGCAGCTTGAGCCTCAAGAGGCAGAGTAGGCCATTACAATTGCTGAGCTTTAATCCAGCAGCGAAAAGCTTACGTAGGCAAACGCAAATTTCGCGAGAAAGAGAAATGGAAAAGTGGCCTTAAATTCATTTTTCGAGTTTAAAAAACAATTTTTATATATATTTGCAAAGTAAAACTCTGCAATTAAATATGTTAAAAATAAAAAAACGTTATAATGAGGTTGCGAGCTTGATTCGCAAGTTATGGCATTTTTGTAACAACTCTTATATCAGAATCGGTAGAGTAGAGTAACAATTAATAATAGCATTAAAACAATAGAGTAGAATATTAAAAGTAATTATAAATAACATTAATAAATGCCCAAGTATTCTTAAGGATACAATTCTATGCATTTAATATTTTTATTACATTTATCTTAGCACATGTGTTAAAACACGAGCAACGAAAGGTAAAATTCAAATCCACTTCAGGCGCTGCTTGAAGCATTTACTATTGTTTTGTTCGCTCTTTTAGTAAATACACGAGTCTATTTATTCAACATGAGCTAGCGCAATTTTGTTAAATATAATTGTATTATCTGCGAAGTGCTCTCGTTGGCGATAAAAAAAACCTCGTTTTGTTGAGTCGAGTCACATTTGATACTGAAATGAATATTTTTTATTGCACTTTTTTCCACGTCTTCCAGTGCCGTTAAAGTTGAAAAAAAAAACTTTTGCGTGCTTGGTTGTAGATAGTACGGCAGTAAAGCAACCGTTGAATATGCGAGAGAGGCAGACGCTCTCAGTTATTGATAGGCCAATAGAATCATAATTGCAACGGGGCGAACGTCAGCCAAATTGATTGAACATAGTGCCAGCTGCCCTTTGGCTTAGACAACGCTAACAAATTGCTTGATAGCGTCAATCGTGGCCAAAGCGCGCGAAGCGTCTTAAATATACCACATAACCTTTTGTGTAATTGGGTAGCAATGAAGTAAGACTGCTCTACTAAGAGACTAGCCAGTTACGCGTAACCTTAGCTATTTGCCAAGCTCATTAAAGCTGTCGTTTGTCGCTTATCAAACTAGTTACTTACGCCTCTGGTAAATGAAGTAACAAACTTACCTGCAAGAAAATAGAGAGAAACATGTTATTACTTATAGGCAAAAATGTGCAATAAATATAAGATAGGTAAAAGCGATGAAGGGATGTATATTAATAAATTAGCTTTACCTTTATTTGATAATGTGAGAGCTCTAAGGCCGAAACGCATTTTAATGCGCGTCCAACATGATACTATACTATACTAATTACAATAAACAGTAAATGCTAATTTCTGGCAGTACTTGCGTTTAGCTACCGTTTTGGTAAAAACTCAATTTTCAGCCAGCATTTTGTAACTTTGGCGTAGCTCAAATTTTCAAAGGGCAAACGCTGCCAGCGTTGTGGCACGAACAATTTCAATGCAACTGGCAAGCGCAGACGAACTACTGAATTAATATTTAAACCATTTACATAAATAAAAACAATGCTGCAAAAGCATTGAATATATAATAAATATGTATATTTATTAATAGGCCTGTGGCACTTTAAAATGCTATGAGTGCCAGAGTGTCAGCTGCAGCAGTTTATGAGTTTTTTTCATTGTTGTGCCAGCTAAAAGTTCCAGCCCTAGCAACAGCTGCAGCCACTGCAAAAGTCGTATGTGGTTGTAAAATAACTTATACGCAGCGTGGTCCCACGAGCTTTCACACTGTGGTCAAAGCTGCAAAAGCTGTGTGCTTTTGCTTCGCTTTTTTCAATCGACTATGGCAAGGCTGTATTAACTAAGCTTTTGTGTATAGCTTTCATGAAGCTTAAAGCTGTACAGGCATGTATGGAGCTTTAAGCTTTTCAAGCTCGCGCGTTCAACTTTTAATAATTGTGCAAATAAAAGTTCTAACTTCTTAGTATCTGTCTCCATGTACACTTTCCCAATTTAGTTGAGCTTTCGCAAGCTAGAAAGCATCTACTTTGAAAATAACGACTAATCGTTCTTAAACATATGTTATTAAAAAAAGCCTACACGTACAAAACCATACGCTTAAAGCCCCGCACAACTCTCAGATTCCAGAAATATTTCCGTCTTTGTTTTCTAATGGTTACATATTTTCTTTAACTCGGATGTGATATATCACTTTTTATTAACTCTGTAGAGGGTATTATAATTTTAAACGAAATTCACAATCTATAGGAGGAAACATCTCTGACCCTATAATGTATATATATTCTTGAACTCTCTGTCTGTTTCTATGCCAACTTGGTATTCAGCCTTCAAACTGAACAAGGGTATTTTATCTCCGGCACCGCGAAGATAACGCAGACTTGACGTTATTTTGAAGTTATTTTACATTAAATGCGTAAATCAAGAAGAAAGAAGAACATTTTAATGAAAAATACCTTTGATATAACGAGCGAATGGTACACACACACACATACATACACACATATGTCTGTTCGCAAATAAACATGCATATACGAATTTATACGCTGAAAGCCCCCAATCTCGCACAACATCTGAGTTATGTTTGAATTTAAAATAAAAAAATTTAAAATTATTAAAAATAAATTAAAATTTAAAGTGCGAGAGATATGTGTTGAATATATTGGCATATATATGAAGTATATTTAGTAGATTAATATTATTGCAATTGTCAGCAAGTTGAAAGCATTTAATAATAAGATGTGATTATTAAATTATTTCGTCAGGAATCATGATGCAGCTACATAAATATTAACATGTAAATTGGTTAAGGCCATTCAATTTAACAGTTATAAATGTTTTTTGAATTATTTATATTCCCAATGTCAATTCTCGAACCAATTCATCGGACGTGTCCTGGCTCAATTATTATACCGTATAGTCCCGGCAGAGTCTCGTTATATTTGGTGTTTGTTCATTTATTATTATCAATTTATGGCAGCGCTGATATTTATACAGCTTTTCGTTGATTTTTGTTTTTGTTTTCTGTTGGCAACAGGCTCAAAAATTGTTTTTCATTTGCGTTGCGTGTTGATAAAATGCAAGAGTTATTTCCGCGCTGGCAAAAGCGATGCGAAGCAACAGCCCCTCAGAAGGTGCAGCTATAAATAAGAGGCAAATTCTCTTGCGCTCGCATCGGATTATGGCGCTACTTGTCCAGCAACACACACATACCCACAATCAGCTCAATCAGCCCACTGCTGATACACGCCCACATTTGCTAAAGTTCAATGACTAGCAATAACGAAGCGTCATTCAAGCGTAAATTATTATCAAGGACCCCAAATGGGCCGAGAAAAACGCTGCCAGGGAAATAGAAGGCAAGGGGGCATGGGGCATGTGGCAAGTGGCAAGTGGAAAGTGGCATGCGGGAGCAGGCAGACCGTCAGAGCAGCTTAGCGGAAATGTGACAGAAGTGCTTTAGAAAAGGGTTCGGGCTTGGGTGGAGCCCGCCAGCAGCGACTGGGGCAAGGATCGAGATATTGAGGTTTTGGGCGCTCTGTGTTGAACGCGCAACAGTTGATTGCCATCAATTGGAATTATGTAAATCAAATTGTCCACGCATTATTTAGAGTGCATATTGTTTGGGTGACGGCTCCAATTGGGCGTGAAAATTTATAGAATTCAGTGGCACATATGGCTCGCCAGATGCTTCAAGTTGCCCAACCGCGAAAACAAAGCCCGGCCGCACTTTGCAAACTTTCTCAAAGCCAAAAAAACAACAAAAGAAAAAAGTCATCTAAGGGATGCCAAGCACTAAGTACCCTTCCACTTACGAATGGACTGCTCTCGAATATTTCAGAAAATTGAATCAAAGGCTTTTTGCTATCTTTTTTTTTTTTATATATATATTTCTATATCCAGACAATAATGACTGCGTTAACAAGTGGAAACAAAACCTTTAAAAAAATATTCAACAAATCTATAAAATATAAAAGAATTTAAGAAATAATGAAAATCCAAGTATATGACATATCTGCATTCAGTTCGCTCTCCGAGTTTCCTCGTGGCTGCTGACCAGCTGGGAGTCGTCGTGGTGGTGGAGGAGAGGCTTTTCTGCAAGGTGGTTAAGGCGCATTCGTGGTTCTCTTACAATTCGGTGGGTCGGTTCGTTGTCATGCTATTTTCTGTAGTAGACGATGTAATATACATTTTGGTGGTGCAGTTTTTGGTTGCTTACATTTCTTTATAAGTTTACACGGGTTCTTCGTGGTTTCACAGGGTTTCCTTGTGGGTATAACAGGCCTCTTTGTGGTTTGGCACGGTTTCTTTGTGGGTATACAAGGTTTCTTCGTGGTTTCACAGGGTTTCCTTGTGGGTATAACAGGCTTCTTTGTGGGTATACAAGGTTTCTTCGTGGTTTCACAGGGTTTCCTTGTGGGTATAACAGGCTTCTTTGTGGGTATACAAGGTTTCTTCGTGGTTTCACAGGGTTTCCTTGTGGGTATAACAGGCTTCTTTGTGGTTTGGCACGGTTTCTTTGTGGGTATACAAGGTTTCTTCGTGGTTTCACAGGGTTTCCTTGTGGGTATAACAGGCTTCTTTGTGGGTATACAAGGTTTCTTCGTGGTTTCACAGGGTTTCCTTGTGGGTATAACAGGCTTCTTTGTGGTTTGGCACGGTTTCTTTGTGGGTATACAAGGTTTCTTCGTGGTTACACAGGGCTTCTTTGTGGGTATACAAGGTTTCCTTGTGGTTTTGCACGGTTTTCTTGTGGGCTTACAAGGTTTCCTTGAGGGTTTACAAGGTTTCTTTGTGGTTTTACAAGGTTTCTTCGTGGTTGCGCAGGGTTTTGTTGTCGTTGGACTAGGTTTCGTTGTGGTAGGGCACGGTTTCGTTGTCGTTGGACCCGGTTTTGTTGTCGTTTCACATGGTAGTTTTGTCGTTGGACAAGGTTTCGTTGTTGTGGGACAAGGTTTCGTTGTGGTGGGACACGGTTTTGTTGTCGTCGGACAAGGTCTCGTTGTGGTAGGGCACGGTTTCGTTGTCGTTGGACCCGGTTTTGTTGTCGTTTCACATGGTAGTTTTGTCGTTGGACAAGGTTTCGTTGTTGTGGGACAAGGTTTCGTTGTGGTGGGACAAGGTTTTGTTGTCGTCGGACAAGGTCTCGTTGTGGTAGGGCACGGTTTCGTTGTCGTTGGACACGGTTTTGTTGTAGTTTCACAAGGTAGTTTTGTCGTTGGACAAGGTTTCGTTGTTGTGGGACAAGGCTTCGTTGTTGTGGGACAAGGTTTTGTTGTCGTCGGACAAGGTCTCGTTGTGGTAGGGCACGGTTTCGTTGTCGTTGGACACGGTTTTGTTGTCGTTTCACACGGTAGTTTTGTCGTTGGACAAGGTTTCGTTGTTGTGGGACAAGGCTTCGTTGTTGTGGGACACGGTTTTGTTGTCGTCGGACAAGGTCTCGTTGTGGTAGGGCACGGTTTCGTTGTCGTTGGACACGGTTTTGTTGTCGTTTCACAAGGTAGTTTTGTCGTTGGACAAGGTTTCGTTGTTGTGGGACAAGGCTTCGTTGTTGTGGGACAAGGTTTTGTTGTCGTCGGACAAGGTCTCGTTGTGGTAGGGCACGGTTTCGTTGTCGTTGGACACGGTTTTGTTGTCGTTGGACAAGGTTTCGTTGTTGTGGGACAAGGTTTCGTTGTTGTGGGACAAGGTTTCGTTGTTGTGGGACAAGGTCTCGTTGTGGTGGGGCACGGTTTCGGTGTTGTTACACAGGGCTTCTTGGTCGTAGGACACGGTTTCTTTGTCGTAAGGCATGGTTTCTTGGTCGTTGGACAAGGTTTTCTTGTCGTTTCACATGGTAGTTTTGTCGTGGGACAAGGTTTCGTTGTTGTTGGACAAGGCTTCGTTGTTGTGGGACAAGGTTTTGTTGTCGTCGGACAAGGTCTCGTTGTGGTAGGGCACGGTTTCGTTGTCGTTGGACACGGTTTTGTTGTCGTTGGACAAGGTTTCGTTGTTGTGGGACAAGGTTTCGTTGTTGTGGGACAAGATTTCGTTGTTGTGGGACAAGGTCTCGTTGTGGTGGGGCACGGTTTCGGTGTTGTTACACAGGGCTTCTTGGTCGTAGGACACGGTTTCTTTGTCGTAAGACATGGTTTCTTGGTCGTTGGACAAGGTTTCGTTGTGGTAGGGCACGGTTTCGGTGTTGTTACACAGGGCTTCTTGGTCGTAGGACACGGTTTCTTTGTCGTAAGACATGGTTTCTTGGTCGTTGGACAAGGTTTCGTTGTGGTAGGGCACGGTTTCGGTGTTGTTACACAGGGCTTCTTGGTCGTAGGACACGGTTTCGGTGTTGTCGGACAAGTACAAATTTTCTTTGTTGTTGGACTTGGTTTCGGTGTCGTTTTGGGCAAACAGTTGGCATCGACGCCGGCCAGGCTCAGGGCCACAACCAGGGCTGAAAGCAAGCCAAATAGCAAGAAGATGCGCATCGCAGAGCTGTTGAGGTTGCTACTGATGTTCCCTGGCAGTTGCAACTATTATATAGCAGTTGCAGGCAGGGGAGCTCCAAGTAGGGCATTTTGAATTTGGGGGCATGTAAGTGCAGCTGAAGGCAGATCACCGGCCCCTTCACATTACGAGCAGTCGGTGCAGGGTACACCGAATGGATGGTGGCAGACCCAGCGTGTAAAACGCATATTTTAAGCCAGACGCAGGCAGTGACCCATGGAAGTCTGTTTCCATTTATGGACCTCGGCATTTTTGGCCGTTTACTTAATGGCAGGTGGCGATGCTTGTTATTAATATATGAAAACAGTCTGCGAATTCTGTGACCCAGAGTGCAGCTGATCACCACATGAAAATGGGCGATTTAGCGGATTAGGAAAACTGCTGCTGCAGTAATATAAGATATGTTAAACTCGAAAAAAAGCTACATTGATTAAGGCATTGTTTTCGTCAGAGCAGACTGTAAAACTCTGTAGTTGGATTTAATTGAAAGTTAAAAACAATTTGAACGATTTTTGAGCAAGTGGACAAGAATAAATTTGTGAGTTTGCAGCTGAACAACGAGAATCCGTAGAATCCATTTAAAAGTAGTTAGGTTGAAAGTTTATAACTAGCTTAGTTGGCTACAATACATTGGAAAACTGGGTTAAAGTTGTTAAAGTCAAACTTGTTGATTTGATTTAAATTAACATTTGATTAGAATATAGCTTACCATATATATAGCGTAAAAAGCATGGACGACACATTAAAATGTAAAAAGTAAACAAGCAAATTCTGCACAACTTTAGCAAGAATTTGACGCATTTAAAGAATATTGTTCTTCTTGAATTTTTGTGTGTACATTTGTGTGTGTGTACATCGAATCGATTCGCGCAGCTGTCAGTTCCATACAGACTTAATTATGTTGATTACCCGAGCATAGCTTGGAATTTTTCCATACCCAATTTCATAGTCTATTGTGTTATCGACATATTATCACAAGTTGAGCAAATAAAGGCTCTACGATTCAACAAATGCCGTTCGGCCTTGGATATAATGCCGGCTATAAAAGTGGCCGGCAGCTTCTGCGATTTCGACAAATTAACTGTGACATTCAGAAGATCAACATAATGAAGTTCAGCTCACGATTCCTGCTTGTGGCGTGCCTCTGCATGTGGCTCGCTTTCGCGGCCGCACAGACCACCACCGAAGATGATGTTGACGATGTCGACACCGATACCGACACCGACACCGGCACCGACACCGACACCGGCACCGATGCCATCGCCACCACGGTTGCCAATACTGCTGCTGATAGCGTCGCCGACACCGATACCGCCACCGAAGTCGGGACCGGTTCGGGCACTGACTCTGGCACGGACACAGAAACCGATGCCGGCACCGATATCAATGCCGGCAGCGATACCGATGCCGCTACCGATACGGAGACAGACACGGACACGGACACGGACACCGATGATTTGGACGTGGCCAGCACAGTGGCGACCGTGCGCAGAACCACGCGCAGATCAGGCGCCAACAACAGGCGCAGGCAAAATGCCAACAGGCGCAACAAAATCAGGCGTAACAGGCGCAACAACATCAGGCGCAACAACAACAGACGTCGCGTGAACAACAAGAACTTGAGGAACAGGAGGCGCGGTTAGGCTACTTAACCGTTCCCATTGCACCACTTGTGGATATTGCTGACGTCTAATGATCATCTGTTCCCTTTCCTTTTTTTTTTTCTGTGTCTAAATTATGAACATTAAAAGCCTTGATTGATAAATGAAAACAAGCTGTTATAAAACAATAATTTTTTAAGATCTGGGAATCTTTAACAAATCCTGTCGGATGTTTAGTGGAGTCGATTTGCCATTCTTCCGACTTTATTCTCTTCTTGTCGTCAGTAGTGTCCACTAGGCCTCTAGGCTCGAGCGGCCAGACTAACCTGACCTTACCCACACTTCGCAGGGGTTTTGTTTAACTTGCCACTTCTATATTATCTCATTAAGTAACTCATGAGATATTTAACTTATTCAAGTTAAGACAAACAAGTGCGCTCTCGTCTAGAGGGCAAAACTGGGAAATTCCCAGTTCTGAATTAGCGCAAAAAGAACATTCGTGTGTATGTACATACTTATATGGAATGTAATCCAGAAAATATCTATGTAAATAGACAAACAGCGCACTTCACGCTGAGGCTGTTCTGCTTCTTTCCGCTGCTCTATATTTACGATATTTGTACTTTAAACAACTTTGATGTGATCTTAATGAAACTTAAGTGTATTAATCAAAAATTCCTGCTTTTAAAGTAAAGTTGTTTAAATTAAATCCGCTGATCACTTCGAATGTATATTCAAAACATTGAGTATCGGCGAATTTGTTTTATGAATATTGATTTTGGCTAATTAAAATGAGCGATCATTAGACTTAAATAAGAGCATTTATGAAATATCCAAAAGTATATACATTTAGAGAATTTCATACTATAATTCAATTGGAATTTAAACATCACGTTTATTCTTTTTTGTTCCCTGGAAACATTCTAATTGTTGTTTTAATTAATTTTAAATGTGCAGCTAACAGCTAAAAAAGGCTTTAGCTCGAATACAGTTCATTTGCAATCGAATACGAGTTAAGCCAACAACCTGCACGGCCATAATATAAAGTCTAAAATATATATATATATCGCTATGTATTGATACAATACAAAATATATACAATTTAATCAGCAAGGCTTTTGCAAAATGTATGCACTTATTTATTCAATTTACAAATGTCAACCGGTCTATTCAGTTCATTTGGTGATTTTATTGGCAGCACAGTTGGCAAACATATTCAATTATGCATTGGGCTTTGGCCTTAAATTACGCAGCCTTTGTAACTGGTAGAGCTCTACCTGAAGGCACCGTCTGTGGTCTGTAGTCTATGGGTTCCTGCTCTAGTCTGTTTTCTCTGCTTTCTGTTCTCTGGGCAAAGTTTCTGTCACTTAACTTTTCTGATTTGATTAAGTCGACTAACTGCAAATTGATTTCATTGTAAGTCGCTAATTGCCTGGTTGGTGGGGTCTGTGCGGACCGTTGTCTAACTTTTGAGCCCAGTTCATTGTGTGCAGTTGTTGTCAGGGATTAATAGCGCATACGCCACGTAGCCGGCGCACAAACGCGTACAACTGACGCATTTCGTTGCCACAAAACGAGTTTGGCTTTAAGCAGCCGCCGCATTTGTATAAATATTGACAAATAAAAGAATAATATTCTGGCGTTTGTTTGGCTTGCGTTTATTTCCATGTTATTTGCTTTCGTTTTGGTTTTATTTCTTTTTTGTTTTTTGGGTTTTTGTTTTTATTTTTTTTTCGTCTTTCTCTTTCTCTAATTTTCGTTTTATAGCGTTAGCGCGAGTGGTGAACTGTTCAAAGTCAATTTTAAGGCCAAAGTCAACACAATGCCAAACGCAGAATACAGCTGTATAAAAAAGTATTGCGTAACTATAGGCGTTTTTTTTTTAAGTGTTATATAATATTTTAAATGCTGTATAAAGTGAAATGATGAAATGATTTATAAATTTCATTTTTTTTACAAAACTTTATAAAAAAACTGAATAATTGTTTCACGCCACTGATTGAGTTTTCATTTTAAAGCTTTAGGAATACGTTAACCACATGAGCGAAATAATAAAATGGTATTTAAGACAGTCAAATGCTTCTTTCAAGTACTTAAGCCTTTTTTATATGCCTTGAAGTTCGCAATTCTGTCATTACAGAATTTTAAAAGAGCTTTGCCATCTGCGCTCTTCATAAAGACCACTTTTTTTTTAGCTTCAATGGCAAATAATAAATTACTTTGTGGGTTGGCAAAGTATCCAAAAATACGAGGTGAGGGCTTATGTAAACATAATATTTATTGGGTAGAATTTGTTTCGATTGTTGTTCTTAGATTTAAGAGAACAGTTTGGATGTGCACTCAATAAAAAATAATAAAAAGGTATATTTAAAATGTTAATGAATTTGTACTCACCGGACATTGGCCAAGGTGTGGCGACGATTCTTTAGGTAGCGACTGTGATACTTCTGCAGATCGCCAATGGAACCCTGTTCGGCCTGCATTTTGGTGGTGGGCAGCAGCTGCGAGTTGCTGGGATGCGAGGCGAGCGCCGAGGCGGAGGATGAGGCCAAACGATGGTGGGCAGCGACGCTGACGCTGCTGCTGTTGTTGGTGTTGGTGTTGGTGTTGCCGGTGCTGCCGCTGGAGGCCAAGGTCTCGTTCGAGTTGCTGCCAATTACCGTGGCCGAGGATGAGCCGCCGCCGCTGCTGCCAATCGGAGCGAGCACAATGCGCGACCAACACGATTTGTGCGGCTTGCGAAATTTGAGTTTGATGCGCGGCGATGGCGTCGAGGCGCCACCGTATTCCGGCTGCACGGAGCCGCCGGCTGTCGCCGAGGATGATGTGCCCGAGCTGTGGTGCACACTCTCGCAGCTGCCGCAATAGCCGCCGCCCGCAATGGTAATGGGCGGCAGAGGTTCCTCCGGGCCCTTGACGGGACTGTGGCTGGCCGGCTGGCGGTTGTTGGCCTGCTGCAGATGTTGCTGCTGCTGCTGCTGCTCGGATTCCTCCTCCTCTTTGATGTGCGGCAGTGGTGAGGTCTGCGGCTGGCAGCTGCAACGCTGCGCGGCTGCTGCACCTGTTGCTGCAGATCCGCTTGCCGCTGATCCGCTGGCTGTTGCTGCAACAGCGCCTCCGCCGCCGCCGCTGCTGCTGCTGCTGCTGCTGCTGACGTTGACGTTGACGCTGACGCTGCCGATGGGCTGCTGATTGACGCTGAAGATGCCGCCGGGCGACGGCGACGTCGAGGCGACGCTGGTGGTTGTGGACAGCAGCGTTGCTGTCGTCGCCGCTGTGGTTGCTGTCGTCAGGATATGGGCGTCCGGCAGCGTTAGGCTGGGCGCTGTGCTAGCTGTCACTGTGCTGGACAGCTGCAGCACCACCACGGTGGGTGAGACGCTGGCGTCACTTAGTGTTTCGGGCTCGGCGCGCCTGGCCACCAAGCCGCTGGCCAAGCTGGCGGCTGCGATGTCCGCTGCGCTCAGATGCTGCTCCAAGTCCTCGTCAACGTCGTTGATGAGTGTCTTCAGGGATATGGGCGTGGTCACCGATGTGCCGATCGTGTCGGCGAGCGAGTGCTTCTTCTCGCCCCCACCGCAGGTCTCGAAATCGGTGTCTAACAGTTGCTGGTGCTGCTGCTGCTGCTGATCGCTTTGTGCCTGCGAATCGGCTGTTGCTGGCTGCGTCTTGGGCTTTAGTTCGTCCGGTGTCTGCGCAGGTGTTTGGGGCGGACTTGTGGCGGGGGCTGCGGAGCCGCCCCCGCGACAAGGTAGGCAACAGCGAAACACTGTGCCACCGAAACACTTTGTCCTTGGCTTCGACTTGCGCTTGCTTCTGCCGCTGTTGCTGCTGCTGCTGCTGCTGCCGCCGCTGCTGTTGGTGTTGCCACTGCCACCGCTACTGCTGCTGCTGTTGCACCTTGTTGCCGCTGCCGCTGCCGCTGTGGCCGCCAGGCCGTTAACGTTGGCGCTGCTGCCAATGCTCTGCCCCGCACCGTTGCTGCTGCTGCTGCCGTGATGCTGCCGCCAAAGAAACAAAATTGAGTATCAGTAAGAGAGACAAGGAAAGTTCAATATTAAATTCGTATTCAACGCTGAGCAAGTGCCCCGCCCCACGCCCCGCCCCCGCCCCTGCCCCTGCCCCTGCCCCTGCCCCTCTGAACCTTGGCGTGCGACTGATCCGCGCACTTTTGCGCTGCATTTTTGAGCGATAAGCCTTGCGTCAACTTCGCCAGGCGCATCATGAGTGCAGCCACGCCCACTTAAGCTACAGCTAGGATTCGCGGCTCTGGCAACAGCATCACTCAGCAGGGCGTTCAGTTCGTGGCCTGCAACGGAAAAGGCAGAAAATATCATTAGTAATAAATCGGGTTCAGTATCATGAGGTCAAATTAAAGTATTAAGCAATTTGGATCGGCGAAGTGTGCAACCAACACATTTTAATTTCTCAATTCCGCTCTTAAAATTGGTTGGGTATTTAATTTGTCAATTGAATTTAAAAAATATATTTAATAAATTACTTACTTATTTAGTGAGAGCAATATTTGTACGTTAGGTGCAAAAATTTCTAGTGTGCATAAAAACGAACTCCTTCAGCTATTTATATTATTTTACCAGTTTGACTCAAATTTCAGTTGATGGCAATATTGAATTTGTTCAATTTCTGTCCTGGTGTCCGTCCATCTATACTATTGAAACTAAAGACTTGAATGTTGGAATAAATACTTGTGTATACTCGCATCATTTAATGTGATGTAAAGTTTTATTGTTAGAAATTTTTATTCCAAATTCCATAACTTTTTCAAAACTGGTTTGTCGTCAAGATTGAATCTGCATTTAAAATATATACATTGAACAAATTTTTGTGAAATTTATATCCTATATATATTTATATCCTATATAGACAGGTACATCCCAGAGCGTATTTAAGCTTGGGGTGTCAAACTGAACTGTTCTTTTTGGATGTTGTCAATATTTCTGTCAATTGCGCTTTTGGTAACAACTGAAGATAAAACAATGTTTTAAATTGAAATGTGACCCAATTCGAAAATTTGTTGGGGAATGCCAACCACTCAATCACTGTTTTAATACAATAACAGTCGCTTTGACTGCTGACAGCAAATACCAGTGTCGCTTCAAAGTATACTACAAAAGAATACCTTGCCCAGCTGAATGTCGGTTACCCATAAATGTCACGAGTACGATTGTGCAGAAGTTTGCGCCAACCCAACGGCAGCTGCACAAACTGACCCACATGTGGGTCAGACTGCTTCGGGCCCTCTCAATGATTGGACCAACTCAGGCATCATTGACAGCTCACCCGCGGTGCCAACGAAATGTATCCAATTGGAAGCTTAACTCTGCAGAGATACCACCTGGTGGCTATTGTTGCCCTGGCCTATCGGAATGTGCCTCCTGTTGGTCCTGACTATCAAGAGGAAGATATTGATTAATTTACAGGACTGCAGCAGGACAACTATTTTGTATAAGATTGAATAAGATAACTTGAAATATTTATAATAGTAATTAAGAAGTATTTATTATTTATATATTTTCTACCTATATACGTACATATACAGGTTAATTGGATAATAACATTTTTATATTTAAGGCCAGCTTAAATTAGAACATATGCAGCGTATGCAAATTTCCAACAATTGGGTTTAATTCATTTATGAACAAATGTTTAAATATTTAAACAATTGATTAAATATTTAGTAATTGGGGCTGGTGTTTATCTAGAACAACAACAACAAATATGGGCAAATTAAAATTAAACGAGTTGTTTACATTACACTTGGAGCTCTCTGCCCTACAATTAAGTAATACTCTATAATTATGCAACAATTTTAACTAATGAAACTTTCAAATTGTACAAGTTGAGCTCTGCAAGTCGGCCTAACCCCGACCAGAAAGCTCCCTCAACCCAATTTAACGCATCAGAACGTTCTGGCCAAGACAAGCGGCAGTCAAGAATCGTAGTTAAAAGCCGAAAACTTGTTGGCAGGCAAACAAGAACAAGCTGTCAGTGTTTCCATAGATACGGCAAGTTATGTGTGTGTTTGCCAGAAAAAACAATTGCAATACGAACAGCTCAGGTGAATGGGTTCAACAACATGCCACATACAACAAAATGGGGAAAACAACAAAGACAGCAATGTGATAGGAATGACAACAAGAACCTCAACTTCACTTGCCACCCAAAGTCAATTCTCGTTAAAATGCAATAATTGTTTTTACCTAATAAATTATTAAAATTATGAAGCATACTTTCTGGCGCGCAAGCTAAATGAGCTGTCTGGCAAGCCAAAGTATTCACAACTATTTTAACAACTTTTCACACACACACAAGCAAACAGCAAAAACACCACTTATCATCCACATACTTGGATGACACTTGGCATGTTATTTACCTAAAATAGAACCGAAAAACTTTACACTTTAATAGCTTGGCAAATATATTGAGGAATTTGCATTCAAGAGTTTCCGGTGCAAGGCAGGCTCAAATATGCTTTTAAAGATATAAATATGCTTGAAATATATAAAAAGGCAAACAAGCTTAAATAAACACTTAAATTTTAGTAAATTCAAAAATAAATATTTTTTCTGTAGTTTTGTTTTGTGTGAATGCTATGCAAGTACCAGAAACCAATTAATATTTGTGGCTGTAATTTTCAGTTCAGGATTATCAAATTTTATGAAAATCGCTTTCTCAGACTTTCAAAAATTGCACATTTCTCACCTGAAATTTGGTAATTTGTACAAATTGTTGAATGACTTTATTCCCAAATAAGAATACCCTTTGAGAGTTCATAAATGTTGTACACAACATATACCAATTTTTATTATGGTGCTTATAAGTATATATAGTCTTATCCAAGTTATTGGGCCAAACTTGTGCGAAAAGCAATTTCAAACGAAATTTCCTCGAGGGCAACTTGACAATCTTTATTTTCATCACCAGAGCGACGATGCCTTAATAAAGCCATAAAGTACAAAATATATTTGATATTGATTTTTATTGAGACATTTTCAAAATTAATGTGTGCAATGCGGGTGCCCGCGGAACGAACACTCGATACGGCAACGGATAACGTTGGCAACTTTATGGCAACTGTCGAGTGATGAGCGGCATTAATAAATCAATAGAATTTGATGGCAAATAATTTGAGAGCTCTGCTGCAATTCGCTGCGCATTGATGGCACTTCCTTCAATTCAAGTGCGAGTGGTACGGCACACACACACACACGCAAGCACACGTTCATACATGCATACAGATGTGCCTTGCTAAGTGTTTGACGGTACAACGCTGCGTATGCGTGATAAGCGCTCTGTAATTCAAGTTATGCTGCGTCAAGTTGATTTCTCTCGGCTCAAGTTTGCTTCTTTTTTTTACTTTTTCATTGATTGATGTGAACACATCGAAACGACACAAAAACTGTCATTCTTTTGGCACTATATAACAGTGTATCAAATGAACTTGGCCCACAAAGAGCTCCTAACGAATACCTGCTAATTTGATTGGAATGTAATCGGTAAATTCCAGTGTTAAGTCTTCCAGTGTAAGTTTGGTAATTATACAACGTTTTCTTATATATTCATCTTCGAGAGTAGTTTTGTCTTGCTGACTTTGGACAAGCTTATTACCATATATGTAGAGCATAAGTGTGAGTACTTATATGAGCCATATAATGGTCTCAGCCTTATGGTATGTGGCTCAGCTGCACTTTAGTCTTATGCGACTCACAAAGGCACTTTAAATGTATCTCCGTTGAGCAGCGCCCCAGGGAGCATTTAGGTATTTAGGCAGGACCAGGAACATTGGCAGAGGCAGTGAGGCAGTGGTGGCAGGTGAATAAAGTGTGTGAAGGTAGCTCGAACTGAACAGCTTAAGTCCACATAAGTCGCCAGCTGGGTGATTTTCTATACCCTGTACTGAGCAAAATTGTACATAAAAGTAAATATCATATATCTGTGATATATATGTTGATCGGATCTAGCTGCAAAATTTGGCTTTATTTAACAAACTAGCTAGCAATACAATATATATATAATATAATTATATATTTCTTTCCTTTAATCTACATAAATTAGATTATTTAATAGTTAATAATCATTGTATTGATTGATCAGAATGTCAGAAATTTCTACAGGGTAGCTGCCAGTCAAGCAAGCTCCACGAATGAATGATATTTTTTCATCCATATTTTGGTCGCCTTTACGGCGAATTGAAGGCCATTCGACTGTCAGGACTCAGGTCTTTTGGCTAGCAAAAACAAATACAAAGTAGAGTGGGCGGGAGGAGGGTGGAAAAAGGAAGAAAAACAATCAAACAGCACGAATCAATCAGAAATGAAGACGACAACAGATACGCAGCAATTAATGGGCAGCTGTAAATGTAAACATACATGGCACATGGCATATGGCATTTGGCGTGTGGGCGTGGCAATTGGCACTGGAACAGTGTGCTGGACCGGTAAACATGGGTGATTGTGTGCCCGAGGCAGAAGCACGAACTTCAAGTGATGACTGCCTGCGGGTTGTTGTTGTAGTTGCTTAATGAGCAATTTAATTATGCACACTGATTGATTGGTTCTAATTGATGGCAGCAACCAACTCTTAACAACAAGAACGCACCAAGCCCTGTTCGAATGATGCAGCAAATTAAATTCACTTTTCGAATTCAATGGAAACTTACGTGCTGGCTGCTGTAGGCATGGCCTGTGAAAAATATTATTGCTGAAAATGCTACGCGTGCAATGCAGCACAATTTCCATTTTGGCATTTTATTATTTTGAGCATCAGCAAATTTTTTTTTTTTCTTTTCATGTGCAAATGTTTTGCAAGCCATGCGAAAATCGTGCCCGAATTTCAACAGTACTTTATTTTCATTTTCTTTCATTTTATGTGCGCACTTTGTTTTACAAATTTCATCCTTTCGATGATTTTCTGCTGAATTCTACGTTTTTTTTTTTTTTTTTTTTTTTTTAGCTGGAATTTACAAGATTGCTGCATGTTGCTGCATTTGTAAATCCGCATATATACATATTGCTATACTAGCTAGCATAATTTATATATCTATAAATAAATATAAATGAACCTTGAGATCTTCTAAGCTCTAAGCAGTTAACAGCAAACAGTAAACAGAATCCTAGCAATTGACGAAAACTTGAGAATTATTGATGTCAACTTTATCAAAAGGAATTCACAATTTAACACTGTTTATTTTGCCTTTTCTACGAATAAATTACAAAATTGAATTTGGACGCGTGCCAGGAACCAACTAACTGTCTGAGTGAAAATTATTCAGAGTCACAGTGTAAAGCGAGGTGGATGGCACGAAGGTAATGAGAAATTTGATGCGCCAGCATTTAAAATGCACATAAACGATTGCCTTGATTACTTGGCCGCGCTTCACTTTGTTGCACATCAGGGTAAATGGTTAAAGTTGCCCCCAAAGCAGGCCAAACAAAAATCAACGCAAATGTTGAGTTGGAAAAGCAACAAGTTATGTGTGTGTGTGTGTGTGTGTAAAATATACTTACTCGTATAAGTACTATACGACAGCAATGCCATCAAGGCCCAAAGCCCATCAGCAATTCCAGCACATAAAAATGGTTGTAAAAATGGAAAACAATAACAAACGAACAAACGAACAACAGACAGCTACAACAACAACAACAACAAAAATAACAACGACAAGGAGCACACACAATAGCAGCAACTGTTGCTGTTGACGTTGTTGCTGCTGTTGCTGCCATTGCCAAGTAATGACAAGCGAGCGAAACGGGTAAACCAGCCTGAAAGTGGGCTGTACAATAAGGGAGAGAAGCGGGGGCGGGGGGCGAGAGGAAGGGGCTGTTGGACGCTGGACTTTGGCATATCAGCTGCTGGCAAGGGGCAACTGAAGAAGCAGAAGAAGAGCTGCGGAAGTCGCGTGGAAATGACATTCGTCTTCAACACGCCCACAAACACACGGAAAACATTTGAATGCGAGATGGCTGCCACGAATACAGAGTGACGCAAACGCGTATAACAGATATTTATATAATATTCAAAGTGGATGCGTAAAACATAATCAAAGTCAAATGCAAATTTTGTGTTTTGTAACCAGCAAGAGTACTTTCTGTCGAACGCAGCGACAAGCTGCTTGGAACACCCTGTAGGGCTGACGCATGCTATGACCCTGTTGTTCATATGCCTGACGTGACGGTGCGTGGCGCATTGTAATGCCTCCTCGAAATACTTATGCACAAGTTCGCACACACACACACACACACACACACACACATAAGCATATGTATATATACACATAATTACGCATATCAGAAACAAATACGTGCACACATACACAAGACACAAGAACCATACAATTACGCCGCTTGTTCCTTGTTTGTCTTGTCGGTGTCTTTGGTTTTCTGTTTTTCTTTCCTTGTCATGGTTAGGCCGTCAAATTTTTGGGAAAACTGTTCCCCACATTCTATTTGCAAATACTTGAACCGTGAAGAGTCCACGGATTTGAAAGCAGCCGCAGCTGAAATGGCAATGGGTATCAGCTACAGCTACAGCTACCCTTCGCAAATATAAATCACTCAAATGGGTAGTATTTGAGAGCATAAAGCCTAGCTATGCCACTATTAGCCAAAGAACTTTTTTGTATAGTCCAAAAATGAATTGAATTCCTTACTATTGAAAATATTTGACGCTTTCTTCAAGACCAAAAATACTTGAATTAGGAATTCGGCCGAAACGTTGCGAATACTTGATTGCCTGCACATAGATTCATATACCTGGCTATTAGGCAACTTTTAGTCGAGCATTCTTGACACGAGATTTCCCAATTCTTTGTTATATTTTGTTTTGTTATTTGTTCTATGCGGCTTGTTAAAGGGCCACCGCAAACAATGGCGCCTACTCCCATACCACTAAAGGGGCAGTCAGACGAGTGGGAGGACAAAGCAGCAACAAGTGACTGAGGTCCTGTGTGCAACGGCAAGGCAATCAAAGGTCAAGCCTTGTTAGACCCCAAAGTAAATCAATTATTACGCTATTATAGAGTAAGCCATTGAACTATTGTACCCTATTATGTACAAGAAGTTTTTCTCTTTACTTGAGGATTTAGCTTTGGATAAAGATTAAATTGAAGTTAAAGTCTGCTATTGACGTATTTACAATTGAAATTAAAGCTTTCAATACACAAAGTTTTAAGGCGTAGAACAAAGAGCATTTTCCAGTTGTGTCAACTCACGTTGAAAGCTTATTTGTGTCCGTATACAAAATAATAACGCACCCAATTTGCTTTTCTTATTTTTACTTTTATTTGCATTTTGGCTTCTGGTTTTTTATTTTTTTGATTTTTTGTCTTCTTGGCAAAATGGATTCTCGTGTGAATTTCGTATGCAAAAGGCACATAAATTTAATCAGTTAGTTTAGTGGGGCGCTGTCATTTTGTGGGTGTGACCGCATATATCTCTATATATATTTCAAAATATCTATGTGCATATTAATGTACATATTTATGTGTACCAACTTGAATACATATCTAAGACACATAGCCTCCATCTGCGTGTCTGACAACAATCTAAGCCAGTGCACAGCCCGCATAGCAGTATATGGTGTGCGTGTGTGTGTGTGTGTATGCACATATTAGAGAACAGCTGAACAGACAGAGCAGAGACTTTGCCTGCGGCAGATTGTAGTGTTGGTGTTGGTCTTGCTGCTGGTCCTTGGGACAGGCGGGAAAACTAGAAAGACACCCATTCGGCATCGGTTTGCTGTTGCCATCATTGATTTTCACGTCTTTCTCTGGTTTCGCCTTTGCCAGTTGCAATTTCCTGTGTATGCCAAGCCAATAAAGCAACTTTTGACATGTCTGTCCCGCCAGTCTGAACTGTACGATAATTGTGATTGTGTCTGTGGCTCCCTCGGTTCGTATGTAGATAGATGTGTGTGTGCAGGTCTCGCTCCTGTTTTGCGGTCCCGCATTCCAAATTGTCTTCAGGCTCTGGATAAATTAATGCTGTTGTTGCGGTAGCTTGACTAGAGAATACCGTGTTCTCACTAAACCAAAAACAAGGTTCACTTCTCTGTGGCTATGTTATTATTTGAAATTCTTCTTTTTGTCGAAAGACAAGAAGATATCCTATTCCTGATCAAAGTAAAGTCCATTCACCTGCCGAGCTTAGATAACATAACAGCCAGTGTGCTCCACTAGAAGATACCCTGTTCGCAGAAAAGACAAATAAATAAAGCAAATAATCACGGTTGAGTAATTAAACAGAAAGAAAAAAACGGGTAGAAAAGTTGTCGCAACTGCTGTGTTATTATCTAGCATTGTTTTGTTTTCCAATTACTGGCACTTTTCCATCTAACCACCTTTTCCATTGTGTGTACAGTTACATCGTCTGCCTCTTCCATTTCCCCAGCCACTTTATCCCTTTTCGCTTCGTTTCCATTTTCAATGTCTCAATTTAAATTATTTGCTAGCTACAGCTAAATAACCGTACATGGTAAATCCATCAGTCAAGTATGCACAGGTATTCTCGTCAATCAGTCAATTAATTGAACCATCTGTGCATCAATCAAACTCAACTGATTTGCATTTAATGCCGATTTATTGATGTACATAGATTATTTTTATGACGTGCGTTGACTTTCTGGCTATTGTTGTTGTTGCCATTACCACTGATTACTACACTCTCCCAGCTGGGCGTCGAAGTCTGATAATTAACGTCGCTTTAGAACACCAATGACATTACTCTGTCCGTACATAGACGTCACTTTCTCTGCCACTCTCCTCTCTCTCTCTCTGCCTCTCTCTACTTGCTCTCGTTCTCTGTCTATCACATCACCATCATCATCATCAATCACGTCGCGGCAGTTTGACAGCGATTGCGACATTTACAGCTGTTCATCCTCGGTCAGCTTAAAGTGTCCATAATCAGCGAAAAGCTAATCGCCAATGTGAAAATACGATATTTTGTTGAATAGTGTTCTTTATCATAATAATGTCACATTAGCATTCGATGCTATTTGGTTGCACCAGTTAGAGGCAGATTAGTTGAGTTTCAACTGCAAAAGCGCTTTTTTACTATTCCATCTTTTGAGCCGACAATATTTTTATTTTTTAATTGTCTTAGGACTAAGGACTTAATGCTACTTTATTTATTAAAATAATAATAATTATAATTATAAAAATAT
Organism: Drosophila sordidula; assembly: GCA_035047465.1. Taxonomy (NCBI): domain Eukaryota; kingdom Metazoa; phylum Arthropoda; class Insecta; order Diptera; family Drosophilidae; genus Drosophila; species Drosophila sordidula. Next base: position 7,057,066 of record JAWNPQ010000136.1, on the reverse strand, counting down.
AAAAATAAGTTAAGAAATGCAATTACAAATATTTATAAATTATTTCAGATTAAGATGATTTCTTTAAAACCGTTGTATTTTTCTGTTAATATAGAGCTTGTAAAAACCAATTTATAAACGTGGACAATTTGAAATAGTTTATGCTGCCACACAATCAAACGAAGGATCCCTATTTTTCTTGTCAGAGCACCCTAGATTTGCCTGTCCTTCTCTGTCCGCTCTTTCACGTCGCTCTCCCTATTTTACGAGTTTTCTCAACAGCGGCTTCACTTTGTTTGTCTTTGGCCTTAGCCGTGTGTGCTCGATTTTGCGCATGCATGTTAAGGGCTGAAAAAGCACATGGACGTTGTCCTACTCTGGACTGTGGTTGGGGCTGTGGTGGCTTTGCGGAGGAAACAGAGCCACTTTTCGTGTGCCATTTTTTGCTGGTGCTGGTGGTGGTGCTGGTGCTGCTGCTCGTTGCTGCCTTTGTTGCTGTGGATGTCCTTGCTGTTGCTTTTACCGTTACACATCAATTTGCGGTCGTGTCTGTGGCATTGCGTGCATTAAAATTTGACCCAAAATACGACGGGCTACGAACTTTGCTGGCACGCCTGCGTGTGGCCAGACATTGTGGGCGTGCCAAACAAGCTGTCAACGCATTTAATGCATAAAATTAATGCCTCGCCACAAGCGCAGCAGTACAGAAGATGCCCCACCATAAAACTAACCATAAGTCGGTCACGTGCCAGCCGAGCTGATGCCAACAGACTGTCATCTAGGAATTTGCGACAATTTCGAAAGCAATTGAATGCAAATATGGCAGAAAATAGGGAAAATATTGCTTATTGGGGACGAAATTTATTACGGTTTCACCAAGTATGCCTAAGGTAATAACCTACTCAAGTTGGGTTAAGTTAAAGTTACTTAACATGCAATTTGCTAAAACGATTCCGTAAATTGTCCCTTGGCATTATTTTATGAATGCAATTTAAAGCGAGCAATTTGCATTATTTAGTTTCAATTATTTGTTTAAATAATGAATATGCAATTAATTTTAATGGCCATTAAAAATGTAGCACTCACAGAGCCCATCCACACGCACGCACTCATTTAAATATGCGCAGAGGCTTTAAACTCAGGTCGCGCCCCAAAAAGTATGCAGCAACATTTTGTTGGCCATTTTAACAAACTGACAAATGGACTCAAGTGGCAGTAAAACTCAACCATTTGGTCAATATTTTAAAATTAACACGTACACACGCACACACATGCACAGGCACACACACACACACACATCCTTCGTGTTGCTTGCGACTATTTTTGTGCGGCGCCTCCTCATGCTTTGGATGTTCACATTTGTATATTGTATATGCTTAAAATCGATAGCTGCCTCTGCTTCCACCTGATCCGCCTCTATTAATAGACCAACTAGACCAGTGGCAGCAGCAAAAACAACAACAGCCACAAAGGGTTGAGCTGCTCTTCTTGTCCTTGACCACAGGTGAGTAAATTTTTAACACATTTTTCATTTTCATAACAATTAAAGCAGGTTATGCATTTAATTGTGCAGATTTTGTCCGGCAGTCAGTTGTACTACAGTGGAACGAAAACAATCAAATGCACAAATTACACATTTGCAAAAAATATAAAGTTGTCTGACGACCTTATTGATTTTTTAAAAAACATTGCTTAATTAGAAAATGATGTGTCACAGTTTTAATGATTTATTTTTGGATATTTTTCTTAATATTATTATAAATATACTAGCTATATCGTATATTCTAGGCTTTGATTATAAAATGAGAGATCAATAAATAAACACCTTTTTCTCAAATGTCAAAGATGCTCGTTACTAAAGATAGAACTACACAAGTGTGGGAAACAATCGATGGTGCCACTCTCGCTTGTGTCAACTACACCTTTGCAGCACTCGGCTGCGACCACTGTGCAACAAGTTTTTTGTTGTTGGTCGCTGTCGCACGGCCTGTTCGATTGTTTGCCAGTTTGATAAATTGATTAATATTGTTGGCTTGATTGATCGATTGGTCAATGCATTTGTGCACGCAGCAACGCGGATGATATATTCTGACAAGTTGACGTGCAGGTTTATGCATTTTGGCTTGCAGCTGATCAAAGGGCAAATTCGCAAATTGTTTAAAGTATCTCCAAGAACTTGGTCGCAACTTTGGCAAGTTTTAGGGCGCATGCCATTCTCCGGTGTTTCAATCGCTTGTCAGTCAAAAACTGCAACTTGAATGAATAGCTTTGGCATGGCTTTAACGCCACTTGCTTTGTGTGGCTGCGTTGCTGTAAATTTAAAAACTTGGCAAAACTTCGAAACAATGAGCTGAGCCCAAGCCAAACACAAGCTCACAAATTTCACCAAACTTTTCACAGTCATGCGCCACCCGCACCAGGGGCAAGTTTTACTAGCGCCAGAGTTTGGCGTTTATGTATCGCATATAGTGGGGGGCCCCGGCCCACCCCTCGCCAGCCCTGCACTCCTTTTCCTTCAAACGTGTCCCCGGTAAGAAGTTGCTCAGTCAAATTGGCCATTTTCATGAGGCAAATTACTTATGAGCTAGTTTCGGTTTGAGCCAGCATGAACGCCCATCTATCCATCCCGGCTCGTCCTGGCCACGTTCTTCGACTAGTTCTCCACGGGCGTCTCATTGCGTTTATGGGGCTGTCAACATAACAAAGCAGCCCCACATTCGCCGCCAGGCCGGCCATACAAATGCCTTCATTTGAGCAAACTCTCGGCCATTTGCATGCGTGGCAACGGCGTACAAATTTTTTTGATTGCTCCTTGACAGTAGGCAGACAAATATTTGCGACTTTCTACCAAAAACGCACTCCCTCTCTCTCTCCCTCTCTCTCTCTCTCTGTGTCTCTCTCTTTCTCTGTCTGTCTGCACGTATTTTGTTTGTTTGCTCATAAACATTTCGCTGGCCTTGGCTTCATAAAAAAAGTTGTAAATTCCAGGCAAGCTGCATAAATTGCACGTCTTGGCCTGGCCACGCCCACTTTCCTGTAGGGACCGAGGGCAAACTTGAAGAACTTGAAGAACTTCACACATCGTTTGCCCGTTCAGCACTAAAAAGTGACGCAACTTTTGCGCACATTGTCAACAGTCGTAAATTTCTCGCTCTTGGCTCAACTGGATTATCTTTGGAGCAACTCGCATTTCCCCATTGCCACACAATGTAACTGCATTCCATTTCTCCGGGCCATATCCCTTGGTCAACGAGCAAATCAGCTTTTTGGGAAGTCGTTGGACAACTTCGTATGTAAATTGATTCCAACAGCCAAACTGCTTGAAAATCAAATTGTAGAAAATGAGGAACATATGTTCATGCATACCGCCCAAGTACTCTTTCTCAAAATATTATTCATTCGATTTAAAAACGCAATGTTTTTAGCTTAATCTTAACGTAAGGTAAATACCTAGCGCTAATAAAAAAAAAGATATAAAACCCATTTTTCTCGTACCTAGCGTATATCATACAAATGTGTGATTTGAGTCTCCTATAGGTGTTTTTAAAATCTGATCTATCATCTGAACTCTGATATTTATCTATATCTGCATGTGTATTGTATAAAGGGCATCTGAGAGTCGAAATTACGGTGCCTCATGAAATTACGGCAAATTGAACAAGTTTAATTCACAAAATGAATTTGCCGGCCACTGACAACCGATGGCTCACAGCTGACAGCGTGCCTGGGAGATGTACATGAATTTGCTAGTGGATCTGGCAAATTCCCAACTGTTGCTGCAATTGCTGCCACGGTTGCTGCCGCAGTTGATGCCACAGTTGCGACTGCTGCTGATGGTCAAAAGCAATCTCATTGTGTAATGTCATTTATGATTCGGTTTGCAGCATATATCAGATTGCCGTAGCGCCATCTGTTGGCAGCATATGACAGCTGGTGCAGAGGCCGAGCTTCATGTTGACCCCTGGGCCCCTGGCCCTGGCCCTGGCCCCGGCCCCGGCCCCGGCCCTGGCTCTTGGCAATCTGGTTGCTTGCCTTACACCAATTTCATTTCACTTTGCCAACGCATGTGCACAACAAATTAAATTACAAAACTGCGCAAATGTGCGTTAAAGCACACACACACAACAAAGAGATACGCCGTCAAGAAGGGTAGGAGGTATGCATCCACACACACATACACATGTTTAGCTAAAATTAAAATCATATGCATGAAATGAGCGCGAAATTGAAATGGAATGAAATAAATAAGCAACAGCAACAACAACACCAACAACAACCACAGCAAGAACAACATTGCCAACGTTGTCGCGTCCGTTGCTGTCGCCTTCAGTTACATTTGAGTTTTGTGCTCGTCATTGCCACTTTGCCACATGGCAGGCAATTACGTTCTCCCACCGTCTCATCGTGCCCCCCAATCGTGCAACTCTATGCTGCCCCATTTCACTCTTATAGCATTTTCATTTCCTTTGGCCTGCCAGAGCTGCTTCAAGATTGAGCGCAACATTGAGACACAATGAAGCCAAGACGAAGTCTTTAAAGAGCGCACCAACAAACTTTTTCATTCAACAGAAATAATTTCACTGCCAAACGGGGCTTCAACAAATGAAAAAAAAAAAAAAAAATACTCTAGATCATATCATTAGACTGCGTCAGACATTTTAGCAGCCTGTTATTTGTGTGGCCCATTCACAAGTGCTTATCACATTTTAAGCTGATTTCGAACCGTACTTAAACTGCCTCTCCTTGAACTTGGATATATTTGGATAGATTCTCAGAAAAAAAAAAAAAACAAGATGCGTATTGTTGAGAATCAAATACCCTAGCGATGATTTCTAAGCATTTGTCGGTTGATTGTTCTGAAGTTGAAAAAATTGTGTTTGTATACATATAAAATATGCATATATATCATGTTTTATTTTTTATTTTTTTTTTCTAAATAAAGCAACATATTCACTTTAAGTTAAACTGATTCAAACCGGAAGTCTCTCATATCTTAACTGTCTGCACTAATGAACAAAAACGTTTTAATTAATTTCAAGAATATTTTTTGTATGTTATGTATTTAGAGATATCGTCAACATGGTGACAATTCGGTGACATAATCAGAAGACCCTCTGCGAGGGTATCAGAAAACTAAGAACAATGCGCGCATTAGATGCTTTCATGACGCCCACTTGGACAAGGTCTACACTTGACATTCTGGAGATTGTCTCAAGGAGCTTTTAGGACGACACTACTTCAAATGCGCTGCACGATTTTTTAAAGCTTTAGTTGGCGACCCAAGTATCGGAAATATGCGTTCCACATGCGGCGGATGTGGCAAAAGTTTCTGATGGTCATTGTCAGATGCGCAGCACTTGCTGTCAGTCGGTGTCCCATCCTATAGAAAATATTATGCTTTCTTTCATGCTCCTTCTCGCTTTCTCACTGTGTGTGTCCCGCTCTCACATAAAACCCGCGTCAGCTTGTCACTCAAATTTACTTAGCTGAGCCCCTTGCCGGGCGCCTATTTGTATGCAATTAATTTCGCTCACCGAAAGCAAAGACTTTAAGCAAATCAACTAAATTGCCAGTATAATAGCACTGTCACCCATCCACCACGCCCCACCCACCCGTCGCCCACTCGATCCCTCGCATTTGTAGCCTCCATCCTTCGACGCACTGACCCTAAAATGGGCAGCGCCTGTCAACGCCCTAATGAAAATTGATGTTATATGATTTACACTTTCATTTTGTTTTGTTGACTTTGGACCAAAAACAAATGAACATTTGTGCCACACATAAACAGCGAGAGGCAAAAAGCGAGCAAACGGGACAAAACAAAAAAAAAACAAAAAAAATTAATTGCATTTGCTTGTGCCTTAGCCTTAGCCAAGCCAAGGATATGCTCGCAGTCTTTGAATTTTTATCAAAATTAATACCAAATTCCATTCAGTTCTTAGCAGAAAGCCATTAAGCCAGAAGGTAGCTATTAAAAAATTAAGTACACGGAACGGTGGCCTAATGTTAGTAAGATGTGGTTATATGTATATGTACATGTCAATTAATGTCAGAAATATTTAAATTTATTATCATACAAATTTACATTTGCACGAAGTACTTGAAGTTCTTAATTGAAATATGGGAAGTGTAGTAAGTACTTAACTTTGCCCCATACGGAGGTCTACCGTTAACTGAGGGTCGCTTTCGCCCTTTTTTCTTTGGTGCTATGGTGATTATTTGATTACATTCAGAAGTTGGCAGGACGGCACGAAAGTTTGATGAATTCATAATTAACACTCAATGGCAATAAGTTTTTATTTTGTATTAATTTTGTTAACAGTTTCCAGCTGCATAGACTTCACATTAAAAGGGAGAAAAATAAATTATATACATATCTCCAGCTTCTGGCAAACAAGCGTATATAGAGTCAAAAAGGCCTTTTTTGACGTTTCACATAAATGGGTTCAGAAGTAGACCTAAATATTTTGCTTCAAACCTGATCCAAATTGTTTCACGAAATTGCTGCAGCGCAGTTCTGGGCAAGCTTACCTAGAAAAGAAAGAAAAATGAGGAAAAGAATGTCAGATTGTTGCATTGCGGGAATGGGAAATGTTTTTTTTTGTGTTTGCTAATGGGCACTTAAATAATTTTGAGTGGACTTTTTTAATGCGACTAATTGCCAAGTTGATTTATTTTTTTTTTTATATACATTTTTCATTTACAATTACGAGTTGCCAGTAACAGGTGCTTGCTTATGTATGGGTGTGTATGTCTGTGTGTGTCTGTCCATGTTGCTTGGGGAGAATTTTACATAGCTGCGGTCAGTCAGAGGGCTATTAACTGTCAGTGGCAGTTGCAGGTGAGGCAGGTCAGGAGCAAACAACACAAACGCTGCTTGCGGTTACGAGTTAGCCACAGAAATACACAGAGACTCAGAAACACACAAAAACACATAGTCACCTGCCCGCTGGGGGGCGGTGGAGCGTCTACCGTGCGGTTGACCTTACCCTCCAGCTGTATGGCATTTGCCATGTTACTTTTTGTGCATTAATTATTTATGTTACGCGTACCGCTGCGTATACGTAATATTTCTATAATGCTTTTAAAAACGGGGGCTAAGAGCAACGGAAGTGGCACGAATACTTTCGCTGATTAAGCCATGCGGCAGAAACTCATCACAGGCCAAAAACTCTGACAGTCACAGCCAGACACACCCACACTCCGCTACCAACTGACACTCGCATTCACATTCACATTCAACTGAAATCCCAGAGAACAGTGTCAAAAAGGCGTCGGGCTGGCTCTTGCCGTCGAAATGCTTCTTTGAAAAGCTCAAAGGTATTCACAACCCTTGCGTTCTGCAAGCGGCATTAAGAAATTTTATTTCGCATTCCGTCTTACAATTCAGTTCACAAAAGGCTGCAGCAATAAGACTTAAAGCAAAAACAGTGCCAAGCAAATCAAAAGCGATACGCAACAATTTGTGTACACAATTCAACTCTATCCAAAAATAATATGTCACGTAAGACACTAAACAAACTAAGTGTTGCGTTACCCCAAAAATTTAAATTTAATAATGGAATATGCAGATTATAAAAGTCGAATTAAGACGAGAAATAGGGGAAATAAACGGTTGAGAGAGAACGTCTTTTATGTTACTTGACCAGAATCTTTGACAAATTTTGAAAATCGTATATCTTTATTTCTTTGTCTCTCATCCCGTTTATCTGTCTCTGTCTCCCCTTTTATCTTTTTGATATCGCCTTGAAGATTTCGATTTTTAATTAGGTAGTTCAAATTAATTTTTTTGTGTGTCCAAATAATACTGCATTGTACACTGCACTACATACACTGTGAACGAGTATTGCATTGTCGGCTACACCCGACTACAACGTTCTTATTTTTTTTTAATTTACTTTAAGTATTTTCTTCATGTCTGCTGTTTGCTTTGTCAGCTTCTTTCAATTTTTATCCTAGTACACTGGGGCGACATCCGCCCCCCCCCCCTGCCCCCTTCCCCCTGTTGTTTGCTGATCAGTTTGGCACGTTTCGACATCTTTATTTGCGTCGTCACGTCTTGGCACAAAACCACAGCCAGACCCATAGTAAAAAGCAGCTAACCACAGTCTTAACCAAAAGGCAAAAGCCCATCAGCAGCAAAAACCCAACAAAGTCACCCTTACCACCGACCCCCTGACCCCAGCCCTTCGCTCTTAATTTAACTCCAGCCAGAAACTGTTCATTGAATTAACTAAATGAAATTTGAACGTGTCTAGCTGACTGAATGCCAAGTGGACTGATAAACCGACAGAACGCCCAACTGACGAAAGCTGCTTATGAAATTTAACAGCAACTAAGTCTTGCCCCAGCAAATTCTCACTCTCCCCTAGCCCCACCCCAGCCATAGTTGATCAGCGCAGCTATCTCCTTGTACGCGGTTTTATTACATTTAATTACAGTACAAACAATTTTAAACGCCAATTTATGACCATTGGCCTGGCCAGAGAGATACAATATGGGCCAAGCGGTTGTATTATATATATAAATTATGCTCTATTTGCTTGACTTCACTGGACTCTAATAACTGGTTGAAGCCCCTTATTATGCATAAACGTTGCCAAGGACTCAGCTTGGGCTTAGAATGGTTTTCGATGTAGTCGGACTTGTGGCTGTTTATTTAAGCGCCCTATATTTAATAGATAATAGTGTAAATTTAAGCATTTTTAATTGGTGAGAAATGCTGAGAAAGAAGGTCTTGTGTGAAATTGCAAAAAAGTTGCCAGCGACTAAGTGAAACCTACTTGCTGACACTCTCTTTATTTCGCTGTACATAAATGCAATACTAACAATAAACATTATTTTTAACTTTATATAGCTAGAGCACACTTAGCTTAATAATAAACAGATATCAGTGTAAAGGTTGCGTTTACAAAGGATTACAGAGAAAACTAATAAGCCATTATTCCCACACACAATACAGGGATTCACATAATGTTTTTGTTATAATTTGATTTCATGTTTTTGGTATCGTAAAAGCTGTTGTTGCATCCGTTGTTCGTTTTCAATGAAACTTTGGAGCAGACAATGGAAAACTTTGCGGCTTCTATGCATTAATTTTCCGTAAGCGAGATTAAAGCGCCTGCTGCATTTAGTTGATAAGGCATCCGTCAAAGTTGAGCGTGGTGGGAAAAACAATGTTGTGTTTATGCACCGATTAAATGCCCATAATAAAGCGAAATATCGTGAATGTAATGAAAGTGAAATAAAACTGCTAATTGCGGTAACGAAGCCTGCCGTACTCCCCTATACTTCATGCGAAAAAAAAACAACAAAAAAAAAAACAAAACAGAAGGGCAAAAAATACTACAACTGAACTCTTTCAACTTTCACTTTCAGCACGCTGGCCAAGGTCAAGGGACAGCGTGACGTATGCGCAATATACAGCAAAACACAAGCAGAGGTGTTTACCCTTGTACGGCAAATATAATAAAATAAGAAAAAATATGGAGATGTTTACAAAACACGCTGTGTTTAACTTTTTCCATGCCTATTTATATGCTGTTGTCTTTATAACTTGTATTTGGACTTAAAAGTTTCAGTTAAGTAGAGCACAACTTCGATTCCAACATGTATATACATAAGCACATATGTATACATACATTCTTGAGCATGTTGGGCCGCGTATATACCCATCGATTTTGAAGAATATAAAAACAAAAGTAAGCAAATTTGTTATGCTGGTATTTACGCTTGGCTTGAACTTATCTCAAACCCGCAAATCATCAAAGGAAAGCTTTTCAAGCATATAACTTTAATTAACAAAATGATTTTATGTACAGGGTATCAAGTGCGCTCTCCTAAGTTAGTTACTTACATATATTTTTTGGCATTGTGACGTCATGCCGATAGTATTAACAATAACAATAACAACATTAACCGCAATGTAAATGAAAAACTTTCTGTGTATATTAGTTTGCCGCTTCCTGTCATAAAAATTGCGGCTTGTCATGCGATTTCTTTAGCCGATGACGTCGATGACGATGACGGCGGCGACGGCGACGGCGACGCTGATGGTAACGGTGACGGCGACATTGAGTCAAGCGTTTGGCAAAGCTGCTTAGACGTGAAACCCTTTCCTCCTGACCAGACCGAGGCCCCAGTCAAAAATAGTCCGCAATGAAGGATGAAAGCAAGCAAATAAAAAAAAAAAAAAAAAAACGAAACGAAACGAAACTCAGCCTGAAACTGAAACTGAGCCTGAACCCTTTGCATAAGCTGTTAGCCGACTTATGAGTGTATTCACTTTACATTTCACTTTCATTTCAATTAAAAACTGGCGCACACATCCATTCATTGAAGTCCCTTTTAGGGTGCTCCTTTCATTGGAAATGAGGTAAAACTTTATACTTATATGTATGGGAAAACTTTCTGCCAGCTGGCAATAAATTGCTTTTGCTTCTTCTTTCCCATTTTCTTCATCTGCATGTTACATAATTTAGAGCTTGTTAAGGAACACACACGTATATATATTATATAGTCAGTCTCTGCACACTGATATCAATACTTTTTCAAGTAAATTTGGCCAAGTTTGCGTCTTGTTCGGAAATTTACCTTTGCAATTTGTATCTTGCGTTTTTCAGGCATTTGTGAATCGCAGAACGGGCTGATTGGATTCAATCTGTGGCTTTTGTTTACATAATTCCTTTTTCAAATTACGGCAAACGCATTTTCATTTTCGTTTTAATTTTTCATATTTGCTCTGACTTTTTTCTTTTGCCTTACATTCAGCTTTGTTACTATACTTTCTTGTATTTGTTATGCTTATAATTCAGTTTTATTCATTTCATTATTTTAAGCATTTTCCATTTTCATTTCTGTTGCTGCTGTTTCGGTTGCTTGGCAAAAATTGTTTTCAATGCTGTCAGCGCCACGCGCACTCAAGTCCCCCCTCCCCCATTCCCCTACAACACCTCCCCCTCCCCCTACTCATCCTACCCACCGAGTCATCCGCCTGCTGCTAACGCATCCTGCGGCATATCCTTTTAATTGAAATACACTCAACAGCCCCAGAGGCCCACCTATTTCCGAGCAGCTGACTGGCGCTGACTTTATATAGAAATAATAACAATAACAATTTAAATTAAGTGCAACAAAGCGACAGCAAATTTGAGTAAGTAATCGTTTTTAATTTAACAAGTACGTGACAGTCGACACATTTCTAAAGGCCCCACACCCGCCCCATCGCCAAAGTCTACTCTCATGGCGAAACATGCAAAAGTCATTTTGGTAACAAAGTTGTGTGTGTGTGTGTGCGTGGGTGTGTGTAACTGTAAAAAACATTATATGCTGTTTTTTGTGTTAAATCAGCAAGCGATGTGCTGAGGTAACAATATTTAAATCGCCAGTGCCTAACTAATAGATACGCTGTAAGCACTTTTGAAGAATATTCGAATGCGCATACTATATAGTGTATATAGTATATGCATATATATCTAAATTGTGCGTCCCTCTGCTAAGCACTCATATATGTTATTTGTCGTGTGATCGTCATAAAATATTCAAAGCACAGAGTTGACATTAAAAATTGCTAATCAACTTTATCTGGAAGCTACAGTTGAAATAAGGTATATTTAGATAGCATTTGCATAGAGTCTGAAACTGAGGTTTAGATAGACCCAGCTGTAGCTGCTCATTTACCAGGTGTAATATGCCATTTTTATGTCTGTTACATGCATTGTCACAATTTTATTATACTCATTTTTTTTAATTTTATTACCACAGGGTATACAAAAACAAACACTGCACCATATTTCAAAAGCAACTAAAATGGAAACTTTATGATAAAGTTTAATGCTTTCTGCGGTACGTGTCAGGTGCCTTTTATTGGTTTTCAACAATTGAGAAGTTAGGAACTGCAAGACTTCTGAAAGTTATATCATAGTTTCAAGCATATGCGATAAGACTTTAACGTAAAGACTTTTTCGTGCATTTACATTTAAAAGCAGAATTACTTAATTGAATTTGAGAAAATTATATATAGGCCCCAAAATCAGCCTATTTCAAGAACTTAAAATGCCAATAAAAAATGTTTATAAATATTAAATACACGCGAAATGCAAACCAGCTTCATTTGAGCAATAAGAAAGTTGCCTAAAAACGAGACAACAAAAAAGTGAAATATGTGTATTGGTGTGTGTGTGTATGTGTGTGTGTGTGCCGGTGTGTGTGTCATCTACGGGTATGTGTATGTTATATGGTTATGGCTTATGGTTATTTCTTCTCACTTAATTTATTGTAAAATGTTAAATTTCACGAAGCGGAAATGTTTATTAGAGCGGAAATTGTTATTTTTAGTGTTAGCAGCGATTTGTTCTTCTTCTTCTTCGCTACTGCTGCTGCTGTTGTTGTTGTTGTTGTTGTTGTTGTTGCTGCTGCTGTTGTTGCTGCTGTTGTTGTTGGGTGGCGGCCACCCGCATGGCCAAAGCGACAACATGAAAACTTTGGCACTGGCCAAACTCAGGGCCTGGTTAAAGGATGTGCCCCACGATGGCAGCCAGGCGCTTTGTGCTGCCTACAATTAGTTTATTAATATTAAATGTTTTTAATACACAAGCCAAACTCGCCGGGCAGCGCTTCGCACGCTTAGCTTGTTATGCAGACTGCCAGCCAGCCAATCCCTGGCGAACCCCGGCCAAACCTGGCCGTACCCGGCCGAACCCTGCCAACCTGCCAACCTGCTATCCTGGCAGGCTGCTGTTAATTAGTCAGTGTTGCTATATCGTCGCCGCAGTCAGTAATTAAAAATACAAAATTGAAATACTTCCAAAAGCCAGCCTCCGCTCGGTTGGGCTGCAAAAGGCGTCTTACGAATGCGGCCTGGCAGGGCCGCTTAAGGTTTCATCGGGCTGATGAAGGGATTCACAGCGAAAATACATTGAACAAATGCAAAGCTGACTCGAAATGGAATTTTTTGGAGCGAACGTCGGAAGGGATAATTTGAGCTTAAGCTTGAAACCTTTAAATTTCTGTATACCTTGATTTAACAATATTTTCAGTATTATTCAAATAACAAAAATATTTCTACTGGCACTAACTATACTATCGTAACTATACTGATTTCGTTCCAATTTTCAAATACTTTCTGCACGGAATTCCCTCTTAAATTATTTTTCTAAGCTTCCTTTAAGGAAGCCGCAAGAGTTTCGAACAATTTGGTTAAGAAAAAATGTTCTTAAATTTTGTTTTAAATACTTAATGCAAAATACGCGCAGCCACAAACATGCGTTTTCCATTTTCCCAGACAGCAACCCTCGCCACACAACCCACTCAACATGTTAAATTAATTTTACAGCTGCCACTGCGGCGAGCAGTTAGCCAACAGTTGGCAGCCGAGTCCTTCATGCTAGGTCCTCGGACACCTTGGTGCAATAATGAAGTGGCAAATGAATGGAGCTCCCGACTGTCTCCGGCATAAGAACGCCAACGCCATGCACGAGACAAAGGACTACGACATGCCGCAGCTACTTCAAGGCGTTCTCTAATAAATGCGACTGCTTATTTCGTCATTTGTTATGGTCACTTGGGGAACTCTTGTGCCAACTTGTGCGTAGCTTCAGCTGCTCAAAGATATATATATATATAGGCAGATACTAAGGCATAGTCATGATACGATATACAGTTATAATGGATATGATATGATATAAAAAAAAATAGTTTTAGCTAAATTTTGTTTAAATTAACTGTCTAAATCTAATCGAAAAAAAACCCTTAGCAAACTAGTTTATTTCTTTTACCCTTAATCGATTGGGAAACATCTACAGAGTGCGCTGTGAGTTCAAATGAAAAACTCCTAACACACAAGCATTGAGCAGATGCGTTAAAAGTTAAACAGGTTTGATTTTCCATTAGGTAAATTTGATTATACCTTTTTACTATACAAAATGTAAATTTGCTATTCATAAAATATTCTTGGTAATCGAAAAACAACAGACTTCTTCTCATAATATACGCTGCTCATTAACTCTTGACAGCTGTTGAACAAGTGGCTGAGAGCATTTTAAAGCTTTTAAAAATACATTTTTTTTTTGTAAAGCTTTTGATAAGTTGCAGCGATAGCAACAACTTTAATTGGTCCCAAAAAGCGCACTGTTTTGTGGCCAATTTACAAACCAATTTCAGGGCTGTGAATTCATTGTCATTGTCAATGTCAATGTGGTTGGATGACGTCATCACGATTAAAGAGTTAAGCCTTTTACATTTTTCCTACTATCAAAGCGGCAATTTGCATAAATCAGTGCCACACCTGCCTTGCCCCAGCACTTGAAATTGCCGCAACTAATGGGGAACGTCCTTCAGCTGCACTTAATGTTTTCACTTCTATTCAGTTCTTTGCACTTCCATCTATTCACTTCTATTCAATTCGATTCACTTTTTTTCACTCTGCAGTTGGCAACTGCAGCAAAAACGAAAAGAGGGAATAGCAGCAAAAACGCGTCCAGTGGCTAAGCAATTAATGGCCAAAGCGCTTAATCATCAATTGCAATTCTGCAAACGCAAAACTAACCGAAAGGCAAGCAAACAGCCGGCGGCGGGGGGAGAGGCGCCTACCGGGGTCTTGTGGGGTGTAAATAGACAACGCGCCAAGTGTTGTGCCATAAAAAATGGCATGCAAATACATTAAGCACACGGCCAACAACAACAACACCATATACAACAAGAACTTTGCATGCACAGTGGTTGGAAGCAATTGAATGCGGGCCACATTATTATGATTATTTTTATTAGTGTGCTCGCAAAAGCACCCTCTAATCATATTAATTCATAAAATTATCACATCAAGATAGAGCTTTCAGAGTTATTTATATCATATTTAATATATTGAATTTAAGGTAATATAGGGTTTACAGAAAGCGTTAATAAGTAAATGAGAACATCAATAAATAAATGTATATCAGCTCTTAACATGTCTGTCAAAGAGTTACAAGCCCTGAGCCCACCTTAATGAAGATTTACAGTCATATGTGAGTAAATTAGCCTGTATTTGAACACTATTGCCCAACACTGTCCAGCTGAGCAATTGGGCACTGCACTCTGCAATTACAGAGCTCATTTGTCCTGTTAGTTTTATTTGAAAATCCTTTGCTTGAACTGCCGATTAGTCGCCCACTGTGCACCAATGGGGCGTATGAATGACAACAAATGCCAATGAAATTGAGCGCCCAACTACTCTATCCGAAAATAAACCCTTGCCCCACTGCGCCCACTTGGGCGTTGGCGTGGGCGTGGGCGGGTGGCGGCATGCTGGAAAATCCGTATATAAACAACAAAGGAAACAGCGAGAACAACAACAACAACAAGAGCAGGCGACGCTGGCTGTAAAAGTTAAGGAAAATATTTACAAATGAATTAACGTAATGAAAATAAACTAGCGCACAGATACATGGCGATGATGATGGTTGTGATAATGATCATTTCATTGTTTTTGGTTTTTTGTTATTTTTATTATTATTATTTTTTTTTTCTGCTGTCATCGTTGATAATAATGAAGTTTGCCGATGACGCAGTGGCCGCCCCAGATCCATAAATGATAAATGCGTAGTAAAAAACATTTGGCTGCACCACGAACCCCCTCTGTGTGTGTTTGGCATGTTCCAAGTCTGATAAGATATGGCAAATGCAGAGACCGGCCATAAAACGCTTACATTTCAGGACCAGAGATCGACATAGCCTCAGTGGGCGGCATTGGGGGTGTGTCTGTTGACCTTGGCCCACAAACATATACACCCAAAAATCGGAAAATAGAACTAAAAAAAAAACAGACATCTGGCAATAAGCTCTGCAACAGTTCTGAAACTAATTATTCGACTGACAGATAAAGAGATACGATCCATCATGTTTGGACTTGCACACGTGCATATATACTAAACAGGCTGGCAGCCATTAAAATATGATATATGATACAAAGGGCTGTTTCTTTTCATATAGAACTTTTTGCAAATTCGGTTAAAAAAGGTTCAAAAATTAAGTACTATTATAAAGACAGTTTCTATATTTTTATTAAGAAAAATACATGGATATTTGTTGGTTTTATATATTTGTTTTTTAGTATTAGCAAACATAAAGAAAACTCGGCTTAAAATCTGCATAACTATAGTGAACGATCAAATTATTTATTCAAGAAAAACAATTTCCTGTTTATTATCTTTTTTTTTTTTAATAAAAACCAGAAACTTAAAAAAAAATATATATATTAAATTGAGAAAAACACTCAAAAGGCATAACAAATGAAAGGAAAATAAAATGAACTGAAATGTTTCTTGTTTTCCCAACTAGAGATAAATTTTCCTTAAAATTCGATTTGCCACCTTCCACCTGCTCGTCTGATTTTAGCTCTTCATTTGTGTTTGCAAAGTTTTTCAGTTTGAAGCTGCCAAGTGTTCCAGATGGGAAGCATTTGAAAAGCAAAGCAAAGACCCTTTAATTTGGGTTCCATTTGCTGTACGCTGCAATTTGGATTTTCCGATGCGATATCAATAGAAAACCAACCGTATAATTTACTCTTGGCACGGTTTAGAGCACATAATCTCAATTAAATCAACCAGCACAAACACAAACACACAGATACATTTACAGACACAATACAGACACATTACACACACATTACAGTCACATTCAGAGACATGCATAAGCTCATTTAAACTGAAAATTGCAGCATTCGTTACCAGTTGAGAGCTGATGATTTGGTAACGAAAACCCAAAATGAAAAGTTTGGTCATTATCTGCTTGCAGCAGAACTAGAGCTTAACACACGACTAAGTGGAAAGTGTATAGCACATATAGCAATTGAAGCGCAATGATTGACGCTGCATTGGGCATATTAACTATTTAAAATCGTTTGGTCATTATATAAGTAACTGCTATTTTTAAATTTTTGTTTAAATGTTATTGCAATTACTTTTAATTATATGTAATATATGTATATAATTGATGTATATTTTTCTTAGATTCATTAAATATCATTCGACTGTTTTACGTTATCTATCTGAGAACAGATGTGATATACACAGTCGATTGCAGCCGACTGCAACATTCTCAGTTGACTCTAAAATTCGAAATACGCATTTCAAATGCTGATTCAAATTCCGCTATTCTCTTGAACCAAGCAACTACATCTTGAGACTGCCAAAGAAAAAACTGTTTAAATACTTGGGCTTGGGCAAACAGTTGGCGTTGCCCCAACAAGCTATTCATGAACGGGTTTTATTTTTCTTTCCCTATATATATATATATTTTTTTTTTTGTGTGATTTGCTTGGGCCTGGCCTTTGACGATTTAACAGCTCCCCAGCCGGCAATAAACGAAATTTTAATGCAACTAAAGTAGCCCGAACCGCCGGGCGAGTGGCCGCCAACAACGCAGGTTCAGTTCGAATTAGACTTAGGAATACTATATGATAAGCCTTTGAAGCAGCTGTAGCCAAAGATTATTTGTTCTGGGTGGACAGACAGGCAAATAGACAGACAGACAGATAGGCGGAGGAAGGGACGAAGGATTCGCTGGATTCGTTGTTTGCTCTGTGACGCCCTTGGAGCGTCATTTGAGCGCGCGTCCTGGCACTCAAAAGGAATTTTCTATCAGCTTAAGCCATGGGGCATGGTCTTTGTTCTATGCCAGCAGACAATCGATATGGCATAAATATATATATATGTATACATATATAGGTGGGTGTGTGTGTGTGTGTGTGTGTAGCGACGTACAGCGCATTAAAAATTACAACAACTGGCATAAACCTCAACTAAAAATGGCAATCGAGTGGCGTGAACAAACAGCACAGCGCAGCGCCAAATAAAACACTATCCAAGTTCGAACGTCCCCTGTCTAAAATTTATTTATGTAGATAATAAGCTCTAGGGATATGCGACGCCCAAGGCCCACTAAGACTCTGGACTCGACATGCCGAATTCCAAAGTAGCCAATTAGGCAAGTTTGTAGGCATAATAGATGCTATCTGGTATCGAAAGGACAGCCTGCGCAAAGTAGCTGAAGATTATAAGCCTGCAAGAGTATCACATATCATAAAATATATAAATACTTGAGCCGGGGCCATGGGGACCACAAAGAGTAGACTACTTACAATGCTTTTCACATCCATAACTGTTTTGCAAGGAGGCAATAAAAAATGTTTCGCAAAGGCCACGAAGACTTGTGACTTGGGTGACTTGTATTATTCCTAATTTTAGCTCAATTTTTGAGCTAATTCCTTCGATATTTGTTGTACTATCTAATAAAGAGCTCGACTGGAAATGAGCCCTCGAAACTTGAGCTCTTGCTTAAAGAAATAATTCATATTTTCAGACGAACGAAACCGGAGTCTTCGCTTTGTTGTCCCCAACCAAGCCCAACAAATATAAGTTTTGTATTTATAGAATTTGGTTACATCTAGAAAAAAACCAAATCATATTTTAGGCACATATCCAATAAAAATGATTGAAGGAAATTGATATTAGTACTAATAATACAATTGTAATAATGATAATAATAATTGAGAACACTTATATAACCGACTCAGCCTGCCTATACCCTTTAATTACGTCACGAAAAGTGTACTAATTTGATCATCTCTGATTCCATAAGGTATATTATATAATGCGTGCAGAGAAATGTGTCTAAATTGAAACTCAGTTGAGGCTTTAAATGTTCGTCTTGCCGTAAACCTTGCCAACTGAATGCACTTCCAGCTCATTTGCTGACTTTAAAGAGCTGCCACTGGCATTCCCGCTCCCGCTCCAGATCCCGCCGCTTCTCCGGTTCCACATGCTGCAAATACATGCGTTGGCCGTGCAATCAACAAGTGTGTTCATTGCAATTAGCGATGTTTCATGGCCTTTGTAGCGAGTGCAGCCGCAGTTGCTTCACCGTGCCCAAGCAGACTTATGCAGTAATCAGCGTTGGCCCACTTTCTGGGCTGGCTTACAGAATGGCCGCGTTGAGACATGATATTGACGCACAGTAGTCCCGCAGCTGCCAACTGTACCTGCACTAACTGACTGGTTGACTGACTGACTGACTGGTTGACTGACTGACTGACTGACTGACTGCTTGGCTGACTTGCTTGCCGCTTTATATAAAAGTTTACTAGCGTGTTTTTTTTTTCGCCAAAGACGGAAATTGTCACTGCACAATATCCGTTGATTTGTGCGCATGAAAATGAAATCCATTGACATGAAATGACAGCACCTACACCCTAGACGGGGGGCGGGGAGCGGAGACTAGCAAATTATGCAGGCATCGGCGTCGTCTGCACGTCATCAGCATCGTGGGAGAGTGGCGACCATTGTCGTCATCATTGAACTTGGAAGGTGGCGGCAACGTTACGCCGGAAATGGATTGCAACGGTGCGGGATGGGCCCGGGGCAAGCCGGCCAAGAAGCTATTCTCACCGGTATTTGTATCGCATAACCAATTAGCTAGCCAGGAAATGCAAAACTTGGCGCACAGCTCAAGTATTTGACGATCTGACCCCAAGTAAATCAACCCTTTTTGGGGTTTGGCCAGGCCAAACATCAGTTAAATCCCCCGCGCGGTCACAGCGGCCTCGAGCCCCTCCAATATTTACTTTCAATTCCCCAAACAGCGTCGCAACATTTGCCATTTCAACACACACAGACACACCACAACACATACACAGCTACCATATACACGGTGGAAAACCTTTTGCGGTTGCTCGCCATTAACATAAAGAACAGAACAGAAACTATGCGGGTTAGAGGAGTGTTTGGGAGGCGGACGTTGCTCCGACAAGCAAATAATGGCCAGCATAAAATAAATAAATAAATAAATAAATATAAATAATAAAATGCCCAAATTGAAACGAGGACGCGGCAAGTAAAAGCCGCCTTGGCAGCCAAATGCTTGTTGCTATTTTCCTCCTTTTGCCGTTCGGTGCCACTGGGGACCCAGTGCCAGGTGGATAAGCAAAAGGCAAAATGAAAGGCAAAGGCGGAGACGACAATGAAGCCACCATCGCCTGTCAATATGTGCGTCACTGCGACCGTCAGTCAGTCAGACAGTCAATCAGTCGACTTGTCACTTTTTCTTGAGGGAATGTCAATGCGAATACCCTTAACAAAAGTTTTGGGTATTATAAATATTTTATGAGCTTGCCAGACAACCAGAAATAACATGAATACTAATATTTGCGTAGACTATCGATAGCAGCGCAAATTCGCAATCGCCAATCGGAATTATTGGCTTTCCAAAACTATATATCTGGGGAGACAAGAGAGTTAAGGAAGGGCGTTTTATTTTTTAAATTAAGTTTTGGAAATTTATCCTTTTTCTCAATCTAATTTTTTGTGATTACTAAAAAATCTTAAACACAAACTTTTTTTATTCTTATTAATAATAATATTTAAAATTAGTTTTGTGACAAATATCAAATATATTTTTATTAATACATTAAATATATGTAGAAGAAAAATATATACTTGTCACAATACTAACATTATTTTTTATTTCAACACAATTGGTTGGCAATACGAATTTTGGCAAGTGCATTCGAAGTTCGCCTTGGAATGAAACTTTTTTCACAGAACTGTTTCTTTTTTGGGGCTACATTTTGGCTTTCAATGCCCTCGGGGACGTGGCAGCCGAGGGCGGCTGGGCGGCTGGGCGGGTGGGCGGCAGCAACACGTCGCGCAGACAAAACTCATAAAGTATATTAACAAAATGTTCGATTGCACTTTGGCTTGAGCTTTTCTTTGGCTCCCTTTCGCTACTTTGGGGCATGTCCCGATGTGTCTACATTCCCACAATGGAGCATTTGCCACCCACCTGTCCGACCTTGCATGACAAGCGGGTATCAATGTGCCCGTATCTATGTCTGGGCCAGTTTCCCTCCTCGAAAAAAAAGGTCGTCGCGCATTTCTCGTTAAAATTTTAAGCGTTCCGATCCCTGAATATAAGTACATATTCAGCCATCATATCATGTTTCGACGAGAGCATGATTAAATGAGGGTCTTTTTGGGAATCTTTGTATGAAGGCCACTTTTTCTTTTAATATTTATTAAATGCAGAATCTTTGCCAAAGGTAGAGATATCGAATTTATTCAATTACAAATTCTAGATAAGCGAGTTGCCTGTGGATGCGTGCCCCTCAACTGATTAGATTACAGAGAACTGAGGAGATTTCTGTCTCAATTTGAATGCTTTTCACTAGCTTAAAGTATGTATCAATTCTGAAGAGCTGCATAGCTGCCAAGCTCCTACTCAAATGAAAAATCAATCAACTATTTATTTTTCAGATTCAACAAAGGGTTACGAATTCGAATCATTTAAAAGCGAGTAAATGGATTCAATGATGTGTTGGTGATTGTTTCCCAACTGACAAATCGAATGCAAATATTCAAATCTCAATGTAAAGCTATTGTATGCAGCAGACTTGTAAATACTGTGAGTCTTTAACATTTAATGCAATTGAAATCAATGCTAACGAACTATAAAACGAAAATGCTGCATTGTGTGTGCCTGTGTGGGCGTGTGTGTGTGTGTGTGTGTGTTTGTGTATTTCTGTTGTGGTGATGTGGTGTATGTTGTACGAGCAGCAATCAAACTGTTGAATCCGGCCCAAAGGACGCGCAACAAAAATAATAAAAATAACAGCCGTTGTTACCGTTGATGTCACAGCTTCCCCTGCTGCTCCGCCGCCCGAAGGGACTCCTACTCTGGAATTGTAGTTGTCGCAGCTATTATACACAGACAAACAATTCAAGCTAAATTCCATTTTGTGCTGACGCCATAAAACAACAATTCACATTGGGAGTCAGCTAAAAGCATCCGTTAACTTAACCTTTAACTTTAGCCGCCAGCCCGATGACTACATCAAGGGAAGCCGTAATCATGCTGGACGTGGATTTCAAGAATCAAGAAATATAATTAGCGTATTCCCCTCTTCTGATCTTCTGTTCTTCACTGTTACCTCATCATTATTCAAATACGTTTACCTGATTGCCTGATCGAACAACGGGGTTTTTATAGCACTGTCCCGATGTGCTTAATTTTAAAAAATTCGTTAATTTTTGGCTATAGACAAAAGAAGCATATTTCGAGTTCTTTTTAACTGGCGATGGACTTTACAAAATATTAACAGCATCTTTTTAAAAAATATCCTTCAACAAATTAATTTAAATGAATAAGCTCTGATTAATTAAAACTTTGAAAGTTAATTTTAGTTTTTATTATACCAGCGAAAAACCTCCCCCTCCCCCCCTCACACTATTTAGTCGACAAATCGACCCACTTTGTCCGGTTTTCAGATGAAACATTTCCATAGCAAAAAAAGTTGCATCGTTTAAGCCGCATAAAATTGAAGTTTTAATTGAATTAATTAAAATACTTGTATATTAAGTAGCTCTCGGTGCAATAGACATACCTAAGCCGGGCACTGCACTAAAAGTCAAAATAAAGTCCGCAGAGACAGGTAGAAATTGATGTGCTGTCGGAGCTGGCGTTAGAGTGGAGCTGCATGCAACAGCTGCAACGTAAAGTAATCTAATTAAAACTTAGTTTGGTGCAACTTGCTTTTAATGATGTCACGCCTTCAAAATTTGCCGCCAAAATACAATGTTGCGATGAGGGCTGCCAACGACCTGAACGCTGCTTTTGTATTCCGTTGAATTTTCGGTTAAAGTGTTAAGCACAGACACGCACACACACACGCACACACACGCAAGCACAATGGCTGCGCTCTATTCGCTTTAATTACAATTTATGGATGCTTCAAGTTGCCGGCACACAAAACAAAATGGCGGCCGCTCAAAAGGTAACAACGGGGCCAAAATGCCAAAAAAAATTAAGAACAAAACCAAAAACCAGCAACAACAACACCAGGCAAAACAGTGCGAAAAAAAAAAAACAGCAGCGCACAAAAAAAGGAAAACCAGGAAGGCAATGTAATTACATAAAAGCAACAGCAGCCGCTTCCAGAAGGGCAACGCACGATGCAAAAATACACCGCGGCAACCACAGCAACAACAACAACAACAACAACGCCGAGAGCAAAACAATATCCAATGTTGAGCGTGTTTGCCAGTTGAGTGAACTGTTTTGAGTTGAGTTCCTTAATGAGCGCAACTCAAATGAGTGACGTCTGCGCATTTTGAAACGCGCTCCCAACTCGGAAAAATGACAACAACAGTGGGGCGGCCCATGTAGAAAAGTGCTCACAATCATAGACTTACAGCTGGAAGGCCTGCGTTATATTACAATCGAATCTTGAACGATTATTCGATACGCAATATTTTTTCAGAAATCCGAAATCGCTTGAGGTGTGCTTGATATAGTATTATAGTGTTGAAATTTAACCGATTTCGATATACTTTGCTCTTTGCTCATCAAAAAGAAATGAGAAAATTTGCATATCATCATATATAGAAGGTAAATATATACTTCGATAATCAGCTAAAATGCAGAATATATTTTTAGGAACTTTGTATGTATTTGTTCCACTGTGCACCTGACTAGGGCAAAGGCATTGACATTGTCGACAATTGTGTCAATTCTATGTACACACACACACACACACACGAACACATATGCAGCGTTACACGTGCTCAACTGCTGCTGCCGTCAGCGTTGCCGTTGCCGCTGGTCGGGCAGCTGCCGCCTAAAGAGCGATGGACATCTTATGTAAGCCTCCCCAGCGCCCTGCCGAAATGGCATTACGCATACGACATGGTAAGCGCCGAAATGGGCATTATGTAAAGGGGCGCCAGCAGCCGCATCAGCCGCCTGATGGATCTCTGACGTCACTGCCAGCTTGGCAATTGATGTTGACGTTGCTGCTGCTGCTGTTGTTGCGAACAGCAGCGGCATAAACTACATAGGGGCTAAGCTCGTAAATAAAATGAAATAACAAACGGCCATATTTTTAATTACCTAAATAAACAAAAGGAACAAGAAACAACCACCGACGACTTAAAAAACTTTCAGGCAATTAATAAAGTTTTTCTTTTAATTTTTTTTTTTTAGTGTGTTCTCTTTTTATTTTTGTAAACATTTAGAAACATCAACAACAACAGCAACAACTAAATCAACTGGGAAGCAGCCCTTTTAGTTGGTGTTGTTTGTACTGTTTGCTTTTCAAACTTTTACATCTGCTGGATTGCTGTACGCACAAATACATACTATATATTTTTTTTTGGTATGTATGTGTTTGCCTACTCATGTATGCCGCTTTGAATTAGGGCCTTGCCTGCCGTTCCTTTATGGCTTACGCTTAGCAAACGGACCAAATACTCTGCACCGAGCACTGAACCAAATGCACACAAATTAAAAAAAATAATACAAATAAAAGAAAATTAATTTTGAGCAAGCGTAAATTAAATTCCCCTTCAGTTATCATTAATACAATAGTGTCTAATACACAAGTTTTATTTCAAGAAAAAGTTAAACAGATTACGTTTAATGTGCATACATACTTTCTCCTTAAATTTAAATATTATAATAATCCAAAGGTAATCAAAAATATATAGTATATGTGTGGTACAGTATAAACTACTATGAGTCGTGGAAGCCATATGAAAAACAATATGTCATAACGATAACCTGTTGCAGGGTATAATACAAGTATATTACATTTGTAAAAGCAAATGTAGAAAATTTTGCCTTCACTTACTTTTTTGCTGAGCTGGCCAAAGGCTCGGTTTTACTTTTATTCTTTTTTTTTAAGATTATCCTTTGATGACTTGTCCAGAAATTGTTATTTTAAAAGTGTTAAAATGATTGCTTTACAAATCATGATATTTGCGTTTTTATTTACTTAACTTGAACCCAAATATTCTTAAATTCACACACGACTGAAACCAAATTGTATAGCATAGAAAATTCAAAAAGCATCTCAAAGAGATACTTTAGTTGAACATAGAGCTGTCAATGCCAAAGTCCTTGCCAGACTTTTAGTGGCAACAATGGCAGCCAAAGAGCTAAGGCAGATTTCATGTTGCAGCAACCACCTAATGTGCAATGAAATTACATTTTTCGGACTTAGTTATTTGATTGATTTTTCTATCAAAAAGTAATGTCAAAAATATCATGTAGAAATGAAATGAAATGCAAATATATAGGAGATTTGCGATACATTTTCATACTTTGCCATACGTATGTGTTTTAAGCACGAAATTAATATTTGATTCTCACTATAGAAGCTTTGTGCTTTTATATAGTTTTTATGCCAGCTATATAGTAAAGTGATCTAACCCGGCTTTGAACTACTTGCAACAAAATGTCTCACCAGCTCCTCCTGGGAATATAAGAGTTATAAAAATTGCAGCAACCAACGCGAACTACTTCGATTACGGCAGCCGACATGCCAGCGATCTGATCCGGTTCCATTTCTCTAACGAGCCTGACAACTTTCAACTTGTTCCACATTGTCAACGTCAGTTAGGGACGCGTTGTGGAACGGCTGCCGTGCGACCGTATGTTTGGGCCCAGTCTGGATGACGTTTTTCTATAGGGCTGAGTGCATGTTACATTGCTAATGGGCTTGCTCGAATTGCTTGTCGTGTTTATTATTTCAGTTAGTTGGATTTATATTTCAGTACACTTATATATTATTATTTATGAAAATTATATTTTCTTTGAATATATTACATTAAATTTTTCACGATCTTATGGGGATATTTAATGTTATCCAACTAAAGCATACTTGATTCCAATCATTTTAAGCTACTAAAATTTTATTTGTTATTCCAGTTTTTCCTTAAAATATTTGTTTTTGTTTTTTAATAAACAGTCCAATAAATATATAAACAAGCTAATAATAAAAAGTTTGTGTACAATAATAAATATCTCAGGGGCTTTATGCTTTTGGGCCAAGATAAAAACTCATGTTGTTCATCCATCGGCCGCCAAATGGCGCGCATAAAAACATGATACAAAAGCGACTATCAGACCACACCTGCATCTGCCCCCTAAGAAGCCGTAAAAGCAAAGCACATAAATCAAACCATATAAGATAAATTATGGGGCCCAGAATGGTTTACAGCTCGCGCAGCGCACAACGGCGGAGAGCAGGCCAACGAGTGCCCCAAATCGAAGCGCATTAATTAAGCCATAACAATAAACGGATTTCACTTTGTCATATCGAGCAATTAAAACGTGAAAGAGCCAAAAATCGAAAATACGCAAATTATTTCAAATGATTTTCATAATTTTCTGTATTTTGGCCGAATTTTCAAATAATTTTCTTCATAATTTTCTGTTCAAGGCGAAGGCACCAAATGAAATGCAAATGATTTTCGCCTTGCGCCGACAAATGGCAAAATACATACTTTTCTTCTTGTTAACTAAATAAATTTGTTTACATTTCGAAGAGCGCACACGAACATAAGGAACTAAAAAGAAAACTAAAGAAAAAACATTTTTTTCATTAGTCACAGCGCAGCTAATTAAAAATCGCTCATACGCCGCGTCGCCATTGACGGGCGGCTATTTGGTGTCATGGACGCCAAACAATTAAACAATCAACATCATGTGCGATCGGCTTTAAACAGCATTATTTTCTACACTACAAAGATAGAGTGTAAATGGAATATGTCATTCCTCTAATTGCAGGCGATTTGTTGCGACACTATTAAAAGACTTGAAAAATAACAACAAAAATATGTATATAAATATATATATATATATATTTAAACGAATACACGAGCTCTATAAATATTTCGACAAATGCTTTCAACCATTTTTATATTGTTTTTATACAAATTTTATTTTTAAAGCAACGCACACATTCCCCTCTATATGTATGTTCGTGTGTGTGTGTGTGTGTTTTGAATTGAAATATTTGCTTGGACGATGCCACAAAAACCGAAGGAACACCAATAACCACACAATGGTCTAAATAATTTAATGCCGCGACAATGACGAAGCTCTGACCGCCCTACAAAATTAATGGCAGCCGAATAAAATAACACCCCACACACTCAAATCGACAGCCCCCGACCTTCGCCTCTTCCCGCAGCAGGGCGAGTGAACAATTACCGTATCAATTAGCTGGTTCGTATATTATTTTATTAATAGCCCCACATTTACAAACACTGAAACGTTTGGTACGATTTCATGAGCTATGGACTCTTTAGGAAAAAATAAAATTTAATTTTATTTATTTATGTTTTATTTTGGGTTCATCGTAAGCTTGTTAGGA
This sequence comes from Drosophila sordidula, assembly GCA_035047465.1. Lineage (NCBI taxonomy): Eukaryota > Metazoa > Arthropoda > Insecta > Diptera > Drosophilidae > Drosophila > Drosophila sordidula. Next base: position 7,029,903 of record JAWNPQ010000136.1, on the reverse strand, counting down.
ATAAACGAAAATATTGTAGAATCTAAAAAAAATTAATGTAATTGTATACAATTGGGTTACAAGTTAAGTAAAGAGTTTTTTAATGTAAATATTAAAATGTTTGTTAATAAAGCTAGGACTACAACTTTTTCTTTATCGTGCCAACTACTCAGAAGCTTAACTCCAAAAAGCGAAGAATAAAAATCGCCCTAAATTTATAAAATGTTGTATATTTTAGGAAAATTTTTATTTTTGGTCAACTCTTTTGAATTTACAGACTACATATAGAAGCTGTTTTATCTGTTGCCGCTCAAAGCCGAGGCAATTTCAGAACCAATTCCGAGTAAACCTAACTTAATAGGACACTCGAACGGGGCTTTCTCCAAAATTTAGCTCAACTGCAACGTGCAAAATATATATAGACAGGCAGACAGGACAACGTGCAAGCACATACACACACACACACACACACACACACACACACACGGACATGGGCACACACAAAAATGTATGCACACAGCTTGTATTTACATTCGCGCTGTTGTGCACTTGACAGTTGGCACAACAAAAACAAACAAACAAAGCCAGGCAAAAAAAAAATAAATAAATAAAAGAAAAACGAGAAGAACTGACAACTACAACAAAATGAGAAATACAAATGGCGGCGTCGTCGGCCATTTTATGCAATTGCAATCGCAATTTCGTGACAGTGTTTTTGATGGCAATTGTGCCGCTCCAATGCTTCACAAATTATATTCTTCATGCATATTTAATTGGTTAATTTGCCCGCTAATATGCTCCATTTAACCAAACCAAAGTCGACAGCCCCACAGCAAACGTGCGCGTGTCCTCGTCTTGGACTTGAACGGCCCCGGCGCTCGCTGCCTCCCGGCTACCCGGCGCTGCGTTTCTCGTTCTGGCGGCTTACTCAGCGCGCAAAGTGCATTTTCTAATTGCAATAAAATCCTTTTCGCTAATAGCAAAATTGTGTTTGCCCCGCCCACTCTCGCCTTCTGGCAATTTATGCACATCGCGCTGCTTGTTTTCTGGTATTTTCATTTGTCGCTGCACGTTGCGGCTTCAGCTGTCCACAGGGGCTTGGTCTCTCTACCACAATAAGAAATGCAAATCCGGCCACAGCCAACAGTCTTCCTCGGGAGAATCCCCTTAGAACAGAGACGCGCAAGAGCGCTTACCTATTCTAACTACTTAAGAACAAAAAAATGTATTAAAATGAAATAATTAATAATGTTGATTTTTATAAATTCTTAATTGATCTTATAATCAATTAGATTTTAACTATTTTCTTTACTATTATATATATATTATATTCAAAAGACTTTATACCTGAGTAAATCGTTCTTTTGTCAAGCAATTTTTCTATAGCACTGTTATATTTGCTTCCTGCCCCTTTCGCTTTCCGCATACCTTTGTAGTGGCCCAACTCAACTACTAAAAATATTTTTTTCAAAAAAGGTTTTAAAAATTATCTGCTCCATAAACTAGTTGGCTTTACCAATTCAAATTCCTGACATTCTAGGCAAACAGTAAACATAAGTTTGCGTTTTTTTTCTAGCCCGTGGAAAATCTTGTTTGCTTTCAGCTCCGGCGTTGGCCGTGCCCAACATTTGCACAGTTAACTAAGCAGCTGCTGGAGGAGCGAGTGGGGCAGCATCTCTGGAGCAGGAGCATTAGCAAATATGGGTTGCACACGTGTGTATGTGTGAGTGTGTGTCTGTGTGTGTGTGTGTGTGTGTGTATCAAGTATCGTGTGTCGCGTATGAACTCATTTTTGTGGTTTCAATGTTACAATTTTCGAAACTCAAACAAGAAGAAGCAGTCGCCGTCGCCGACATTGAAAACTTGGCATTCGCCGCGTTTGGGGCCAAAACAAATTGAACGCTTGAGCAGATAGCTTTTGACAGTGCTTATTGGTTAAGTGCAACAAGCGTTGGCCCCCAATAAGCCGTTAAGTAAACGAATCCACTTAAAAGCGACTCCCATCGAATAAAGTGGAAACTTAAGTACTGAGCTGATAAGTAATTAAGTACACATAAGACATACGAATTAAAATCGCGTGCTTAGCTTTCCTGGCATCCTTATGTCGAATTTGGTTAGAAAACAAACATTTCTGACGGATATTTAATACAGAGTTCATATTATATTAAATTAAATTTTGGAATATGAAAAGAAATTTATTGTAATTTGTGGATTTGACTTTCTTTTTATTTACAGCAGCTAAAAAAATCATTAAAAATAATTGATATAATATAAAATCACGAATTATCTATGTTAATTCTGAAATGCTGTGCTTTTCGTATTTACGTGCTAAGATGAAAACAATTTTGAGCTAACTATTATTTAGAAAGAACTACAACTAAAGATTAGTTGTTGATTTGATGCTTTTATTTGTAGCGAATGTTCACTGTGCTTTAGTGCTTGCCGCTTTCGTATTCATATAGACAAATATTACACAGCTTTAGCTACGATATTAAGCGTGCGTACATAGGCAAAATAAGAGGGAGAGTACGAGAAAAGCGGAGTGAAAGCGAGTAGGAAAATACCATTTGTAGCTAATAGCAGAGGAGGGATTATTATTGAATATGCGATGGCTAGCGAATGGATAAGTGACCGACTGGGTGGGGGGTGGTTGGGGCGGTTCGGGGTGGTCCGGTCGGCTACTTTTGCTGACCGAGGCAATTTAGCGAAGCGAAACACGCTTCGAGGGATATATACATGATGTCACATTACATGGCTGCTTATGAGAGCATTTCAAGTGCTCGCGTGTTGCATTTAGTTAAGTTTACCCGCTGTTATTGTTATTGTTGGGCTTGCTGTAGTTGTTGCTGCTGTTGCCGCATTGCTTTTGACTAATTGCATTGGGGCTCGCAATTAAATGCAATTGCCACGACCCGCCCACCGACCACAGACGCTTCTTCATGCTGCCACATTGCGTGTCACGAAGCAAATTCTCGGAGCCCCGAGAGGGAGCCCATGATAGAGTGGACAACTTTATAGACAGCGTTTGTCATTTGACTCAATTGCAAATTGAAATAATGACAAACTGCAGCTCGAGGCAAATGTGAAATAAGGAAACTTGCTTAACCTGAGTGCATGCCGTAATCTCAAGTGGTTTATAAGCTTTAACTTGAAGAGCCATTGTAATGTAATTGCTACCATTTGATACTCAATTTGAAATGCCAGCTAACAGAGCCGGGCTAAAGTCATCTTAATTACGAGTTCAAGATAGTTGAAGACAGTTGTTCGTGAGAATAGACTTGCTGCTCCAATATATATCATATAATGTGTTAAGGTCTATTTGAATTTAAACAAGTGTAAGATAGCAAACGAACCTGTGGCTTTAAGCAAACTTCTTGTTAACAACTCGTTTCTATCTAATATCTAACTTGTCAATTAAATGTGATTTGCGCAGTTAACTTTAACTTGCGGTGCAATTCCTGTAATCCTATCAACATCAAGTAAATGTGAATAATGGCTGGCAATGCGGAAAATTACGGTATGAAAAAAGATATTGGCCACGCTGTGCACTCTTGTTGCGATAAACTCTTGATTTTAATCGAGGGCTCCTTTTTTCGCCCTCTGCAAGGGAAACATCTGCTGGCAAAACTACTTGACAATGAACTCGCTTTTAAGCATCTCATTCACTGCGCTTGCACAGCGCAAGCTTATGTACACATTTATGTATGTGTGCGTGTGCATAATATAAGCCGCAGATTCCCAGCTTTGGGGTCACTTCCTGGCCACCACGCCCACCCAGCTCACACACCAAGTTAGGCTCCATTGGAGCGCTCTTAAATGGCTTTTCAATTGCATTTGCCTTTAGTTGCCGGAGGCAACCTTAAAGAGCCGCAAAAACTATCTGGCATTTGGGTTCGCTAACGATTACGGCAACATTTACGGAACAAAGCGGCACATGACCTCAAAATAGAAAATGAAAAAAAGTTCCGTTACATTACACATGGGAACGCCTTAACGATGCAATCGAGAAAAAGTTGAGCAAAGCTATTGGGCAACTAAAAGAAACACACACACGCAGAGAAAAACGCCGTTCAACATTCAAGTGGCAGGGGGTAGAAATTTGTACCGTAATGTTCTCTAAATTTCTTGAATACTCCTTAATTTAATACGAATCATTCTTAAAACAGATGCGAAATTATTGAATTAAATAGAAAAATACCCCTTAGAAGTATTTCCGTACTTAACAATGACATAAAAATTAGTTTTAGAAGTACAACAATTTTTTTGATTTTTTCGAATGAAATATTAGCTAAACAAAAATGATTTTGGAATTCTAAAAAAACATTAGAATTTGATTTAAACTTACATTTAATTCATTTAGTTTTTAATAGCTAATTTAAAGGGCTATCAAGGACACTTTTGCTCTCTAAAATTGTAGGGTTTCTCTTTGAGTGAACTTATGAAAAAATTCAATATACAGTATGCTATGTATACATTAAAAATCTACATATATATATATATGTTTAAACATGCAAATTCTATGTTTATCCGTCGCCACTGTCGTATTCCGAATTTATGTTTCATTTATTGGCGTCTGGCAACGTGTTTCCAATAAATTTACGTTGCATGACAAAGAAAGGCCGTCGCCGTGAACACTTTTCATATTCACACACGCACGCACACGCACACTCAGCTACGCTTTCATAATTTCAGCATTTTCAATGGCAATCATAAATTCTATCAATAGATGCGACCGCCGCGATTCTCGTGCGTCACGGCCAGCCGTCAACTTGTTGCATGTCCCGAGAATTTTTTAATTAACTTGAGGCCGCTAATTTCTGTTCAACGTACAGTTTGCTAAATTGTTGAAAACTGCGTGTGTATTGAAGTTTATGCCGCTGAGAAATTTGTTGTGGGCGTGACCCAACCCGTTGAGACAAGCAACCGTTTCGCAGCAGCCTCCAATGAACTAACCAAAACATGTCAGTTGATGGATTTACAATCTATTTGTATTTCAGTCAGCACTTACATAAATATACCTACCGCACTCTGCCCATCTCTTCATATCTCTCTTTCTCTCGCTCTCTATTTTATCTTTATCAAATAAATTATCAGTCAGATAAACAGATACAAACGAACATACAGAAATTGAATTGTTTCTTTTTGTACTTTTGGGTAAAGGTTTTTTTTTGTAAATAATTAGACTCTGTGTTCGAACCTCAGGCATGCTGTAATGTCTTGCAGCATATAGAAATTATTTGCATTACAAAATCTAATCTAATTTATACCTAAATAATATCTTTTTACCTCATGACTTTTAGAAACTTTATACCAACAACAAAATATTCACTTTACTGAATTATAATTATTTTCACTAGTTCTTAAAATGTATGCATCTGACAGCTAACAAAAAATCCCACTACGAATTGGAATATAAATATCCTTGCAGCCATAAAGGATATGCGTGCCGTATTTCTATAGTTAATTGTTCGCTTGCCCCTATTAAGGACTTTATTATATAGTAGACCGATATTGATAATAATTACATAATTACATTTTTACACATAACTACATATTTATCAAATTCGAGTTTATTATTATTATTATTATTATTGATTAAAATAAAAAATATTTAATTTTTCAGGAAACAGGCAGACAAACAAAGCCATATGGACTCTGCTGTTAATATTGACCATGAATTCATGTACGTTATAGGGTCGGAGAGATCAGCTTCTAAGCGTTCTAAATCGTAAAATAAAGGATTTCCTCGTGCGGGAGGAATGTAAGCAGTAATGTTTCCCTGGTTAAAGTAATCCGATGGTAAAGTTATTTATAAATATGCAAGCTGACTTTTGAAGTAGAGGAAAACACGTTTTATTGCATTTTCTGCTATGCAGCAGAAATCGGTTGCTAGCATAAATTAAATTCAGCTATAATTTATTATTTATTTGTGTTTGTAAATTGCATTTTCGTGCCACTGAAGTGCAATTAAAAACATTTGCTGAGCATTTTGATTTACAGTTGAGAGCGGAGCATGGGAAAAGGACAATTAAAAATGGCATAGACTTTTATGGATTGCACATTTTTGTTATCCTGCGCACATCCTTTGGCAGCTGCAGTTGTTGACACCTTTTCTGGCACATTGACTTGCTAATTGCCGCAGCTGCAGAGCCGGGTGGGCTACCTGCGGGCTGGAGCGGCAATAAAAAAGGCGTTGCAGCAAAGTGTATGCTCGTATCGTGGAAGAGGCTTAGTTCAAGACCTGTGCAAATTAAATTGTTGTAAATTGCAGCTTAACAGCAAGAAGCAGCAGTCATGCAGTATGACACAGGAAGAGCAAGGACAAACTCACTTACATGAATGCCAGCACACATAGAGATATACAAGCGCATATATACAAATATATGTATTTATGTAAGATATATGTATACGTATGTGCTGTATAAATATATCGCATGTATGCCTTGCATTTGAATCAGAAAAAGCTAAACGAACCGCCTGCGGGCGCTTTGTGTACACACCACAAAATAGAAGACAGATTCAATATAACCAAATACGAAATGTGGAATGGGATTCCGAATGGAAATGGGCCGGGTGGGATTGATATTGGTATTGCCTGGGCTTGGGGCTTGAGCATGGGCTTAAGCCGTGAGGTCAGGTCCTTATGAAATTTGTCCAACTGTTGCGGAATAAATTGCCATGGCAATGCGAGGCTTCCATGCATGGACAAGCCGAGCCCGATTGAAGGATAGACAGCGGCGGGCATATCGCAAGTAGCGACAATATGTTTTCCGGTCCCATCCACACACTCATTCATTCATGCCGTACATTCATCGCGCAACTGTACTTAAGTATACTGAGAGCAAAATGCGCAACATTTATAACGCCCCGGGCACAAAGCACATACAGGAAGGCACACACACACACAGCTTCTACACTGCGATAAATAATTGCCAACAGCAAATATTTTTTAGCTTAAGTGTAGCTAAAAGCAATTATTCAATTGCTGCAGGGATATATTTGAGTTACATTTAACTTTAAAAAGTTCTAGAGCGAGCGAGTAAATTAGCAAGGAGCAAAAACTGAAATTTCGTTTGATCCCTTCTTGGGAATGTTTGCCAGTTCAATTCCCCAATTCCTTTCAGTGCCGTTTCTAAGCAAGTGAAGCGTATTAAATTGAATGTCAAGCATCTTATATTCTAATTTATAATATTGTGTTATAACAGGCCGATTACCGACTGTAAAGAGAGACTTCTTGGAATTCCCAAAATAATCTCGCATTTTCAGGTAAAGCAATTGTCATATAACATTGTAAATGTAGTACACATTTGTCCCTCTTTAATTGACGTGCCCACATTATTCATTCAGGCGCATTGTGACCACAATAGAACCCTTTACGGTTAGGTAGCCTGCATGAAACCAATCCAAAGTTTTGGGGTTGCTCTCGCTTGTTTTGCCCTTTGGGTGGTGGTGGCCAATGTCGGAACTCATCAATGTAATTGTTTAATTCAATTGCTATAATTTCATTTGGAAATTTATAAGCCATAACACGAGCATATCATCCGTTCTGTCTGGCCCCCAAAGTGTTGGCAAACTGTTGCCCCCCTTCGATTTCCACCCATCCCAAAAGTTTATTGGCAATTAAACTAATGCCAATTTGCTTAACACATGACCATGCATCCGTGTTGGCCACGTTACAGTCGTCGCTTGGCTACATTGTAGCAGCTAATTAGATGCAGATGTGTAAAAATAAAACCCCAACCGGGCGCTATGTATATGAAGAAATATGCACCCAGAAATTGCCAATCATAAATTTAAGCTCAATTGGCTTGCACGCAAGCGCTAAATGATCAGCAGTGATGCCTCCACTTTCAGCCAGATTGTCTGGCCATAATCGTTATCGATGTATTTCAAATTTGTTTCCAATAATAAAATAGAAGGCAATTAATTGGATAACAAGTTGCCAAAATTGTTATTTAATCATGCAGGCAATGCAATTATTATTATTTGTATGATTTTATTACTAATATTAATGTTAATTACACTCAAGAGTATTTGGGGCTTGACCATTTTAACATTGACAAAAATGTTGACACCGATTTTCATGTTTAATGTCAATTAGGACATGATTTGTCCGTTATATTGCAACTGCATTTAAAAATATATGCATTATTGAGAGCATAATTTTTTGATTTTTTGGTAAAAAAAAATGTTGTCATTTTCGAACAAATTTATAAAGTTACAATTCCCAAAAATGGCTATTTTTTCATTTATTTTAATAGGTTTAATGTTTTACATCACAAATCCACACACAAAGTAATATTAATTTTCAGGGCATTGCGGAATATGTTAAAATGTCCATTTATATGAAAAATGTAATTTTAATTTACACTCGAGTTCCCCAATGAAGAAGGACGGCAACTGGCTTCGTGTATCCATATCCTTAAATTAAGGGCAACTTATTTAACACTTAAGCCCAAATGTCTCCTATTTAAAAAGCAGCTCTATTGTCAGTAATTGTATTCACGTACGACCTTCGTTTTTTTTATTTCTTTCGAGTGTTTTAATGGATTGTATTCGAGTATCTCGAGTTGTAAGCCGACTCTTGCGGTTTACGAGAACTCTTGCCTAAAGTCTTGTGTGGTAACATTAAATTGCAGTCTCTTTGGAGGCTTGGTGCTCGTAGGCTCCATGGGACGAGGAACTTTTTGCCTTGATATTCGATCCATCTTCATTATCGCACATTACGTTGCGTGCCGCGCCGGGCAAAGGGCAAAGGGATCGGGAATGGGGATGCGGATGGGGATGCGAATGCGAATGCGAATGAGAATGGAAACTGCCTGCCCATACGACACTTCAAGTGACGCAAAGGTAAAAGGCAGCTGACAAAGGACCAGCCCAAGAATCTTTGGTGTATATGCACACGTGTGTCTGTGTGTATCTGTCCATGTAAGCAGTTCTTTCTTACGTATTTGCCATTCACTCTTTGCTTTCTGCTTCATTTGCGTTACAAACACTTTGCCACATTTTTGGCCCGACACGTTTTTGCTTTTGTAAACTCGTATCCCTTCGCTTCAAGCCCACGGTCACCCCCAGCCCCGCCCAGTGCCCCAACCATCGGCTCACCTGTCCCCTCAAGGCTCTTGGAGCAGCTTTGGTAAGTTGAGATGGCGTCTAAATGAAATCGCCCGGCGGCTGCAGCTGTCGCCCATTTTCGCTACAATGACAACATTGAAATTTTTAAAAATCATTTTCCGCACACAGCACTTCAAGTGGGCGTCTCAGCCAGCGAGGATGGCAGCTCGAAGATGCCCGGATGCCAGGATGCCGGGATGACAGGACGACGAAGATGCCGGCATACTTTCTTACCACTTGAGGCGCCTGCTAAGCGCCTAATGATGCTTATTTGGCCACAGCTCCGGCGCGGCTCACCTGCTTACGGCCCACGAAAATATGAAAATATGGGGGCGTGGCCAGACACCAGCAGCCGTATCCACTGCGGGTATTAGTTTGTCAGTAAGCAGCGAACGAAATTGTTTTAAATTAATTTGCATGTTGGAGTGCTGACGCCCAAATAAAAAGCCCTCATTAAATACCCTAAATAAAAGGGATGAACCGACTTTGAAAAACAATTGAACAAACGAAAATCAGATTCCCAGCGTAAAGTTTAGCATCAGCTATAAAACAGTTTTTGTTCTCTTTATTTTTTTTAACAAATTTAAATGTCAACAAATTAAATGTTGAGATACAAATAAATAAAAAAATTAATTGGCCCAAAATAAGTTTCATAAGCTCCTGGATAAGTGCCAACAAAAATAAAAGCCCAAAAATAAATTGATTAATGAAGCAGAATCAATCAAGAGAACAAAGCATGACCCGAAAACATATACCCGTTGGATATATACTTTATATAAATATATGAGAGCTTACAACTTTTGAAGTAGATATTTGAATAAACTTTCGCACGAACTTGTGACCAAACATTATTTCACTCATAATCTTTGCCATAATATTATGTCTACCAAAGAGCATTAAAAATGCGCCTCATAATGAAGTTTTCTTTCTGTTTTTCAATTTCTTATTTTAATTTATATTTTTGGAGCTTCCTTGGAAGCCAAATTATGCATGGCAACTAAAGCGAACAATGGCAAAATGCTTTAATCCTATTGACGTTTAATCAAGCTCGAGCAAGGACACGGTGCCTGGTGCCTGGTGCCTCGTGGTTCCTGGTTCCTGGTTGGGGGCAGGGCAGACAAAAGCCGCGCGTCGGCAATTACAAAACATTTTGCATTTTGCTGTTGAATTTTCAATTGGCCCTGCTATGAATTTCCATTTCGTCGCCCGTTGTTTACCTGCTGTAACCTGTTGCCCTCTACAACAGATACAAGCGCCCACTAAGCCCCGCCCACCCGAATGCCACAATGAGCAGGAAAAGTAAATCAAAGCCAAGAAGGAGACAACGATAGCGACAGCGACAGAAACAGATACAGAAAGCAAGACAAACTCAAAGCAAAGGCAGCCGAAGGAGAATTATTTAAAGCGCTTAATAAATAATCACATTTGCATTTTCACTTGTTGATTTTGGCCAGGGCCAGGGCCAAGTGGCACTGAGAAGTTTTCTGGCTTACCGATTTGCTGACTTGAAGCCCACACGCACTCACACACACACACACACACACAAACACATAAACACAACACACAGAGTAGAAACTCAATGAAGAATCCTTGAAAAGTGCGCGCTCAGCAGAGGCTGGCGACAGACATCGACATCAACATCGAAATTAGCCACAGACTTTCAGCACCACCCCACCCTGGTCCGCTCCCCACCCCACCCCCCCCCCTCTCGCCATACAAAATGCACTCAGCATTTTGTGCGTTGTCATTGGAAGCTAAATAAATTGAAATTAGACGTTGTCAGCACAAAAGCCAAAAGTGGCAAAAGGCAACGGAGTTGGCATAAGCACGGGCACGGACTTAGATGGGCAGGACTTAATGGCCGATGGCACGAAGCAGTCACAACATTGCCGGGGCGTCTATACTAGTGGGCGTGGCAGGTGCGTGCGACAATGCGTTTACCCAGTACCTATTGAAGTGCGCCAACAAATATAGGGTATATTGCAGTTGTGCAAGTATATTATAGGGTCTTTGGAAACTATGCGAGCTACAGGCTTCACATTTAAAATGATCGATAAGTCCAGCCCAAATCGATAAACGTCAGTATCTAACTTCTAAACACAGATAAGCACTCCACCCACAATTGAAAATATGAAAGACTACTCACGGTGATTCAAAAGGGTAACCTTAAAGCAGTGACCTATTCGAACTCTTATTTTGCGGCACTTTTTGATTTTTACTTTCTGAACAAAGTATAAGAAAAAAGATATATTTCCCCATTGGTATATATGGCATATATATAAATTTGAATAGTACTTTGAAGAGAAACAAAACAATACACAGGTAATTCAAGAATAAATCGTTTATAGTGAGCCTGAGGAAAGCATTGTGTGTGTGTATATAAATAAGTACGAATATAAAATACAACAATTGAGGGTATCTTTAAAGCGAACACCGTCGGCAACAGCTCAATTTCTTGGCGTTGCTTTTGTTGAACTTGTTTCCATGCCGTCGCAGGAACTTGGCCAGTTGGCTAGTTGATGCAATAACTTTGTTATCGAAACTGGCCAACGGCATCCCAGTGCTCACTTTTCGCATTTCTCGTTTCTCTTCGCTGTGCCAGTGTTTGTGTGTGTTTGTGTGCGGATGCACACGTCTGAATTGGTTGCAGCTCCTGTTGCAGAGTCCCGCCTGCCCACTACGTCGCACGTAGCTGCCACGCCCCATGCAAATGGATGCCAAAATTAATTGCACAACGGACATTGAATAGGAGCTTTGGCATGCACAATACCAGCCAGTGTTGTATAGCTCTTCCAATTGCATATGGGTGGCTACAACACTTGAGAGTGTAAATAGAAATTGCAACTGTCAATAAATTGAATGAATTTCTGGCTTATTTGAATATGAATAGCCGAAAGCGAATACACCAATGCCTGTGAATGAATATGGGTATGCGAGAAAATCTGATAAATCAAGCAGTGTCTAAATTCAGGGCTGCAGACCCAAAAAAAATAAAAATAAAATGAAATACATAAATCCCAATTTTGAAACTAGTTCGGCTTTAAGCCTTTAAATTCAGTTATTAATCTTCGATTCTTAAGAACAATTAAAAGTAATGAAATTCCTTTTGAACACATCTTAATATATTTCAATGGTCTTTTTGTTAGTGGTAAAGCTTCTGGGAAACCATAAAACTAAATGCAGGATCTGTAAGTGGTAAAACTTTGGTTAAATGTCTACGCATGTAATCAATCAAAGTTTCCCAATTTAACTGGTGAGCCCGGCAATTACGGCGGACTCCTTTGTCAGCTAGTCAATTAGCCAAGTCGTGCGGCAACTTTCGTAAGTGGAGGTTAAACTTGGTCTTAGGCAAGTTTGCACCAATAGCTAGCCATAAATGTTGGCCAAATTGGGAAGACTATGGCCAATTGTCCGGTGCGGTTGCGGCATCAGATGATAAAGCGCCAGCAAATTGTAACACATACCCCATGTTGAACAGATATAATGGGGGACGACAGGTCGTCCTACCGGAATTAAGGTATATGGCCGTAAGCGCATTAAATTGCGGCCAACAAGTGACGTTCTTAGCGTCGACATCAGCCAGCAGCTGTGTCGCAACACCTGTGGCATAAAATTTTCCACGTATTTTGCTCGCTCACTACGTCCACCATCTCTCTCTCTCCCTCTCTCCCTCTCTCTCTCTCTAGCGCTCAGCTTATGCAAGTTTGTTTGTGAATAGATTTATGCTGAATTTACGCAGCATTCACCAGTAATTTTGACCAACCCACCCGGGTGCCTAGAGCCGCCACGCCCCACGCCTCACGCCCCTCTGCTCCACTCCATCACGGGGATCGTCATCAATTCAGCAAGCAAAAGCCAAACATTAAATCACTTAAAATGCCAGTCCAAGCCTGGACAAACAGCACCAAGTGCCTTCTGGCCTGCTGCTGTGGCTTGCATGGCGCTAAGGAATTCTGAAATTTCATCAGAGCCGAACCGTCCTCGCAGCCCCAACTCCCCCCCCCCCTCTGCCACACCGTGCCAGACCACAGCAGCCCATATTCCCCGCCAGTGTGCGCTACTGCTCGGCATTTTGACACTGCCACGGCGTTTTCATAATAATAATAAGCAGTTTCTTTTGCTTTTTTTTCCCTGGCGCGGTTTCAATATCCTGTAAATAACTACATTTTAGCCAGGATATACCGAAAATCTATTGTTCATATGAGATGTGTTTGGATTTATTCTATTTAGAGCTAAGAATTTATGTTGCTTCGAATCTAGCTTGCAAACAAATATTTAAATATTAGTTATTCACTATCATTCGATGATGAACATATCAAACTCAGAGCATATATCTATATCCTAAACGACTCGAATTTACGATTAATAATTTCTAGAGGTTTTCAAGTTTCTAATCTCATTATGGCTATTAAGAAAATAAATAACCGTAATTCTTGCAGGGTATTTTCTACTCTCACACTCTTGTCTTAAGCACGTCAGTTGTTTTCATTTGTTGAGGGAGCAGCTTTTTCAACATTTTCACGCGTTTTTCACACACACACACAGACACACAGACACACTGCGTTGCCTCTGTCCCGCTCGGTTGTATGCAAATAATTGCTGAGTGCTGCTCCATTCAGTCAGCTTATAATTGTTGTTGTTGTTGCTGCTGCTGCTGCTGCTGCTGCTGCTGCTGCTGCTGCTGCTGCTGCTGCTGCTGCTGCTGCTGCTGCTGCTGCTGCCTGTTGGCTGTTGATGTTTGTATAGGCTGTCCGGCATTCTGTTCTAATAAGCCAACTCCAACGCAGGCGGCCCTCAGGGGTGTGGCATGGGCGATAGAGTAGTATGTGCGGTTGTTTATGTGTGGATAAGGGGGACGGTAATTTAAACAATGAACTGCCATGCCCATTAATATTACTTTAGGGCACTCGCCAACTTTGACTTTACGTAGCTGTTACCGTTGCTGCTGTTGTTGTTTGTCTTTTGTCGCAGCTCGAGACGTGCCCAACTTTTGTGGGGCGTCGTGGAAAACGTGTTAAAGCTGTGATTCTGAATACCTTATCACAATTTTCATTTTTGAATGATCAACAACAACAAAAGGTCAGCTGAAGCATGTGATTTTGTGTGTGGTTAAATTGTTAAACAATTACTGAGCTTTAACCATTTTTTATCAGCAGAGCGCTTAAGTAAAATATATATATTATATATACTATTCAATAGCTCAAATGCCTAAACTCATTTGATTTATATTCTTAAATAATTAGAAACGTGTGCCTCGTTTGCTTTAATACATCAAAATGCTTTCAATATTTTCCGACTCTTCAATTTGAAATAATTTGCAGTATAATTAATTTGTAGCCTTTTAATTTGCACACAATATTCACATAATTTATTATCCAAACGAACGCAACGGTTTCATCCCACTCCCTCCTCTGCCCCTCTCTCCATCTCTTCCCACTTTCGTACGCTATTTGAATAAGACCCATAATAATAATAACGCTCATTAGACCCTCCACTTAAAGTTAGTAAAACCTTAATCTGAATTCTGACAACTTTTTTTTTTTTTTTGGGCAGAACTCAGAGGAAGAGGAGAAACCAAAACCAGGCCAAAAGCGACGACGTCAAATAGTGCAAAGCAAATGTTTTATATTAGGTGGCAGCTGACGGCAGGGGGCGCCACTAATGAGGCCCTTGGGGAACATATTAAACTTGAGGGGCAGCAACAACAACAACAAGAACAACAAACTAAAATAAAAGGCGCAGCGCAACGAGAAACGAGGCGGGACTAAGAATCGAGTATTGCACAGATTTGCCGGGACACATATGTTGTAGCTGTTGTAGCTGTTGTTGTTGTTGTTGTTGGTGATGGTGGTGGTGTTGTTGTCCTTGTCACTGTTGCTGTCGCCCTGGCGTCTCTAATGCAAAATGGCAACTTTGCCGGTGCCAAACAACGCGACAACTTTTTAATTTAAAGCACAAAAAAAATAAAAAAAATAAATATATAAAAAAAGGAGCAAAAATCGAGAAAGGAACGTAAAAACTGTGAGGACAAATCACGGCGACCCCCAAAACAAACTTTGCCTCGCATTCAACTCAACTGACTCTCGAAATTAAAGCAATAATAACTTTGTTAAAACAAAAAACGAGGGAGAAAGAAACTTTTCGGCAATATCTTCTCCTGCTTCTTCCTCGGCGTGTTCTCATGAGTTTGCCCGCCAGCTGTAAGCTCAGACTACGCACGGCGAGATTTGAATTATGTTCAAAAAAAAACCGAAAGAAATACATATAAAGTCGCATAAATCCAGCTAATAGACCAAGAAGTCCAACTTGTGGAATAGTTTAAATTATGAGTGAATTTGGATTTGTGGATTTTCAATGTAATTTTCAATTCAACATCTATGACATAATCAAGCTCTCTCTCTCTTTCTCTCTTTCTCCCGCACTGTCTCACCTTCTGTCACATGTAATTACTCTCGAAAAGATTATAAATTATAAGTTTAAAATGTTGCTTTGTGCACTGCGTTGGCAGCAGGAAAAGTTAAAAACCTTTGCATTTATGTATTTTAACAAGTTCCTAATGTAATTGTCACTTAACATACTTTTAAAATTATAATATTTTATGCAATTAAATGTTTGTTCAGAAACTTTGAAATAATAGTTAAAATTTGTAGAAATTTGTATGGTTGGTTTTAAAGCTGCACTATTGTAAAAGTTCCTGTATACATTTTAAAAGTTTTTATTTATCGAAATAACAGAATAGAGATTATTTGATAATTGAGAGTACTTTTCAAAAATTATAAATAGTTTCCTGGCTAAAAACAAATCAAACTTAATTAGCGCAAATGCACTTAGTGTGGAGGTTGAGGCCGCTTTAATTTGATTTGATCGGAAATAACATTTATCTAATATCATTATCAGGAAGAGAACACACACGCATAAACCTGTTTGGCTTTGGGCTAAACATTTTCGTATCTGAGTTGATTACAATTAATGGCGCCAATTTGTTGTTGCTACCGCTGCGCTTTATATGCGATTGTTATTGGAGGGGCGGCAGCAGATAAGGGGTGTATGTGTGTGTGTGTGTGTGTGTGGGGGGGGGAGGGAGGGATATTGCTTAAGACAAAACAGGCAAAGTTGCTGTTGCGGCTACCGTGTGCCGCAAATGTTTGGCATAAAGCAACAAAGACGCCGAGTGGCATAAAAAGGCAAGACAAGCGAAGCGAAAAACGAAAGTGGGAAGCAAAACGACAATGACTGGCAAAGGCATCGTAAAAGGCAGCGGCAATAAAGTGAGCGAAAAAAGTAAAGGAATAACGAAGACGCGAATATAAAAAGATGCCGGCCCGTAAGCTGTGAGTGTGTGTGTGTGTGTGTGTGTGAGCGAGAGTGGGTGGATTGGTTGTGGATGAGCACACACACACACACAAAGTTGAAGCAGCACCAACAGCAGCAGCAGCAGCAGCAGCAGCAGCAGTGTCTGCACAAAATGCACTCAAGGCTTAAACTCAACTCAGCTCAGAACTGAGACTGGCAGAGAGTGAAAGCAGGAGTGAGTATGAAGGAGAGCGTGGCTGCCTGAGTGAGTGTAAGTGAGTGTTTTAACTCAAACAGCTGCGAGAGTCCACGTGTCAGATGAGAATTCAACGCAATCAATCACCGTTTTGGGTGTATCCTCTGTGCTGCCAGCCGGAACTGTGACTTGGCAAACAAGTAACAACAATATTTAATTATATTAAATAGCCTTGGGTGCTTGTATCCTCAGCACCTACCTTACAATAAAATAAATTAGGTAATATAAATACTTCTCAAATTACCACTGTGAAATTTAGTACTCATACGACAAGTTGGTAAACCTCGAAATTACATTATAAATATTTAAAATCGCTTTCAGATATTATATTCGCCTTGAATTTAAGGTTCTGTTTTTCGATTTTTTTAGTTTTGCAATACGTTTCAACAAGCCCATAAAAGTAGCCTTTAGAAAACGAGAAAAATAAAGAAAAACTAATAAAAAACCGATAAAATTAGAATTTTTAAGAATCCCATGAATGTGACCTATATTTTTTTTTTTTTTTTTTTTTTTTTTTTTTTTTGTTAAAAATGTTGTATATTTTATTTAAACAAGTTTTCTGCTACCTTAGTGGCAACTTAATCTAGTTGTACATTTAGGGGAAAAAACGATTGATCACAGCTGATACTTATATAAGATTTATGATTATATATATGGGCAAATGTATATTATTTACAGAATTTACAAGGAGAAGGTTATTTTAAATATTACTGTAGGAACCTGGTAGAGAGATCCAATGGATGGCACCTTTTGAGTCTTCTCTTTCTTGGTTTGGCAGTTAGTCGTTTGGCTAGAGCGTTAGGGTGACCACCAAGGCGTAGTAGGTAATTCGATGCAAGTAGTTGCATTACATCGCCCACTTTAGGGACTTTAAGGTCTCGTTCGATGTCTCTATTTCGAATGTACCATGGTGCGCCGCATATTCGCCTTAGGATTTTTGCCTGAGCAACTCTAATTTTATTTAGGTTTGTTTTTGCCGCAATGCCGTAAATTTGAAGTGCATATTTCCATATGGGGCTTAGGATCGATTTATAGATGGTGACTTTGCTGTACAATGGAATGTGACCTATAACAAATAATAAATGAATATGTCCCTGCTGTTTTGACTGCCTTCGAGAATTAAAGTCACGTCTGGAATTAACCAAGAAGAATCGATAACTTGACCAAGATGATCCCGTCACAGTGACTGACTGCGCCGTGACCAAGCGAGGCGTGACTCCGGTCAACACGCGTCCAATTCGAGGCGCTCTCTTGCGCTCGCTCTGCTTCTCTTTCGCTCAGTAGCATATAAACAGCGCTCTGAGCCTTAAACATTTTGTCATTTTGGCTCAACGCAGGCGCATTGCTTGCGCTGGCAGCAACAACAGTAAAATTCAATAAAATGTTTGCCGACAGTTTTTGTTCCTGCTTTCTGCTGTTTGTAACTGGTCTAGCTGTTGTTGTTGTTGTTGTTGCTGCTGTTCTTGTTTGTTGATGGGCAGGAGTCGAGGAACAACAGCTGCCGGCCCCTGTACGTATGCAATGAAATTTTGTTTGCCGCTCGAGTGGCAGAAAAAAAAACCACAGGGAGAAAAAGCAACGCAACGAAAACTGTTAATTGCTGGTATTTGTTGTTTCTGTAATCGTACTCGCATGGGTATTGGTATGGGTGTTGGCATGGGTGTTGTTGGTGTTAAAGGAGGTCACTTACCTTTCGCCGTGGAGAGCCGCTCTTAGCTGCTGCTGTTGTTGCTGCACTGCATCATTAACAGCAAATCATCATCATCATTATCATCATCATCATCATCATCATCATCATTAGCAGCAGCAGAAAAAACAAATATTCTTTTTATTTTTGTTGCTGCGTGCTTTACTAAATTTTTGCACACCGCTTTTTCGATTTAAATTTATATAAATTATTTTTTAAATTTGCCGCATATGTGTGTATATATAATATACGTTTGTTAATGATTATTATTTGCAGCTCTTTGCTTTTCTTTTTTATTATGATTTAACATTTGGCCGGTCGTAATTTAAAGCAGCGTTTTTTAAA
The DNA here is from genome assembly GCA_035047465.1 of Drosophila sordidula. Lineage (NCBI taxonomy): Eukaryota > Metazoa > Arthropoda > Insecta > Diptera > Drosophilidae > Drosophila > Drosophila sordidula. The sequence continues at coordinate 7,011,229 of JAWNPQ010000136.1, read as the reverse complement.
AGATTTTATTCTATAGATTTTTTTTTTTATTATTATATTCACATATTTACGCGCACACACAACAATATAAAAAAAAAAAAAACAAACACCGAAAAAAAAAATTGTTTAGTTGAACACCATTTATTTTTATTTTTGTTTGTTGTTTATTTCGTTTCTAGCTGCGTTTTTGTTTTTATTTATTTATTTTTTTTTTTGTTGGGTTTTTGCATCTGCTTTAAAGTGTTGTTGTTTGCAGCCAAGGCAACAATACAATGTCAGCCGCACATGGCCTAGGACGACGCTGCGGTTGCCTGCACTGATTTTCAGAGCGGATGCTTTGGAGCATTGACGCTGCTGCCGCTGCCGCTGCCGCTGCTGCTGCCGCTGCTGCTGTCAGACGTATTTTTGTTGTTTGTCTTGCCCGCTGCGTGCTGCTTTGGCTCTAGCTCTAGCTCTGTGGCTGTGGCTGTGGCTGCGGCTGTGGCTGTGGCTGTGGCTGCCGCTGTAACTGTTGTTGTCATTGTCGTTGTAGTTGTTGCCACGCTCGATTCGTTCTCTTGTAAATGGTCCAAACGCTCCCTGCGACCGCTTTGCGCTTTTGCCTGCCTTTGGTGGCGACGTCATCGCCGCCGCCTGGCGCAGGCGCCGCAGGCATCGCAGCTCAACAAAATTGAACTCAACTCAACGCAATTGAACTCAACTCAACTCGCAACTCGGCGTTGAGCAACACTCAAAGCTTTAACTCACCTCGGCCGTTGTTTATCAGCTGCGGCGCTGCTACCGTAACGGTTGTTGTTGCTGTTGCTGCTGCGATTCCCGCTTTAACCGCTTATCGCATTGATTTCAGATAACCTTTTTACGTTTCTCTTCTTTTTATTTATTTGATTTTTTTTTAACACAGCACACAGTAAAAAAAAAAGGTAAAAAATGACAACGAAAATATATTTATATATATATATGTATATATACTATATGAAGCGCTTTGCACGAAACTTTTCAATCAGCGTTTGCTTAGCGTAATTTATGCGTGCTTATCAGCCACTGACTGGGCACACAAACGCACTCACACACACACAGGCACACACACACACAGTCGAGAGTTGGGGGGGAAGTTGTTAATCGCTATCGAAATCGTTCAATGATCGCGCGCGTTTTTCTTTGAAGCTTTTGTCGATTGTTGCATTTGCAGAGCGAACAGCTTGAAAGACTTTTAAACGCTTTCGAGCATGCGAGCGCGTGGGCGTGTTGGGATATTGCGCTGATCAGATGTGGGCTTTAGATCGCTGGGATCGAGAGGCGCTGAAGCTGAACGCGGCGGCGGCAAATGAACTGAATTGGCCACTGCTGTGGTCTCGTCTGGTCAGGTCTGGTCCGGGCCGCACGAATTGGAAACTGAATTGGAAATAGAAAACCCATTGGGGCAGCAGAATCAGAAAAAGCAGACGCAACACACACATGCATGTGGGTGGGTGTGCGTGTGTGTGTACGAACATGCGCTGCGCGCACACGGACCCGATTTTAATCACAGACGCAAAAAATAATAAAATTGAAATGAAAAACAGAACCGAACCGAATTGAACCGAACCGCAGCGCAGCAGAGCAACAGAAACAACACGGTCCAAACAGATCGTCGAGCATCCACATGAAACGATCAACGGTTCGGTTACAATGTGAGATTCGGGTTCGGGTGTGAGATGCGTGTTCGGCTAGCCCGACACTTGAATGCCCTGCAATGGCATTCACGAAACTTAAAAAATCAGCACAAATACTGCAAAATTGGTATTTGTAAAGGGCAACAATTTAAAACTTCAAGCATTTTCTATTACTTTACTATAGTTTCTAATCATCATTATTTGAAGTGTTCTCGATTTGACTTTATTCGATTTGAACAGACTTTTGACTTTTCTTCTGAGACGTGAACAATACTTTCGTATCGCCGAATACCATGAAACTGCGTGTTGTCATTTAACTGATGCTTTTCAATGCTTGACCCAAAAATCGATGGTCCACTATCATATTAGTATAAGTAATATTGCAAATATGTAAATTAAAGGTTTTCAATTGCTTGTTTTGCCATTGCAATTTCTGGATATGCGACTTAGGGGATTTCAATTGAGGGGAATGTATATACCAAGTATTTTTTTTTTCGTTTTTTAAACGTTCTTTTCAAAAATTCAAATACAACTTTTCTGGAAATATTGCTGAACTACAAGAAATAAAATGTATCAATAATTACGCTTTATTGAAATAATTATAATAATTTTAAATAATGCTTTAACCTCTAGTTGTAGCTTGACGAAGAACAGCATCATAAAAAAGTTTTAAAAAAATCAAGCTGTTTCTATATATTAATTAGTGTTATTATATTTTCATGAAAAAGTAATTTACATTGTTAGAAGATAGCATTTTTGCCACATCATATTAGTTGTGTAGTCATCAACTATATCTAAAGTTATAAAATAGGTGAATTGGCAAAATATATATATATATGTATATACATACATACATTTCATAATATATATATGTGTGTGTGTCAGGAAATAAGTATATAGCGTAATCGAATCAATTAAATCATAGAATAGCCTCAGCACTGGGTATATGATACACCCCTTGTTGGCGGTCAATTTAAACACCCCCTGCCCGCCCTTCCCGGCCATAGCTTCTTTATAGGAAACGTTACGCCCCACACTTAAACGCCAGCTGTGTTGCTCGATTGCGATCAATCGGCTGCTGTTTGCGATCATGTTGATCACGCTCTGATATTGAGTGCATTTGTATGTTTGAGTGTACGTGAGGTGTTGTTGCTGTTGTTGTTTTTTCCACAGCGGCACGCAACGATCGTCAACATTTTTAATTTTTTTTTTTTTGTTTTTTTTTTGTTTTTTTTTTCGGAATAGGCAAAACGAAATTGATCGATGCTCGGCAATGTTGTTGCCATCGCTGTTTGTTATTATAATTACAATTAAAGTGAGGCGACTGCGACGTTGTCACAGCAATAACAACAGCAACAACAACAACAACAACAGGAAGAAGCAGAATAACAATCACAACGCTGACGTCGACGGCAACGACACCAAAACCAAACAAACGAGCTAACCGCACCGCACCGCCCCCGTGGTCGATCCAAGCGCAACGTGGAGACAACTGCGTCGCCGCCGCAACTCAACTGCGAACTGTAACTGCCGTCGCTGCGATAACGACGCGTTCTCGGCATAGTTGCTGCTGCGGCCGCTGCTGCCGCCGCCGCTGCCGCCGCCGCCGTTGCCACTGCTGCTGTTAACGATTTTCAAATAGCGCATCGCTGCTCCGCCCCGTGCCCCGCTGCCCCCCCAAACAATTGGCGAAATGGACGCGCGCCGCATGTGTCGTCATTAGCGACGCCAGCGCCGACGTCGACGTCAACTGTTTGTTTGGCTTGTTCTTCCCGCCGCTGCCGCCTGGCGGCATTTGGTTTGTCGCTTCGTGGGAGGCTTATCGGAGAGCAGCAGCGATAACGTGCTGGCCGGACTCCGATAAGAGCGGCCAAATATCGCTAATTTGCTATCGGATATCGGCCATCGTCTATCGATCTGATCAGTCGGACCGGTAGCCTATGGGAAAATACCCTATAGGAAAGAATTTGTTTGCTTTTACTTCCTTAATAGCGATAAGAGAGACTGCGAACTAAACTTGGGATTCCTCTGTTAACGGTGAATGCAGTTGAATACTGACGAACGAATTATTGTGGCATAAAACAAGTATATTTAATCTGATCTTCAAAACGGCTATATTCGGTGGAACCTAACCACAAACAAATTAAATCGTTATATAGCTAAAAATATAGAAGAAGATTTGGTTTTTTGAAATCTCTTTTCCTCACTCCATCTCTCTTTTCTTCCAACTCCCCATTCCTTTCTCTGTCTCTCACTCTACCTATTTCTCTCTCTCTCTTTTTTCTTTTCTTCCAACTCTGCCCATTTGTCTCACTCTCTCTTTTTCTCGCTCTCTCTCTCTCTCTCTCTCTGTCTGTTACTCTCGCTCCCTTTCTCTCACTTTTCTCCCAGCTCTCCCCATCTCTCTCTCTTCTTCTTCCTCTCTCTATTTCTTTCTATGGATCTCTCACTATTTCGCTATCTATATCTCACGCTTTATCTCTAATTTTTTTCAACTCTCGCATTCTCTCCTTTTCGCTCCTGCTCTCACTCACTCCCTCTCTCTCCCTCTCTTTTGGGCAGCTTCTATCTATCAGATGTGAATTTTTGATTTGCATTCAGATTTGTCGTTATGTGCGCTACACACACACACACACACACACACACTCTGGGCACATATTGTAGATATATGCACTGAATATTCCGTTGTTGTTGTGAACTAAATGCGTCAATTAAATAAAAAAATATACAAAGCTCGCAGCTACTCGGGCCGCAGATACAGATACAGAGGTACACATGTAGATACATATGTACACCCACACCTGCTGCACACACACAGTTGTGTGTGTGTAGAAATTATTAATAAATTATGATTTTGGATGACACTATAAATCGCCCATATATATAAATGTGTGTGTGTGTGTGTGTGTGCAAAACGCGATGCTAATCAACGGCACGTTGAGTGATTTAAAGCAACAACAATACCAACAGCAAGAACAACAACACAAGTCGAGCATTGAAATGATCTCGCAAATCCAATATCTAACAGGCCCATGCACGACTGAATCTATATCCATCCCCATCTATGTATATCTATGCATCCATTTTGCTGATTTTGGTGCGGGGGGAATTTCGGTACCTAAAGGGTGTGAGGTGTGGGGTGTGTGTTGTGTGCGTGTGTGTGTGTGTGTGTTTTTGGATTGGGCTTTATAAGTAACCCATCTGTATAAGCACAAGTGTGTGCGCTATTTTTGAAATCTTTAATTTAATTTATTCTGCGTTTTTCAAATTTTTATTAGCTCTTTAATGACATTTCGCTGCTTTTGGCGCATTGAGAGGCCCCACTGGGCCCCGCCCCGTCCGCCCCCAAACCCCACTCCAAGTCCATTGCCTGTCCGGCCTGTTACGTGGCTCATTAAGAATTTTTAGTTTTTAATTGACAAACGACTGCGAAGAAATAAATTAATAAATAAATTGAAAGAAACAACAACAACAACAACACAGAAGACAACTTAAGAAATGGCAACCGAATAGATTTCGTTTTATATACTCAAGATTCTAATTTTTAAAATGAGCCAAAAAGATGTCAGGGGCTAAAAATTGGAATGCGAAAGCTATGTTGACAGCAAGTCGAACTATTACCAGACCCGTGTGCGAATGTCTGTGGGTGTGGGCGTGTGGAGGGGGTGCAAATTGTTGGCCAAGTTAGGTGAAGGCGATTCGATAACTAAACGAGCTGCACAAAAGATTCGATCGAAAATCGTACGATGCTGGATCCTTTGGCTCGTTTAAGCATCATTCGGTGCCCAATCCTTTTTTGAGTATACTCACTGTGTACTCATTTGTTGTGAGTATACTCGTTGCAAGGACTTTTGATTGGAGTGGAATATAAAGCGGTTTTTGCAGAGAAACACAACTTCCATTATCATGATTATATATGTATATATAAATATATATGTTTAATGATATATTTCATACGTATTTTTTAGCTTATCTAATATTTTTAATATCACGTAGAAAATTTACATAGCGCTTCATATTTAAGAGAAATTATACCAGCGCATTTTTATACTTTTTTCTACCATAGTTATAATACAGAAAAGCCAACTTTAATTTAAACAGCGTTAAATCTTCAAAAATTTCACACTTCATCGAATTTATTAATTGTTTTTACATTTTGCACGGCCTTTAAATATATTAATATAGTATATACATAGATGTATAAATATTTCTGGACTAATTAAAGTCAAATAAGTTGCCCGAAAAATTGATCACAACAAACGATAAAAACTATGTAGTTCCTGAGATAATTTCCGTGATTAGAGCTATGCCCGGCAGTACAAAATGATGTTCAAGGGCAGCTCGAATTCGTCACGGCACGACTGGTAAAGTCAGACGATCGCTAGCGTATTTGTCGATTTAATTTAATTTAATTTATGCTTTTTTTTCTGCCTTCAACTTGGCTCAAATATTTTTTTGACAACGCGCAAACTTTTATTAGCACCACGCCGCCAAATGAACGAGCGTTATTTATTTGCGTATTGAGAAAAAAAAAACTATATATACTATATAATATATGGAAAAAATTGGTTTTTTGTATTGAACAGAAAAAAACAAGGACGTTGCAGTGGGGTGTAACCGACGACGCAATACTCATTCAAAGTACAATAACAGCTTAAAACAGTCTTAATTATTATTTTGGCAAAAATATCGATTTCTTGTAAATTGTGGGGACGAAAGTAGACGTGGCCGAAATATTTCGGTTCGATATTTAAAGGACGTCATCAGAAAACCGTCTGCCAAATTTGGCGACAGTAGCCCTAAGATATATATATATATATATCGTTTGATCTCTTTAGAGGAAGTCGTCAGTATTCTCCCTGCAAAAATTGGATGCATCTAGCTTTAAAACCAAGGAAGATATATAGATTAAATCGAACTGCCACGCCCTCAGTGGGCGTATCCACAAAATCTGAACATTTAATCAGACGCATTTACACGAGTATTTATTCCATGTTTCATTGCGGATTGCGGACAGACGGACGGACATTGGCCTAACCCAATATGATATTTTCCTTTTGTGACGGATTTTCCATTTCGGCAGTCCTTGGTTCGAAGCACGGCTAGTGAATACAGATATCGTGCTTGTCTAAGCCAAAGTCCCAGCTTAGTTAAGCTCAAGTTGTAAGCTATTCCACTAATAGCAATAATGATAGTAAAACATTTCTAAGGAAATTACTGGGCGCCAAGGCGCAACAGTTATTGCCGGTGTGCCAGGGCCCCACACGCACCCGACAGAGCGTTACCTGAAGCGGTAGCACTTTTATTGGATAAAACGCAAGACCCAAAATCCCCTCAGCACTTGTTAAGCCGAGGGCAACGTAAGCGGATGAAGTGCGACAGGGAACTGTGAAAGGGTTAAAGCGGCTGCTGCTCTGCAAATCCGGCCAAACTAACCGCAAGTGGTAATCCTGCCCCCTACCCGGCGCAGGCGACTACTGGGTGTGTGTGTGTGTGTGTGTGTGTGTGTGTGTGTGTGTGCTTTGTTACCTACATTTGATTTGGCTAATATTTAATGGCTGTTGCTTGTTTTTATGCACATTATTTGTTTGTAGAGCGTACGCACGCACACACGCACAGGGGCAAGGAAGAGGCGCGGACACGAAAGCGGACGCGGGCACCTGCACGGGTGTGACGAGCAACAATGCCCAGCGATAATAACGGTAAGCATGTAAACAGAACGACGCGTCACTTGCAAAAAAACGAAACGAAATGGAAGTGGAACCGAAACCGTAAACCCAAACCGAGCAACGGGCAGCAAGCACTTTAGTGTTTACCGTTGCTGCTGCTGCTGCTGCTGCTGCTGCTGTTGACGACGCGCCGTACGATTCGTCCTGCCCGACGACGTGCGTGCTAATAAAACGCCGACGTCGTCGAGGCGGCCAGGTTGCGGCTGCCAAAGCTGGCTGTTGCCGGCGCTGCTGCTGCTGCTGCTGCTGACGCTGTCGCTGTCGCTGTCGCTGCCTCTGCCGGCGCTGCTTTGAAACGAGCCCCCCGCAATTGAGTGAAAACTCAGCCAATTGAGTCAACTCGAGGCGAGTTGAGTGTGAACGCTTTTCGCTCTTGAGTTCGACTCAACAGCGTGTTTATTATGCTCTCTAGACGCACACACACACCAACGCACACACACACACACACACACGCGGGACTACTTGCAGGGAACCGTGTTGTCGGTGGCGCTCTGCGTCTTGGCCTCCTCGAAGAAGAGCTCCAGCAGATAGGACTTCTGCAGCTGATCGCCGTCGAGGCGCTCGGCGCCCTTCCAGCGCAGCAGCGCGGGTATCGAGGTCAGCAAAAACGGCGGCTTCCGGAACTTGTTGTTGTCACTGGTGTCCTTCCAGGTCTCCCGATTGCCCACGTCCACGGTGTATATGAGCGAATTCGGATGGGCGTACTCGCGGAACGCCGTGTTGATCTGCTCCTCCACTGTGCGGCGATGCAAAATACATATCGAAACGAGTCCATTTAGCTTTAATCTATGCGCACTCACCCGCCACGCAGTCGGGACACCAGCTGTGGCCCTTGCTGTCCTTCTCGCCGAAGAAATACATGTAGATGAGGCAGTTGTTCTTCTCGTGCAGCTTGAGCGCCTCCTCCAGCTGCTTGTAGCCCTGAATCGGCACGTATTGGGGCATGGCTGTTGCTGTTGTTGCTGCGGTTGGTGACTTAATGCTGCTGCGATAGATTATTGTCGCTCTGATAAGCCTAATAACCGTTTTACGACCGCTTTATCGCCCACAACTTGGTTGCTGGCTGGCAACAACAACAGCAGCAGCAGCAACAACAGTTAAACAAAGAACGCCGCCCGGCAATTTATCGTTTCTAGTGTGCGGTCACACGCATACTCGCCGCGTGCTACCAACCTGAGCGAGGTATTTGGTATTTTTCCACAAGCGATTTATCGATTGCTTGTGCCGCGCGAAATGCCATCCGAAATAGTTGGCAACGCGCACCGAAAACAGCACTAATGCGCGCCAAATTTAAAACTGCAATTTTGATTGTTTTTTATGTGTTTTGAGCACATATGTATGTGTGACAGTTACACATTAATTTGTTTATATAAAATACACTTTTTTTCATATCTACCTTTGTTCGACATTTTTTTTATCTCAGGTCTTGCTACGTACTACATTTCAAAGTCCCATAACTTTGTCAAAACTAAACCGATTTTCATGATGTTTCCCATTTTCATCATGGCTTGGTCTCTAGGTTGATTCTGCATTTCATTTTATTTCGATATCGAAAATACATTTTTTTGGTTTTTTTTTCCAAAAATATCCTTTACTCCCCCCTTACTTATTTTGAAAAACATTTTTTTTTTAAAATTCAGATTCGCGAATTTTTATTTTTAATCGATTGCGGGTACTTAAATTAGTATAAAACGCAACATTAAAAGTCATTTTGAGGGGGTCGGTTTTTCTGTCAAAAATCATGCCAAAATTGACAAAAATTTAGACAAGTAAAGTTCCCAAATCCATACTTGCTAGATTTCAAAAAGCCATAACTTTGTCAAAACTAAACCGATTTTCATGATGTTTACCATTTTCATCATGGATTGGCCTCTAGATTGATTCTACATTTAAGTTTAATTCGTTTTTAAAAATAATTTTTTTTTGATTTTTTTTCCAAAAATATCCTTTACTCCCCCCTTACTTATTTTGAAAAACATTTTTTTTTTAAAATTCAGATTCGCGAATTTTTATTTTTAATCAATTGCGGGTACTTAAATTAGTATAAAACGCAACTTAAAAAGTGATTCTGAGGGGGTCGATTTTTCTGTCAAAAATCATGCCAAAATTGACAAAAATTTAGACAAGTAAAGTTCCCAAATCCATACTTGCTAGATTTCAAAAAGCCATAACTTTGTCAAAACTAAACCGATTTTCATGATGTTTCCCATTTTCATCATGGCTTGGTCTCTAGGTTGATTCTGCATTTCATTTTATTTCGATATCGAAAATACATTTTTTTGGTTTTTTTTTCCAAAAATATCCTTTACTCCCCCCTTACTTATTTAGAAAAACATTTTTTTTTTTTTAATTCAGATTCGCGAATTTTTATTTTTAATCAATTGCGGGTACTTAAATTAGTATAAAACGCAACTTAAAAAGTGATTCTGAGGGGGTCGATTTTTCTGTCAAAAATCATGCCAAAATTGACAAAAATTTAGACAAGTAAAGTTCCCAAATCCATACTTGCTAGATTTCAAAGTACCATAACTTTGTCAAAACTAAACCGATTTTCATGATGTTTACCATTTTCATCATGGCTTGGTCTCTAAATTGATTCTAGATTTAAGTTTAATTCGTTTTTAAAAATAAATTTTTTTGGTTTTTTTTTCCAAAAATATCCCTTACTTATTTTGAAAAAAAAAAATTTTTTTTTAATTCAGATTCGCGAATTTTTATTTTTAATCGATTGCGGGTACTTAAATTAGTACAAAACGCAACATTAAAAGTCATTTTGAGGGGGTCGGTTTTTCTGTCAAAAATCATGCCAAAATTGACAAAAATTTTGACAAGTAAAGTTCCCGAAACCATACTTGCTAGATTTCAAAAAGCCATAACTTTGTCAAAACTAAACCGATTTTCATGATGTTTACCATTTTCATCATGGCTTGGCCTCTAGATTGATTCTACATTTAAGTTTAATTCGTTTTTAAAAATATTTTTTTTTTGATTTTTTTTCCAAAAATATCCTTTACTCCCCCCTTACTTATTTTGAAAAACATTTTTTTTTTTAAATTCAGATTCGCGAATTTTTATTTTTAATCAATTGCGGGTACTTAAATTAGTATAAAACGCAACTTAAAAAGTGATTCTGAGGGGGTCGATTTTTCTGTCAAAAATCATGCCAAAATTGACAAAAATTTAGACAAGTAAAGTTCCCGAATCCAAACTTGCTAAATTTCAAAAAGCCATAACTTTGTCAAAACTAAACCGATTTTCATGATGTTTACCATTTTCAGCATGGTTTAATCTGTAGATTAATTCTGCATTTCAATTTATTTCGAAATCGAAAATAAATTTTTTTGGTTTTTTTCCATAAAATATCCTTAGGGATATAGTATTTTCAAAACATATGGAATCGGAATTTCTTTTTAATCGATTGCGGATATCAATATTAGTAAAAATAAAAACGCAACTTTCAAAATTTTTGTCAAAATCATGCCAAAATTTAGAAAAAATGTGAGCACATAAAGTTTCCAAATCCATACATACCGAGGATTCCATGAACACAAACTTTTTTAATGTGATTAAAAAACTTGAAATGGAAATGACAAAAAGCTTTGCTAAGATGCGATAGAGTAAGCTAAGTCTTGCCTATTTTTCTTTGTTTTCATCAATGACAGACGAGACTCCGTAGTTCTGGGAATAGCGCAACGCAAGCCAAACGCAGATGGAAGATTCTGAATGCCGTGACCCAAATCCGAGCAGACGCAGCGCCAGAAAGCGTTGACGCAGCTGAAGTCGACGCCGCCCAAACTTGAACTTCGCGGCACTGCGCTGGCTGTGGGGGCCGGAGCGTTGGCCGCCGCAAAAAGCGCCGACGCTGTGCAAAATGTTGCATAAAACGCGCCGGGGCCGACCAGCTGGCCAACAGAAGTCACGAGTCGAACACTGAGATGGGTGAGTTGGACGGACGGACGGGCCGTGAGTGCGGTGCAGCAATTGACGTTTGTGTTGGCTTGCAGCATGCAACACGGGCTTGAGGACGACGCTGCTGCTGCTGCTGGCTGCCGTGGCGTGGCAGCAGCTGGCGGCCGCCAGCAAGGTGGCCTACAAGAAGCCGCTCTACGGCAAGCTCAGCTACGTGAAGGAGAAGCGCTTCAAGCTGCGCTCGACCGCCAGTCCGACGGTCAGCACGGAGCTGGACTGGCCGGCGCCCGTCGAGTTCGTCATCAACAGCACGCCCCGGACGGCGACGACAGCGCTGGAGCCGGAGAGCGGCAGCGGCAGCAGCAGCACGGCCAGCACTCGGGAGCTGGAGCTGGAGCTGGAGCAGGAGCAGGAGCAGGAGCAGGATGCAGGCACCACCGCCTCGAGCTCCACCTCGCTGAGCAGCAGCAGCAGCAGCACGACGCCGGCCAGCCTGGACAACACCTTGCCCTCGCCGCCGACGCCTGAGAGTGCGCAGGAGCAGGCGAAGCTGCGCGTCCCCTGCACCTGCGGCGTCTTCCTCTCCTCGCAGATGCAAAACGGCCTGACCGAAGCGCCGCTCATCCACAACGAAATGGACCGCATGTATCCGTGCAACGCCATCGGACGCAAGCAGTGCCAGACCAAATGCCTCGAGACGGTGAGTGCCACGCCCGAGGAATCCGCCAGCCCAGCTTCATCTCTCTCTCTCTTTCTCTCTCTCCCTCCCTCGCAGATTGTGCAGCATCTGCCCAACTCGGCGAACATTGTGTGCGCCACCCTGGGCCACAACTGCCACAAGGAGCGCGCCTACCTCTTCATCAAGAACTGCCACAATCAGTGGGTGAACACGAATCTCCAGGCCGGGCGCGAGTACTGCTGCAAGGAGGGCGTGCCCTATCGCTGCCCACTGCTGGGCTGAGCGGGGGAGTGAGGGGTTCAGCTCCATTTGCCAATTACTCTACACTTGCGAACAACAAAGGCTTGTAAACAAATAAACTTTGGTATTTAAAAAACATTGTTATCGATAGTTGGCGGACGTTTGATATTTTCCTTAGCTCGATACAAATTTGCACAAGTATTTGGTATTTTTAGCCAATACACAAAACAATTTTATCAACAGCTGACGGCAGTTTGGTATTTTTGTTATATCGATAAAAAAAGACAAGTCAATTATTATTATTTGTTTATCTCTTCTGGATATCACATTTTTCTTGAAATTTTTTTGAATTCATCTATTTTTAATATTATAGCAGGCAATGCAAAAGAACATCTTTACATATATCGTATTAAGCTGCATTTTATTTCCAGCTATTTTCGATAGCACACCAGGTTTTAAATCAAAGTTGGCTCTGCAATTGATATTTCGCACCGTAAAGTCTATAATATTTTTACAGGCAGTTCAGGGGTTTTTCTAGCAGAAGCTGGACATATTTTGCTGAAAAACTCGTTTGCTGTAGGATAATATATTTCAAATTTATTTATATATATATATACATGTATGTGTGCAAATGTATATATATATATGATTATTTTATTTTTTGTGGAGCTTTTTACGGCGCATGAATCAAATTGAACGCATATGAGCTCTTTAAGAATTATAAAAATTTATCTTTGGGCCTTGTTGTTTCTGGCACTGTTTTTTTTCGCGCGCATTCTTACGGCACTCTACGTGCGCGTGTCTGGTCACACTGGCCCCAAAGCAAAAGACAGAAAAAAACCAACCGATTGTTAAAAAGGTGAGTTGCACTAATTGCCACCGAATTGTGGACTCTTGCGATTAATGAACTTGTCCCCCCCGGCCAGGTGCAGTCGCAAGATGGTTTGCGTGCCGTGCTTCATCATTCCGCTGCTGCTGTACATCTGGCACAAGTTCGTCCAGCCGATCCTGCTGCGCTACTGGAATCCCTGGGAGAAGCGGGACGCGCAGGGCAACGTGATTAAGGCCGGGCCGGAGTTCCCGTTCGAGTGCAAGGGCGGCGTCTGTCCGTTTGTGCCCGGTGGCGGCGCCAAAATGGAGAAACCGAACGCGTCCGCTGCGGTGGGCGACGCCGTCGAAGGCGTGGCTCCGGCCTCCGAAACGAACGAGGTGGAAACAGCGGAAAAACTGATGCCCACCGCTGAGGGAACGGCCGTCGAGTCCAAGAAGCTCATTTAAATTCCTCTATATATAAATGTTTTTTTTTTTACCAGTGCAACACGATGGGGAGAGACTTTTTACACGTTTAGTACGCACAGTGGGAATTCTACACAATGTCCGGGGCAGGCAATCTACACAGTACACTAACAAAAAAAACGGGAGTTAATTCGAGGAACATGCGGCGGGCCTAAACACACACATGCGTACATATGTAACACAAAATAAATATGTGTAATTGACATTCATTCGTTGCGAGCTTATCCGGCGTAACTGCACGGCGCAATCTTATTTGTATGACGTGGAACTTTTGATGGCACTTGGTTTAAGCCTTAGTTATCGTACACTTGTCAAACAAAAGTCATATGTTATAATAATATATCTTGGAACGCGTTTGCGAGCAATTTAGATATTAGAGCAAAAGACTCGAGCCGGTTCTGACCGGGAATTCTGCTTTCCACCAAATAAACTAGTGGCCCAAAAACTGTTTGGCATAAACAATTTTTTTTTTAGGACATAAATATGTATACATATATATCTTTTTAATGAAATGTTACTAAAGAGGGATATCCCAGAACATAAATAGCTTGGAAATTTGACAGCTTGCTTATATACATAATAAATAATATGTAAACCGTAAATATATGTTTTGTTGTAAATTATTGTTTGTTTTTATTTGCAAATTGTTTTGAAAGCCAGGTTCTCTAACCGCAACTATATTATACTATAGATAATATTGTATTAAAGATTGAACGATCAGTCGATAATCCTTTGAAAAACTTCTGTTTTCGAAATATTTGGACGAAAACTTGGCAATTACGAGATTTACTCCCGAAACCATCAATCTACTATATCATATACTACGTTTAGTTAAGTAAACAAATATATTGGAAATTAGTAATTTATCAGTAATTCTTTCGTTTTCTCTTTAGCATGATTGATGAATGATGATATATCTATATATATCCTTATGTAACTTATTTTTTTCACTTCCACACAAAATTAATAAAATGCATTTCAATTTGTTTTTAAAATAATTATTTTATATTTATTATGTCAAAAAAATTTGCATTTGCATGTTTCGTTTGCTGTTTAAGTTAGGACAACAAAAAATTGTACAATTTACACATTAAGATTAAGAAAAAGCGCAGCAAAACTACTAAAAAAAAAATAAAGTAAATTTTTAAAGATGAAAATGATTTGTGATTATCGCGATTACAAAAATTTTGTTGCATATTTTTTGAAAATATATATATATTTCGCATTTCGTTAAAAAAAACTTAAACTGTAGTTTGCCTAAAGCCTAATTACAAAAAAAACTTGGCGCATTTTTATCGGTTGGTTTTCTTCTGTTTTTATGTTTTATATAGATTTCTGCTCGGAAAGTTGTAATTTGTTGCGTCGTCAGCTTAATTCAAACAATTATGAGAATCTTTTTACAATTTATGCTTAACATAGAGATTTGTATGTAGAATTACATAAAAAATGTGTGTGTTTTTTTTTAAAGTATATAATATATGATATATAGGCTTGCAGAATGTTTCGTTTGTATCGTATATAGCTAACAATTTTGTTTATATAAGCACTTCAGTTTCGAAACTAACAGCTAAACATTTAATAATAATGCAATTAGTTTAAAAATTTTTGTTTTAAAACTTAATAATAAAACGTAGTCGATGCTAAATACTACTGATATTTTCTTTTAATTTTTTATGTGTGTGTTTGTTTGTTTTTTTGTTTTTTTGTTTTATTGTTGTTGTTTTGTTTTTATGCTTAGTTAGGGGCGCTAAAATAAACGTTGGCCAAGGGCTTCACGCTTGATTACAAATACAATTACAAAATACAAATACAGTTTAATAATTAATAATAAAAAATAATTTGCGCTAATTTAAATTGTTTACTGGAAGCAGCGACGTTTGCGAAAAAAAACACGACTCGATAAAACTATTATTATTATGATTTTTGTAACGTGTCCGATATTTTATATAATTTGTAGCTGTGTGGAACGAATGCAAGACAAGAAAAAAACTGCTCACTAACTAAATATCTAAATGTATATATATATATATATATATATATATGTATATATATGTGGGTATATATATCTTGTATATAACTATGCGATATATGATTTCAACGCACGCTGTACAACAAACATTAAAATTAAACATTTAAATTACTACAATAATTAATGATGTGTTTTTTGTTTCTGTTTTCGTGTTTTTGTCTTTTTGTTTTTATGTTTTGTTTTCTTTTTCGTTTTAAATTAAAGCTTAGGGGCTAGACAAAAAAAAAGACGGTGTTGTGGGTTGGGTTTTTGGGGGGAGTTAAAAGTCAAAAACTAGCTCGCTAGCTAGTTGGCTGGCTTGGTGGCGGCGCTCTTTGAGTGCCCACACCGACGTCTCCTCGCAGTCCTGTGCTCCCGTACGCCCGTACGCCCGTACGCCCGTACTTCAGTACTCCGCCTGCGCCCACGTTGTTCGCCGTGCACTTATGGTCAAATGTAGATGGCCTCGGAGCCCTTGTTGGCCTGATGGCCGCCCGAGATGTACAGATTGTTGGCCGCCGGCGATTGGACGCCCTCGGACCAATCCGAATTGCTCCGCGGCGACGACGACGACCAATGGCCGGGCGATTCCGGCGACGGCGTCGGATAGCTGTCCAGCGTCTGAACCAGATGCTGCGGCGTATGCCCGCCCGAATGCTGGCTGGGCGGCGTTAGGTACTGATAGAAGGCCTGATTGTGCTGCGACGACGGCGACAGCATGTTGGTCGACGGCGAGGAGCCCGACATTGAACTTTGTATCGAAGGCGGATTCATTTGACCCGAGTGAAATGAGTCTGTGTGGGCGGGAAACGATTAGCGGCATTCAAAATGACGGACGACTGGTGGGCTAACTTACCCGGAGATCCACAAAATCCATTCAAGTCCAAACCGGCTGAACCGAACTCAAGGCCTCCAATTGCTTGTTGCTGTTGCTGCTGCTGCTGTTGCTGTTGTTGCTGCTGCTGTTGCTGCTGCTGCTGCTGCTGCTGTTGCTGCTGCTGCTGCTGCTGCTGTTGCTGCTGCTGCTGCTGTTGCTGCTGCTGCTGCTGCTGCTGCTGCTGTTGTTGCTGCTGCTGCAGCTGCGGGGACAACGTCTGCATTATTGCACTGCTTTTTGCATTGTTGGAGGACTGAGGCGCCAGCATGATGCCCATGTCGCTGCCCGTCGGCGATATGATGCCCAGGCTGACCGGGGAGCTCTGCGGGCCCATGGCGCCGTTGCCGCCGCCCAGCAGGCTGTTCAGATTGCTGCCAAACTGCTTCTGCTGCGTGGCATGCCGCATCGCCTGTATGTGCGTCGGCGAGGTCGGCAAACTGGGCCGCGACTTGGCCGGCGATGGGGAGCCTGCAAAGTGTTGATTGGGATTAGTTGGGGCCCGGCGATAAGTGCGTCGCCAGCTGAACTCACCCAAGTAGGCGTGCGGCGACAGCGCCAAGCTGCTCTGCACCGAGTGCGGCGGCGACTGGTTCGAGTACGGCGGACTGAGGCCCTGCTCGTGACCGCCGTTGGGCGCCCCGGCCCCCAGCCCGCACAGCGTGTTCGTGCTGCGGCCGCCGCTCAGGCCCAGCGCCTGTCCGTTCAGCATCTCCTGCTGAAACGGCGAGCCCATCGAGTAGCCGTAGTTCTCCAGCTTGATCATGTCCAGGCTGTTCGCGGGCAGCGACTGCAACGACTGTCCGTTCTGCGAATGAAGAGTGGGCCGAATGTGAATAAGCTGAGGTCAAGGCAAGTGGTGGAGACACGTTGGGCGCCACGCAAATCGCCGAAGAAACAACAAATTTACACTTTTTCATATATCCATAATCAAGTTAAGAGAGTGTTAACCTGCCTTAAATATATGTATATATACTTCATAAGATCGAATGCTTATGATTATTATTATTTAAAGATCCTTATTTTTTATTTTATTTTGATTTTATTATTACCAAGGCGTACTCTCGATCGTGTACAGATTTCTTGGCTATATCTATATAAATATAATTTAAATAAGCTGCACTCACCTTGATGCAGTCCTCATAGCTCGGCGGCTGCTTGGCGCCGTTGTTGTTGTTGTTGTTGTTGGGCGGCGCCGCCATCGCGTTCGAGTACATGGAGTTGGTGTCGTACGGACTGGGCAGGTTCACCAGGTTCCCGTTGCCGTTGGCTGTCGCCGTCGGCGGCGGCGGCGGCGAGTCCAGGTCCGTGCAGTTGGTCGCCTGGGCGACGGCCGAGGCGGTCAGCAGCTGGGCGGCGTTCAGGCCGTTCATGGCCTTTTTTGAGGCCGCGCTGCTGCCGTTGCCGTTTCCATTGTTGTTGTTGTTGTTGTTGTTGTTGCTGTTGTTGTTGCTGTTGTTGTTGCTGCTGGCCTTTTTTGAGCTCGCCTTGCGACGCAAACTGCCCATGTTGCCGCCGGGCGCATCGAGCCCGTTGTCCGGACTGTTGCCCTCGATGAGCTTGGCCTTCTTGGCCGCCTTCTGCTTGGCCGCCTGGCTGCTCTGCTTGCCGGCGGCGCCGCCGGCCGCGATCACCGTCGGCTGGGTAATGAGCTGCGGCTGCTGGCCGGGCGGCGGGGAGCCGATCATCGCCTGGGGCGTCATGCTGATCATCTGCGGCGAGCGCGGCACGTGCTCGTCGAGCAGCCGGACGATGTCGTGATGCAGCCGCTCGCTGGCGACGTCGCGGGGCAGGCGGTCCATGTGGTCGGTGATCTCGCGGTTGGCGAAGTTGTCGAGGAGCGCCTTGCAGGCCTCGTAGCTGCCCTCGCGGGCGGCGAGAAACAGCGGCGTCTCGTCCTTGTCGTCCTGGGCGTCCCGGTTGGCGTGATGCATCAGCAGGATGTTCACCGCCTCCGTGTTGTTCACCGCCGCCGCCCAGTGGAGCGCCGTCTTGCCCGAATTGTCGGCCGCATTGATGTCCGCATCGGCCGTGATCAGGTCCTCGACCATGCCCTCGATCGCCAGCCGGGCGGCCAGTATGAGCGGCGTGGTGCCGTCGTGCATCCGCGCGTTCAGGTTCGTCGCCCGATTGCGCAACAGTATCTGAAAGACGCCCATCGCGTCCGCCGCGACGGCGGCGTGCAGCGGCGTCCGTCCGGTGTTGTCCTGACAGTTGGCGTCGGCGCCGGCGTCGAGCAGCCGCTTGGCCGCGTCGGCGCGCGCATATCGCGCCGCCAGATGCAGCGACGTCTCGCCGGTCTTGTCCATGGTGGCGTTCAGTTCGGCGCCCTGGGCCAACAGATCGGAGATCACCTGGGCGGTGCTGTCCTCGTTGTTCTCGATGTCCTCGCCGCTGTCCAGGCCGCCGCCGCGCACCGCCGCGATCATCAGCGGCGTCAGGCCGCACGGACCGCGGGCGTCGACGTCGTGCTTGCCGCCGTCCTGGTGCGCCGGCGGCGTCATGATCGCCCGGACGTCGGCGACGTCGAGATGCGCCTGCGACCAGACGCGCTGATCGGCCTCCTCGTACTCGCTGATCATCGTATGATCGCTCGCATAGCCGACGCTCGCCAGGCCCGCCACGCTGCCGCCGCCGCCGCCGCCGCCGAGGCCGCCGAGGCCGCCCAGACCGCCGAGGCCGCCGAGGCCGCCCAGGCCGCCGAGGCCGCCGACCAGCTGATCGCCGCGCTGGCGCTTCGGCTGCGGCATGTCGGACTCGTCGTCGGACCAATGGCCGCCCGCCGGCTGGTGGCCCTGCGACTGGGCGAGGCCGGCCTGTTTGTTCAGGTTGCGCATCTCCTGGCCGTGCGGATCGCGGCGACGCCGCGACATGACGGCGGCGGCGGGCGCCCGGAAGCCCTCCGGGAACCAGGTGACGCCCTGCGCCCGCTTGCGCTGCGTGCCGAGCAGCATGCCAACGAACGCCAGCGCGATGACGACCAGGACAATGCCCATGATCACGAACTTGACGTTCGCGGGGGACTCGGTGCCGTCGCTCTCGCCGGGACTCTGGACGCCGCGCACACTGTAGATGGGATACCGGTTGGCGAACGTGTGCTTGGCCGCGGAGGCGGCCAGAAATTCGGCTGCTTCGGTGGCCCGATTGAAGCATTCGGTGCACTTGCGATTGTCGATCTCCAGATAGATCTGGATGCCCGTCTGGCCGTTGCGCTGCGTGTAGAGGATCTTGTGCTTGCGCCCGAACTCGGTGTCCTGGATGTCGGGCATGCGCGAGGCGCCCTTCCAGCTGAAGATCATGTCGTTGCCGAGGGCGTCCTTCTTAACGCGCACCGTCGTCCGCAGCACGTGGCTCATTTCGCGCAGGAACTGGGCCTGCTCGGCCCGGAACTGGCGCATGTCCATCAGCATCACCACGGACATGGCGCCCTCGGCCAGCTGGGGCGACTGCTCCGATTTCTCGCAGTCGAGCCCGTCCCAGCTGCACTCGGCATTGTTGCACCCGTAATCGCAGTACCCGTCGCCGTAGTGCTTCTGGCAGTAGGCATCGTAAATGGCCGCGCACCGCTTCAGCTTCTGCTCGCAGTCGCGTCCGTCGTAGAGGCAGGCGGCGTTGTTGCACTTCTCGTCGCACTGGCCGTCCATGAAGACGCGCCAGCACTCCGGCGCCGTGCAGTTCGCCCACGGATTGATGCCCAGGGAGCAGTCGTTGCCGTCAAAGTTGCACGCGGCCGTGTTGCACTCCTGGTCGCAGTCGCCGTTGTTCTGCTTCTCCGGGCAGCCGCGTTTCTCGCACAGCGCCCGCTGCTGGTCGTGATCGGCGGCGTAGATGCCGCCAATGCCGTTGTGATTGTTGTTGTTGCCACCGTTGTTGTTGTTGCCAGCACCGTTGTTGTTGTTGTTATTATTATTATTATTATTATTATTGTTATTATTATTGTTGTTGCCGTTGCCGTTGCCGTTGCCGTTGCCGTTGCCCGCACCGACACCGGACCAGCCCGCATAGCTGGCATCGTAGATCTCGCACCGCTTGCCGGTCCACTTGCTCGGACAGAGGCAGTCGTAGTCCCCGAGCAGATTGTCGCAGGCGGCGCCCTGGAGGCACGGATTCGGCTGGCACTCGTCGAGCGTGTCCAGCTCGCAGTGCTGGCCGGCGGTGCCGCGACTGCACTCGCACCGATAGCCGCCGGCGTCGTCGATGATGCAGTTGCCGGCACGGCACGGATTCGAGTCGCAGTCCTGGCCGCTGAACTCACAGTTCTTGCCGTAGTACCCGTCGGCGCAGACGCAATGGTGGCCGCTCTGCTTGGTGCTGCAGGCGCCGCCGTTCTGGCACGGCGACTGGGCGCAAAAGTTGACCTTGTGCTCGCAGTGGCGGCCCATGTGGCCGGGCCGGCAGTTGCAGTGATAGTTGTTCACCAGCTGGACGCAGTCCAACGTTCCGGCGTTCGAGCACGGATTGCTCAGGCACTCGTTGATGTCGCCCTCGCACCGGGCGCCGACAAAGCCCGGCGGGCACGAGCACTCAAATCCGCCGACGCGATCGATGCAGCTGCCGTTGTTATGGCAGGCGCCCAGCTCGCAGTCGTCCTGGTTCAGTTCACAGATGATGCCCAATGTGCCGGGCGGACAGCTGCAGCTGAAGCCCTGGACGAGATCGTGACAGGTGCCGCCGTTCTGGCACGGATTCGGCGCACAATCATCGATATTGAGCTCACAGTTCTGGCCCTGAAAGCCCTGGCGACAGCTGCACTCGTACGCCCCGACCAGATCCCGACAGGTGCCGCCATTCTGGCACGGCTGCGAGGCGCACTCGTCGATGTCCTGCTGGCAATAGCTGCCCGCATAGCCCTGGCTGCAGTAGCAGACGTGACTGTTGCCGTGATTCTTGCACGTTCCGTTGTTGCACAGCTGCTTCACGCTGATGCCCTTGCGCTGGGCGGCGTCCTGGCAGCTGATCATCTGGACATCGCACAGCTTGCCCGTCCAACCGGCGGCGCACTTGCAGTTGAACTGATGCTTCAGCTGGCTGCAGCTGGCCCCGTTCTCGCATGGGGACTGGGCGCACCAGTCGACATAATCGGAGCACTGTTTCCCCGTAAAGCCGCTCGGACAGTGGCACGTGTACTCGTCGCGCTGTTCGTGGCACGTGCCGCCGTTGAGGCACGGCGCCGAATCGCACTTGTTCAGCTTGTACTGGCAGTTGGCGCCGCTGTAGTCCGCCAGGCAGCTGCAGTTGTACCCGTTGATGCCGTCGACACAGCTGCCGCCGTTCAGGCAGGAGCTCTCCGTGCAGTCCTCGTCGTTCGTTTGGCAATTGATGCCGCTAAAGCCCAGCGGACAGGTGCACGTATAGCTGTTCACGTACTGCCGGCACGTGGCCCCGTTCTGGCAGGGCATGCTCAGGCACTCGTTGATGTCCGTCTCGCAGTGTTTGCCATCGAACCCGTCGACGCAGAGGCACGAATAGTCGCCGATGCCGTCGAGGCAGGTGCCGCCGTTCTGGCACGGAAACGAGGCGCAATCGTCCGTATTGATCGCACAGTCGCGACCCTCGTAGCCCTTGGTGCACAGGCACCGATACGAGCCGGGCACGTTCAGGCAGCTGGCGCCGTTGCGGCACGGCGAACTGAACGCGCACTCGTCGATGTCCTCGTCGCAGTAGCGACCCGTATAGCCCAGCTTGCAGGTGCACGAGAAGTCGAGAAAATTGGGGCTCGGCGTGCACTTGGCCTCGTTGCGGCAGCGATTGCTCGCGCAGGGATCCAGCTGGCTCTCGCAGTTGAGGCCCGTGTAGGGCACCTTGCAGACGCACTTGTAGCCGTTCACCTTGTCGATGCAGGTGCCGCCGTTGGCGCACGGATTGCTCAGGCAGTCGTCGATGTTCGTCTCGCACTTGTGCCCCGTATACCCGGGCATGCACTGGCAGCTGAACGCGTTCAGCTTGTCGAAGCAGCTGCCGCCGTGCTGGCACGGATTGCTCGCGCACTCGTCGATGTCCTGTTCGCACCGTTTGCCGGCATAGCCCGGCGGACAGTGGCAGATGAACTCGTTGATGCCGTCCTCGCACCGGCCGTCGTTCACGCACGGACTCGACGCGCACTCGTCGACGTCGCTCAGGCAGCGGGCGTCGTAGAAGCCGCGGGGACACTCGCACTTGTAGCCGTTAACCAGATCGATGCAGACGCCGCCGTTGGCGCACGGATTGCTGGCGCAGTCGTCGACGTTCAGTTCGCAGTGCTGCCCGGTGAAGCCGGGCACACAGCTGCAGCTGTAGGAGTTGATGCCGTCGATGCAGCTGGCGCCGTTGTTGCACGGATTGCTGTGGCACTCGTTCACGTTGATCTCGCAGTTCTTGCCGCTGGTGCCGGGCAGGCAGTGGCACAGATAGCTGCCGACACGGTCGACGCAGTGGCCATCGAACTTGCAGGGACTCGATTCGCATTCGTTGATCTGCTTCTGGCAGAGGTAGCCGGTGAAGCCCGGATCGCAGAGGCACTTGAAGCTGTTGTCGCCGTCGATGCACTTGCCCCGGTGGCAGGGGCTCGAGTCGCAGTCGTTGATGTTGATCTCGCAGCTGGCGCCCGTATAGCCCGGCGGACACTCGCAGCTGTATCCGGCGATCGAGTCGTGACAGATGCCGTTGTTCCGGCACGGCTGCGACTGGCAGTCGTCGATGTTGATCTGGCAACGGGCGCCGGTGAAGCCCAGCGCACAGCTGCACTTAAACCCGTTGATCTTGTCGTGGCAGCTGCCGTCGTTCAGGCACGGACTCGACTGGCACTCATCGATGTCGATCTCGCACTGGGTGCCCGTGAAGCCCGGCATGCAGACGCAACGGAACGTACCCGGATCGTCCAGGCAGCTGCCCTCGTTCTGGCACGGATGCGACTCGCACTCGTTGATGTTCGTCTCGCAGCGCGGTCCCGTGAAGCCCTGCGAGCAGTTGCACATGAACGAGCCCGGCGTATTCACGCAGATCCCGTTGTGCTCGCACGGCGATCCCTGATCGCATTCGTCCATGTCTTCGGAGCAGTCGACGCCCTTGAATCCGGTGGCGCAGGAGCACGCGTACGAGCCGTTGATGGGGCTCGTGTCGCAGATGGCGTCCGCGTGGCACGGATTCGAGGTGCACGCATCGTCCAGGTGGCACAGCAGCCCCGTCTTGCCCGCCGTGCACCGGCAATAGAAGCTGCCAACGCCATCGATGCACGTCGCCCCATAGAAGCACGCCGCCTGGACGCAATCATCGATGTTCTCGCTGCAGTCGCTGCCCGCCCAGCCGTTCACGCAGATGCAGCTGTAGGTGCCGTGCGTGTTCGTGCAGGTGGCGCCGTTCTGGCAGACGGACGGACGCAGGGCGCACTCGTCGACGTCCACGTCGCAGTACCGACCCGTAAAGTTCGGCGGACAGTTGCAACGGTAGTCGTTGATCCCGTCCACGCAGGTGCCGCCGTTCTGGCACAGATTGCCCGGACAATCGTCGATGTTCTGGTCGCAGTTCTTGCCCTCGAAACCTGCAATTGCAATGGAAACAGTTTAGAGCCAATTTACGAATCGGTTGCCATTTATTACTATTATTATAAGGACGACGAATTCCATTCACATATATGCAAGTTCTTAACTATAGTAAGAAGCATTACAACCTTTAGCCTAAGATTCGACCCCGACGGAATTGCTGAATTAGTTCCCATTTACATATATGCGAGTTCTTAGCTAGAATATCAAATAATAGTCATAAACTTTTCGTACTACTATCCAACTGCATATCATGCATAATTAATAATAAAGGATCAATACTTTCGCATTGGTTTCGAACCCAGAGTCTTGTTTTCAGTTGGCTAAATATGCTTAAACTTCAAAATTTGTTCTTCTTAAAAAAAAAAAAACATTCTTGAATAGGAAATTTTATATTAATTCATGAAATACATGTTACGAAAATAAATATATATGTAAAATATATTATATGATGATATATGATAAGGGCATTACTCTTAATTGAAGGAAAATAAGTTTCATATGCCATGCCAAGGATCAAACCGGAAAGGGGGGAATGGAAATAAGGACCACACTGGAGCAAAAATACAAATGGGTCAAAGGGAAATACGCATAAAACGATTGAGCGCAAAAACAACAATAAACATAAATGTACAAATTAATTTGTAACTTGCATTAAATACCGAAAATACCAACATTTTGATAACCACACTAAACGGCCACACTGCAAGCGTATGAGTACATGTGTATGCGTGCAAGTGTGTACATATGTGTTCAATGAAGTGCATAAACAGATTTATGGACAACAACACAGCATCATAAAATGCTTCAATAAACGAAAACGTTTACAACAACAACAACAACAACAACTGGCCAGGGCACGAACAAAAAGTGGTTGCCAGGCAATGCGAAGGAGGTGCACAAAGCGCAGACAACGCTTAAAATATGTCCATACACACAATACAAACATACAGACGTTATGTATGTACAGAATGGGTGTGCGTGTATTGGTGCGACAGCATATGCAGCTGTGTTGCACATGTTTTGGCAGCCAGATGGAGTCTCAGCGTCGAGCGGGCATGAGGGAGGGTGCCTGGGCGCTGAGAGCATTGAGAGTGCGCACAGGTAAGCTGAGAACAACAGCCGGCGCTCTCCGGCTCTATCTATCTCGCTCACTCCAGCAAATGGCGCTCTCGCAGTAACGCTGCGCGCGCGCTCTCTGAAAGATTGCGCCTGCGGCGATATGTACAAATATATGCACAAACACACATAAGCGCATACATACAGATAAAAAAGACACGGGCAACAACAGCAGGCAAGCAAAAGAAAAAACTGCGCGCCGCTGCGCATGCGAAGCGAATGAGCAAACAAAATGTAAAGAAATAAGACAGACGCTCGCATGCTCGCATACAAATATATATGTATGTATATATATGTATGTGCGAGCCTGTGTATGTGTGTACGACACGTCTTTGGTTGTTCTTTCCCACGGTCTCATATCTGGCCAGGCAGCTATCTGAATGCGCGCCAAGCAAACGAGCGCAACGAGCGTCGTCCACGAGCCCGCTCGCTCGTTCGTTCGTTCGTTCGCTTCCCCATCCACATACCCAAACAGAACCACAACAACAATGCATACATGCTGCTTATGCTGCGCGCTAGCTTCGTCTACTGTTAGTGCTTCGGCTCTGGTTTGGGCAGTCGGCAATCGGCACGCCTCGTCGCTCGGCTCGATCGAGTTTTCTACTACTTTTATGCTGTGTGCTTGTCTCTCTGTGTGTGTGTGTGTGTCTGCTTGGCTACGCTTCGGACTTCGACTTTGTACATTGCGCTTTACTTTGTGCTTCATTCGAGGAATTAAATCGCACTTTATGTTGTCCCCCCGCAGTCCCTTGCCCACACATGCATGCTCTCACTCTCTGTCTGTTGAGTGAGTGTGTGTGTGTGTGTGTGTTTGTGTGCATGCAATGGAAGCTCTGCGCGCTCTTAGCGGCTCTCGGCTCTGCTCGCCCACAGCTTTTTTTTAATGGCTTTTCTTGCTTGGTCGGTTTCGCTTCGTCTTGGTCTTAAAAGAAGGGCCCAAAACACACAGACACACACAGACGTCAGTGTGTACATATTTATGTATGTATGTATGTATGCTAGGAGCTTGCTGTCCCAGCCCAGTTATTGTCATTGCTTGTTGTTGTTGCTGCTGCCGCTGGGCTGATCGATTTTGTTGTTGCTGTGCACCGTTTTTTCTTCATCTTTTTTGTGGGCATTTTTTATTATTATTATGATTATATATTTGTGTGTGTGTGTGTGTGTGTGCATTTGGTTGGGGGACTGCAACTTGTTGCCTGGGCCTGGGATGGAGACTGGAGAGTGGCATTTTCAATGCATACTTTTAAAAATAAACCAAGGCAGGGCAGCAGCAACAACAGTAACAGCAACAGCAACAGCAACAGCAACAGCAACAGCAACAGCAACAACAACAACAACGACAACAACGTGCATCTGTTGATCTGTTGCACACATGTTTCGTGTTCGCGCTTCACGCCACACACAACAATCGACGTTACCCAGTCACTTAGTGGCACTTTGAACTCTAGACAGCAGCTGCTCCAGTGACTCTCAAACCGCGGCCAAATTTAATGAAACGTTGCAAACGAAAGACACACTGCACGCTAAAATTATGCAGACCACCCCCTTATTTGCTTGCTATGCCTGTGTGTGTGTGCCCATTTAAGTCAATTGGTTGCAACAATTTGCATGAGTTGTTGGTCCGTTGGGTCAATCGACGACCTGTGACTGAAATGAAAAGCCTAGCCGCAATGTTGCCAAGCGCATGTTGCCTGGCAATTAATGCAAACATAAAAGGTCTGTTCCGAATTTCCCGCAATATTTAAATGTTTCATAAAGGCCACGAAATGCCAGCTGCTTTTCATTTAGAAAGTTTGCGCAAAACTGGGCAATTTATCGATAGCCCTAATCGATAAGTGCAACAATGTTATCAATATGTATATTATTCATATTTATATTTGCGTTTTAACTATTTTCATTTCCAGCTAACGGCATTTAAATCGCTGCCCGTAATCGTTTTGATCATAATCGAGAAATGCTGCGACGGTTATCGAACAATTTGCGTTTGCGCGAGATTCTTCTGAGTCATGACTCGCCACGAGCCAAGTTTGAAGCGCCGCCGCCGCCGCCGCTGCTGCTGCCCACGCGGGGCCAAACTCGTTTGCTAGCTTGACTCTAAGACGTTTGCCCCCTGCTCCCCATAGCCCCCTCCCACCACCCATCCCGCCGTCCAACCAGTTGCCTGGCATTATTCATCATTCATCAGCTGCAACTTTTACCCCTGCACAGAAAACGCATCCCATTTGGGCAGCACTGCATCATGATCTCTCGTTCTCGCTCTCGCTCTCGCTCGCGCTCGCGCCTCGGTCTGCTTTTTGTTGAATTGTGCATGACCTCCTTAGGGCGTAACTGTGCTTAAGCATCCCAACAAGCAGCGTCCAGCATCCATCGTCCATGGTCCATTGTCCATTGTCCATTGTTGGCGTTGGCTGAGCCGTGGCTGATTTATTTGTAATTTGCTTGGCCAGCAGAGCAAATTAAGCCAGGCCGGGCCAGCGCTCGAAAATTTTGATGCCTTTGAGTGACTCGACTCGCTCCTCGATCCTCCTCGAGGGCAGCGGGCGCTGGGAAACAAGTTGCCAGCTGCCAGCGAACGAGCGATCGCTGCTTTTGTTATGGCGACGGGCTGCGGTCTGTGCCGCCCGTTTTGCATAATGAGTGCAACTCCGCCCCTCTTTCCAACAACAGCGACGATTCCCACTGGCATCTCCCGCGCTACCAACGTGATGTCCACAGGGCGCTTCGTGTCGTGTTGTTTAGTTTCTGCGACTGGTTTGTTATAGTTGTCGTTGTTGCTGTTGTTGCTGTTGTAATTTCTGTTGCCCAACATTGGCACAAAAGGCGTTATAACATTTCCATTGCATTATTGCATTTTCCTTCTTTTTTGTTGTTTTTTTTTTTTGTCTGCATCTGAAAATTCCTTTTAGTTGCATTATTGATGCGGTCCGTTCAATTGGTCGCCTTTGGTCACACTTTCACACGCTCGGCTCATTAGAATTTTTGATTGGGCGCAATTAAAAATAGAGGCCACTCCCACAGACCCGCCAACTGTGTCCGTCCCTCCGTCCGTCCGTCCGTCCGTCCGTCCGCTGCAGCTAGCTGGCATTTGTGTCCATTCGCAGTGCACTACAATGCAATTCACTTTAATTGAAGTGAATTAAATGAAAAATTGCACACACTTACAGAAACACATACATACACACACACACACGCCTTCATAAATATGTATGTAAAATGCAAATGCAGGCAATTTACATGTAAAAATTAAATGGGCGACAATTGACTGAAATGTGCAAAAGGGGCTGAAGAGGGGGTAAGGGGCACATGACATTGGCTTGAACCATTGACACTGGCTTTTTATTTAAACAGCGGGCGTCGATAACAAAAGATGTGCTATCGATTGTTCTAATGTTCTAAACTTGCAGAGGAACCTGCACCGATCAATTTGTAGAGCAGAAAACGGACTCTTAATTAGCCTGGAATTGAACCATAATCTGTTTTGGATACTGGATTGGATTAAAAGCATTAATCATACATTTTTGAAGAACAGTGAAAATACAATTTGATCCTTGGCACATTTGATCCCCGGCACATTTATCTCCTTCAAAGAGATTCCATCAATATTATAAAAACGTGAATAATGTATACATATAACACCTGAAATATTAATGTCTGCATAGGGATGTTTTTTACAGACTTCGAAAGTTAATGAGAAATTACTCTTGAGTTTATAAGATGTTTTTTTTTAGTTACTCTACAGCTTCACAGGAATTTTGCTCGAAACTGGTTGCGAAAATATCGATAAAAGTCCCATTATAATTAATTACTTAATAATTTTTAAGTATTTTCGTTATAAACAATCAACCTAATTTTCTTAAAAAACATCAATCACAAATTATAAAAAAAAGCTAAGATATGAATCTCTCTCCCTACAACTGCAAAATTCTTGCTTAAAACCAGGAACCGTAAATAATGAATTTTTGTTAGCTAATTATAAAAATTATTCACTTATTACAACTTAATGAGAAAAAGAGAATTAATTTTGTGCTAACTAACAAGAAAACTTTAATATACTTTACTTTAAATTAAGTTAAAGACAAATCAATCTCAACCAATTATTCAAAAATTGTACTCACCACGTGGACACTTGCAATCGTAGGTGAGTCCATTGGCGCGGCATGTGCCTCCGTTTTGACAGGGTGACGGCGAGCAGGGCTTGTACTTGGTATCGCAATCCTTGCCAGTGTAGCCAGCCGGGCACATGCATCTGCAAAGATGGAAGAGGCGTAGATGGAGAAACGTTAGAATGATGAACCACAGGCAATTAGCAGGAGGCTGCATGGCCTCCAAACGTGCAACGTGCAACGTGCAACGTGCAGCGTGCAATGTGAAACGTGCAACTTCCGTTTGAGCGAAATGTGTCTAGTGATGGACATGGCATGCGCCTCGTCCAGCTGCTGGTCTAAGATCGCACTCTCTCGGCGCTCCCGTCGAAGAGAACTCTCTCGTTTTCTCCATCCCTCTCTGTCTGTCTGTCTGTTCCTCTCTCTCTCTCTCTCTCTCTCTCTTTGTTGTCTTGTGTGCTACAATTGCTCAAAGTCGGTGGCATTAACCGGTTCTTTGGGGCTGGGTACACAGGGCCACAACAATAAAAGCAAATATGTACAACAATGTTGGTAGCTAGTTTTTCTTCTTCTTCTTTTTATATATATTTGTTTCTTTTTACTTTTTTATTATTATTTCTTGTTGTATATTTTTTTATGTTTCTTTTTCACGTCGCTCTATTCTCTGTACATTGATTTTAAGCATAACCTCTCAAAGTGTTTATGTTTTGAAAAAAAAGACCAAAATGAAGTAAAGTAAAATAAAGAACAAAAAAATGTAATTTGTTTTTCTTGGCACAACATGGAAAAGTGCAGCAGTTTCTTGAGAACTGAGAAATGTTCAAACTGG
This sequence comes from Drosophila sordidula, assembly GCA_035047465.1. Classification (NCBI taxonomy): domain Eukaryota; kingdom Metazoa; phylum Arthropoda; class Insecta; order Diptera; family Drosophilidae; genus Drosophila; species Drosophila sordidula. The sequence continues at coordinate 6,981,295 of JAWNPQ010000136.1, read as the reverse complement.
TTCTCGCTGGCACCATAAAAGGCGGCTGCCCCCACTTTCGGTCTTGGCCCCTTTGCGTCCAAAGACGACCGCTAATTAAGTCCATTAAGCGCATTTAATTAAATTAAACAATTAAAAGGTACAAACGCTTAAATAGGCAACAAGCCTCGAGTGCCGCAATGCTCTTTAGGGACCTGTGCGGCTGGCCAATGAACTGAACTGAACCGTCCCTCTCTCCCCTCCCCCCACGTTCCCCCAACACGCAGCCTCCACCGTTGTTTCCCCTTTACCCATTTGCGGTCTGCTGCTGACCAAATTACACATCGTAAATTGCTTCACCTTCGCTTTGGGCAAAACTAACGAACGAAATTCAAAATTGATTTTTGATTGACATGTGAAACTCAGCGGGCCAATGGCCCGAGGCGTTGATGCTGGGGCTGAGGATCGGTGGATCGGTGGATTGGTGGATCTGTGGATTGGTAGCGCAGTAAATGAGCCAGACACCAGATCTGCGCCGAGCCGGACCCACCACAAAGGCATGGCTGATATCTTCGGTGGGTCATTAAGTCGCCAGTGAGTGCACTCATCGCGTGAGCGATACGTGTTTGGGTTCACAATAGCTTCTGAGTGTATTCATATTTAATTTCGTGTAAAAGTTGAACTGACATTTTTCAGAGTTCTCATAATCATATTGGCATGTTTAGCAACTATATTCAGGGATGCAATCAATTTTTCAAATCGTGTACACATTCAAAAACCAACGAATAAGCAGTTTTAGTAAATATATTTGTGAATACACTCACTACTTTTTTTTTAATATCTTTACTTAAATGCCAACAACTTTCCATTTATTTATGAATACACTCACATATCAGAAATGTACCCATTTGGCTAATACGTAAGACACCCAGACGTTATTCATGAATACACTCATTTGTCACACTGTTCGTGCTCATCCCAAGCAAATGCCACTCAATTTAGTGTGGTTAGCCCGTTTAAATCATTATGAATGAAATGTATTCAAAGATTTCGCTTGTTTGCAGCACTAAATCTTTCTCAATGACAGCTTTAGAACATTGTGCGGCTTATGGCCACATGTTTAGATATGTGTAATTGGTTGTCTATTCAGATGCTGGCATTCATATTCATAGGCTTGGGCATGACTAAGCTTACGGGTGTATCGTATATCGCTGTCCACTAAATTAACGATTTTATTTTATTCGAACGAAAAAATTTCCATAACGCTTTATTTACGCATAAACATAATAAAATCGGCAAGCCAATGTGAATATTATGCGAATCGTTCGAATGCCGCCAACAGTGGCAGCCATTTAAACTGAACTAAGTGCCCTATTGACAAACACGAATCAATATTCGAACTAATGGACACCAAAGGCATCAAAATGCCCATTAAAAGGGCGTGTACACGTTGGGCGCCTGATTGCAATTTATGGGGCGGGACGGACAGACCCTACACCTAGGCACCTAGAGACCTAGGCACCTAGGCACCTAGAGACCGTAGGCAACGCGAATGCCGAATGCCGGGCGAATGTTTGTGGGCAACATCTGCACAACAAATTGTCAATTAGTGGCAACACACAAGATCGAACCTTAGCCATATATGTTTATGCTAATTACCAACCAAATGTCGGATCATTGGGTCATTATACAAATGGCAAAAAGGAAAAATAAATTAAAGGAAAAGAAGAAGAGCAAACACAGCAAAACACATGTTCACATCGCACTTTTCAGCTCGAATGAGTTTCTATTTCGAACGCGAGAAATGGGGCATATTAGTTTCAGTGCATTACGAAATCTCGCTTATATTTTTTGTATATAGAAACTGTCTCTATTTTCACTATTTTTCATCTTCTCGAAATATATAAAAAAAACCATTTTTATACTTTCTCAAAAATCGAAACCTGACTGAAAATTTGTTCACCCTTTATTTTTATTTATTTATATAGAGTATTGAGCAGTTGTTAGCTGCTGCTCGCAGAGTTCTTTTGCTTGAACAAAAGACGCCTCCGCCGCCCGCCCGATTGGCTTAGGAGTTAGAGTATTCTGGTAATTTGTGTGATTCAAATTAAAAATGCAAATGATGCCAATGAAATAATTTAATTTACATGTCGAACGCGAACCAGTTGACAGAGCTACGAAACAAAGCGCCGGAAATTTCAGTTAGTTGCGGCGTTTCTATTGACGCTTTTTGAATGCAACTGTTGTGTGTGTGTTTGTGTGTGTGTGTGTGTGTCTGATTTAATTCAATAGTTTTTGTATATTTTAATTAGAGTGGAAACTTGGTCCAATTGCCAATTTGTTTTTTTCAGTGTTTTGGCCAAAATCAATAAACTATTTTAATCGCTTCTCTATGCTAATGCCCATTCGGGCCAAAACGCTTTGAACCCGGCTAACAATGAAGACCCGAATTCGATTTTATAAATTATTACTTTTAAATTGTCATTAATTTGGCGCACAGCCGCAAACGGTTTTTCAATAAATTAGATAAATATGCAAATGCGACGATTTGTTTTCTTTGATATCTTGTCTAAGTCCGCTTGTCTCCCTCCCCCCCGCCCCCTCCAACCGGCTGCCCAATCGGAACGTGTCTGATCTTTTGTCGAACAAGCAGCCAAATTTGCACTTGTCATGCGCTGAGTTATGAACCAAAATACATCAATGACACTGGCTGAAAGTGATGCTTAAATAGATGATGCTCGTTCTGGCTTAAATTGAAATAAGAAATGAAGATAAGAGCGTAAATTAAGTGCCCCATTTTACCCAACATTTACAGGCTTTATTATTATAAACGAATATAGATAATCTAAAGGCTATTCCTATTATTTAAGCTTTAAATGGCATTAGGATACTTACTGATAGGAGCCATGCGTGTTGACGCAGGTGCCGCCGTATTGGCAAGGATTCGATTGGCACTCCTCGACATCCTCGGAACAGGTGTGACCCGTAAAGCCGGGCGGGCAATTGCAACTGAAGCTGCTGCTGCCGGCCAGGGCGGAACAGGTGCCGCCATTGCGACAGGGTGAGCTGGCGCAGAGATTCTGGGTCTGGCAGTGATCGCCTGTCGAGCAGAGAAAAGAGAGAGAGAGAGAGAGCGAGAGAGAGAGAGGGAGGGAGGGATTAAATATCTGATTGATCGCCAAGTGGTCGCCAACTTACCCGTGTAGCCGTTGGCACAGATGCAGCTGTACTCCTGCAGCGTCTTCAGCTGGCAAGTGCCGCCGTTGAAGCAGCGCGCCTGATCGCAGGCATTGGCCACCGCAATCTCGCAGAGCGACTCCTCAAAGCCGAGCGGGCACAGGCACGAGATGCCAGGCCGGCCATTCCGAAAGGCCACCTGACAGGTGCCGCCATTCTGGCAGCGTCCATGGCCCGTCAGGCAGGGATTCCGATGTTCACAGTAGTCGCCAACGTAGCGTGTATCGCAACTGCAAAAGATACCAAATAGATGTAGATATAGTATATGGTGTGTGTGTGTGTGTGTATGCAAATCCCGCTGCATTCATATGCTCATCTAGTTTATGGACTCGCTCCAGAGCGGACACTGGTCAGCGGCAGTCAGATTTGCGGCGGCAGATTTGTGTCCATCGATAAGCGCTAAAGTGTTAAAGCAGCTGACAAACTGACAAAGTTGCCTCATTTCCGCCAGCGGCCCAGAGCCGATCGCAAAGCAGCTACCAATAGCTTTCACAACGGTCGCGGTTGCACTGAGCGAAAAACCGATAAGCAAGAATTGCCTTTTATCGTTGCAATAGGTAAAATATTATTTGCGACTTGTGGAAATTTACGGTTACATTTCTACATTATCACTTATCCGATATTGATATTTAGCATACAAATTCATTAGATATTATACAATATATATATATTTTTGCCCCTTGTTAATGATGCTGATTGAATTCTTCTATAATATTTGTCGAGTTCTAGATATTAATAACTCAAATTAATAGGCTAAAACACCCTTAAGCTTTTCTGATATTTATTTATAAAAGGCATACAGAAAAATGCAAATATTTAAACTCACTTTTTGATTCTTTTGTTTTACTCATAACGTTTAGTCAAAATATAATTATTTTAATGATTCGCTGATTGGCGCACAAAAGCTGAATGCTATATTGCGCACCATATTCGATCGTTGACAAATGTTGGCCGAGAATTAAAAATCAATAAGTGCAACTAAACAACAACAAATTAGCAAAGTAATTGCAAGCAACAAATGCAATGCTGAAGCGCATTTCGATTGCCAATGACGATGACGATGACGATGACGATGACAGAGACAGAGACGTTGTTGTTGTGGATGATTACGCCCCAAGTTGGAGTTAAAGTCGAACGACAACTTGCACATTGTTGTTTTCCCTTGAGAAAACAATTTTGATGTACGGTAATTTGTGCGCGATCTTGATTGCATATTAAATTTTCATCGAAGCCAAAGTCAAAGCCGGCCACAAAGCAATGAGAAAATTACACGCATTGCAGCAGCATCCAAACACCAACAACAACAACAACAACGGCAACGGCAACAGTAACAGCAGCAACGAAGATGAAGAAGCAACAGTGGCAAAAACGAGGCAAAGGCAATGAATAATCATTAAGGCGACTTCTGGCTTTGGCCAGCGGCTAGAGAGGACTGAAACGGGTACGGCTTTTCTTTACCGTTACAAGTGTGTGAAAATGCTTTAGATTTAGCATTAATTTGTATCACACATAACCTCACAAAATGCCCAGCCTAACCTCACTTTGTGTGCGTGTGCTTCGATTGTTGATCGTAATCGAAGCCGTTCGGGAAAATTAAATGGCGGTAGGCAAAACAGTTAGCAACATGTTGTTGTTGGCTTGAGAAATCGATGTTCGGCTGCTGCTGCTGCTGTTGGGGATTAAAGGCAAACCGCAGCAAACTGAAACAAGCCAAGCAGCTGGCCTCCGCCGTAGCGGCCAGTGGCGATGTGGCTGATAAGGCCGCCAGCGGACTCCCATTCAAATGAGGTGTCAGGCGTTTTTCACCGTGCTGCACCGTGTGGCAGCGTCGAAAAATTAATGTAATATAAATTATACACGAGCCAGCTGAGCGGAGCGGAGCTGAGCTGAGCTGGAGTTCAGTTGAGCTGAGTTTGGGGCTGGTGTTAAGCGTTTTGCCGCTTGCCCGGTTGGCAACTTGTTTTATGTTGTGTTTGCCTGGCGTTTTCAAATGAAACGCGAGAGAAAAAAAGCAAAAAACAAAAAAAAAAAAAACAATGAACAAATCAGAGGAAAAAATAAAACAAAAACACAACGCAAAGAAAAATAAATGAAAACGTGACTCGCATTGGCAAATAAACCAAAGTATCCGGCGGCAGCGTGGAATGGGTGTGTTTTCAAGCCAGCTAGAGATGGGCGCGTGATAGCGGCGTGAGTTTCGTGCCATCTTCTATTTATCTAACGGAATTCAAGCTATTCTTATGGTGAGTTTTGTGACAACTTGCAAAACAGTTTGGTGAGTTTTCTGTGTGTGTGGTGAGTTTGTCTAAATTTCTAATAACCTAACGTCACGTTCGCATCAAATCATCAAACGTCACGATCTTTATGAAATCTCACTGCACACGCCTGCGAACAAATAAAAAAAAAACAAAAAAAAATTGTTAGCCTTGTGTGAGAAAAATCTATTTGGCATGTTCAGTCTCAATCGCTGTCGCTGGCGATTTCAATTTGCGGTCGAGAGAGAAAGAGAGAAATGTTCATAATCATAACTTTATAAAGCTTCAGTAAGAGCTTCTCACGAGCGTAACCGCAGCAGCAGCAGCAGCAGCAGCAGCAGCAGCAGCAGCAACTGGGGGCTATCGAATGTGCAGCAGTTCAAGTTAGTATCCATAACCAGAAGATGATTTAATGTCTTTGCCCGATGATCAGTCATCGTTGCTCTGGTCTCCGCTGGTCTATGGCTTCAGCTGCAGCTGCGGCTAAGTACAACGCCTAGTTACCTGGCTGACTGTTTAGCTAGTTAGCTAGTTGTTGTAATGCGCTCTGGGTATCTAATTTCTGCAGAGCAATGCAATTCACACGCTAGCCGGCAGCTGGCGACGTTTTCTGCTGAGCCGGCACATATCAAGATCGACGGACGACAATGTGTTTGTGTGTGTGTGTGTGTGTGTGTGTGTGTGTCTAGGAACCTGGGGGAGAGCCGAGCAGAGCAGAGTGCCGAAAAATGCTTATCGCCCAGTTAACATCGCTGTCAATGTCTTAAGCGCCTGCAGTCTGAGCCAAGTTGCAATTAAAGGCTCGGCTTGGGTTGCCTTGGCTCGGCCTGGCCCGGCCCGGCTTAGCCTGGCCCGACCCGGCCCGGCTCGTTGACAAAAGCGCCCAATTAAAGCATAATTTTCTTTTTATTTGGCAAAAGGCAAAAAGCAATCATGTTGATGCTGCTGCCACAACATGATATTGATCTCAGTGCCGCAAACTGTAGCTGCCTCCCGGGCTGTGCTTCTGCTGATGAGCTGCAACAAATGTTGTAGTTGTTGTTGCTGTTATTGCTGCTGCTGCTGCTGCTGCTGCTGCTGTTGTGTGACAAGTGCGTGCTTTGTGTATTCGATCATTCGAACTCTTGATCTTTTGCATTTGCTGCTGCACACGCTGCACTAACAAGGCAGTCCCATTCATCGCATTCGCATTCCCGGCTCGAATCGGACAAAGATCATTCCAATGCTAATTAGTTGCTTATTTCATATATTTTTGGTAAATTTGCTGGTTATCTCCGACGACACATATCGGTTGCCGTTGGGTTATCAAATCAGCTGCACTCGCTGTTGTCTGGCAATGCTAACTTTGCGATTGCTTTTTCCAGGGAATTACATTGATCAACGTTTGATTGGCTTTTGCGCATCAATCAATTCCTTACAGAAAATTATTTTTTGTACAGTGCTGGCTTGCATTTTATAGAATAACTAAAAATTCATAAATATTGCAAGCATATTATGAAAGTCTTTTTAATTCGTTTCTCTTGACAATCAATTAAGAAAAAATTTTGTGTTTTGTACGTCTTATTATTATTTATTTCATTTTAGATTGCTTTATCTATAATTTCTTTGTTATTTTATTTTGATGAGATATGTTTTATTGCTATATATTTGATTTATTTATTTTAGCTCTACATTGTTTAGATATTAGTTTGTCTTATTTGTCATTATAGCGTGTTTGCTTTATTTAAACTTTTTTTTTATATTATAATGCGAAATAAAACTACATTGTATTGCTATTTTCAGTCTATCAGATTCCAGATTAATGATCCTCATTATATTGTGAAAACTTTATTTGCTGTCCATTCATCTTTGTTCTACAAATAGAATTATTTATGTAACTCTCTGAAAATACTTTTGAAACAATGCCAAATAACGAACGCGTGCTCGTATTGAGCATTTGATCTAATTTTATTCATATCAAAAGCGCACATTCTTTCAATTCAATCCGAAGTCTTTCAATGTCAGAGCTCTGATTTTTGGCCAAAAAAAACAAGTATACAAGTCGGCCCAATAGGTAAAGCCGAAAAAAAGAACATACACCAAAGACACCAGAAACGGGGAGACAAACGACAGTAAAACGTTGAGCAAAAGTTCTTAGATGCTTTTTGTTGTTGTCTTTCTTCTGTTTTGTGTTCTTTTTTGGGTAAACAGCGCACACTTCTCACATTACCGACATGCCATGGCGGTTGTGCATGTTTTTCACGTGAAAAGCCAACAATGCCGGAGCCGACGGGGCAGGGCAGGGCAGGGCTGCACCGAAAACTGGGCAGGTGCAACATGCACAGACAGAGTTGTCGACTCTTTGTTGTTGTTGTTGTCGTACTATGTCAATGTGCCATTTTGAGACACTCCATAGTCCCTCGCTGCGTCAGAGCTGGCCCTAGCTCTTTCTCCATTTGTATAGCTGTCTATCTCTATCTATTTGCCGGGGCATTTCACCCCAGGCATTTATGTATTTATGTACTCTGGTATTTGTTTAGCAGCTGAGCCGCAGCTCAAACTCGGCTATAACTTTTCAGTTGCGGGCACAGAGCTCAGAGTCGTTGCCGGACCCGTTTCTTTTGGGCGACCGCCGACAAAATGCGTGACCCCACGGCTCAGCCACAAATTGTACACCAAATTTCTTTCCGCTTTTAACTGTCCAACCATTCAGTCATCCATCTATACATCTATGCATCCATCTATCGGCTAAGTTACACGGCTGCGCGTTTTCCTTTCGTTTCGTTTGGCTTTGTCTGCTGCGCATGCGCAGGTAAAAAATGCATATTTACGGCCACCGGGCTCGTCAAATGTTTTACAGGTATGCAGCAGCAGCAGCGACCTTTATTTACAATGCATCAATTGTCAACACACTTGGCGTGTTGCGCAACATGTTGCCAGCAAATCCTTACGCATGTTATTGATCACACGATAATGTCAAACATTTGCAATCTTGTTAATTATAGTAATATAATATAAATGCAAAAGTTCGATATAAATGTGCTGATGGTTTTGTTTGTATAAAATATATTATGATAAAATATATTATGAGTCTTTTCGATTTATAGATTTGATATATAATCATTTTGTTGATATCATTCGCTTGGAGTTGTAAATTTACTGGCAATTGTTAAACTTGAAATAAGTAAATTAACTTATAAACTGTTAGCACAACAAATTTTTCAGATTTTTTTTTTTTTTAGGTATATAACTTCCAACTTTTCAACTGATACAAATACAGTTCATTGTAAAACTGAATACCCTTAATATCGAGAGTACCGCATATATCATAATTGTATTTAGTTGCCCAAGTTTTATTGCAGTCCATGTGAACACAGCGATCATTTGACTAAAGATTACAAAATATGGTATATGGTTACTATAATTATAAGAAAAAAACTAGATTCTTATATAATTTAATTTGTCGATTTTATGCAAATTCAGATTTAGACTAATTAGAAAAATAAATAACTAGTGTCGTCAGCAAAAAAGACAAATTTCCAGAGCAATGCAGTAAGCCACAAAAGAGACTGCAACATGGCCATAATACGACGGGCCATGGGAATTATGGCAGCTGTCAACATCGGCTCATATGGCTGGTTTGTGTTATGACATGGCCCAAAACAATGCTAGTTTTATGTAATGCAATACGCCGCCTCTTACAGACTCGAGACTCCCAAACATTCAGAGTCATAATTAAAATTTTGTTGTGGCGCAGTTGCAAGCGCGTCCTCCTGCTACGCCTCCACTTCCAACTCCACCTCCGCCTCCACCTCGTCCGGTTCGTCGCGTGAGTCGTGAGAATGCGCAGTATACGATAATTGAGTTTCAATAAAATGTTTTAATTTGACGAGAGAGAGACGCAACGCAACGCAACGCAACGAAATTAAATGAAATGAAATCAGGCGACTTGGGATGAAACAAAAAACTGATGAAATAAAAACGCAGAAAACAAAAAAAAAAAAACAACAACAACAACTTGGCCAAAGGAATTTTGTACGCCAACGCCTTGGCCGCAAAAAAGGGCGCGCAAAATGAAGAGCAAAAGGGTTCGGTATTGGTTATTCCGGTTCAGGTGTGCGCGTGTGTGTGTGTGTGTGTGTGTGTGTGCAGCAACAATTTATGGCCATTGCTGCCACTGCTGCTGCTGCTTGCTGCTTGCTGCTTGCTGTATAAGGTAAGAATGTAAAATGCAAGCGGAATGCACAATAAATATTCGCTACGCTCAGGCTGCTTGGGGCAGCGACTGCGGCTAACTGGGGCTAGGTGGGGAGGAGCTGCTGATTTGTTATAGCAGCAACAGCAACAGCAGCAGCAGCAGCACAGAAAAGCAATCAAAGCAGGTTGCAAACAAGTTTGACTCGATGAGGGGGACCCGAAGCTGCGGCCTGGCCCTGCTGATAAAAATCGAAGGATGCGCCACAAAATGGCCGCCAGCTGACGCTCTCTAAATGTGTCATCAGCAGCGCTCGACGCTCGATGCTAACTGTAACTGGACCATAAAAAGCTGCTGCGGCTGCTGTCTGTTGGCTGAGACGCTTAAGAGATTAGCGCGGCATTTGCTTTTGACTTTTGTGCTTGGGCATTTTCATTGTCATTTCCTTTTTTATTTATTTATTTTTGTTAGTGTATTAGACACACACACACACACACACACACACACACATGGGCACAGCACCCAGCACTGTGTGTTGTTGCTGCTGCTGTCGTGCTTAATGATGAGTTAATTAAAGTAATTGCACGGAGAGCTTGAAAATTTTTCACTTTTTGTTTGGAGGGCAACAGCAGGTAAGGTAAGGTAAGGTAAGATAAGGGCAGGGCAGGGCAGGGCGGGGCCCAGGTAAGCAGCAAAAGAGCTAAACTGAATACACAAAAGGCAAAGGAAAGCCAAAAAGAACAATTCAAGTGCAAAGCGTGTGAGCCGAGAGTTGAAATAAAAACCAAAGTTGTTGTTCTTCTTCCTCTTCTACTGCCGCTGCTGCTGCGGCACTGGTCGTGTGGGGAAATGAAATTAAATGGAAATATACAAGCATGGGCATTAAGCAATACACATACACACATGATTGTCTGACTCTCTCTCTCCCTCTCTCTCTCTCCCTCTCGCTGTGCATAAAACAATGAACTGAGCTGCACAATATAAAACGAAAGACTTAGGCAACGAACTTGCTTACCAAAAAAAAGCGAACAAAATTCTTTTCGCCTTTTTAAAATTTTCTTCTTCTTATTTTTTTTGCCTTGTTTCGGGTCAGTAATTCAGTGAAACTGTCACTGTTTGAACGTCACTTGATAAGCACTTTTCGCTGCAGCGTATAACCAATTTAGCCAACTGTAAAAAACGCCCAGATTATAGGTTGGCTATTGGCCATGATGGATGTTTAGACATGAGCAGACGAATACAAAAATCATTTTATTAACATTGCTATTACTTTACCTAACATCAATTAAATGTGATTTAGAATTTATGCTTTTATTCTGTTTCAACTAAAGTCTTCTTCTTATTCATAACTAGTATAAACTTGAAATTTTGACAAGCTGTTTTTGTTTTCTTAATTTTCAAAAATGTTTCAGTAAATAAAGAAGAGCACGCGGTCAACGGACAATCAACACAAAGTGAAGTCAAAATAAAAAAACAATACCAAATCAATTTTCACACACTCAACAGGAAAAAGCTATCGTAATACGAAGCGAGCTAATTGTCTATTTTCTACTAACAAACAAAAAAAAAAAAAAAGCAAACAAAGAAAAACTAGAAAACTGCAACGTGGCTGCGTTTGCTAAATTCTCTCACAGCTTTTCAAAAAAAAAGTTGGCAAATATTTATGCAGATGATATGGCCTGGCCAGCGATGACTCATTGGCAACATGAATATCATCAAGCTCATCATCACGCAGTATGAGTATTCTTTTTTTTCATATTTTTTTTACTTTTTGGGTGATTGTTGATCGCTCCGCACTTCAAAGCAAAATTTTCATAGTGCCGCATTTGCCTGGCCAAGTCCAATTTTTGTTTCTGCTTTATCTTTATCTTTGGTTTTTGTTGTTGTTTTTTTGGTGGGAGCTGCTCATTAACATGTCATAAACCGCAAGCTAAAAAATCGTTAGCCACACAATAAAAATCGAGAAATAATAGAAGAAACAATTGATGGCAAGCGCAGAGCTTTTACCAATTGAACAACAGTTAGCATCAGCAGCAGCCGCGACTTTTATTACTTATAAATCGAATTCATTGTTCTGCTTGCCACGCTCAAGTGCATAATTGTGCGAGGCAGCAGTGGGCGATGCATGCAACCAAAAACGGACTCTAAACATGACATTTGACATGGTATATATAGAAACCAGGCTGCGGAGAGTTGTTGCTGTTGCGGTTGCGGTTGCAGTTGTTGTTGTTGTTGTTGTTGTTGTTGTGGAAGGCGGCCAAGAGAGCCAATCAAAGCGGATCGCTGACATAAACGGCTAAGAGATCTGCAAACGTCGCGTCGCGTCGTGTCCTGCACAGGCCATCAACTTGGGCAATCAAGTCAATTAAACAAACAACCTCAGAGCGGAGCACAGAGTTTTGGCGCAGTTAGCTGGCAGCTTGGTCTGCGCAAGCTGATCGTATCGAGCTGATCGGTAAACGGCAGACTTGAGCACAGTTTGGCACAAAGACTCGTGCAATTTTCAAATTTGCAAAATAATCACTGAGTTGTGCACCAATTCGAAATCAAGACAAAATCTGGTAAAGCATTGGCAAAAAACAAAACCACCGAAAACAAAAACAATTTAAAGAATAAATATTTTTGCCCAAAATCAAATACTCTTGCTAAGCGCAATTTAAATGTTTTATCTTATTAAATTAATTATAATTTATAGAAATTTGTTTATTATTTAGATTATCCAATGTATTATTCATATCTAATAAGGTTTTCTTATAAAAACTTATATTTTGACCCATTTATTGTGTATTAATCTGTACTCTAATATAGATAAGATTTTGGCTCTTTATTATGAACAAAATACAAAAGCTCGTAACTGCCGAGGTTAGATGTCAAGATAATAAATAAAAAACAGAATTGTTTACACAGAAACTCAATTCTAGTTAATACAGTAAAGTTAGCCGATCTTAACGACTCTGACACATATACTGTCTGCTGTAAAAAGTCGCATCGCTGTTAAGTTGAATCAAACCAGCTTTCAAATGAAACGACAAGTTGGCAGGAAAACAGGCGCTCTCGTCTAATTAAGCCTTTATGCACATATATATTTTATTGGAGTGCAGATGTCTATTTCAGTGCGTTACACATAATACGTGACAAAATTATAATACCCACTTGCAGCGAGGTATAAATACATACGCGCGATCCTCTAATAGCTTAAATTAAAGCGCAAGCTTCAACTGTAGCCTAAGCTACAGTTACTATTTCCGACTCAATGGCTGACAAAGTTCAAGCGATGTTATCGCACATCGAGACAGAGAAAGAGAAAGAAAAAGAGATCAAGAGCATGAGTGAGAGAGAGAGAGAGAGAGAGAGAGAGAGAGAGAGAGAGGAGTTCACTTACATATGTAAAGACTGCAATGGAGCAGTCTATACGGCCTGATCGTGCCGTTGATGATCAGAGACAGAAACAGAGTCGGAGACGGGAGGCAGCGATTGGGGGGCAGCCATGGCGCGCACAAGAGACGAGGCAAATGTACTGCCACATGGCTTGATCATCAGCAACGATCGTCGAGCCAGTCCAGAGAAAATGTCGTAAAACCAACGACAACAGCAACAAAAGTAAAAAAGCGGTCGCATTTTTAGGCTAAAAGCTAAAGCGCTTTTATGTAATTGCCTGCTAAAGATAGTGATAGCCGAATAGTCGGCCAAAATGAGATACAAACCGCAGACGACCACGACGAAGAAGAAGCAGAAGCTGAAGTTGCAGTGGCTACCGTTGATTGCTGCTGTAGATCACTCACGATCACTCAAAAGAGAGTTTGAAAAGAGAGGTAGAACATGCCCTATGCATATGCATGTAGGCCAAATAGTTAACAAAAAACCCCAGAAGAAACTCGATAAAGATCAGACTTAATGCTTTAAAAGCCATTGAAGATCAGCTTTAGAATATGTTCGAGAGCAAAGATCAGGCGGTGACAGTGATTAAATACATACGCTACTCATTCACTTTAGAGCAGTTTTTTTTTTCATCATGCCATAGATCAAAGTGATCACTGTTCAAGGTATAGCTGCATAGCTGATCACTCACGATCGCCAATAAAAAAAGTTAGCATACTTTATTTATGCAAGCAGTAGGTTAATCAGTTAATAAAATTTCGAAATTAACCTACAATGACCAGGTTGGAAAAGAAGCTGACTTAAATTCGTGCGTTTTATCTTGCCATAGATCAAAATGATTACTGATCAAGGCACACAGCTATATAACTGCAGCATATCACTCACGATCAGCAATAAAAAAAATAGAGGTTTTCATGAGAAAAAATACCTTATGCATATAAACAGTATGTTAATTAGTCTATTGTAAATACGTAAAGCATCAGTCGCTGGAGATCAGCCCACGCGTTTTGATCAACTTTAGAATACAGCAGATATCAAAGATCAGTCGGACAAAGAAGCTTTTATGGCGACATCAAATTCATGCAAATACAGATGCGCTCAAAAGGAAAGCGCAAACGATCGTGCTGAAGATCATACAGAGATCACTGATCACTGATCATGGCACAATAAAAAGCTGCTGCAATAGAGAAAGATAGAGAAAGACAGAGAGAGAGTGAGTGTGTGAGCTACTTGGCAATGCAATCGATGTTCAAGCGATCTTGCGTACCGCTTTCGAGCACAATGCACGCCCCGAGTTTTAATTGTGCCATGTTCGCAGACTCGTAAAATTTTGACAGACTCTGTCAAAAATAAAGTAAGTCGAGTACTCATCGTATGCGCGTCACAAGCCATATCATAACTCAGTTCAAGTTATGCGCTGAGTACGTGCCATTTGTTTGGGCCGCGCTCGCATTTGATTTATTACAAGAGCGGACCAAAGAAAATTACCAAAAAAAGAAAAAGAGAGAGACAAATGCATTGCCACCAAAGATAGACGGTACAACAAAATGCTGCAATAACTTCAACAGCAGACAGAGTGAGTAAAAATTAAAAGAAAATCAGAGAAACTAGCCAAAGACACGAACCAGCGCCGTTCGTCATAATTCGCCATCATTCGAGCCAACATTCGTTGTCATTCAACACGTCGCCGGGGCATCCTCTTGTCTGTCTTGCAAGAAATTGAATTTCAGCTCGGTTTCAGTCCTTTCTGTCTGTCTGCTTCTTTTTTTTTTTTTTTTGTTGTCTTCGCCTCATTGTCTAGACAAATTTCGAGCGAATTGTGGTTCTTTCTTGTACTTGTCTTGTTCTGTTCGGGCCAACAAATGTCAATTCGCATTGATGGAAGCCTCAATTTCAATTTCAATTTCAATATATTTTGCGTGTTTGTCCTTGGACTGGCCGCCGGTAGCCGTCGCTGTCAAGCAATTGATTGACATATGCAAATTGCTGCTGTCACTTTTGCAGCCGCAGCAGCAGCAGCCCAAAACTTATGCTAATAATTGAGTAAATCAATTCAAGTTTATGGCAAATATTTGACATCCCCCCCGCCATTCGATCCCTTGCCTACCTCCGCTGCATAAATTTGCATAAATTGACGAGCCAACGTTGTAACCTGGGCCTAATTAATGAATGCTTCCTTCCGCTCCATAAACTCGATTTTGTGTGAGTTCATTTCGAGTTGTATTAAGACATGTGTGTGTGTGTGTGTTTGTTGAAATTGTACTTACGAGCAGTAGGATTTGCCATTGGTCTGTGTGATGCATGTGCCGCCATTTTTGCAGCCCAACGTGGTGCAGGAAACGGCCAGGGATGCGCTGGTTTCTGTAAAACAAATCAAGAATGCATTTTTAGTTTTTTTAATTTTAATAATATAAATTATACAATCTAAAAAATTTCAGTTTCATTTCATCTCCCTTTGAGAGATTTTTTGATATCTCTAAAACGATATATTATAGCTGCGAGCATTTTTCTTTGAACATATCGATATTGACTTTACCTTTAAAGTATCTTTTCTCAAAATGCTTTTATTGCAATTTTACGTCTACATTGTTGCGCCTAAAAGGAAAGAGGGAGACGTCTCGGATTTCATGTTCTATTCGGGCATTAAGCTGTTGTCATTTTCGGGGAGGGGGGCAAAGCCGGCATGTCAAAGCCGTTGACGACCGTTGACAACAACGTTCAGCAAATGGCAAGAGGAGAAAAAAAACAACAACAATAAATAAAGTTCAGTGCACTTGAACTGGTCGGCGGCAAGGGGAGGGGAACTTAAAAAAAAAACTTGTGCAATTTGCTGCGAGCAGCAAGCTAAAGAAGAAGAAGAAGAAGAAGAAGAAGCAAGACAAAACTGAGAATATGCTTATTTTTCATTGTAAAAATGGCACACAAATTAAACAAACGTGCCGCGCGCCAAAGCGCCCCAATGTTTGCTAATTGGGCGTGTGGCGATTTCCTGCCCCGACGGCGGCACGGCCAGCGAACCGATAGGGGCGGGCGATGGGCGAGAGGGGGTAGAGGAGACAACAGGCGACAATAAGTTTTGATTGCCCAGCACAATAAATAAATAGCTTTGTCTTCGCAACGAGTCACAGCGACAACAACAACAAGCTGAAAAAAAAAGAAATATATCATAAACTCTGCGCTGCAGCACTTAACAATATCCCCCCCCCCCCCCACTCCACTCCTCTGATTTTTATGGATATGTATACATACGTTTGTGTACATATGGATGTATAGGTGTCTCTGCGAGCAACCCTTTTTTCAATGAGCGCACACTGTGCGCCGCTTGGAATTCGAAATGCAACACGACGAAATTGTCGCGAATACGTAAACATAAATTTCGCATTTGAATGATCGATGGGGCAGACACAAACAAAATAAGCCCGGCATAAATCTTGGCCTGGTATAAATATATGTGCACACAAATGTACATATATGTACACACACACACACACACATGCAGTTTAGCGAAATTTCAGGCCTGAGTCATACGCGGCGTATGCATAATGTTGCGAAATTAATGCGAGCACAGCAAAAGTGAAAAAGCCGCACAACATGCTGTACACAAACAGCTCGCAACATGTTGCTATACTTTGTTGATTGTCTTAATTTTTTGCAACATTGTGTCACCAGCTGCGCAGCGCCTGGCGCTTGTGTGTGTATGTGTGTGTGTGTATATAAACTAATTGACCTCAATTAGTGCAGGAAAAAAATAGAAACAAAAAAAGAGCCAGACCAGCAAAATGTTTTATTCGCATTGTTAAGGTGCGGTTCTTGAGGAAAACAGAACAAACACGCCGAATATTATTTGCATCATTATCGTAAAATCATTTCACAGCTGCAAGCTTCAAGCTTATGAAACTTGTGACACTTGCAGATTAAGATAAGTCAAGCTTTAAAGCTAAGTTCTTGACACGCTTTTAAATACATTGTAAGCTTTAAATATTATGTGTTATCATACACATTATTAAGTTGACTTTTAAGGAGCTTTCGCAATCGATGTTGCAGCACTCAGCAAAAGCTCCTCACTGATTTCAATTTAGTTTATCCTTCAATTAGTTCACAGCCCGCTTTGGCTTTTTGCACCTGGCTTCTAGCACTTTGCTTGAATTTTTTTTTTTTTTTTGCACACTCCAACCACATACATTTACAAGCTACTGTAAACTACTTTGGGCCAGCTGCAGCTGATTTGCATGGTTCCAGTGTCGGCTTTTTTCAAAATACTCAACTTTGCGACAATTTGTTTTTCTATTTATTTTTTGTTGGTTTTGGCTTTGTAATCTGTTTAGTTTGCCGCTGTGGGCGTGGCCAGTTTGGCTTTTAATGAATTAACAGGCCGCGCTGGGCCATTCAACGCTTCATCGACAGAGCGTGAAACGCTTTTAGGTTGTTGTTGTTGTTGTTGTTTTCTCTCTCTGTTTTTTTTATTGCGTGTGATTTACCGCACAATGAAAAGCGCTGCACAAATTTGTTGGCGCACTTGTTCAGGCCTTTGGCTCGGGCATTTAGTCGGACGCTTGGCGATGCAGGCAAGTGTAACGCGAAGAATCCCCCAGGCCACCCCCCCCCCCCCCCTTCAACGCCAAACTTAGGCCACACATGTGTTTTGACGTGTTGTTTGGACAAATGCGTTGTTAATTGCCGTTTGTTTGCTATTGTTGCAGTTGATGTTGCAGCGCAGTTAAACTGCTCATAACTAGGCTTTAATTGCAACATAATTATGGTATGGCGTTTTAACTGATTTTGAATAGTTAACAAGTGCTCAAATCGAAAAAATGTTTACTTTCTTTTTGATCAACTATTTTGACGCAATATGTGTGGGAATAAAATAATATCTGAGCCAAATATCCCATAAGCTAGTAGTAGTATTTACTGTTAAGTTCGACAAAAAATCATAAATAATAATTAGTTTTAGAGAACTTTAAATAGGCTATTTCAATGTGTAAGACGCAATTTTAAAGTATTCTTAGCAACAATTTTTCGCAAGGAAAGAGGAAAAATGTATCAATATGTGTTAATTAATTTATTGATTAAAGCGTAATTTTAGTAGCCGCTCAGGTGCCGTGGTAAAAGAGACGGGGCGTGTGTGTGTGGTGTGCGTGTGTGTGTGTGTGTGTGTGTGTGCATGCCAGGGGGTGCAGACAAATGTCACTGGCCGTTATAAATGGCGCTTATCGAATTTAAATTTTTCGCCGCTGCTGCTGCCACACACACACACACACACACACACACACACACACACTCGCTGAGCAAACAACAAACAAAAGCCACCCAAAAACGCTATCAGCATAATAAGCAACAGCAACAACGGCGGCGAAGCTAAAACTAAAACAAAGGCAAAAACCAAAACACAGCAACAACGTCGGACAGCGACAAGTAAAATAGCAACAGCAACAGCAACAAAACATCAAAGCAACAAAAACAACAACAACCCGAAAAAACAAAACCACGGCCAAAAATTTCTCACGCTTTTCTCCAGCGTGCAAAGGCGCGCACTATATATATACATACGTATATAGTATCAAGTATATAGTATATATATGTATGCATGTAGATATATATATGAATAAAACTATCAAAAAACCGCAGAGCGCAGTTATAAAGCAATACAGCAAAAATCATTAAAAAAAAAAAAAACAATTTATTTATAAACAAAAAAATACAACTGTAAACTGGAGCCCGCAAGCGCCCCCGAAAAAACGCGTAAGCAACATTACAGATATTGGGCGTAGCGTGGGAGGTGTGAAGTGTGTGTGTGTGTGTGTGTGTGTGTGGGGGGGGGGGGCGTGTGGTATTGTGGTATCGGTTTATCGACCATTAATGAAACTCAACGCTCCCTGCCCAATGACACTTGAGAACTTCGCATTTCTTACTTCAAATATCCGCTGCAAAAATGCTTAGTCTGCTGCAATCGAAAAAGTGTAAGCTTACCAAAAATAATATTAATTAATAAATATAGGATATCTTATAGTCTTGCATTGCATTTATTTCTTTTTTTTTTTTTTGAAAAAACTCAATTCTTTTTATCATGAAATGCATTTTACTCATAAGGCCGCAGTTTGGCAAGACAATGCAAAATGTTGAGACCCAGTTTTTATCTTTTAACAATTACAAAAGCAGCAATTGCGAAATGCCAGTGTGTGTGTGAGTGTGTGTATTTACAAGGAAACGAGCCTCCAAACAGTGCCTCGTGTGGCATTATCTAAAAAGCTTTATTCGCGGGCATAAAACCACGTCATAAATTCTGCTACCGAACCTTTGATACGCTTCAGTTCTCAGGCTTTATCTACATAAATATGGAATACATATGTATGTACATATATGCGCTCATAGAACTCGATAAATCTATGCAAGTTTCGACATGTTAATCGAGCATTATCTTGAGCGTTTAAAAGGAATTTCGCCATATTATGAAAATTATGTTTAGTTAAACAAATCATTTTTTTTATATATATTTATACTAAACACAAGAATATGTTAATAGGTTCTTTTAGTTGATTAGCTTTGTGATTAATTTAATAATTATTAAATTATTTTAATAATATTAAAATATCAACGAGTACTTTTCTATAATGAATTTGTCGATTTTAGTGTAGCTTTGGTTATTAAAGATCTACAATATTTTGATTATAATAATATTTAAATTATTGAGAGCTATTTTGTTATAATTTTTAAGAATGCCGTGCAGTTAAAAATTAGCATATATGTATCTTGGTCTTTTAGTTAGATGATCTTGAATCATTTTTTTTTTTTTTTTTTTGTTTCTGTTAGTTTGAGATAACCTCAGAATTTAAGATCGCCCAGAGATCATTGATCATGCAGGAACACTTGTAATTATAATTATTTAAGAGCGGCGGTTATAACTTGACCCGAGGATCAATTCCGATTGTCACCAGAATAATTTGCATGCTGATAAAACTTCAGATGGCAAATTGCGACGCAAATGTTGCAGTTGCAACCAGACACTCTCCCTCTCTCTCTCTCTCGCTCTCTCTCTTGATTTTCTGTGTATCTTTGCCGTTCTGGATTCTGATAAGTCTGAGTTCTTCAAACGTTCACGGGCGGCGTCTGAGACGTTCACAAGTGCTGACAAATTGTTGCGGGGGCGCTGATGGGGAGATGGGCGGCTGCCGACGCGTGGAGGTGGCTGCCACAACAATGAAGAGCCAAATAAAAATAAATAGTCGCCCCATAAATAATGCGTAATGGCAAATAGAAAACGACAACAAAAACAACACGAAAACCACTCGGCCTGCAGAGGCGGCCCGACAACGTGAACGTTGTAATAATAACAGGGGAGGGGACGGCACCGGGGAGCATGGGGCTCAGCGGTGGCAGCAAAATGCGGAAAGACTGTAAAGTGCTAATGAAAAAGTAGCTCCAAGTGGCTCTGAGACTGGGGTCTGGCAGAAGGGGGGCGTGGAGGAGTGCAGCCGAGGCGCAGCATAGAAAAGTCGTAAAGCGAACAACGAAAAACCGAACAACGAGTGTGGGAACCGAACCGAACGTAGCCGTCGACACACGAACAAACGTTACGAGGCGGACGCGGTTCGGTTCGGTTTCGGTTCGGTTCGGTTTCGGTTCGGTTTCGGTTCGGTTTGTTATTTTTTTAATTTCGCTTATAAATACCCTTTGTGCAGATACATCAATTTTGTAAATATCAAACTAAAGTTTCTCAGTCAAGTTTATACATATGTATGTATATATCTTGATCAAAGTTGCCAAGAAAGTGGCAAACAATTTAACTACTATTTCAAAAGTTTAATATCTCATACACACTTTCAAATCTTTCATAAGGTATTAAAAAATACATTTTAAAAAAAATTGTTATTTATATACATATCTATATATATATACACATACAAATCTATGTTTCATATATATATCTGCAAGGGTATTTCATCTTTGTTTCTTCTCTTTTCTTCTCTTTTTTTTTAGGTTACTCGTCTCCGAGTACAGCATGGCATTCTTGTGGTCTCAGTCTCGGTCGGCTCAATTTCTATATATATATAGCCGCCGCAGCGTCTTCGGCTCTGATAGATTAATAGGCCACAGTCAAGCGAGATAACAGAGCCGCCCAAGACGTTCCAAATGCGATTCCCCCCTTGCCCCCTTCCCTTCCGCACATACCCCCGCCCAACCACAGTCAGAGTTGGTAATCGTTCGTTCTGGGCTTTCTATCTGTCAGTTGGCAAAGTACTCGAAATAGTCGTAATTGGATCATCGCTTCGACTGCGCTGGATTGGATTGGGCTGGAGTTCGGTTTGAGTTCGGGTTTGGCGCTCCACAATGGGGAGGATGTTGTGGTTTTTGTGGTTTGCTTCTGCTTCTTCTTGGACTTAGAAATTCGTGCACAAAATGATTCGAATTTAATGTATGTAGATTAGTTAAAGTTGAAATTTAAATAATTTACAATTTTAAATATTTAATATTTATATTTAAATATTTTAAATTTATAATTTTAAAGAATTTCTGAGCTTTCTGTTTACTTGTGGGAAACTTTAAAAACGTTTTTATATTTCAATATGATTTAGGCTTTTGCAATCTTTGAAATTCAGAACAAAGAAAACCATTTTTTTTTAGTTTAGTTGTTTTGAAACTATTAATTTGTTAATATAAGCAGATACAAACAAAAAGGTAAGTAAGTACTAAATTTAAATTTTTAAATAAAATTTAATATATTTATATGCATATAAATCCAATTAAATGCATTTTTTATTAACCTATAAAACATTTTTAAAGACTCTTTAAAACTTGAATAAAAGAAAACGAAAATTAAAAATATTAAGTTTATCATATGTTGCAATAATGAATTCCTATCTTTTTATTAAAGAAAAATTGTAAGTTTAGTAGACTTAAATTAAGCCGCAATCCGAAACTAAATGTGTGTATAAGTGTTATGTGGTTCCTCAAGATCTAGTTGTTACGCTTTTTTGTCAAATTATTTCTATAGATTATGCATCTCATTTCGATCAGAAACCGTTTGGCGCAGACATATGGCGCATTAGTGTGTGTGTGTGTGTGTGTGTGTGTGTGTGTGCCAGACCTACCCTAAGCACCCTCACCGAACGCTACGAACCGCAACAACAACGGCAATGCCAGAAGAAGAGAATTATGATAAAGCCAACGGGCCAAATGGGCCAGCTGCAAAGTTGTTGGCAAGCTGTGCGGGGCTCTGCCTCGGTTGGCAATTGAAGTGCACTTGAAAACATATGCGACACTTGCACCCCCCAACCCCCAAGCGGCAGCCGCAACCCCTGTTGGAGTGGGGGAAGAGAGCGGGGCAGCAAGGAAGCGATGAAAATGCGTTGGGCAGGCAACGTGGGAACAAAGCGCGAATAAAGCAAGGAATGAGAGAGACAGAGAGAGAGAAGAGGGGGAGAAGAGGGGGAGAGAGGATGAGCCAGAGAAGACAACAGAAGACACCCTCATGAGCGAAGTTGCAAATGGCTGCGCAGGCGCACACACGCACACAATGATACACACGCACACGCACACGCACACGCACACGCACACGCACACGCACGCAATGATATACACATATACAAAGTTGTGTTAAAAAGGGTTGAAGTTTAAAATACACATTAATATTGTGGCATATGAGTGATATTATGCCATGTTCCGCCTATCTCGCTCTCGCTCGCTCTTTCCTACTCCCTTCCGTACCGCTTGCGCACTCTCTCGCTCGCTCTGTCATTGTCGCTATGTGTACTTTAAAATAAAGTGAAGCATTTAACACTTCCGGCAGACTAAAACAACAACAACAACAACAACAACAGCTACACTAATAACATGCGACAGCGTGTGAATGTTTAGTTTAGTTTGTTTTAATACCCTGCAAATAGACGTATACGAAAAGGGTGTCATCAAGTTGTACTCAGAAGACTTTAAAATTTTGCTTGGTATTACGAGATTATATCACATACAGAACTGTATGTTAAATATTTATATATATTAGCTATGTGTTCTTTGGGTTTCTCTCTACATAGATGGCTACAGGGTATGCAACAGTCAATCAGTGTGTCTGTTTTTCGTATGGACACACACAGATTTAGGGCCTTGGGAGCTTATGAGCTTTATCCAAGACTTTTAACGTCTGCTAATTGTTCAAACCAGATTTCAAGACAAAAAAGTTGGCAACGCCGAGGCGCCACCTGTGAACCACAGAGAGGGAGAGAGTGACAGAGAAAGAGAGAGAGAGAGAGAGAGAGAGAGAGAGTGGATAAGTGAACGAAGGGCCTGCCGCTTAGCTGCTGTTAACTGATATTTAATATGCAAATACACACACACACACACACACACACACACATGTATACAGTATTTTGTAGAGTTATCAGCTTCTGGGCCCATTTGAATGAATTTGCCAAATGCATTCATTCAAAAACTCGAATGATCGCTGCGAGAAAGCCTTATAATAATAAATACCCTGCAATATTTATAATTGTTTCTATTGAAAGACTTCAACTGGATTTGAGCTAACTTGATTTGTATATCCTTGCAGAGGATATTATATATTTCTTGTTGCATAGAAACAATTGAGTTTATGCGTGAAAACACAGTTAACTCTAGATATGTATCTGCAAGGGTATTTAATCTTTGGAAACCTGCAGATAAATATTTTGTTTCGCGTTTTCTCTTTTAGCTGCATTCGACATTCTCCACACTTTATCGATGGCTTTCTTTGTGTGCGCGCTTTGCTGATCTACTTATGGAATGCCAGACAGATGGACAGAATCTGACACCCAAAGCAGAGCCGTGGAGAGGCCGAGAGGATGCCAAGTGGCTGTTCCTGGGCAATATGCTCGATCCGCTGTTCAAGAGAGAGCGAGAGAGAGAGAGAGCGAGAGAGAGAGCGAGAGAGAACTTGCTGACTCTTTGCCTTTGCCACATTTTGTTGTATGTTGCGGAGCTTAGAAAGAATTTCTATGTCCAGCACTGAATGAGTTGAAGCGAGCTAGCTGGCCATAATATATGCTCGTCTCGCTCTAACATCGCGTGCCTGGGCCTGGGCCTGTCCCTGGCCAAGACACAAGACTCTTTGGGTAATATCTATAAAAATTGTTGTGCAGAGGGGCAGAGGGGCGGGGCGGGGCGGGGCGAGTGGCAAGCGCTGACTGCCGAGTTTGCCCCGTTCATTTGTTCTCGCTGGCTCGAGGTTGTCAGCCTTTTTGGACCCAAGCCCAAGCCGGGCCCAGGCCATGAAGTGGTTATAAGAATAAGACGCACAAAGCGGAAAGCAGAAAACGAGAGAGAGAGAGAGAGAGAGACCCAAAGACGAGGAAGAAACAACTAAAAAAAAAAAACTTGTTCGGTCAGTGCGTATCAGGCAGCATAAATACGTGTGTGTGTGTGTGAGTGTGTGCTTGTGTGTGTGTGCTGCGCCCTGGCCATAAAGAAAACTCATTAAACAGGCAGCAGTCAGGCAAGAAGTAGAAGACGCAAAAGTTGACTCAAAGTGAGTCAAGCTGGGCCAGAGCGGGCTGGGGGGCTGGGGGGCGGTAGGCGGGGCTAGCGGGGCCTGACCATCATTAAAAGTCAATAAACAGACTGCAACTGCTTTGGCCTAATCGGTTGAATTTTGTGAGATTTAATTACGCTTCAAGCCCAACTGCCTGCTTTCATAATTAGTTTAAGCCAAATTGAGCCGGACAGCCAAGCGAGCAGTCGAGCAACTGATCAACTGATCAACTGATCAACTGATCAACTGATGCCAAACAGTTTTGTCTAACCATTTGCGGCATTTTCCCAGCAGCCGCCTTGGAAAGTTGTTCGGGCCAACTCTTCTATGGCCAAGGCAACTTTAACTTTGGCTTCAACTTTGATGCTGATGCTGCTTGCTGCTGCTGTTGCTGCTGTTGCTCTTGCCGCTGATGATGGGAACAATGACAGCAAGAGTCATGTTTATGCAATCTCCAATATGTCCAATCGGGTCTTCAACTTTAAGACCATGGCCTATGGGAAAGCAGCAGCAGCAGCAGCAGCAGCAGCAGCAGCAGCGACATTACTTTACAGTCCCTGTGATTTCCGGAGCGCCGCTAAATTCTAACAACAACAACAACAAAAGCTACAAAAATGTTGCAAACGACATTTACCGATTGTGGCATACAGTGATCTCTCGCAAATTAGAACGCTTTGTTTTCAAATTCACAAAACAAAAAAACAAAAGAAAGTTATTTAATCAAACTATATTCTTCATTTACTAATTTATATAGATATATGTTTATATATTATATATTTTGTATACTTTAGATTCAACATATTCTAGATTCATATTTTTTTCTTTTAAATAAAGAAAATTGCCTAAAAGAATAGTTTTGTTCTTGTTTGAAGATCTTCAGGATGGACTCGTTTTTTAAGTCTGTTTGATTTTCATCACCATGAACTCAAATATTTTCAAAACTAAAAGCAAATAAGAGAATCGAGATCTAGATTCCAGTTCTGCAACTGAACAAGATATATGTAGCTATATCCGAATTGATCATTTATACGAAGCTAAGATCGGTAGCATCAAAAAAATATTACTAAGCCAAGCAATCCTTTTTTTCGCATTCTGCACTGAGTACTAAAAACTCTAGCGGCCTCTCTCTCTCTCTTTCTGTCTCGCTCCTTCTGCCTGTCCCTGTCGCTCTGTCTTTGTGGTCGAAAAACAGGATCGTCTGCTAAACGGAACTGCTCTGCAGCAACAACAAGCAAGAAGAATAAGAACAACAGCAACATCTTGATGTTGATCATCTTCGCTCTTGAGCTGGTATCAGGTAACAGAGCATTTTAATCGATATGCAAGCGGGCCTTTAAACGGGTTTGCCTACATTTGAATACCCTTGAAAACATTTCGTTGCTTAAAGCAAAAGTTATACTCTATGATTGATCACGATTGACAATGATGAAAGCTGTTCATAGAATATTTAACTGTTTCTTGGCTGTGAAATTGTAGATCTATATAGGATGTATATATCAAACGGAAATTAAAGTTCTACTAAGGGTATTTGCATTTCGGCTAACTGCAGTTAACTGTTCTTTCTCATTATTTTGCTGCACTTTATCTTACCTCATTTTTTTCCCGTTAACTCGTATTTACTTCTTACTTTTCAGATTTAACGCATCACAAAGTTAGCAGGTTTTTTTTTATCATATTTTATTTTTTTGGTGTATCTTATTTTTAATTAAGTCTTAAGTTACCAATTGCTTAAGTGCTGAGAAAGTTGGCCAAAAGGCGGCATCGATTAATTAATAAATGCGACAGCAAATGGGCGATAAGTGCTCGGCCCTTACATACATACATACATTTATGGGAGCCTTCGACAACAAGACTTTCACACAGGTCGACATTGCGCCTGTCCCGGGCTTATTCACACTTTTACCGAACACTTTGCATTTTATTTGGGCCAGACTTCAGTCAAAACTGACGATATATTTATTTAATATTTATCAATTTCGTACACACATTTTGATTATATATTTATACCATTAACTTGTTAACTTGTTTGCAATCCCTTCTATCGCATTTCTTAAAGGTCAGATTTTTTGATTCTATTTATATATAAGTAAACCTTATCTGCATGGAAAATTTATTTGTTTGTAGAGCTATTTGTTGTTTGTAATTCAGTTCTTTTCTTTCACAGAAAATATACAAAAAAAAAAAAAATTGTATGCTGATAACTTTTTTTCATTAAATGACATTTGGACTTATCTAATAATATATCATAATAACAATGCCATCGATAGCGATCATAAAAAGTAATGTGTGAATATTTCCGCATCGATTTAAAATATAGGGTCTCATATTTATATATTGAGGTGCCAACAGAGCTGGCAACTCTGGTAATTAAAGCAGACAACAGCGCTGTTCAGCTCAATAGCAACGTCTCTTTTTTGCCAGCTTCAGCTTCCTAGACTCGTTTCCTTCCCGCTCCGCGCTGATATGAGACAGAGACAAATACTTTTACATTTTTGCATATTGACAGCGCTCTCCATTAAGGCCCATTAAATGCCAGCGACAAAAAAGCCACAACTCAACTTTCCCATGCATTTTAGATAGAGCATATATAAATGTGTATATATGTTAATATATTGGCATTTAAGCACAACAACAACTCGAACATTTTCACAATTTGCGCCCTGTCAATGGCCACGCCCACCTGAGCGGGAGCGACAGCTAGCGCCTATTTTGCATACACGCTACTCATAGTAAATAGAGGGTATAATGGAGGCATCCCCGACCATTGCAATTTCATTTATATCGAAAGCATATTTAAGCATATTTATATAATATATAAATATAAATTTTAAAATTACAATAATTTAAAATATAGAATATATCTGTATCTTCTGTGACTTGGAAACTGTGGGCTTGTACATTTTAGCGGCTTTTAGCTTTTCACGCTAAACTAGCGGTTTCGCCAACAAATCGTAGAACAAACCTTTGTTGACTCGTGATAAGGAACAAACCCACAAAGTTTCAGAAAACAAGAACTTTTATGTCATTTTGGGCAAATGTAACATCTTGGCTTGTGAACGAGTTAACGGATTGCCATTTTCGTACCCACTTACAGCTACAGTGGCGGACAAAACTCTACATACGACCCCTTTTTCTTAGGTTTAGAAAGTTCTAAAGGATTTGAAAAAAAAGTAATGATGCAGGTTTGTTTTCAATCTTATTATTGTATAAAAAATAACAAAAAAATATATATCTCCAATATTAACTTTTAAAGTTATTCACTTAAAACTTAAAAAAGGCACTGACAAAAGTGTGCGTACGTTTTATATATATATATATACATATATCTCATGAGCCAGATGAACTTTGAAATGTGATTGCAATATGCTCAGAGCTGGTTGCAGGGTATCTGCTGGCCAGGCACGCTCCACGTCTCTTGCTGGGCAATCCTTAAACTAAGCGCCAGGCCGAGAGTTGCGATCCCCATGTGGAGCCTGGGGCTGAGGCGTCGCAACGTAACGGTTTTTTCGTGCAGCAACCACCGAAGGGAAAAACGACAGCTGCAACAAGGGCAGGCAGGCAGGCGACAAGGGAGGGACTTGCGAGGGACGCGGCGGGAGTACAACCCCTAAGCATATTGCACAGGCGCGTCCTTTTCATGCTTGGCTCACAGATCAAATTACGGATAAGGCAGAGAGAGAGAGAGGGAGACAGAGAGAGAGAGAGAGAAGTGTGTGTGTACCTCGCTACCTAGGCTGGAAACAAGTTCTCGAGCTACTCTCTTTGCTTATTTCATTTGGTTTTTTTCGGTTTATTTTCTGTTTGTTTCTGTTTCTCAATGTGCGTATTTCCTGTCTGCCTTCTTCTCCTCTGCTCTCTCTCTCTCTCTCTCTCTCTCTCTCTCTCTCTCTCTCTCTCTCCTCTACGCCACTCTGCTTATCCTCTGCGCACCCTAAAACACTTTTTTTTGACTTTGCTCTTTCGGAATTATTGCAAGTCACGCACACGGAGGCCGTTAGATCTGTTTACTATAGTTTACTATATATAATTTTCTATACATGCACATACATAAACATGCCTAAACGGCTGTAGATTAGCCAGCGAAACTAACTTCAAAATTAGTCAAATATCATTGATATTTAGCTTCTAATTATGTTTATAAAGTAGGTTTATTTATTAATAAAGTATTCAAAATTTGTAAAAAATAAATGTTCCTTTCACCAGCATAACTTTAGATTTTAAAAAGTTGTGGAATTCAACAACCTTTACTTTAACTAAACTAAATAAAGAATTTAAGATCAATTTGAATATTAAAATTAAGCTAATATAATCTATAAACTAAAAAGGACAGTTTTATTATGAACTTTTAAATAGTTAACTTTTTGTATGAAAAATTGAGAACTATAATTAAATTTAGAAAAAATTAAAATTTGTATTTTTTGCAAATTAGAAATACTCTTAAGATTTTTCAAAACAAAATGTTTTTCATTATTTTATTTTAATATCTCAAAATTCTTAACTTGGATAGGAAAAGTTCTGATTTTTGAATGTTTTATAATAGATCTTATAGATATTTGCTTCAGGTTCGAAGTTGGACTTGGGAACACACACATACATTTTTCCATAGTTTAAGCAGCTTATAATATAATATATAATAATATTAGGGATGTAAAATCGAAAATTCGATATATGCATTGATAGATAAAATTGTGGATAGGATTTTTTTTGTCATTTAAACAAAAAAAAAAAAACCCCTTTGGACACAGGCGGCTTTAAACTATAACAGGGCATAATGAATAAATAAAAAAAAAAAAGATTATTTCCGATATCAGTATTTTTTCCATGTATTTTAATGGGTTCCAGCTAAAAAAAAACACGTTAATTTTTACTTTTTTTTTATTCCCGGAAAGTTGAAGTTTGTAGAGGCAATGGGAATACAAAAAGTACAACAACACCTACACCTAAGTACACATGCACACGGACTGTGGACACAATGATTAGACAAGAGCCGAGCCCCAGCGCACGGCGTCGACAGCGGCCCATATGCAAATATTGTGTTTTCTTTTGGCCTGCGCGAACTCTGCATGCGCTCTGGGCAGGCTGAACTTCTTCCTCTTCTTGTTGTGTCTGCGTAAATGGTGGCATACGAAAAAGTTTGACAAGTGAGCCTAATTATGAGCCAATACCAATACAGTATAACAGTGTCAACTGGCATACAGATGCACTCACATGGAACAAAGTGGAATGAAACGAAAAGAAAGGCTAAGTTAAAGGAGCGCAGGGGCCACATACAAATCGGAGCGGGAGAGCGCGAGAGGGAGCGCACTGAGAGCGCGAGCGAGAGCGAACGACCACCTGTCCGAACTGTCAGGGCGACAGACAGAGTACAGCGTGTCGAAAAGGAACGCGGCGAACACAAATGGAAAGGGAAACGAACGGAACACGAAAATGCAGACTCAATCAAAGTGCATGCAAAAAATATTGTTTTTGCTTTATTTTTTTTTCTTGAATTCTCTGGTTTTTTTTGTTTTTTTTTAATGTTTGCACTTACCCGTCGCTTGGGCACTGCCGAAATTAGCTAGCGCCAGCAGCGGCAGCAGCAGCGCGACGCCCGCTAGCATTTCGTTAATCCAAATTGTGTGTGCGCGACAGCGACGTCTGCTGCGCTGCAACTGCATTGTAATCCAGTTTAAGATTTGCGTTTTTTGCTTTTCAGTTTTTTTTTTTTTTTTTTGCTTGTTGTTGCTGGTGTATGTGTAGTAATTTTTGTGTGTAGTTTGTTGTTGTCTCACTTTGACGTTTGGTTTTTTTTTTTTTTATTAATTTTTGTTTTTCCTTCTTTTTTTAAATATTTTTTTTTTATGTATTTGGCAGCCAGGCGAGTAGAACAATTAAGAGCCGCGCGTTGCCGTTTGTTGCTTGCAGCGACGCCGACGTCGACGCTGACAGCGGCGACATTTCCACGCGCAAACGCAACAAACTTTAAATTCAAAGAGACGCAAGACGAAAGACAAAGACAGCGATGGCAAAACGCTGTGCTTCCTTTCTCACACACACACACACACACACAAACAGCCGAAGCGAGGGGAGGGGGAGTCGCGTTGTGGTTTCTGTGCTTTTTCGCGTATTTTCCTTTGGCTTTGATTTCTTTGATTTGCACTCACACGGACACAGACACAGAGACACAAAGTTGAAAAAAAAAAACAAACAGAAGAAAAAAATAATATTTATTTTATTTTATTATAATTCGATAGCACGATACCGATACCGATCCCGATAGCGATGTTTTATTTTATGCGCCGCATTCGCATGCTGCAATTTTTGCATGCGGCGGCATTAAACGCCATATTGTTGTTGCCTCTCCGTAATGCGCTCGTTGTTGTTGTTGTTGTTGTTGTTGTTATCGTTTCGTTTCTTTTGCCTGCGCTGCGAGTTAAATTCACGCACACAAATACACAGTTGAGAGGAGGCACTCAAAAAAAATATATAGCATTGACTTGAAATCCCATGCAATTGCAATTTTCAACTGCTGCAGACTGTCCGCCTCGATATCCGTTTCGTTTCACGACTCGCAACACTTTGAGCCGCGCTCACGAGCGTCGCTTGTCTGAACCCCCGAAAAAAAACACAACGACAACAAACGGCTCTCGCGCGCGCTCTTGCTCTCGCTCTCTCTAAACATACCACAATGAGCCGAGATCAAACCGGACGCCCTATGAGCACAAGAGCGAGAGAGCGCAGGCAATTGAGAGCGACAGAGTGGCTTGCACACTCGCATATGTCAGTTATCCAATGTTGATATTTCGAATAAAGGCGATATTATGTTTTATCTGCGTTATGTGGCATGAATTATTATTAAATATAAATATGTGAATGGCTTATATTATATATATATTGTATATTTGAGTTATTTTTTATTTTTACTAAATAGATCTGTGTATTGTATCCCAGGTTTAAACAACGTGCTTAACTCTGTGCATAAACTATATTTAACGCGCTATGTTATGTGAGCGAACTGAGGCCTATATTTAAGTGCTCCTTGGAGCATCGATCGCACTCTCGCTCTCGCTCTCAGCTGCTGCTGCGCCTGCGCTGCTGGGCTGCACTTTTGTTGTTGCTGTGTCGTTATTTCTTTTCAATTTCAAAATGGCTGCAAAAATTAAATACTTGTTTTTTCTTTATTGCCCGACGGCGCTCCGAAAACCGACAACCGTCGCTCGCAGTCAGGTTGCCTTTGCCGTCCGACCGTTGCAATCGATAAGTCGATAACAAGCAACGTCCTGGCTGAAAAAGTGAAACCACTTATCGTTTACACGTTCGAAACTCCAAGGTTAACTGTTATTTGTGTGCATTTGAAAGGTTTTGTTGAATGTGAAAATATGCGAAAATCGATATATCTTCTTAAGCTTGAAAGTTAGATAACCAAATCGATCCATACCTTTCATATTTTAAACTCTCATAGCTTTGATTAAACCGAACTGATATTCTGATTGCTTTTTTGTAGTGGTTTTTCCTCTAGATTAAATATGAATTCTCGAAAATAAAATTGCTTGGAATTGGCAAATTAATCAAAAACCCCCAAACTGTATAAAATAATAAAAAAAAGATATGGTTTTGGTTTCATTTTAGATGTTTATTTCAACTAATTTGAGTTCTTTTGACTTAAATTTTAATTGAATTAATTTCCATATTACACGAAATTTCACACTTTGCTTAGTTCTTCTGCGTCTACTTGCTTTTGCTTCATCTTCTCATCATTTGCTATTTGCTTTATTTTTTGTTTTGTTTTTTTTTTTTTTTTTTTTTTTGTTGCACATTTTACATATAATTTATAATTATCAATATTTACTTGGCTTAATAGGATTTTTCGTTTCTTTTACTTTTTTAAATTAATTTTTTTCCATTTAATTTTTTTTCTTCGCATTTAATTGCATTTAATTGAACTTTTAATTGAATCGCTTGACATTTTACCCAAAAGTTTCGTTTCGTTTTCATTTGCATTTTCTTTATTTATATATTATATATTTATTTGTATTTTTAATGACTTTCTTATGAACTCACATAAAAGCTCTGCAAATAGCACAACAAAAACCAATAAGCATCATCATCTAGTTAAAAATGATTAACAAAAAACGTTTAAAGCGATTTTCATTCACTATATTCGTTTTTTTTTTTATTATATATATTTTCATATTCCAAAAAAAAGTATAATTATATAGTGTTGGCTTAAATACACATGTAGTTCAAGAACCCAACAAATTTCACAAGGAATCATAAGGCAGCATTTCATTTAAAATTTTTTACGCTTTATGGTTTTACAATCGTTCAGTTGTTTTTGGTTTCTTTTTTTTTTTAGTTTTTAAAATAATTTTTGCTCTTTTTTATTCACTTTTGTTTTTTGGTAGATCTATCAAATGTGTTTTACAAATTTTGCTAAGCTTTGTTCTTTTCGGTTTCTAGTTTACGTTTAAAATGTTTTATGACTTACATTAAATTTAATTTTAAAGTATTTTTACTATGCAGACGAAAAAAAAAAAATTGCAGTGTACTACACTTTCGTTAATGTATAGATATATGTATGTATATCGATTAATTTTTTAAATATTTATTAATTTTATTTAATTCATTACAGCTAGTTAGTAAATTAAGTTAAGCGTTGAACCAGCTGGCTTACATACAGATATGCGCTATTTATACGAGCAATATACATACATACACATAATATATATTTCAAATATGTTTTGTTTTTTCTCTTTTTTTTAATTATCGATTTTGTTTTTTTTTTTTACATATAAATACATAATTGATTTAAAGTTGTATGTCTTAGTTACTAAAATAAAGATGGTTTCACATTGATGCTGTGTTCTCTATCTGCAATCCGATCAAGTTGGCCATAGTGAATTCGTATATATACATACGCATGTATATGCAGTTATTTTTTATGATATGTGGGCGGCACTACAAGTTAGTAAAACAGTTAAAAACAGTTTATTTTAGACTATAAATTTGGTTAAATTAGTTAAAAACATATGAAGTTGAGTCAATGGGCGCTTCTTTGCAATATGAACTAGTTCTTTAAAAAGTCTGGCAGCCGCTTGATCGGATTTTTTGTTTGGTTTTGTATTAAGCTATACTAGCATTTGCTTTAGTCCGTTTGTAGTTTAATTTAAGTCTAAAATTCAATAGATTTTGGCTTAGAAAATGTTGCTGCTGCTGCGTTTTACTTGGAACTAACTACAGGCATGTATTTTTTTTTTTTTTTTTTTTTTTGTATTTACTTTATACTTTAAATAGGGTTTTCTTTAGGTTTGCATTTCTCTGGTTTTTTTTGTTTTGAATTTTTTCGCTTTTAAAATGAACTTTTAAAGTTGTGTGTGCTTTCGATACGTTTCGTTAATTGATATATTTTTCATCTGGTTTTATCAGTTTCAGTGCTCGAATAAAGCCCGAACCCAACAAAAAAAGCTTATCTTAAAATTTGCACTACATATACATATACATGTGTATCTGTATATATATAGATATTTGTCTTGATTTGACTGACTTTTAAGCAATTTTATACTCGCTCACGAAGTGAATAAAGTTTATTGGGTTTGTGCAATGTAGTAGAAATAAAAATCGATAGAGTCGCCAAATTTGGCAGGTAGTCTACTTATGACCTCCTCTGAAGATCGAGCCAAAACAGTTTCGGGGTAATAAATAAACAATAATCATTAGCACTGTGAACGAGTATTGCGCAGTCGGTTACGCCCGACTGCAACGTTCTTATCGAGTTTCCCATAAAATAATTAACGCTATAAATCACAATACGGTTTTTATATACGATCGAATCCTTTTCGAAAAAAAAAACACTCACGTTCTTCTGCGCTTAGGTTCCTAGGATCTAGAATCTAGACGATACGAATACGAATACAAATTGAATAAATATGCGTTACATTCGTTATTTAGCTTAGTTTCTGGTAACAGTTACGGTTCCCGTTCCGGTTCCAGTTCCGGTTCCAGTTCCGGTTCCAGTTCCAGTTCCAGTTAGTTCCGGCGAGCTGCTTAGACGTGCGTGGCCAGCGGCCCCTTCTGTGTGACGCCCTTGCCATTTGTGGGCAATATGAACTGCCCGGAGGGACTCTGTGCACTCTGCTGCGGCCCGGCCACGCCCACGCCCAGCGGCCCGCACAGCGAGGGCTGCGTGAGGGGCGTGGCAGCGAGCGTATTGCTGCTGGCCGTCAAATTGGAGCTGCTGCCGCTGACGCTGCCCGGCCCGCCGCTGGCGCAGCTCGCCGCCCCGGCGACGCTGATGCTGGCGGCGGCGCCGTAGCCGCCGGCGCCGAAGTGCTTGAGGCCGCCATTGCTGTTGGCATGCCGGGCGGCATGGTAGGGCGGTGGGGCGGGCGTGGCCGCCGGATTGGCGGTGCTCGGCGGTGGCAGCGGTGGCAATATGGATGAGTTCGTGCGCAAATAGGGATTCCCGTAGATGGCGCTGAAGCGACTGTCGATGCCGTTCTGCAGCAGCGGTTGGCCTGGGGACAGCGAGAGAGAGAGAGAGAAAGAGAGAGGAGATCAATTAGGTTGGAACGCCATTTATCATGAAATACTGCTTACGGAGAATTTCTTTAATGTCTAGCTTTTTTTCTTTCTGAACTAAATTGATATAACTTTGATTGACATTAAAGCTCATGTTAAATTTTCCGTTTACAAGCTACTTATAAACAAATTTAATTTTGTTATTTCCTTCAATTTTAAATATTTATTTATTTTGGGAGTTCGATTAAAATGAAAAAATATACTTTAAATCAATTGAGTTTAACTAAAATTAGTTCATGGAAATATTTGTATGGCGCTACAAATCGAACTGGTTCATTTCATATAGATAAATAAAGGAACAGCAAGACGGGTGAACCAATATACCCTGTTGCACTTTGTGAATAGGGTATAAAAACTGATTGGATTATTGAAAAAATTAAAAAAATCGTAACATGAACCAGCATAGTATTATGAACCTGTTCAAATGAATTTGCCAAAGTGTTGCCACTTTTTGTTCATAATTGAAGTTGAACTTGAAAAAAGCATATTGAACTGATGATCAAAAATTGCCCAAAATATGCCCTAAAAGGTGATAAAGGGAAATTTGCAAACATTTTACTTTATGAAAACCTAATGGAAAATTTTCTAAATAGGAGTATTTTATAAGAAAATTTTTCAAAATTTGAATTTTTTTCCTTTTTGTACCAAAGTCTTTTTTTGAGTGTAGCTTTCTCTATTGCAGTGCTCTATTGAATTAGTTCTTTTGTCACACGCAAGCTTAAGCTTTCCTATTATGAGAAATTGAACTAGTTCCAGTTCAGATACCGTTAGCCTGGCACAACGAATTGTCAATTTTTTTAATATGAGAAAAGCAATTTATAAGCGTGGCAGTTCTTCCTTAATGGCAGTGGAACTTATTGAACTAGTTCCTTCGTCACTGTGCACTTACCCAGAAAACCGTTAGCCTGGGACGTCTGTGGCTGCTGCTGGTGCTGCTGCTGATGGTGTGGGTGGTGGTGGTGGTGGTGCAGCTCGTGGCGCTGGTTGCGTGGCAGACTGGCGCCCCCGCTGTTGAGGGACACGCCCACCGCCGAGGTGGCAGCGGCGCCGTGGGGCAGGGTGGCGGAGTTGATGCCACCGGCACCAGCAGCGCCGCCGCCGCCGCCGGCGACCTTGGCCTTGCCACCGTCGGCGGGCGGACTGTAGTCGAGGGCGTACTCAAAGTAGGGCGCGTAGCCGTTGCTGGCGGTCTCCTTGTAGGCCTGCTCCGGCTGGTTCTTCAGATTCTTGACGTGGCACTGGCGATTGTAGCGCTCGCCGTAGTCGCCCGAGAAGCGCTCGTCGAACTTGACGGGCCCGGCGAGCGGTACGCCCAGCGTGGCGCCCTTCATCTGTACGTCCGGCATGGGCGTCTGGGTGAGATTGATCGCCAGCCCGTCGCTGCCGGCCTCCGAGTACTCCACATCGTAGGCCTTCGCGCGCAGCTCGCTCTTCAGCTCGTTCAGCTTGTCGCCGCCGCGAGACGCCTCCGGTATAACGTCGGCGGGCATCGGCTTCTTCCGGCTGCAGCGCCTGCGATAGACGATGAATATCATCATCACCATTAGCGCAATGGCCACCGAGGCCATCGAGCCCATCACCACCACCAGCACCGGAATGCTGCCCGGCTCCGGCATCAGTGTGATGATCAGCGAGTCGCCGCCGTACGAGTTCATCACGGTGCAGTTGTATTTGCCGTAGTGCGTGGAGCGGCTCTCCTTGATGATGAGCGCCGCCCGGACGCCCTCCGGCAGATGGTGCTCCTCGAATATGTAGATGTCCGGATCGGCGCTGCTCATGTTGATCACCTTGCCCTCAAAGGACCACAGTATGTGCTCCGCCTTCGGTATGCTGAACGCCAGACAGTCGATCTTCGCCCGGCTGCCGACGGCCCCGAACTGCACCTTGTGCGAGGTGATGATCGGCGCGCGCTTCACGTAGACGGTCGCCTCCGCCCCGATCTCCGGGAAGCCGTTCACCACCGCCTTGCAGAAGTACCGTCCGGCCGTCTCGCTGCTGACCTTCAGCTTCAGCTCCGGCGCGCGTCCAACAATCTGAGAGAGCGGACACGTGAGCATGAGTTCCAGTATATATAGTAATTATAGTATATATATAGAGCTATATTCATATAACGATGATACCAGGCTAGACTACATTTCCAGTATATATAGTAATTATACTACCAAAGCCGCAAATTCGTAAACATCGTCAAAAACGTGAAAGTTAATTTTGTTTTACCCGTTCATGAAGTCAACTTCCGTTCCTATGAACGCAATTTTGATCGCCGCTATTGAAGCTAGAGACTTGAAACTTGGAATATACATTCCCGTATACCCGTGTCCGATAACGTATTAGCATTTTTTGGCGACGTCTACTGTGGGCGTGGCAATTTGATAATCGAGTATCTAAATATTCGTGCATGCTTATTTTCCCAAAAAAAAATCCAAAAAAATTTATTTTCAAAAATGCTTGCTTTTTTAATGCAGACTCAAACTAGAAGAAAAATCATGACGAAAATACCATCAAACATGAAAATCGGTTCAATTTGAACAAAGTTATGGGTGTTAGCTATTGATCCGAGAGAGAGGAAATGTGAAAGAGTATTACGCAGTCGGCTACGTCCGACTGCAGCGTTCTTACTTCTTCTAATCTGTCTGGAAAAATTGGTTGTATCTTCTTTAAAACTGAGGGCCTTATAATGATTAAGTCGATTTGCCACGCCCAGAGTGGGCGTAGTCAAAAAACCTTAGAACTTTAACTGACGCGGGTAAACACGAGCATATATTCCAAGTTTCCAGATTCTAGCTTCAATAGCGGCGAAAAAAAATGAGTTCATACGAACAACAAGGAATATGAACGAAAAGTCCTTCGTCTGGGCAATTCTCTTGTCCCTGGTCGGGCGCTCACCTGGTCGGAGTTCTCGTTGATCCATTCGATGTCGGGCGTGGGGTTGCCGGCCACCTCGCAGCGCATGGTGACGGTGGCGCCGAGGTCCGCCTCCTTGCTGACGGGCCGTTGCCGGAAGACGGGCCCAACTGTGGATCACAAGAAGAAGAAGAAGATGGCTTAGAGCTGCAGTTAACGGTGCAGCGCCCGTTCCAGCTACTCACAGCTAATGTCCAGGGTCTCGCTCTCCTCGCTCTTGCCGACGGCATTGACCACCTCGCACTTGACGATGGCGTCGTGATACTTCCGGGTCACATTGTGGATGATCTGCAGGAGAGGATTTGGAACGGGTTGAGAGCCGTGCTGGAGGGTCAAGGGTCAAGGGTCAAGGGTCAAGCTTCACTTACCATCTTGGTGGTAAAGTCGCCGGTCATGAGCTCGTCGTTGATGAACCAGCGATAGCTGACCTCCGGCGGATTGGCGTCCGCCTGGCAGCTGAGTATGACCTCGGCACCCTCGGGTATGCGCCCGGCGGCCAGAGCGCCGCCCACCACCGAAACGGACACCTTCGGCGCGTACTTCACCTCCAGCAGGACCTTCGCGGAGCGATAGGTGCGATCGGCGGTGTTCTGCGCCTGGCACGTGATCGTCGTGTTGTGGTATTTCTTCTTCGGGGCCAGCTTCAGCACCGATTTGGTGGTGACGCGGCGCGAGTCCGAGAGCGGCTCGAAGAAGCTCTCGGCGGTGAGCACGTTGCCCAGTCCGTCGATCCAGGTGATCTCGGCGGCCGGCTTGCCGCCGGCGGAGATGCATTCGAGCTCGATCTCGCGATCCTCCGTGGTGACGAGGAATTCGCCCTGTTGGATTTTCGGCGCCTCCGGCGGCACCAGCACCGTCAGGTTGGCGAACCGCGACCGTATGCCCTGCTCGCCCTGGGGGCCCGGCCCCACCTGGCACTGGTATTTGGCGTCGTCGTCGAGCATCAGCGGATAGATGTCCAGCGAGAAGTCGCCCTCCTCGTCGCTGCCCACCATCGAGTAGCGCTCGAAGCCGCTCAGATTGCGGTGCTGGCCGAGCCCGAAGTCGTCCTTGGTCCACTGGAGGGCGCCCACCTTCTGCATGACGCGACAGGGCAGCGTCACCCGCGAGCCCACCACGGCCGTCTGATCCTGCGGCTCCATCGCAAAGTGCTGGCCGCCGTCGCCGTGGCCCTTCAGCTTGCCGGTATCCTCGCTGCCGCCGCCGCCGCCGCCGCCCGCGGAGCTGCCGCCCGAGTCGCTGTAGTGCGAATTCTGATTGGATTTGTTCTTGCTCTTCGACTTGGCCATGCCGCCGGGGGGCAGCACGAGCAGCAGCAGCAGCGCCAGCGCCAGTGGCAGCAGCAGCTGGCGACTCCCACGACTCCCAGGCATCATCTTCATTCTACACGTGGCAAGTTCGTTTAGCCTAAGACGAGCTGCAAGGAAATAAACATGATTAGTCGATTGAATTTAGCTTCAATTAATTATAATGCAGTCATTTATTTCTAAAATGGAAAACTGACAAATTTGATAAATATCTTTTAACAAATTTTACTTATGTAAAACATTTATTTTCTACACTTAAAGATAATATGTTTGCACAAGTAAATGTAAATCAGCTTAAGGTTTATGTCTCTGCTAGCCAGCAAGCTGAGCCGAGCTGCACCCAGCACTGTTATACGAGCACAAGCAGTACTTAGTCGGCGCACAAACCTAAACGTAATCTAATTGATTTATATCTATTATTTTATTATTATTTATTATAAATACAACATTTATTTTTTCCCATTTAAAGAAAATATTTATGGGTACTTAGTCAGTGCACAAACCTACGAAATGTATTGCTTAACTGACTTCTTAAAATTTGTATATTTCCCTCAATTTATAACAGCCCAAGGTTTGTGTCTCTGCTAGCAAGCTGAGCCAAGCAGTGTAAAATCCGTTACTTAGTCAATGCACAAGCCTAAGACAAGCAGTGCACATGTATTATAAACTGCGAAGTTACTCTTATACGCAAAGTGGGGCAGATAAACTGTTCTCAGCAAGCAGTTCAGTCGCAGATCGTTTTTATGTGCGTTCCCATTGCTCCCTCTCGCTCACTCTCACTTTGTACTCCTTTTTTTCGACGGTTTCTTAATTAACTGCCAGCAAATGCAATTACACGCATTACACATTTAATGGCTTACAAGCTTACAGAATTAAAGTCACATAACATGCAAAATTCATTAACAGGGCTCCCTTTGCACAGCTCGTTGCATACTTTTTGGCGCACGGCGGCCGGGCAACAAATTTTCTGGGTCAAGTTTAACCAAATACGGCGCAGCAAGAGCGCGAAAATTGTGAAAAGTGGCAGCAAACAGAAGACAAAATACAAATAAACGCGAAAAAAACAACGGAGACATGTTTGCTTGCCGTTGGCGAAGCTCAAATACCCTTGCGGACAGTACTTAAATATATTAAAATAACTGCGTTTTCACTCGGAAACTCAATTAAGTACCGATTGATCCTATTTGAGGGTATACTAATTAACAAAACTCGAGGTTGCCGCTTATATTTCTCATATGTAGGCAGCATAATGAGGATTTGAATTGTGGAAAAAAATGCAGAAAAGTTATTTTGTAATCAATTATGGATGCTACATAATAATATAAGTCCCTTCAATTTTTTTCATATGCCAAGTTTGGCAATTTGCGATTAAGAAAAAACACAGATAATTCTACATTTTGAAAAAAAAATTTTTTGTAAATAAGTAAGGGGAAGTACATGATATTTTTAAACAACAAATGGAAAAAATAATGTATTTTCAATAATGCATATATTTTTTCTCGACTTAGGTTTAGTTTTAGCTAAGATAACGGAGTTTTAAATATAGGTGCCATGGAATCGAGACAATGACAACATTTTTGATAATTTGAGTCAGTTTGCAACAATTTGGACTATCTTGTTTTAAAACTGAGGGAGATATATAGATTTCGCGAAATGTGTTTCCACTTTCAGTTTAAGGCATTTATAATTTGCGAAAATATTCATCCAATGCAAGGCTGTTATTCTGTGAAAGATTTGGACAAGTTGTTAATTTTAAATATTTTAAGCAATTTTAAAGACATTTTGCCCGAAAAACGGGTACAATTTCAAATGGTGATGGTGAAAAAAACAGACAAACAAACAAAGCTAAAAAATCACTGTACAAGGTTTAGCGCTGGGTTAGTTGTGTGTGTGTGTGTGTGTGTGTGTGTGTGTGTGTGTGCGTGAGTGTGTCAGCCAAGCAATCAACTGTGGACTGCCATAACTGTAGCCCGTAAATGTAACTGTAGCAGTAACTGTAAATGTTGGCCCTCGCCTCGCTGCAGCTGTGAAATTGAAACATATTCAAGCGCGCCCATGTTGTTGTTGTTGGTGTTGTTGCAAATGCGCCTGCATATAGGCAGCGATTTTTGTGTGCATCCACACACACACACACACACACACACACACACACACACACACACACACGCTGGCCACATGCACGCAAGTCCTCGTCAGGCCGGCACCCACACACTTGTGTGGGCAGCGTGTGGTGCAGCTATAGCACCCACTTACACACGAAACCCCCACACCTTACCCCCACCCCCCACCCACCCTTCGCGCGTTTTCCCTGTGGTTCGACCTTGGCATTTGTGTATTTTTATTTTTTTTGTTGATCCCAGTACTACAAGCATATATTTGTTTCTGCTTTCTTTAACATAATTTAAATGCTAATAAAGAACATCAGCTATCGCCGGAATAGCCGAATATCTAATACACTTGCTGTCAATTTAGGTATACACCGAATTCTTTTTTTTACACGATAGAGATGTTCTCAAAGAATTCGTGTATAAAAAGAATAAAAGATTGGTTAAAAAACAATATTAAAAGACTTTTGTTAAAGTTAAATTGAGAGTTTGTTATTCATTTGGATATACTTTCATCTTTTATCGGGATTGTGAGATGATTACAATTTATAATTATAGTTTAAAATTTGAGGCATGATTCTTTGATATTTTTAATAACATTGATAAGAATTTGTGAAATTTATAATTTTGGGAAATTATATTATCTCTATTTTCCATTTTTCATAATTCAGTATAATGTGTAGAATTTTATTAATCTTATTAAAATAAAAGAAAAAACTTGTAAATAGGGAATTGGGTGTATGTGAGAATATATATTTAATGGGTTTTCTTTTAAAAACTAAGTTGTTATTGCTTGCAATAAAGCTTAAAGCTTTGTGTGTTGTATAAATATTTATTAAACAATTGTTTGTCTAAGCAACTTTGAATTCTAGGTTAAGCTATGGAAGCTAGCATAACTTGGCTGCTTTTTATAGCTTGGATAAAGAGTAGTTACTCACTTCCTAGAATTTATATGTCATACTATCCCTATAATTTATGCATATTTCGGTACATTTCTAGTGCATATTTGAGTGCCTCTATTAAAAGTGGAAAAGGGTATATTGGTTGTGTGCAATGTTCGAAATACGTACAAGTTATGGAGGAGGGTGGACTACTGAGGAGATCATAATTATTGGGTCAAATTACACAGATCGACCTTTCTTAGAGTAGTCTAAGGTTACGATGATTA
This sequence comes from Drosophila sordidula, assembly GCA_035047465.1. NCBI lineage: Eukaryota > Metazoa > Arthropoda > Insecta > Diptera > Drosophilidae > Drosophila > Drosophila sordidula. The sequence continues at coordinate 6,938,758 of JAWNPQ010000136.1, read as the reverse complement.
TTGAGAGCTGTTTCGTCTGTTTGCATTTGTTAACAGAGTATGGCGCAGTCGTTATCTGCATAAATCTGACTGGTTTTTGGGTTGGTTCTGGCCCTCGTCCATTTCAAGTGCTAAAAACTTTGTTAGCTTTTACCATCAATTTTCATAGCTTGATTTCGTTTAGCTGCCTCTCGCTCGCACCCGCAGTTTGCGTCTCGCTCGCACGCGCCATATGTTGCACTGGTGCTGGTGCTGCCTTCGGTGCTGCTTCGGTGTTAACTGTCTCGTCTAACGGTAATGCTAACGATTTCATCAAGTTGGCGCCTCCGCGTGCGAAACGCGCTGAAGCAGCGTTGGCCAGCGTCTCATGCTCCCCACTCCGCCCCCCCCCCCCCCCGCCCCACCTGGCTGAATTGGCTGCTAGCAACTTTGCACAGTTTTGGTCCTTTTCCTCCTTTATTCCATTTTCGTTGTTGCCTTACACGTTTTTGTTGTTCCTCTCTGTTTTTGCTACCGTTTTTTGTTGCGTTTTCTTCGTTTTACTTGTTTACCTGGCCCATGATTTACGGCGTTTGCACTTTACCATATGTGTGTGTGTGTGTGTGTGTGTGTGTGTGCGTGTTGGCCATGGCAGCGGTTCTCGGTCGGGCCAGTGAGCGAGCATGTAGGTAACGTAGGATATGCGCCCATTCCCGCTGGCAATGTGCTCATCGTCTCAATTATTTAAAATTATAATAAAAATTTTATGAGCATTAAAAGCCATGCCACTAGTAGGGAACCTGTCTGGCCCGAGCTTTTTGACCATTTCCATTTTCTTGTTTTGGTTTTTATTCATATTTTTTTATGCTGGCATATTTATTTAAGTTTTGTTTTCCTCTCTCTCTCTCCCTCTCTCTCTCTCTCTCTTTCGGTTCGTTTTGGCCGCATTTAGTGGCTCTCCAGGTCCTGAGTGCGGCGAAAAGTTCTACGGCAGGAAATGACTCGACATGATTTTTGTGCACACACATAACTTTTGCTTTTTAGCCGTTGTTGGTCTTTTTAGCTGGTTAACTGAACTGAACCACTACACGGCCTCAATGGCTCAATGGGCTAACTCCTAACCCACTTCCATTTCCACTACCACTGCCATGCCGGTTTCCACTGTCTGCTGAGCTAAAGTCTCTGCTGCGTGCAGGTCGACTCATCTGGAATAGCCTTTTAATAGCTGTCCTAAATTTTAGACTCTTACAAAATCAGCAGTTGACTGCCACTAGAGGCAGCCTGTATTTATGGCATTGTCCCACAGTCATGTTGATTCAATTACACCGCCATTAGAAACAATAACAAGCAGAGGACTTGGTTGGGAATACAAGATGAGTCCCTAGTTCGAAAAATGTCTCTTTAAAAACCCTTTGTTGACTTCAAGCTTCACAAAAAACTGGAATTCAAAACTTTAAAATAGGAATTTGCGAGCCTATACGAAATTTGTTGCTAATTTAATTTGATTTAATAATAATATAGGAATTACAATTAACTTGAGTGATTTTTAGTGTGCTTTATTATAACTGAATCCATAGCAAATTTCATCGTAGACCCAAAAGGAAGACAACAAGTATCGAAAATCGCCTAAAAAGGGCGTTACGATAAATTGAAAAAATGTTGCTAATAAAATCAAAAATTACATGAAAAGTTTCGAAATGTAATATTTAAAGATATATAATATATAAGGAAAAATTTGTGAATATAAAAAATTTTGCTAAAAAAAATTTAATTTTAGACTAAAACTTTCGAAATAAAATTTAAATATTTCTTTGTAGCAGACATTTTAAAACTTAAATGTTTGGGATTTTAAAAAAGTTGCTATAAATAGATATTTATTTTGCCAAGAGTAAAATAGCATAAATTGAGCTCACAGATATTGCGAGATACTACGATACCCTATGTTTATGGAGGCGCCACAGGGGCCACTCGATAATTGTGTTTGGCCGCATATTTGGCGGCATTTGCAATTCGAAGTGAGTTGAAGCGAGTGAATCAAACTGAATCGAGTTGAATCGAGTTGAGTTGGCAATGATTATATTAACGTTTGACATGTCACAGGACCCGCAGAGCCTGCGCGTGTGCACAAACACAAAGGCAATTCGCACGCGCACACACACACTCACACACACGCACACATGCGCATATATTAACTGTCAGGACCTTTGCTTAGTTGATCCTTTGCGTTGGACGCTGCTGCTTATAATATGCAGGATTTTGTTATTAATATTCAATTAAAAGGCCATGTGCCCACGACAATGGGCGCCCAGTCTGCGGACTGGGCGTGGCGCCGCCCCAAATATTTAGGCGCCTGTAAAGCGTGTTTTTTTTCTCTCGCCTAACTCTCTCCCCTTTCTCCTCTGGTTTGCTAATTTCACAGCAGCCGCTGAAACGGGCTGATGAATTTATTGGTTCACGCCCAAGCCGTCAAGTCAGAGCCCCACCTCCACCCCCATCCCCATTCCCCCAACTTGTCAGCGTCATGTGGCAGGCGCTTCTAATTTATGGCCACGGCAACAACAACTTCTTGGTAAATTTGATTAGAATTTCTTGGGTTTAATTCTTTTTTTTTTTGTTTTTGGAAAAGAGTAGAAAGAACATTTAATGGGGCGTTTATGCGATTTTCTAATTGTTTATTCAGTGCAACAACAGCAGTCACCAATACGTATGCACACACACACGCACATATATATGTTGTGTGTATTTAGGTGTGGGGGCGTGCACATGTGTGGGCGTGGCAGCATCTTTTGTCGCTCAACGTGCTGCGGTTTTTTGCCTTCAACTTTGTTGTAAACTTCCGCTGCCAAAGGATAATAAACACATGACAAGCACCAAGCCCCCCAGCAGAGAGCACGCACACACACGTGTGTGCGCGCGTGTGTGTGTGTGGGTTTGTTTGTGTGTCATTAGCGTTTTCGTGCCATGTGTTTCAGTTTTTCCGTTGCCGCGTTTGCCTTTGCGGCGGCATTTTCCGCACGTGCGTTGCCACTACAACAACAACAGCATTAGCTACCTTCCAACTACAACAACAATGTTGACAATGTCTGCAATTACAATAAACAAAACAAAACGCAGCAAATGCTAACGGCTCTTCCGCTGCCTCAACATATTTTGTGCGGCGCATTAAAAGGGCGCCACAGGGATTGATGGAGAATCGGCGGGGGGCTTGCCAAGGGAAATGAGTAAAGGGGCCAAAGGAAGCTGCTGTCGGCGCACTCGAGCACAAACATTGCCCGCTTCAAAACAAACTCAAGAAACTCAACTAATTGCACTCAATGAAATCATATGGAGCGGGGGGGAGCCATAAATGATGACAAAGTGCGGGGTATCTCATAGTCGTGCCTTCCACTCATGAAACTCTTTCAACAGAATCAAGCTGAATCGCAAAACTAAAAGCACTTAAATGTTATGATTTCGGATTACAGGGCATGCGCTAGTCGAGCATGCTGTTAACATTGGAGAACAGAAAACCATAAAGACAAATCAAAAGACACTATGTTTTACTGCAGGGTAACTGCTAGTCGTGCATATTTAAATAACTAACTAGTATAAGCTAGCACACACTATACAGGGTATTTTTAAGTCGAATACTATGTTTTTGTACTGTTAAATAGGTCAACTGAAATAACTAATTAGAAAAGAAAGTTTACGACTTAGTGAAAAGCTTATGAACTATGCGCTAATTATAGGGTATTTACTGGTCATCAACTGTGTGGCGCACAAATGTTAGAAAAAAAGTTCAAGCAAATTAAACTCAATTAAAAGTTTGAAATATAGAAACTTTTCTTTTATATACAAAATTGTGATCAAATTACAGGGTATTGAAACAACTAAGTAAAACGGAAATACAGCAATGTGAAATAGTACTTTACTGTTAATAGTTAAAAAACGTAAAAAAATGATTAATATAAGCAACATTACAGGGTATTAATTGGCCAATAACTGTGTGACGAGTAAATTAGAAAAAAAGTGCATGCAAATGAAACTCAATTAAAAGTTTCTCTTCGCCAAAATTACAGGGTATTTAGCTAGTACAGGTCATGCACACATGAGGCACACCTGAGCTAGTTTATTTATTTTTTGTTAAATTATAAACTATTAGCTAATTAAATTGCTCGACAAGAAAATTCAACTGCGACAGGAATACATTTGAAAGGGGCAGGCGGGGGGGGGGGGTTGGGGGGTTCGTCGGGGCTGTTATCGTGCTGGCTAGATCACAATGGTTATTAGCTCACCTAAAACGATGCTTATCAATGCATTTACAAACATAAACCTTGCACCTACGCGCCATCTACGGCAAATATTTGTCAGCTCGCACTTGGGGTCAGCAAGGGCGGCTTTGTTGCTGTTTCTTTCTGCTGTTGTTGCTGTTGTATGTACGCTTGGAGGCGTCGCAGCCAGCGTCGCAGTCGACGCCGGCTTGCTTTATTGTTATAGCGCAAACAATTTCATGTCATCCGCAATTAGGTAGACTTTGGGCGCTTCGGGACCTCGGCGTCGGGCGTCGGGCTTACGCTTCAGACGGCGGCTCGGGCGGTCGCGTTATTATCGATTTAATTGCGCGCTATATAGAGGTGGGCGCAGGGCAGGGCAGGGGGCGGGGCCGCGCCGTTGTTTAGGCGAATAGCAGCGCCATATGCATAAATAAGAAAGTGGGCTGCAAATTGAAAACATCGAAAGAATTGCAGAATGAAAAACAAAACACTCACTTGGCGCATTCATAAACACTCACAAAAGTCAAGTCAGGCAAGGCGATTTTTGGTTTTACATATATATGCATTCATTATTCATACTGGCGCTAAGCTATTTCCCGCAGTGCATTCAGCAATAATAATTCATTTGTTTTGAGCATACATATTTGCCATAACACTTATTTAATTAAATTTGAATTCCATTCAGAATTTGTTGCGTGCCGGCAAGCATTCAAATGTGACATTCACATACATTTTGTGAGTGCATTCACACAAAAAATAGAAACCCTAAAGGAATTTGGTTAGGCACTCAAACGTGCGCACATATTTGTGGTCTGTGTTATTATTGGAAATTTGACTATCAAAGGATCTTTTCATACTCTGTTCAGAAAGTGAGAGAGGGTGTATTTGTTTATGCTTACAGCTGCAAAGTTAGCTTTCACTTCAATTATGGTCTATCTATTTTATTTATTTTTTCTTATAAGCCTTTGCTTTATGTGAATTTTCTTTAAAATTATCTTTAAAATTCCCCCAGTGCATAGTGTATATAAAGGATCTTTTTATTTTTTATTTTTTTATTCAGACAGGGTGTATTTGTTTATGCTTACAGCTGCAAAGTTAGCTTTCACTTCAATTATGGTCTATCTATTTTATTTATTTTTTTTATAAGCCTTTGCTTTATGTGAATTTTCTTTAAAATTATCTTTAAAATTCCCCCAGTGTAATATAAATTTTTTTTAACTGAAAGAATTTGCTTTGTTAAATTTTTGTGGTCTGTGTTAATATTGAAAATTTGACTGTCAAAGGATATTTTCATACTCTGTTCAGACAGTTAGAGAGTGTATATTCGTTTTGTTTTTCATATACATTTGTCAATATATATAAATTTAGCTTTTGCTTTAATTTGTACCAATATTTTCTATTTTTTATACACATATGCCATACATGAAATTTGCCTCAGTGTAATAATAATTTTGAAAACTAAATTGCTTCTTAGTGAAAGTAATCGCATACACTCATTTAATGGTAATGGAAGCAGGCTAACCTATTCATATCTGTTATGCAAAAAACATGCTCGAGTGCATTCAAGTAATTTGAATGCGTTTCAGCCAAGGGGTACGAGTGAGTGCATTCGAAAATGCATATTTGAAAATTCATTCACTTGTTGGAATTTGGCAACATTGGTTTCGCATTAATCGATTCATATGGATTTTGTTGGTCATGCGCACATAACTCAATTACAAAGTTATTCATTCATTGATTCATTCGAGAATATCAGAGATATTAACTATGCTCACGTCCGTATATGGCAAATATATAAATCCAGTGGAGCTATGTATATAAAAACGAGTGCATGCAGTACGTTTTACTCGTTTGTATTCATTTCTGCGTGAATGATTCATTCAGCGCTGACTGCGCGCCCTCATTCATGTTCGTATCTTTTGCTGCTCCTCCAGCTGTGTGCGTGTGTGTGTGTGTGTGTGTGTGTAAGGGTTGTGTTTAAAAAAGGAATTGTTTATTATGCAGCAAGCGCAGGAGGCAGCGACTCCTCCACATGTGTTGGGTTTCACATGCAGCTGCAAAAAACGAGGAACATGTGTCCGCCTTGCCTCCTTGCCGCCTTGCCGCCTTGGCGCCTTGGAGCCGCCTCCCAGTGGCTTCGTCCTGCTGCTAGGCAGATGGCGCCTTGTTGCACATGAATAGACACGCACACACACATACACACTTGCACACATGCAACATGGTTACTTAAAACAATTCCACCCGTTCCCATCCCATTTAACTGCCTCGCTGCACATTTTTAAAACGTTTAAAGTTTTTGCAGCGTATGTTGTTTAGCATTTCTTTTTGTTTTCGGCCCACTGCAATATACAAAATGTTGTGCCTGGGCGCATTTAGGGAATTTCAACTCAACTCATTTGTGCAGCCTTGTGCCACATCAATAAAACATGCAACAGAGGAAAAAACTGAAACCTCGACACTAGATAATGTACTGCAGTACATTTGCTATAACATGCCATAGCGCTTATTATTGCTAAATAAAAAGCAAGCTAAGCAGCCAGTGCAACGTTTACGAATGTGACATGTTGCACAAAAAGCCAATTCAGTAACATTGCGCGCTTTGGATTAGCTAATACCATGTTCATCAAGTCGCATTGCCAAATAGTAAGGCTTGCTGCCAGTAAAACGTTTACGAATGTGACGCACAGCAAAAATAACCACGAAGTGCTGAATTCAACAATTTAATTTAATAATACAAAAAAGAAAAACTATCTGCGCTTGAGTTACGACATTGGCAAGCCTTGCAGCCAGCGAAACGTTTACGAATGTGACAGAAATGGCATATGCTCGACTCAGGAGCCTCAGGTGCCCTCGCATATTGGCCAAAATGCTCTGTGCAATTTACGTTTTTGTCTCCCTTTCGACACTGGACCCTTGACTTTAGGCATTGTTGTTGTTGCTGCTGTAAAGCAACACAAAATTGCATTAAATTAAATAAAGACCCATATTAGGCATGCCCTTACAACTTGCACACACACACTTACAGCAAAGGTGTGCCGTGCCTCACAACTAGCCTGGATCTATGCATGTGCTGTGTGCGCGCGTGTGTGTGTGTGTGTGTGTGTGTGTGTGTGTGTGTGTGTGTGTGTGTGTGGATCAATAACGGGCACAAAGTTGCCAACTAAGGCACAACAACAACAATGGGATACAGAAAGGGTTATACGACGTCTATGGCAAAACGTTTACCAAGTCCATTTACTGCCATTGGGTTTGGTGGGAGCCTCTATCAGCCCGAGGGGGGGGGGGCGGTGGGTCGTAGAGGTTGGGAGGGTTGCCGGCTAGCTTTAGTTAGGTGCTACGGAAAGCATTTCTAATGCATGCGATGTAGTTGTGGTTGCTATTGCTGCCGTTGCTGCTGCAGTTAAGTCAATTTTGCAGCAATAACAACACACCGAAAAAAAAAAGGGGGGGGGGGAAGGCAAAACAAGCAGCACAACAATAATAATGACAACAACAACAATAACAAATCGCAACAATGTGCACTAAACGCTGCTAAACTTTTCTCTATTGTTTATCACTAGTTTCGATTTCGATTTTTGCTGTTGCTTTCGCATTATATTGTAGAGCTTCGTGCTGGAATTCCCTCGTGTTGGACAATGGAAGCTCGTGTTTGAGCACGAATAACACGACTTTGTAGGCCCAACTCGATTTAAAAGTACTTAACTATATAAATAATATTTTTTTTTTTTTTTTATAATAATATGTATAATATAATGTATAATGTATAATATCGATAACATAGAGTGATCGATCAATAATATACAAAGTTAAGTACTTTTGAATCGGGTTGATCCTACAGAGACATTTCTACATTTCTAATCAGCATAAGGAAATGTTTGCTCGGTTAGAAGTATGATCGATAACAGCGTTAACAGTATGACTATCGATAGTTTTTGCCACAGCTACAATATTGAAAGCAATGGATTGAAAAAAGTAAAACCTTAACCCACAATTGAATTTATATGTATTTCTAATCAGCATAAGGAAATGTTTGCTCGGCAAGAAGTATGATCGATAACAGCGTTAACAGTATGACTATCGATAGTTTTTGCCACAGCTACAATATTGAAAGCAATGGATTGAAAAAAGTAAAACCTTAACCCACAATTGTATTTACATGTATTTCTAATCGGCATAAGGAAATGTTTGCTCGGCTAGAAGTATGATCGATAACAGCGTTAACAGTATGACTATCGATAGTTTTTGCCACAGCTACAATATTGAAAGCAATGGATTGATAAAAGTAAAACCTTAACATTCTTGGGGCCTTGTCGGCATTAACGACTAATATCTGATAGATTTAGATATATCCCTCTTAAGCGTTTGGTAAACCCGCCCAAAGCTGCTGCGAAGGTAAATACATGTACATGTGCAAATACATTTATATGTTTATCCCGGGAACAAATCGATCTGCTTTTAGGCAGCCGCCTGTCCGCCCAGTCTGTCGCTTTCACAACGGTTTTATCCGTTATCCCTTTGTCTCCATCAAATGCTCTGGCAACCGCGATGGCTTCCATCGATTTCCCGCCGCTTTTCAAGTGCACAATTTTCCTTCATCTTTTTTTGCCATCTTCGTTTTTTTTTTTTGTGTGTTTGCATATCGCGACGCGACATTTGCATAAGCCCGCATGGAGCCATGTATCGACAGCGCCCGTCTGAGGCCCCTCCTCTATCCCATGCACTCAATCTATATTTTCCATCCGATATGCGATGCGATGCGAAGCGATGCGATGCGATGTGTGTGTGTGTGTGTGTGTGTGATTGCGCCTTATATAAGAGTACATGCCCCTGCACTTTATTATTTACTGCATTTCCAATAACGTCGTCGTCGTCCTAGTTGTTGTTGTCCTCATGGTTGTTGTCCTTGCAGCGAGCGGCGTCCACTCATGCGCAAGGACAAAATGCATTTAAATTGATTGAAGGCGCGCGCCAAAGATAACTAATCAATAAATTATTGAAATATTATGCGAGTCGCCTTTGCAACCGGAAAACTTTTATCAAACGGCACATTTAATGGCAAGAGAAACAGAAAGAGAAAGAGAACGAAAAGAAGAGCGAGACCGACGACAGTTAACGTCATTTGGCAAAAAGCGCAAAAAGGCAGAAGCAAAAAAAAATATATATATTTAAGAAAATCAATGAGAAATGCGCTTAAAGGAAACAATATTTTATACTGACGTTGTTGAATACAATTATTTGTAGTGCCAATGACATGAGCTTAAACTGAAAGGGACCTTTGATAAGAGCGAGAGGGCAATACTTTATAAAAAAGTCTTAAGAACTACTAAATAAATTTAGCACATAAATAAGTCTTTTTTGAGAAACTCTAGAAGTACTTATATTTATTAATTTTTTAGTTATTTTTAAATGACAATCAATATTTATGAATAGAGAAATAAAAAAATAACTTTTACTTTGTCTTTGGAAAGACGTTTAACGTTTTTCTTTGAATATTAATAATTAAAGAAAATAGCCAAGTGTATGTGGCTTGAAATAAAATAATAGAATGGGTATAATAAAAAATAAGCAAAAGAAAAATAGAAAAATGCCTATCATATTTTACTCGCATATCTTGAGTTCATAAACTCGTTTATCTGGCTGCCCCGTGGAGAAATCTCGGCGAACAACTCTTGCGCAACGCAACCAAGATATTCTAATTGGCAATCGGAATTCGTGTGCACAAATACAAATGTGTGCACATATTCGGGGCCAGGTTCCTTAAAGCCGTAACCCTAACATTGTGGCAGCTGCCACTTTGCCACAAGACACAATCAGAGGCACGCTACGCCCGCGTATAGCCTCCATTTGGCCGCACATGTGACCAGAGTACATAAAAACAATGCACTGGCGACACGCGAGGGCCGAAAAAGGGCTGGCGGTGGTGCTGGTGGTGCCGGCGGTGCCGGCGGTGCGGGTGGTGCAGGAAGCAGTAGATAGGAGGGTTGGTTTGTTAGTGAACCGCTAAGTTCATGCGGAAACTTGCGCGACCGCAGCGACCGCGGCCCACAGCCAGCCAGCCACCAACTAAATATTACGCATACGCCCGGTTGGCCGCAGAACTGTGTGTATTATGTGGCAATGCGGTTGGGGCGGTCAGGGCGCGCGCTGCTTGGGGCGGCAGTTAGGGCAGGGCCCTGCGGTAAGCACATATAACAGGCCTCAGCAGCAGCAGCAGCTGCCAACTCTCTCACAAAGCGAGGACGACCTTTTCACGAATTCATTGTCAGGCAGGACACGATAGGATAGCACAGGACAGGCGAGCAATGAGTGAACTGGACTGCGCTGGCCTGGCCTGGCCTGGCCTGGACTTGATGTGCTGATGGTCGAGGCGTTGGTGTGTGTGTGGGTGTGTGTGTGTGTGTGTGTGTGTGTGTGTGGGGGTGGGGGTGGGGCAGTAGCTGTGGCAGGCTAATGAAACTGAACTGTCGACTGTCGGGCACTTCAAACGCTTTTTGACGACGAAGCGTTTATTAAAACTAATTAAAATGTTTAAAACATTTATAGAACAAACGCAAGACGCCAAGTGGCAAACAATGGGCCAGGCCGTCAAGTCCTGGCCAGGCTCGCGTCGCGTCGCGTCTCCTTCTCCTCCTTCTCCTCCAGGCCGTAACTTAATTGCGACAATTAAGTTGGCAACAATCATTTTCCAAGTTGGCCAGCGAAAGTTTTTAACCGTTGAAATACAAAAACAACTAAATGAAAATAAATAAAAAAGAATTAAAGCTAGCGTGTGATGATGGAAAATGGGTTTTCCTTTCTTTTTAAATGACTGCGAAAATGCATAAATAAATAAGCAATTTGGGGGCGATATTATTGAAGTGACAAAACTAAAACTACGCGGCAATGAATTTTCAATTAAAAGCTCATTTTTGAGCAGTGTAGATAAATACTTTCAGTAACTTTTATTTTGCGCTCTGTCAGCTATATTATTTTGTCGCTTTTATGGGTCATCTTAGTTAGTTTTGAAAGTCTCCGGCATGGTGCTGACCAAGCATATATATGAATAGGTTATGGGGTCGGTCTGCTCGTTATATAAAATAATGACTTAAATTAACTTTGTTTCTTTGGGAAAAAAGAGAGGGATTTTTGTTACTTGTTGGAAAATACGAAGAATAAAAATGATGAGCTAGACAAAGCTTGACAAGTGTTGATTGTATATATTAGATATATTATTATATAGAATCTATATTATATGTTAAAACATAGCCCGTTATTTGAGGCCCGCTTCTTTGTGTTGCATATTTAATATATTTATGTAATTAGATAATTTCATGGCCATCCGCAGCTGGGTGTCATTTGATCTTTTAAGGACGAAATCTTAACAACAATTTCTGTTGCTTTTATAGGCTTCTCTTGTCTTTTTTTTTTGTCACAGAATCATGAAAACTTTTCAAATATGAGCGCTTGCGAGAAGTGCTAAATAAATAAATAATGAAAAATGTCGATAAAAAAATATACACAGCCTGCCGCCGTCTCTGGCCAGCAAGCGAGGGACAACGGTACCCCAAGCTCAGCGCAATCGCCATTTTGTTGTCAACGCGTCGGCCGCGAAAGGAAGACGATTTGCAGCCATTTGTCATGTTGGGCCGGAAGTGCTGCCGAAAAAATATATAAAAAAAAAATTGTGTAATCGCGTTTGTTGTTGCTGCCGTTGGGGAGGGACAGGGGGGGGGAGGTGTCGGTTTTTTTGGTGTTAAAATATATAAGCAGTAAATAAGCTTAAAAGCCGTAAGCAAGCAAGGCGGCTGCTGGGCCAGCTGGCAATTTATGCGTCTTGATTCTTCACACATGCAGGATTTTAGTTGCCAGTTGCCAGCTCCGACCCCCACCCCCCACCCTCCAGGCCCCAGCCCCAGCCCACACACAAGTTCTGAGAAACGCTGAAAATTGTAAAAAAGTTTTGTATTGCTTGCTGTAAATTTCGTTTAAAAGGCGCGCGCGCCAAAGTTTTGGCGGCCTCGATAGACTTCTCGGGTTTATGGGCTGCTCTTTGTTTCTACACTTCGTTTTATTCTTTTCTGTTTTTTTTTTTCTGGTGTTTTTTCTTCTTCTTTTATCCACTTGGTGTGTGTGTGTGTGTGTGCTTTGTTTTGTTTTCAGCAATTTATTCAAATTGAGTTTGCGACTGCAGCCATAACTCAAAGCGAACTTCGAACGTTCGCCCCGAAAAATGCGCGCTGAAATATTTGCGTTGTACAGCACTGGACGGCGAAAGCAGGTGTTGATGGCTCCATTTTGATGGCCAGCCGGAAGCCGCAAAAGTGCGTGAGTCATAAAAATAAACCACCAACAACAAGAGCACAACAAATGCTAAGCGAAGCAAGTTGAATTATGCGATTTTGGCAGTCAATCGTAATACGGATTTAGCGGCAAGTACAACCAGATATACAGTGGGAGCCAGACAGAGAGAGAGAGAGAGAGAGAGAGAGGGAGAGCGAAAGAAAAGTTATATGTAGTTTGTTTGGCTTTTGTCAATGGGAGCAGTTGAAAAGCTTCTGTGGCAAAACGTGTGCACATGTAAAAACTTGTTTTAAAAGGCAAACGGAACAGGAAGTGGATTAAAAAGCATTACCTTGATATTGTCTACTAGCACAGAAAATACGTACATGGTATATGTAAATAAGAGCAGCAAATAGAACTAGTTCGTGTGGTTTCAAGAACGGATTCCAAATATGTGCGTGTGTGTGTGCGAAACAGACAAAATTACGTTTTTATAAAGGATACATGTTGATAAAGTTTGACTTAATCGAAGCGTTTTTGCTGAGCTACTCGCTTTAATTTCAACTTCCTCGTTTCGCTTCTTTAAGCTTAAGCGCTTCTCGCTTTGCTTCTCGTTTCGCTTCTTTCTGCACCTTCTGCCTTACCCTTACACTTTTGTTTGGTTTCATCGCATTTCGCTTCTTTCCTTTGCTTCTCACTTTGCTGCTCTCTTATGCTTTGGTTTCTTTTAACGATTTACTTATCGTTTTGCTTTTCATTTTGCTTATCGTTCACTTCACTCAATTAGCTCTCTTTTTGCACGTTGCATTTCACTTCTCCTTTTGGTTCTCCTTTGACAGCGCTTCTCTCTCTAGCTTATTTCTTACACCAGAAAGAGATTCCATAGGCTGCGGCTGCTGTTCGAACATTGTGTGGAGCGTCTTTGGGACTGACTTTGAGTTCCCTCGTGTCGGCGGCTTCTCTGCACACATACCTGGGCACACATACAGCTTATATGGCCACATACAGTATGCCACTTATGTATATATGGACATATATATAAATTGCTCTATGCTTCACTCGGCACGCTGCAGCCTTTACATGCATTTTGCCGAAAAACTTCAATGTGTCATTAAGGCTGAGCAGGCGCTTGATGCGGCTTGCTGCTGCTGCTGATGCTGCTGATGCTGATGCTAGTGCTGCGGGCACGTCTTGGCTGCATGTGGCTGATGTGGGCCACGCCCCAGCTGGCGCATTTTTGGGCTCATCACGTGCCCGCCTTTAGATGGAGTCCGGGAGCTCGGGAGTCCCAGCTGCCTTTGGCCATAAAACGTGGCCTGGGGCCGCTGAACAAAGCAAAAGTTTTAAACGTATCAATGCGATTTATGCAGCGACAAAATGTAACGGCTCACACACACACACATGCCGCGATAAAAAAAGAAAAAGAAAAAAAACTGTAGAAGAAAATGTCGGCTAAAGGCAAAGCGTGAAGGGAAATGCAAAATAAATTGGCAGCTACCTTTTGGCTGCAGCCCCAAAAGCGTGCCGTGCAGTCGCCCCGCAGATTCCACAGCGTTTGCTGCTGCATATTTCAGTAGCACGGGGCAATGGAGCAGTAGACGGAGCAGGCAAGAGAGCGTGCGCGACTTGGCGATACTCTGTAAGTGCGCGAAGTTCTTGCCGTCGTACAACGATGAAAGACAGCCGCATATACATATATGAATATCTATTATATCAAACATGACTTCACAAACAACCCGTCTACACAGTTGCCGGCGCACAGGGTATTCCAGAAAGAGGCAGACAGCGCGTTAAATCCACAGCCAGCAGGCCAAAGAAAATCTGTAAAAGTCGACGCTTTGGCTTTTGTTTCATTGTCGCAGCCGCAGAAAAAAATGCTTGGCATGACATCGCCAGCCAGGACAACACAGCAACAAGAACAAAAGCAACAAGAATGCCAAAAGACAAAACGAGCTGCCGCACGGCGCTCGTCTATCGGCCCGTCGATGTCCCATCGCACCGACCGGGCCCATTAATCAATGGCAGACGCACTTCAGTCGGCCACATTTTTGTTGTTTTTCTTCGTTTTGGTCTATTTCGGGAGCTGGGAGTCTGAGCGACCAGTAAGAAGCCGAGCCAAAAGGTTAAACGCAGTCTGCCACGCCCACCAATGCCACGCCCCTCCCCCCCCCCCCCCCGGCCTGGCTACCTTCGTTTACGCGCAATTAGCGAACATTTGGCGAGCATCTTGTTGGCATTTTGAATAATTATGACAATTGAAAAGTTTCTGTCAACTGTCAGAGCGTCGGCCGCAGAACGCCGACGGGTCCAATAATGAGCTTAGCTGATTGGCAACACCCAACAGCAACAACAACAACAACAACAACATCAACAACAACATCAACAACCGGACGAGCCCAGCGGCATGTGTCAACAGTAAATTGCTTAATTAGCTGTCAAAGTAAAAAGGGTAAGTGTTGGAAATATCTGGAAAACTCAATGATTAGCTGGCTTCGGCGACCTAAAATATAAAATCAATTGCAGAATTGAGACGTCCTTGACAGATGCTTAAAACAACCCGGAAAAGCTCGCCGTTAAATTTGCAATTTATTTAATGTTTTTATAGTCAACATTTTCTATAGAATTGAAACCTGGAATATAAACTCGTTTACGTTGGATACGCCCACTCAGTTTTAATATATATATAGCCCGATTAAGAGTATTAAGTATTTGATATATAGTACTTAATTTGCTAAAATATCTGATATTTGCTTTCGTTACGTTTATATCAATAAAAAGTTATTGTTTCGCTTTCAGCGATCTTTGGCTTTGATCAGATTTTGATTTGATTGATGTCAGTTGTGTCTCCAAATCAATTCTGAATCAATTTGCCTGTTAAGCGGTGAGTGCTTGCGGTTGACATTCGGTTTATTGGAATGTTGAGTTCCAAGCTTTGAAGCTTGCCAAAGCGGTAATTTTGTGCATTTTCTGATGGCTCTGATTGTGCTGTCAACTGTCTGAAATGTGACAGTTCGGGGAGCAGCGGCTCCAAGGCTCCGGCTGTATCGAGATACCTGAACCCTCTCGCTCCCGATCCCCGCACCCGCCCCCGCCCCCGCCCCCCCCTCGCTGCCACCCACATCTGCTCCCTCGTGGCGTTGTTGCCTGCGTATCACGCACTTTGGCTGACGTGTCGCTGACAACTAATTAGGTTTGTTGTTTTGTTCGGCTTTCGTTTTGGTTTAAACGAGCGTTTGGCGACGCTCGACGCACGATTTACACGTGCAAAATCGGATTAATAATTGATGCGAATGCTTTGCCTCACTGTGCTTTGTTTCGCTTGGCCAAAAGCAATAAATACATTCAATATGTCTACGGTATATACAACCGGAAACCACTAAACCAACAAAATGGCCGCGAAGACTATGCGTGCGTTTCTCAGCGAGCCCCACACACACACTTCTGTCAGTGTGTATTTGTGTGTGTGTGTTTTTTTTTTTTTTTGGGGTCATTTGCCGCAATCAATTTCGATTTAGTAGCTGCCATAGTTTTGCTATGCGCCATTGTTCGATTATCATCGACAGGGGCGGGAGAGGGGGGGGGGCGGGGGGGGGCGGTTGCCTGATGTTTAGCCAGCCCAAAAGTCGCACGCCCACTTAATTAAATGCCCGGGCTAATTCGTACTTAACCTTGAGAGCGACCAAACTAAACACACAAAACAAAAAATGTACTAAGCACCTGCTACACTCCCCCCCCCCCCTCCCCCACCCCCCCTCGCGCTAAACTGACCTGAATGAACGGCTGTCGGCGTTGTCCAATTCTCAATGCATTTGCTGAAGATAAGCCGCACTCAGCAGGCAAAGGCAAAGGCAAAGGCAAAGGCAACGGTAAAGAAACGAAAACGAAACGAATGCCGAACGTCTTCTTCTGCTTCAACTTGTGCTTCTTCTAAGCATATCTCTCTGTAACAGGCACGCATGTAAAGAGTGAGAGAGAGCAGTAAGCACAAGAGAGAGGGAGAGCTTCGCTGCACTTGTTATTGCTGTTGTTTTGTTTTTGTTTTTTTGTGTTTTGCTTTGCCTTGGCATTTTTCTACTCAATAGAACGGAATGGCGTAGGCTTTGAATGCCTTCGCTGCTGCTGCTGCCGCTGCTGCTGCTGCTTTTGTCTGCTTTGTTTTTCGCTGCTGCTGCTGCTGCTGCTGCTGCTTCTGGTGTTGCTTTTGCTGTTGCTGCTTCTTCTACTTATTATTTGCGGTTTGCTGCGCACAGTTTTGCTCGGTTCGCATTTTCACCTGGCATTTTTTGCAACTTTCAATTAGGAAGGCATTAAGCCAGAAAGTGCTTCAATGAGCGGGCCCAAAAACGAGCATGCCGTGGGGCGGGGGTCGGTGCGGTGGCTCCACGTTGTGGGGCTGAATGTTCTTGAAAGGCTGTGCCACAAAAAAAAAACAAGAAAGAAACGTGCAGCAAAAGAAATGTGCAACAAAAAGTATGCCAAGCTGATGACTCGAATGAAATTTCGGTTCGGATTTGACAGTCATCCCGCCCCTCCCCGGAACGGGTCGAGCAGAATTTCTATTTTATGCTTGCCTTCTATTAGTCGTTGCCCGCTGGGCGTGGCACTTTAATTAAAATTCCCATCCCCCCCCCCCCACACACACACTGCATTGGACTCATAATAATAAATATGATTTGCCATTACGGAGCCAGCTGGAGGGGGGGGGGGAGGGGGGGAGCGTGCGCCGGGCGTATCCTCTCGGCCAGGTCAAAGGGTAGCTAGTACACATATTTATGTAACAGTTTTAAAAGCTTTTGAATAATACCTGCGGAAAAACAACATCAGAATTCCTGGAAAGTCCAAAAACTACTATTTCAGTATTAATTCGACGAAATAAAATTGTTGTAAATTTCCTAGGAAATGGTTTTTCAAAAATATTTGCTATTACAATGAATTTAATTAAAACTGTTTTGTTTTTTTTTTAAATACTAAAAATACTAAAAAAAGGATTTTAACATGATTTTTATTTTAATTAAGCTGCATAAATCAATTTCAAATACCTATTTGATGCCAATTTATTGCATTTAGATAACGCCAACGGGCCTCAGCACAAACTCACCTGGAATGAGATGAAGAAATGAAATCGTCTGTTAAAATCAATGTTTATAAATGTAACCGTGTTTTAATTGTTTAACAAAAAAAAAAAAAAAAAAAAAGAAAAAACTAACCAAACTTCAAATAACTGCCAAAGCAATTGACAATCCAACAACAATTACAACAACTAATCGCACACATGAATAAACCAAAAATTTATTGCACTTGCCGTCGCCAATTGTGAAAACAGAAATGAAAAACGAAAACTAAAAACTGAAAATGCAACCACGCAAAATTCGAAAACATTGAAAAAACTAATGAACAAAAGCTGTTGAAAACTGCAAAAACAGCGGAAATTTTTTGTTGCTTTTTTGGTCAAAAATTATAGCAAGCAAATAAAGTGTTAAGGGTGGGGGTGTGTGGAAGTGTGTGAATGTTTGTAAAGTGTGAAATGATTTGCACATTGCAATTATGTAATACACGTGCCAGTTGTGGGGAGGGGAGGAAAGGGGGGGGTTGGTGGTTGGAGAGTACGAATGAGCCACAAAGTAGCGTTAATATGGCCAATACGATTTGGGTGTGCAAGAGAGAAAGAGAGAGAGAGAGAGAGTGGCTGAAAAAGGGGGGAGAGAGCGCGAAAGGGAGAAAAGATTGGGAAGAGAGATGAAGAGAGAGAGAGAAAGAAGGAGGAGACAGTGATGGAGAGGGAGAGAGAAGGAAAGAAGGATGGGGAGAGAGAGAGGGAGAGGGGAGAGTGATAGAGAAAGAGAGAGTGACAGAGAGACTTAACACGAAAGGGAGAAAAGAGAGCGCGATTGCTGGATAAAAAGAGAGAGAGAGAGGCAGAAAGAGAAAGATTGAGAAGGACAGATATGATAGAGAGGGATGGAGAGAGAGGGATAGAGAAGGCCCAGATTAAATAACGCCAGTTTCGATCTTTGTAAGCACTAGAAATTAGCTTGATATTATTTATAGTGAATATTCTCAAATGTTATTGGTTTATTTGCAAATATGAAATGGTGGGAAATACAGTGGGGTGATTAAGAGAAGCTTTTAAAGCAACTTAAAGCTTCAGTTCACATTTAAAGCTAGCATTTGTTCCAGCTTTAAGCGAATTATTTGGCATGCATCGTTTAACACGGCTATTTGGACAACGTTTTGAAACTGAATGCAAAATAAATCGCAGTGCTTAAATTTAGTTGAATAAACCACTTGACAGCCGCATGAATTCATTCGCGTTTTGATATTCATTTTTAATGTTGTTTAGATACGCCACGAAGCAGGCGCCGAAATGAATGCGGAATGAATGGTGTTTCTATATTTGAACAGCAGACCTGAATGCAATTGAATATCTAGTTGATTGTAATTAGATATAACATAATTCGGTTCAATAGTCATAAAACGAATGCATTCGCTTGCAAATTAAACATTCATTTGCTGTTCATATCACAATTTGAATTCGTTTTAATGTCATGTAAGTGATTTAAATGCATTTCTAAATGCACTAATCCCGGCACATTAACAGCTCGTATAGCCACAACACACACACACACACACACGCACACACACACTGAGATCGTGAAAGCTGTGAAATATTACACCGCTGTGCATGTAATTAATGAAAGCATTTTAATCGCCGAACGATAGCTGTGTATTACATAATTCTGACCGCCGCCCTCCCCCCCCCCCCACTACCCCCATTTTCTTCCTGGCCAATGCCTTCCCCTTTCCCCACAAAGTATTCCAGCTAGATTTTGCGGACCTGGCTAATATCATAAATGTTTGTCGCCGCCCTTAGCCATTCCGGCTGATGAATATTATTGTTATTGTTATTAGCGCTTCGAGATTTATGCGCAAAAAATTTATTTGCTCAGGCCCTTGGAGATGCATTTTTCCCATTGTTGTTGTTGTTGTTGTTGTTGCCTCATAAATTTTACTGAAATTGAGCATAATTTTTCATTTAAGTGGAAATTAATATTATACGCCCACTGAGCCACGCCTAGCTAATTATGTCACGTCGCCTTCCCGTGCAGCAGCGAAAGCGAGACAAAGGACCGAGAGCGAGAGGGCCGAAAAAAACCGCTTGGAAAAATAAGGCAATGAAAATATTTTGATGAATATAAATGCCAAAACAAACGGCCGCTGGGCGTCGCCAAAGTTTCGCTGCGAAATGAATTATTAATTTTGATGTTCGCATTTAAGCGGCATTTTCCTAATAGCCAAAATGGAAAAACGCGCTGCATAAAAATTATGTACGATTTGGATGTATTTATTGAGTGAACTTGATCACAAAATGGTCCAAATACTGATTTGATGAGAATCTCTTTTTATTATTTTTATTATTAGAATATCTATAATACGTTGGAGTAATATAAAGTATTAGTTAAATAGGCCAGACTAAAAGGCGGGTGCCAAATATCGGCTATATCATATCTGTTGAGTTTTGCCATT
The DNA here is from genome assembly GCA_035047465.1 of Drosophila sordidula. Taxonomy (NCBI): domain Eukaryota; kingdom Metazoa; phylum Arthropoda; class Insecta; order Diptera; family Drosophilidae; genus Drosophila; species Drosophila sordidula. Next base: position 6,918,764 of record JAWNPQ010000136.1, on the reverse strand, counting down.
TACAGGGTATAGTGTTGTGTTCATTAAAAACTTTGTTCAACCAGCTTGAATATACCCGCTGAACTCATTGATATGCATATATATTCAAGCACTGCCAAAGCATAACAATAACAATATATTTTTCCGATTTTTGCAGTTGAACTTGTTTGAAAAGCTTAGAACAATTTTCCAATACTAAGAATTTCGCGTGCCAAACCCACTTTAGACAGCTGCTCTACCGTGGCTGCTGCTGGCAGATTAGGATTTAGCTTTAACTGCCCGCGCATATCCCCCGCCCCCCCTCGTCCAACACAACACAGTAGCCATGTCCAGGGCGCTAGCAAAGTAATTTTATGTATCTGTGGCTCATTAATAATTGAGACCATGGTAAGGAAATCAAAATTGTTTGTGGTAGACCCCCGGCCCCCCCCCCCTCCATTACGGCCCCACACAGACCCCAACATGCTGGCTGATAAGGCGGCGGCGTGCCAGTGTCGTTAGTTTTGTTGTCGCTGCTGCTGTCGTGTTGTCGCCCAGAGAATTCTGGCCAGGCACGCAAATGCGTTGCGTATACGCAATATTTCAGCAGCCAAAGTAATGCACAAGGCACGCACGAACTGCCAGCGCAGAGGGAGCAGCTGCCAACCTCAGGGGCGCCGGGCGGGGGACAGGGCCGGCTTCTCGTAAGCCAACATTTTTGTTGTCTTGTTGCCGCTGCTATCTGGGCCCTCTATTTTGCTCTGTCTACTGGCATGATTCAATGAATTTTTCACAGAACTGCAGCTGAACGAAGCCTCGGGCCGAGTGGTCGGGAGGGGTCGAGGGGGGGTAGGGCGTGCCCAAATAGCCTAACAAATGTATGCAGCACGCAATACGTTGTTCGGCGTGTTAGACGCGTGTCTGAGGGCAGCGCAGGAGGCGGCCTGTGGCTGCTGCTAAAAAAAAAAAAAACGAGGAAGTTATGATTGTTTCACGAGCTGACAAATAGAGCAACATGCTCCAGCTCTCTCTCACTCTCTTTCTCTCTCTCTCTCTCTCTCGCTGGGCAGCCTCCATGAGTCGAGGCAACAAAAGTAGCCAGGCGGCAGGCACATGCTTTTTGGATTGCTCGACAAATTTATGCGCCTCCGTTGGCTGCGCCCGGAACGGCTCCGGTTAGCTCTACGCTGTTTGTTTGCTTGCCAGCTAGCTGTGTGTGTGTGTGTGTGTGTGTGTGTGTGTGTGTTTGCTTGCTTGCTGGCTTTTGTCAACCCTTTGAGGCTTGTGCCCGTGTGTGTGTGTGTGTTAAAACGTTGTAGAACATGTGCGTTCCTTTCAAACTGGCCGAGGCGGCTAGCGGGCCAGCCTAAAAGCAGGCAATGAAATTTTCATGCTCGCTCAATTTTTGCAGTTGACAGTTTAGCAAAAACCGCAAGAACAACTATAAAACAATGCAAATGAATAGTTATGAATGCATTCGAAACAGTATATTATTCATTATTCATTATTGTAAAGAAATGCACAAGAAGGTTGCTGCTATTTTTGTTATTGTACAATTACAAAATGAAAAATAAATCCTTATTACTTTCTTAAAATTAGCCTCGGCAAAAGTCAGAAAATATTTCAATCAAATCATGTTCTGCTTTTGACATTTGCTGCCAGGTGGAGCCTAGGCTTACCCCACGACAATATATGTGTATATGAATGTATATTTGACTGTCTGATCTCTTGGCTTTCTAAATGCTACAAATACAACAAATGAAACAAAAACAAAAGTGCCAAGCTTTGAAGTTATCTGCGTTTGGCTTTTACTTATGTGCGCACACACACACACACGCACACACGGACAGGCAATACAAACAAGCAACAGTGTTGAGCATTTGGTATTTAACTTGGAGCTTTGCAGTCAACGCAGCAACCCCCACCCCCCAGGCCACACCCCCCACCCCGTTCGGCTGATGGTCGTCAAGAACGGCAGCGCCGCAGCTGCCGGAGAGCTTTAATTACCCACGGAAGCTCGCGACTATACGGTAAATATTTTAAAGCTTTAAGTTGAAGGCGTCGCTGTGAATGTTGCCGGCCATTCGGCTGGCAATTGTTGCGCCAACAACAACAGCAAGTAACAACGGATGGCAAGCGGAGCGCCAAATGAAAGCAGAAGAAGGAACAAAAAAGAATGGCGCACGCATTTTAAAATTTTAATGCGGCGCTGCCAACGGCAACGGCGCGACGCCAGCTGCGACGCGACGCCGGCGATACGCTGACTAAGCAGCGGCGGCAGCGGGAGATGCGCGTCAATAATACGTAATACGGAATACGGTATATGGTATACGGAATACGGAATGCCGAATGTGCGCAGCGCTGTCCGCCGGAACATGCGGCCCCCAACCCCCCCACCCCGCTCCCCACCCCGGCCCCGCCCCTTCGCCCAGTCGTGCATCGCTCAAAAGCCAAAAAATTACGAACGCGACATGGAACGCTGATAAAAACGACAATTGATGGGCGTACGTGGGCGCATTGGGGCGTGGGCAATTGGTGAGTTATGTTTATGACAAATGCGAGCGCATCAGAGGAACTGGGCGGATGATGCTGCCGCCAACACGCCCCCCTCCCCGCTAAAAGTAAGCACATTGACTGCGTCGTGAGCTTTGGCAAATGGCTAGCCGAGTAAATTGCGGGTCTTAGGGAGTGTTATTGTTGAAGCAGGTACTTTAGACTTTCAGGGAAGGTCTGCAGATGTCGAAAGTGCTCGACTCTAAAGCGAAAAGCGAAAAGTTTTCTTAATTGCTTATATTTGCCGGTAAATAAAGCAAATTGGGTTTGAAAATTTTAATAGAAATTTGTAGAATATTAGAAACTTGAAAATAAATCTTTTAAAAATATTCATAATAAATATTTAATTTTATCTTTATAATTATTTCATTGAATTTATTCAGAATTCATTTGATTGATTGATTGATACTTGTTCATCATAAAACAATGCATAGTTATGAATGCATTCGATGGCAAATAGCATATTATTCATTATTGTAAAGAAATGGCCAAGAATCCCATTTTGCCTTTGTCTTTGAAGAGCATTCAACAGTGCGGCTTTCATCACTTTGCCGCTGATCTTTGCCTGTGATGCTCTCTCATTCATATTCAATTTTTTATTGTTGTCGCCTTTTGCTTTGCCACGCGTTACGTGTCCTGCTTGGCTAATCAGCAGCCCCGACCAGGAAATAAAAAAAAATGGAATAAAAAAAAAAGTGGAGAGAACTCGCAACTGAGACAGCGAAATTTGTTATTGTTGCAATGAGAGCAGAGGGCGGCGTTCGATTGTCAATCACATGCAATTTAAATAAATTGAGTGTTTTATGGGGTTTTCAATTTGATGCGTTCCGCCGGCCCCAGCGCCCTGTCACCATGCATATTAATCATCAGCAGCAGCAGCAGCAGCAGGAACCAAGTGGCAACAGCATCATCATGACACAAGTCCGGCCGAAACAATTCAGTTAGTTCGGTGCGGCAGGAGGCAGTTGCCAATTTGCATTCGACGCTGATGAGCCGCACAAAAATAATCAGCCGTCATTTTGCATATTGCATGCCACTGCAACGCGATAGGTGGCAGCTGTTGTCCTGGGGAAGGGGGGGGGGCGTGGCAACTGCCAACTGGCAAGTGGCAAGTGGCAACTCGCAACTGACAACTGGCAACTGGCAACGTGCAACGTGCAACGTGCAACGTGCAACTGGCTTGTTCACGCCGACTATGCAATTAATGCACGCGCATTAAATTCAATTTTTGGCTGCACGTTGCGTTTTATGCACTGCCAAAACCCGCACACACACACACACACGCAGCCGCCATGAAAATCAAAACGATAATGAAAATAATAACGAAATTCTGTGTACGCCGTTCGTTCAATTGTTGAGCCCGACAATGGTTTAGGCCCTATTCGTATAGTCTTTGACCATATTGCAAACTTTACATTATATATAGTAATATAATATTATTTAAACAGGAGACAATCAATAATCTGTTTATATAATTTGCTGTATTATAAAATTGAGGTAGATATACAGATTAAATCGATTTGCCACGCCCACAGTGGGTGTAACAAAAAAATGTTTGTGCGACCTTTAGAGGAGGTCATTAATGAACTGTCTGCAGAATTGGATGTTTGCAGCTTTAAAACCGAGGGAGATATATAGATTAAATCGATCGAGTATAATAATAAAACGAGAAGTAATTAATACAATATAATCTTCTTTCTTTAATGTGAACCTCGCTTGAACCGTGAACCGAACCACCAGCAAGAACCTAAATTTTTAGGACGCAGCTTTTAAATTTTGGATTAAAGAATTTCGGGATTGAAAACAACTTTTTAGAATTACAAATACACTTTTCCGGTTTCGGTTGATTTTGACCCCAACTTGATTTGAGCCCAAAACTCTTGGTTATTGATGATTGGTGTAAAGAACTCACGCCCCTTTTATGGCTGACCTTTGAACTCAATCGCATGCCTAGTTCAAAGTTGTTTCTATTTCTTGTTGGCACTTGAAAGCGTTTATTGTTGCAAGAAAGGTAGCTGCAGCTAAGTACAAACGTGTGTGTGTGTGCCAGTGTTGCATAGTGTCACATTAACTCGTTTAAAACGCAACGAGCGTGCAGCGTGAAAATTGCAGCTGCTGTGCACGCGTTGCACGTTGCACAAAGGCAAGCCGGAGCCGGAGCCGGAGCCGGGGCCGGAGCCCGAGCCGGGGCTGGGGCCGTGCCGGAATAACGGCTGTTGGCAGCCACGCAGGATAACAAGGACAATGAGCGTTAAGCGTGTCGCGTACCAACAACAATTGTCACAATTGTTAAATATTTATAATAATAGAGTTTTTATTGCTGTGGCCATGTAAAATATTAAGCGCGCTTATGCGACAGCTCAAATGGACGCAGGCGGCAGGACGCAGGACGCAGGACGCAGGACGCACGCGGCGAGCCGTTAACAATGGCGCATTTCCGGTTGCTACAGTTGTTGTTGTTGCTGCCGCTGCTGCTACTTAATACAGCATCAGGCGCGCCCACCGCCACGCCCCGCATGCAACAAATTGAAAAACATTTATTTGCTTAAATGCGTCAGCTTGTTTTTTTTTTTTTTTTTTTGAATTTTGGAATTTTTTTTATTTTATTTTATTAATTTTTTTATTTGTTTGTTTTCGTTTTTTATTTCTTGACACATTTATGCTGTTTTGCTGTTGTTGCAATTATTTATTTACACATACATACATATATTCATACATATTTTTTTCACATACGACATTTTATTTGCATTTTAATTATTTTGTTGTTGTTGCCTTTTGGTTTTCACAGCCACAACAACAACAGCAGGAGCAACTACAACACGTGTCCACATTTCATTTGCCTTTTCGATTGGTGTTGTTGCTGTTGTTGTTGTTGCTGTTAGGTACTGAGTTTACCGCCCCGCAACAACATTTTAATTTGCCATAGTTGTAGTTAATGTTGTTTTTGCTGTTGCCATACAAAAATAAACTCCGGCGTGTTTTGTGGTTGTTGTTGTTTTCGGTTGTTTTAATGCATTTGTATACATATATATCTATATACATTTATTTTTTATCTACAACATATTTTGTGGCGCATAGCAACAATAACAGCAATGCAACAACATCAGCTATAAGGGTTATATATATATATATATTATATATTTCTTAAAAGGAGTCTGAAATCTAAGTTATAGATATAGTGCAAAGAATGATAAAACGAGAATATTAAGAGCGGAGTATGGCATATAAAATACATTTAGATACTAAATACAATAATTTTTAATGAGAAATATCTATATCTGGCTTAAAATATAACTGATGTAATCTATTTTTTTGAATAATTATAAGCATAAAGCAGATGACTTTCTGAACGTTTTACCAAATTGTATTCCAACAAACAGAAATTAATTGAAACCACTAAATTGTTTTTTTACAAAATACTGCAATATAAACAAAACATAAAGCTACTCAAAACTAAATGGAGTTAGTTGGTTTTACATACATATATTGTATCTCTGTAAATATAAAAAAAATAATAACTTTTTACTTGTTTTGTTAACTGCTGGAAAGCTTATAAAAACTATGGAAAGAGTAAAATAAAACCCGACGCTGATTGCAAATGAATATGAATTTATAAACAACTACTGAAAGCGGCAAACTAACAGCACAAAAACAAACGCCCCCTTTTACAAACACACACGCAAGCACACACACATACACAAATAGAGCAGCTGCTGACCAACTTTTTAGCTAGGAGACCAACATAAAAAACATAGTCGGAAAAAAAAAAAATACCAAATGCCAAAAGAATTGATGCAAAATTCAAATAATAATTTTATGGCATATTTAAGTGTCCGCATAAATTGTTTTTTTGATTTTGTTTTTGTTATATTTTTATGTTTCAAGTATTATAAAGATGAACCTGTCTAACAATCGTATGCGACGCGATATTCATCGCAACTCCTCAGCTTTGATTTGGACAAGCTTGTTACTTAGTTTGAGCAAAAAATTGTATAAAATTCGATGCTGCCAACAACAGTTTCAAAGGAAAATTCCTACAAAATGCTGTTACTTTGTGTAAAATCTTCAACTGCCAAGTGCATCAAAGAGAATCTTGCAAGCAACATCCGATGAAAGGCTTAAAATTATAATACATTTTCTCCATTTAATCATTATCGATAGCTTTATTAATATTGTCAAAACCAATCTCAATAACTTGTTAAATATTGTTAAAACAAATCTTATACGAAATTCGTTTATTTTGTGCAATTTTTGTAAACAGTATCTATCATTATCGAATTTGATCAATATAATCAAAATTATTGTGAGCTTCATTTGGTAAAAAGAACTAAAATAATAGTCAGCAGAATAGTTAGATTCTAAGGTAATAAATGATTGAAAACCAACTGAATCATCAAAAAAACATGTGTTTAATTTAAATTTAGCGTTAAGGAAATTAGAATAAAGTTGATCAATAGTGTGCTTTATGTTTAAGCAGTGTTGAGTAGGCGGAAAAGGCACAAAAAACATAGTTGGCCTAAATGTATTTGTATATATATTTATAAATAAGCTACCCATTTTAGGCTTTGTTAGCTAAATACCACGAGGATCAAATGTGCTAACCGAAATATTCTCACGAGCACATCTTCATGTGTGTGTGTCTGTGTGTGTTTGTATTGTGTAATGTGGGGCACAAAAGGTTCAACTGTCTGTAAACGCTTAAATTGATTTAAAAGCAGACTCAACTCGTACCACAAAGTCTGGCATAAACGAAAGAATGAACGAACATACGAATGAATGAATAAATGAATGAATGAATGAATGAATGGTTGAATAAGTAAATGTGTGCCAGACTAGAGCTGGGTCAGTTTAAATCTATCTGACGTTGGCCAAACCAGTTGCAACCAGTTCAGCCCAGCCATGCACGGGCATCTCAATGCCAGAGCACATGGTCAACTAATTTGCCAGAAAGCAGACAGAGAGAGTGAGTGAGAGAGAGAGAGAGAGGGAGCTGGAGCATGAGAGAGCTGTTTTAAGTTCCTTGGCTGCTTGTTATAATTTTAATCAAACTTAAAACAAATTTCTCAAATAGTTTGCGCTAGCTATCTGCCCCTCCAGAGCCCCTACATATTACTCTCTGTCTATCTACATATACATATAGGTGTATATATATTTTGTACTCGCTCACGAGTGCCGGTGCTGTCTCTTTCTCTCTCAGTGGCGTTTGTGCTCTGTGTAAAAGTTTTTAAGCTGCGGCCTCGCAAAGTTTTTTGACTCAATGAGCTCAAAAATCTCTTTTTAATACTTAAGCATAACTAAATTAACATGCCAGAGTGTGTGTAGTATGTGTGTGTGTGCTTGTGCGGTTATATACGGATGTGTGGGTGTGTGGGTGTGTTGGGCCTGTGGGTGGGGCAATACTGCCAGCATTTAACAATTTTTTGCGCAAAGAATTTAATTTGCTTAACGTTGTAAAACCGAATTTCCCGCTTTTTTGATGGCTTAGGCGCGGCGACTTTGCCGCCCATCACACGGCGCGGCCGTGGGCGTGGCTGGTTGCGGCTTAGTTAAGCTGTGTGCACATGCAATTTGATTTGCGGCTCAACGGCAACACACACACACATATCAATATGTATTTATATACACACCAAACTTGGTGCGCCGAAAAGTATGCAGCGCTTTTTGATAAGCCAATTAAATGGCAACATGTGAGGATGCGGGCGGGCCTCAAGCTTGCGAGCGTGTGGCAAGGCTTGGGCCTAATTATATTCCTTTGCCAGTTTGCTATCCCCTTTAATTAATACAAAAATAAAGAATTTTGACAAGAAAATTGATTTATTATTTATTAAGGCGTCGTCCCAGTCGTTCGCCTTTCTATGCGATTTTCATTAATTTAAGTAATGCTTACTTGTATTATTTCGTCTTCTTCAGTGAGAGAATTAGTCTGTTACCTGTGGGTAAAGCGAAGAAAGAAAGTAACCGCGAGAAAGACAGAGAGAGAGAGAGAGAATGGATGACAAAATATACTGAGCGTGCGATAAAATCCTAAGGGCATATCTCTATGGGAAAAATAGTTAAAAACTAAAAATAATATACATTTTTTACTTATAAATACAGACTCATTTTATATTAAATGCCATATGCCAACTTTTCAGAGTCTGCACTTAGAATTCCAAAAACCTTAAAGCACAAAAAATATTATTATTATTCATATTTTTTGTTTAACAATATTCAGTTGAGGTTGTTGTTTTGATTGTTCATGTTTTACATTTTTTTTTGCACATTTGCGTTAATACAGATGATCTAATAGCTGGGATCTGTTTGCTGTCTGACATTAATGATTTTATTCGTTTGTTTTTTCTGTTTGTTTTTATTTTATATTTTCGCTGGGCTTTCGCTTTGTGCTGCGTCCTGTTCACATCAAATAAAATGATTTGCCATAATGTGCGCAAAATAAAACATGAGCCTGGCCAGAAATTGAGTCGCTGCCCGCAGATACATCAAACGTGAACTAAACTACGACGACGCTGTATCTCTAGCTGGCTATCTGTGTGTGTGTGTGTTTTTTGTGTTTTTGTATGTGGCACGTTTATTTGTATTAGACATGACCGCAAAATGAATGTGGCAAGTCCGTCAAGCCAAGCGAATGCGTTGCGCAATAAGCGGGCGGGCCGGCGTTTGTTTGGCCGGGGGGAGGGATGGGGAGAGGGGGCTGGCTTTAGTGGCTGGCTGATAGCGGCTGCAGTTCGGCTCGGCTGTTGGCCAAAGCTAAAGCAAATAAACGCTTTCGGGCGCAACATAAAAATTTTATATGCAAATGAAGGCAAACAGCAACAAAATAAAAAAATAAGCAAAAAACAAAAACCAAAAAAATAAAATAAAATAAACATAAAAGTCAACAAATATTTTGCTCAATTTTTGTTGTGGATTTTTTCATATATATACATATATATATATATATATATATATATGGTTTTAGCTCGCTTTGTTTGCTTCCTTGGCTGCCCCACTCAGGTGAAATGGCCAAAAGTGCGCTGCTCTTGGTCACAATAAAAAAAGAAATGGAAAGAAAAGGAAGAGCACGCGAAGCAGGTCGACTTCCTGCGCTCGGCCAGGCGGACAGACAGTGGGCGGGGCCGGTGGCCGTCTGGAGTCTGTGCCGCGGCAAGGAAGCGGCCAGGACGCGAATCAGCCAGCAACGAAAATTTGGTATTCGTGACTGCGACTGCAAATGCGACTCAGCCCGTGACTGAGCCTATGAATTGAATTATTAAGTAGTGTATGCGAGTATGAGTACGGGGGTGTGTGTGTGTGCGGGTGTGTGTGTGTATGTGTGGGTCTGTGAGGCTGACACATTGAGCAGGTCATTCGGATGCGCAGCGCAAAAGAAAGCAGATGATAGGATATGAAAAAGGGAGCATGAGGATGGCTGGGACCCACATCTAGGGAATGGGGCAGCAACTATCGATGGCTCTCGGTCGAAAACGCTTGAAAATGCTGCCTCAAGCTGCAAAGGCAACAAAATGCGCCCGCAGTTATGCTATTGTATTTGTATTATCTGCCGAGTGTGAAGGGAAAACGGGAAAGGATAGGAGAGGATAGGAGAGGAATGAAGAGGAGGGGAGGGGAGGTAAAAGTGCTGCTTGCTGCATTGGTTTATTTGTACTTTAAGCTGGCGAAGAAATACAAATGTCAATGCAACAACAGCAACAGCAGCAGCAAAAAAACAACAAAAAACCAACAACAATTTAATTTGTAAATGCTGTAAATAAAAGCACTTCAAATTGTTCATTATAATTGGCAGAAACTGACAGATGGCGCAATTGTGAATTTATGAAAATGAAACCTTAACAAATTAATGAAATATATAATGTAATGTAATTTTTAATAAGAAATGTAATATGTTTGCTTTTCGATGCATAACATTTAAATGTGGCCAGAGGCCGTAATACGTCCAATTTTAGATACTAAACTACATACCCTTCATTGCTTGCGTTTGGTTTCAAATTTGCATTTCATTTTGTTCACGATTTCTGCTCTTAAGTAAAAAATAATCAAAAAATTAAAGATTTTTTGTTTTGCACAAAAGTTTCCCTTACACATTTTTTACATTTTGTGTCCCACAAAATTTAGAATCTTGTAATTTTATTTTAATCGACTGCTGGTGCCATTTAATGCCATTTAAAAAAAGCTTCTAAAAAAAAGGTAAAAAATTGCATTCAGTTGTCAACTGTTTATTTTGTAGTGGAAATTTGAAAATAGTCGAAATAGCTTAAACAAGAAATGTAACACTTTATCTTAAGCTAGTATACACGTGTATATCTTTCACAGAGTATAAGAATGTATAAATAAAATGTATACAGTAATATATTTAGCATAATAGCAAGGCTAGTTGTCCCTCTAATCGATAAATCTATTTATTTATTTATATTATTTCACACGTGTATACTGTCTTACTTTTAGCTGCCTTTGCCACCGCTTGCCCCATCACCTTACCTTTAATTGCCTATCATTTGTTCTCCACTTAACTTATCCATTTTCTTTGCCTTGGCTTGTTGACAGTCCAAAAATGATTAAGCGCTTGGCATCTATGTATCAATTAGCTGTATATCGGATTTATTTTAACTTGTTTAATTAAGAGTTAATTGCGGACACTCAAATTTCGTTGAAATAAAGTCTCGCATATGGACAAAATGCGTTGTTGTTTTCCATCTATCAAATGCATAAACACTTAGCATAATAATCAATCACAAGTGCTTGGACATGACACCGGGAAAGCCTCTCAGTGTGTGTGTGTGTGTGTGTGTGTCAGAAAGCACACACAAACACAGCAAGGCCAAAAAGTATGCTATAATTTTGCATTCCCAACTGATTTGCAGTGTGTGTGTGAAGAGGGTAAAGTTGGATTTTAAGATTTTGCCTGGAATTAAATGGACGATGCTAAAATTCTTTGCTTATTATTATTAGTTTACTTTGCAACTTTTATATATATATTCTTGATCAGAGAATATATATAATCATGCCTGTCAATTTACTGTAGAAACTTCTTTAGGGGTATTTAATCTTCAGCGCCCGAAGTTTACTAGTTTCTCTCTTTGTTTTTCGTCTTTGCTGTTTTTTTTTCTCCATTTTGTCGCAGTTTGTAATTGACATGAAAATTTAATGGCATAATTTTATTTTATACTGGAGTTGCTTTCTGTCTCTTTCGCCCACTATTTTTGCTCCTTGTCTTGCGATTCGTTTGTTAGCTTTTTACTTGTTGTTGTTGCTGTTGTTGTTGTTGTTGTTCGCCTTCTACAGCTGTGTTTGGCTTTGTGCTTTTTTAGATTAGAAAAGTTTGTCGTGCTGTTGTTGTTGTTGTTGTTTCGCTTTGGTTGGTTTGACATTGTTTATATGGCCAACGCGCCTATGCAGCGGCAAAACTTGCAGCGAACCCCGAGCCCCTGACCCGCAAACTAAACACACACACACACACACATACATACAAACAAAGTCGCATAGCCAGGAGAAAGTTTTGGTCAGCCTGGACCCAGGGACATTGTCTACTTCAGCTGCAACTTCAAAAGCACAGCTAAAGTTATAGTTTTTTTTCACTATAGTCCAGTGTATATACGTACACTTAATATATATATATATATATATATCTCAAGATTTGCGTCTTTAGCATTGCTCAACTTTCTGCTCTCAAGTGAGCAGCTTAAGACTTAAATTTGAGTTTGCGGCAAGTTATTTAACTACAGAATGCGATAGTCTGTTGGCCAGGCCAAGAGGCTCGGCTTGGCTGCCACAAAACAGTTAATTTAATTAAATACTTAAACGTGTCGAGCTCAATTCGAAAAGCAAATAAAACGTATTTGCATTTACGCACATGTATTTGACACAATCTCTTTTGATTGGAACCTCTTAAAAATGCATTTGGCCAACAACAAAAAGACGCTGAAGCATCCTTGGCAAAGTCAGAGAGCATAATTGAAATAAATTTCAATTGAAATATTTTAAATATCTTGACAACTTGCTTTTACGCGCCGAAGGCAGCTTTAGTGTGTATTTGTTAATATGTCCTATTACTTTTGAAAATATGTATTTGTAATTGTCAGATGGAGCATTACAAATATAGCCCAAGGCTTTTACGAGCTGTGAGAGGGTAGTTTTTTTTTTTTGTTTTTTTTTTAAGTATTCAAGGCAATTTGAACTGAGGCAAGAAGCTGTTATATTCGCAATTTAATATATATTAGGATAAAAATACTGGAGAGCCTGTCATCTACATTAACCTACCTTTTGATTATTTTCTTAAAAATATTTAAAAGTTGTTATTGTACTTTGCTTTGTTTATTGTGTTTAGCGTGTACTCAATTTCAAGTTCCTTTTTCCAGTGGAATTTTCTTAACGGACATTTTGGCACAATATAAGGAATTGAAATTCCATGTAACCATGACAATCAACCCGGACCCCAGCGCCCTTCACCCTCCCTCGAGGCTACCTTTTTGCGGGGGGAATGGGGCCGGGGGGGGGAGGGAGGAGTGGAGTTGCCTTCACAATCAGCTGCCAACTGGCTGGCAATTTCTCTCTTCGGTTCTCCCTTTTATGCCCTGTACGCATTGAGAAAAGAATATCCACATTTGGTGAAACGTATTTTTGGACTCTCATTAGCATAGCTTCTAAAGCACGTTTAGCATATATAGCAAATCAAAAGTATCTGATTTGCATTTTGAGTCGGAAACTTGCAAAAGTCTGTTTTCGCTAATTGGTTGCAGGGTATCTGTTTATCGCGCAGTTTCGAGGAAAAAGACACTTGCACTTGTTTTCAACTCCTTCCTCTCTCCCACACTCCCTCTCTCGCTCCCTCCCTCTTTCGTTTAGCGCTTTGTCGCTGCTTTAATGCGTCTTTTGCCTCAGCCGTTAGTTAGCGTTGCATTGTTGTCCCCGCCAGCCTCTCTTCCTTTCTTCATTTCTATTCTAGGCTCACTCTCTCTCTCTCTCTCTCTCTCTCTCTTTCTCTCGCTGTCTGTCTTATTCGCTCTGCTGGTGTCTGCTTCGTTGGTCGCTTTGACAAAAGTTTTTTGCGCTAGTTTCTTGCCTTTTATTTGCTTCACACGCCTTTAGTTTGTGTTTTTTCTATTTGCGCCCGAATTCCGAATAAAAAATAATCAACAAAAAAAATACAAAAATACAAAAAAAATAAGAAAACAAAAGAAGAAAAATTATTAAAACTTAGCAAGGTCAGAGCTTAAATGCTCTTTTGTTTAACAGATGAGTACGAGCTATTCTCAAAATTTTCTGTTGTTCCTATATGATATATAGTAGAGTTTGGTTGGCTAAAATATATCTTCATATCTGATATGACATAGTATTGTATAGAAAATATAATAAATATTGGAATTTAATCAAGATAGCTTGAAAACAGACAAATATCTTTACGATATATATACATATATATATATATAGATATATTTACCTACGTTGTTAGCCGAAATTTGGCTTGTTTAATGCGTTACACATTTTGTTGCGAAACTCTAATACCCATCGCAAGGGTATAATAAGGGAGAGATAAGGATGGAGCGAGAGAGTGAGGGAGACGGAGGGCAAAAGAGCGCAAAGTAGGTAAAAACTTTTTGGCCACCTACTTTTTGCTGTTCGCATTTCGTGTTGCTGTTGTTGTTGCCGCTGCTCCTTTTTGGCCAATTTCCGGTAATTCAGTTTTATGCAGGAACTTTTTGCGTTTGTATTTATATAAATAAATATGATGCCAGTGGCAAATGGCGATGCTCAACGCTCGGGCCGACAGATCGCAAGGACTCCAAGGTCAGCTAAGGCATGCGTGTGTGTGTGTGTGTGTGTGTGTGTGTTAGCTGTGTGTGGCGCACTTTAAATCGTTGGGACTATGGCAAAAGTTTTGCCATTCGCGCTGCTTGGCCAAATATAGCAACAAATGATGAGCATTATTTATGCTTTGTTAGACTGCGTGACTGTGCGTGTGAGTGCGTGTGTGCGTGTGTGTGTGTGTGTGCGTGTGTGAGAGTGTGTCTTAGCTGCTTTTTGGGCACTTGGTTTATGTGGCTACATAATTGACTTTGATAATTTTCACTTATTGTTGCTGCCTAGTTACCAGCAACAACAACAACAACAACTGACAGACGCAACAGATTCAAATTCTCTGTTAATTTGATTAGAAAAGTTTTCTTTTGGCGCGTTCCACTTGCCAGCCCATTCCCCACATACTACGCCCGTGTCGCGTTCCACATTTCAGTGTTCCCCGTGCTGTGTTTATGAAGCGCAAATGTTGCGCATTTTTCTTAAGCACTTCAAAGTTTTACATTTTACGCGCTCTTCACAAGCGCTTGACAACAAAGGGGTATATTGGGCGAGCTAACTTTTGCTTATACATATATAATATATAAATATGTATATATAATTTGCATATATCTTAAACATTATTCTAGACAATAAAGCTCACTTTTTCTTATATGTACTAGGCTTAATTTATATATATATATAATATAATATAATTTTTATATTTATATAAATGTTTTAGCTGAAAGTATTTCACTGTATTTATATTTGTATATGTATGTGTTATTTGGAATTTTAGTGTTTTATATATTTATATTTATATTTTATTTTAGAGTTGCAGTTTTGAGTCACAGTTTTAGAGTCACATTCTTAGATTCCTTCTCAAATTCAATTGCTTTGAAAGAATTGTTTGCTGAGTTTTTATTATTAAAATCGTTGTTCTATGTGTGTGTGTGCGAGTAACAGGGTATTTTTCAGTTGGAACAAGCCGTTTGCAAAGTTTAAACTTTTTTACAGTGCCTTTTTTGTTGTTTTGAGCCGCGCCTAAAGGCAATTGGAAGCTTTTGAGCTTATACAACTTGTCTATGCACACAGACCTATGGGCTATATATATGTTTATAAATATATATATCTATATATAAGTATATATATACCTGGTAAATCTGTCTATTAAGTGTGTGCTAGCTGAAAAGTATTTGCAGTGCTTTTTTGCTCTCGTGCAGAGGAAATATTTTCTGTTCTTGTTTTTGTTGTTCTTGTTGTTGCTACTGTTTATTGAGGTTTGCACTCTAGCTGTTGCCCTGACAGTTCCCCCACCGCCGTGCTTTACCCGCCAGCTCTGCTTTGTTGTGGTCTAAGCCACATTCTCTGCGCGGATAGTTGAAAGCCAGCAAACAGCATGGCATCAAGAGGGGGGCGGGGGGATGGGGGAGGCGGGGAGTGCGGCTGGCGGGCGTATAAGACACGCAAATTTGATTGGCAGCGTTTTTCGTGTGGCAACAACAACAACGACAGCAGCAGCAAAATTTGTCACTGACAATTGGCCAAAAGAAAACAAATATAAACGTTGGCCAATTTGATTGGGGCTTAAATTGAAGCATTCGGTTTTGTAGCTCTGCAAGAAACGTGCCAATAACAGTTTTTTAATTGCAACATTTTCGTTTAAATTGAGCGTGAAACAGGAAAAACACGGCGAAAATTTGAAAAGCTTTACTCTCGGTCTTAGCTGAGGGGGAAAACTGAAGAGTTCAAGACTCAGCTGAGCTAATTTTCAATGAAAATAATGTGAGGATGTGGCTTTTAACATACCCGAAGGTATAAAGTCAGTGTCGGAGAGAAAACTTAATACATTTTTAATAAAAAATATGTGAAATATATTCAAGTTGAATGTAAATGTAAAGGATTAAATAACCTTAAAAACGAACCTCACAAAATTTAATTTTTTGCCAATTTTTATTTTCTTTTAAAGTCCCATTTCTACAAC